>OY740770.1:63387299-64052299 GCA_963513935.1 Aphrophora alni | reverse complement strand
TACTTATAACTTGCGTAAAAGGTTTTTTTTTTTTTATTTATGAGGAGTTAGTAGAGGAATGCAATCATGGAATGATAGAATATTAAATTAATATAAGCTTGTAAAATTCTAAAGAGGAAACTTTCCACAGTTTGAATGAAGCAAGTAAATTTGAAAATAAATATAATTTAAGAGATATGTTTAGTTATTAAATTTATTGTATTAAATTAATGAGGTTATCAATTTGAAAATAATGCATTTGATACTCATTATAGTAAGAGGCTGTACTCCCTATAAGTAAGCCCCTGAAGTGTATTTTCTAAAAATATATGGTAGAAAGATTTGTATCATGCAAATGAATTTAATTCTGTATATTCTGGTTGGTAAGGTAAAATAATAAGCGACCTTGTATTCAACTGGAGGTAATTCGATGTTTTTTTTTTTGTTTTTTTGTTTGTTTTTTTGCTAAGGTGCTAATATTTCATTTTACTATTATATCAACATGGCCCAGAACCCAACAAAATGAATAAATTAAAATTCGAACCTTTAAGTTTCCTTAACGTTATGTACATTATATGATTTTGGTCATTTATATTTTCATAATAATTTTGAAGTACTAATATATTTATTTAGATTCTGAAAATAGAACATATCTAACTACATTTATTAAAAATCGTCATCTTTCAGCTTACATTTTTTCATGAAATTGGTTTCATATTTATTTGATGTTTCTTATGTTAATCTAATTGTCAATGAATCATTATTTTGATTATAACCAACAGTTCCTGACTACAGTTTAGTCAAGTATTTAAAACACTCAGCATATTGCTAATATTATGGACCACAAATTGCTTTTGGCATTTTTTGAGACTCTTATCTTGATCTTGGTAAATAACAAGATGCATAAAATGAGCTATTTTGGCCTAATGTAGAACCTACAGGTAAGAAAAAGTTATGTAAAAACTATCAAACCCCTGCCATTTGGAAATATTCTAACTATTAATTTTTAGTAATTATCATATTCAACAAAACGGAAAATTAATCTTAGTTGACAAATTTGACTAAAGTTCCAGCTGCTAGAGCGATTACTTCTCGATTTTTTTTTTGTTGAGGTTATGCAGTTTATAATGATACATTCTTTAGTGATTACTCTTGCTATATAATTCTATAGCTGTTAAGAAAAGGTGTTTTTTCCTCCAGAAAAAAACACTCTTTTATTGTGTTCTTCTTTCCATGACAAGGTCACCTTGCCTGCACAAAAACTATTGCATGCTTGGCTGGTCCAGTCGGAGCACTAGCTGTAGCATTCGTCTTGAGTCCAAGTATTAAGTGTTTGTTAATCTTGGTGTAAAGTTGAAGGGTTGTGTTCCAATCTTAAGAGGTAGTCTTCGTGGTGTCCAGGCCTCAGGACTGGGTTGGAGTGTGTTCTCTTGACATGGTAGAACTGTCTTAAATTCCAAGATGAGGAAGGAGAGTATGTGTTGGCCTTAGTGCCTTATTTATACAGACACCTGATGTATGATAAGACAAATATTTTAATGGAAGAAAACAGTAGGAGTTTTTGTGACGTTTGGCCTAGATTTTCAAGATAAAATTGATACAGAACTAGTTCATCTGTAGAATAGATTTCTCAGCTCTTGCCTATGGTGACAATTCCTGTGTTGACCGATAGAATCAGGATCAATCTATTTCCAACTAAGAACATTATAGGATTTGGGAGGTGAGGAGCTGGGTATTACATAATCTAATTTCATAGAAAGGATGCTAATTATATTAAAATATGACAAATGTATGACCCTCATTTAAACGAATAACAATGTATGCAAAAACTCTATTCTCATTTAAAGTTATTGAGTATTGATGAATTGTTCATATTATTGACATGGTTTATTCATGCAATCATATCTATGTATCAAAACTAATACAGGACATTTTGGGAGTACTGTATAATCAACTCCAGTTGCCTCCAACAGAATTCTTATATTCTAGGTTTATCACTTGACCTGTAGATTCATACTCTTGGAACATCATAAATATAGTATTTATATACACAAATGGTGGTGAATGTCCGAATAAACTACTTCGTTATATCCAAAATATAAATGTTTTAAAAATCTGACATATCGATAAACTAGATTACATAAGGTAAAGGTTATTTAAAATACTATATATTTTGCTTTAACTATACCAGTTGTGGAAACTATTGCATGTTCTAATTAAAAACATTGTTCATAACTAAAAGTATGACTTTGTAATCCACAACTAGACCATTAAACTAAAAGATTAGTTAAAATAACAATAAAATCAGATCAGTCAGTTAGGTTGTAGGGACAACTCCAAATTATGCAAACATACAAACATTCTTATTCTTAAGCAATCATCTTTTTAAATAATCTATTTTTATAATGGTTTGAACAAAAAAAATACCAAGTTTTAAGTGTGCAACAGAGGGAGTATAAAGTGTTTAAATTAAGTGCTCATGGAGTAGCATTACATCTCCTAATAATCATAAGAATAGATAATATAAAGATTTCCAATTCAAGCAATGTTTAAGGAAAGTTTTTTATTGACTTACTCTAGATGTTAATAATTTGGCAATATCAGTTTGTTTATGTTTCTGACATATCTGTTGATGTCACTTCTATAATAATAACATACACAACATTGTTACCCTTGTATTTTATTATTTTGTTGTCTTCTATACATGTAAATATTCAATGCATACATTTCCTATTACTTTTTTTGTTTTATTTTATGTCAGGAGAAATATTCACTTTATGCACAAACCATACACCACTTCCATTTATTTACTTCCATATAGAAATCAAATTGCATTTATTTTGTAGTATTTCCTATCCTAGTATGTGGAATACAACTAAAAGTATATTTTAATAGTTTGTGTAACCCTCAATCAATCAGTCATACAGATTGCAGAGTTTAAAAAAAAAAGAGGTTGCTCTTCTGTCAATAGTAAAAAATATCATGGCAATGCTCCACTATAAAAATATCACAGGCTAACTACCATGTTTAATGTGTCATTGTTAATTCATTTCCATCATTTAGAAGGGGTTTTCTTAGTGTTCAACACCAATTTAACCAATGGTCAGCAGATGTTTTTCCAGTGAGTGGTATAACAGATAAATATTTAGCTAAAATATTTTATAGCAATAGCAAATAGCAATTATACTTCAAGAATTGGAATTCCATAACAAATCCTTGACAAATCAGAAGGTTTCCCACATCTTTGCTTGGATTGCTGACTAGACTAGATTTAACAGAATTAACAATGTTCAATTACTGAAATGAAACGTGACACAACTTCACTCTTCACTAGAGATTTAGTCTTAAATTATAATCAAACTAGGTTGAATACAACTTCTTTTGTAAAACACTTTCAACCGACCATGTGTGATATTAAATTTGTGAATTCAAACTATCGTAGTAAAAACGTGTACACATGTGTTTGTCCAAAACTGTGATAGTACTTCAGCAACCTTTTTAATTGCTGTTATAAAACTAGCAATACAAAGTCAAACTATTCAAGTTTTAAATAATGGTCAAAATAAAAGTATAAGTATTGACGGTTTCAAATCAGACTTTGAATTGTGTGGTGATATTTGAATATTATCACCTACAAATTCAGAAAATAAAAATATATATACATCAAGACTTGTATCAGATTAGAAGATAAAACCACTAATATTATATGTGACAATACTTTGGACTGTAATAAATCATGTACCACCAAGACTGGAAAAGTAGTAAACCAGTAGAAAAATTTTAATGTCTTAAAATTATGAATTGAGGATAAGTATGTAACACCAATGAACATTACATAATTGATCATATATAAATTATAAAAAACAGTTATTTGTGTTAACTAATGATATTGTTACTGTTTTTCATACATAGCAGTGTCTGTCTTTTAATAATTGTATTATAACTTGTAATATTCTTTCCTACCATTTTCCCCCAAAAGCAACTTCACTACTGCTGAACTTCAAAAACTAGATCATTAGATGTGGCAAAGAAATTATTTTTTAATATGTTCATATTAGGTTTATAAGCAGTAAAAGCAAAAAATAGTGAAACAGAGTGATTTTCATTATTAAAGTACTGGTATTTAAATTTAAATTTTTGCTACCTAGTGAGTTTATGATCAATTTTCATCAACTTTAAAAATAAAAAAATTTATAAATACTGTACTTCAAATAGAACACTATAGGCCTATATTTAAAGTTTTTACTTCACTATTCTCTGTGTTTAACAATTTAGTTATAAATAATGTGGTTTTTTTTATTATTTATAGGAGACAGGAGTCGAGCAGCGAACACAGTACTTTGACGACTTGGTAACTTTTTAAACATAAAGCATTATTGTGCCATGCCATCCACAATTCTAGAGACATGAGAATCAGCTGTGAATTTGATAGGTTCTGTGATGAGTGAAATGTATACTATTTTCCTGTTTGTTTTTTTTTTAGAAAAAAAGATATAGATTATAGTGCAAAAAGAAGATACTAAACCATTAATAAATCATTTAATATGAAATTCTAAAACATTCTGATAATTTATACTACTTTCATTAGCAATTTTGTAGCCAGTAATAGATATTGCAGCTACTGCCTCATTTTTCTTAAACATTGTTCTTGTATGCTTACAAAATTTTTAATTAATAAAAAAAGCTGAGACAATTATGCACAATAAACATACTGATCTTAACTTTAAACTCATTTCCTAACATACTTTCTAAGTGTAATTAGTTTGTTTCATACATTTAATTAAGTTTTTACCTCTATTTATACAAAATAAAGCACATTAAACTTTGTAATACATTTTTGAATCAAACTATAACTTGATATCAAACAATAATTAGATCTTCCATTTCTTGAGTTTTAAGTCCTTACAGGTTAATAAACTATTTGAGCTAAGTGTAGTTAAGAGCAACCTATCATTTTTTTTTATATCTGTCTGGAATAAATTAACAAATACTTCCAATTTTAATGGCTTCTAACAATTTTTTCATAAATTACTTAATCCAACTTGAGGTATTTTTATAATGCTGAAAGAAACAGACGGTTAGTTATCCTCCATGCTTCTTCGTAAAAACATAATCCTTCAACTAATTGTAATGGCATTATCACCTTATCTTCCCATTTTCAGAAGCTTGTGTTAGACAGTTAAACCTTTTAAACCAAACCTTATACTTTTTCTTTTTAGACAATTTTAAAATATAAATCTATAATAAAATTATTGAGTGTCTGAAATTTAGTAAGTATAAATTTCAAATCTCCAGTCTAATGACTGGATTACAGCCAAATGACTAAAATGCATTTTCACTAACTTTTTTCTATTTTCTGGTCTTGGCAACCATTATTAAGCTTGAATTATGAGTTTTTACTTTTTAAATTATAAAATAACGTTTTTTACACATACTTTATGCATAAATTAGGATGAGTTTAAATGGAAGTTATACATTTTTCATTGTTTAATGTAGTTAACATACAATAAATGTGACAATTAATTATGGAATAAAATAAGGTAAGTAAGTAGGAATAAAATTAGACTGGAATTACACAATTTACATCTTTCAAAAATTTTAAATGATATTGTTCAACCTTTTATTTTATTTTTATCAGATTCTGATGAAACTCAACTAACTTTAGTTTTTGGGGAAGTGATAATTATTTTGTCATTAGTTTATGTTTATCTTAAGCTATTTTTCTTCTTTTTTTTTAATCCCCTCACAAGTACTTTAAATTATGGTCCGTTTTGTTTTTTCTTTATTATTTTTAGAATCCATTCCAATGCTTCACAATATTATAACATTCACTGTGCGCAGAAAACGATCACCACATGGAAAAAAAAAACACAGACCAATCACATTAAATTTTGGTTAATTTTGTTAAGAATACATCACAAGGGGCTTAATTGATTTGGTTTTGTTTGAGTGATAGCCAAATTAATAAGTTTACTAATTATATTTATAGTACTGTGTAGGCTTATGCTAATTTACAATTAAGCTCAGTTGCACAGAATAAGTTTTGTCTTATTAAATAATTTATGATTAATTCTTTATTTTGTCATATTACCAATCAGAGATTTACAACCATTAAGATTATTTAATCCATTGCTGGTAAAAACAAATACCATTTTCAACCATGAATTTTTTCAGTTTTCTGGGTCCTACCACCATAACTCCAAAAGGATTTATAAAAAGGAAAAATTAAATACTGTAGTTCTATTTGCTGACATTTCCATTGTACTATCCTATTGTCAATCTTATGATTATTCCTTGAGCACAGCTTATTTAGAAGAACATTACCTCTGTTTATATTTGCAGTACCATTTTCAAATCATTCACTACAGAATCAAACTGCTTGCCTTTATAAAAATAATGCTACGTTATTGTATTATTTAGTGTAAGTGATGGTTTGTTATCAAATCATTTCTTTATAATTAAATCAAAACCAACCTTCTCATGCTATGTTACTTCTTTTTTATGTAGTGATAGCTGACATAACTTTTAAGTTTAATTATTTATAGAGAATCCGAAAGTCAAGTCCTGAACAAAGGCTTGGCTTAGAAACTAGTCTAGTTAACACAATGAACTAATTGCGACCAAACAATTAAACACAAGTGACAGATGCAATTGCAGTTATTGTTTAATTGCATTTATTGCTCAATTCCATTTAATCCACCTACATATTAATTCCTTCAGCGAAAAATAAAAAATTTCCACAAGAACAATTTTAACACTTATGAATACAGAACAGTATTTTAAATGAAACATATCTATTGAAATTAACTAACAACGTTTTTAGACAGAACTGCTTTAAATTACAACTTAATGTCAACTGATTTATTATTGTATATTATGATGATAATAGCTGAGATTAATAACTATGTGAAATTCTGCGATCTTATTACAAGCAATTATCAAGTTATGACCTATATAATATGTGCATGATGAATGGATATTTAGTCTTCTTTTTGTACTAGTCAACGTTTATGTAAAAGCAATATATTGTGCACTAAATAAATTTTAAAATCAAAATCTTTTTACTATAGACTATTGTATTTTAATCTTTATGTATATTTGTGAATTGTTTGACGAAAAGTGTTTATAATTTATTTCAAATTATGTGTTCAAAACATGTTAAAATCCTCTCATTTAATGAACATGATAATTACAAAGTCACTTATTAGTAATGTTAATTTAGTTTCTATGATGAAGACAATGAAAGCTTCATACAGTTTTAAGATATATGACCATGCCTATATTTTCTTCTCCCTTTTCCCTCCATTCATTGTTTTAGAGCATTTTTTTTAATGAATCATTCAAATCAGTGATTTTTAGCAAGTATTTAAAACTTTTAAATTTATGTTCATGGAATTTATTAAACATGTTAAACTCAATTTGCTGCATATATTTTGTTAAAAGTTAAACTAAACAACACAACAATAGTCAATGTTAAACGATTTATTTAATAATTCAAGTTAAGCTGGTATTAATATGACTTCTAATACATAATATTCATAGATAAATGAAAAACACACCACATTTGTTTTTGTACAAGAGTTCTATTTATTAAGGAATATATGATAAATACACTTCTGCTTTATGTAAAATTAAAAAAATATTTCTTTTTAATTCAGTTAAAAAATTGAATCTCACCTAAGTGATCCAGCATTAGGCAATACAAAATAATGATTGTTTTATGCTAATAATAACAAAAGGAAAGTAATTTTTCTTTTTGCTTTATAAGACCTTGGGCCTACTGCTTTTAAAACCAGATGTGATTTTTAATATAAATCTACATATATATAGTACATGGTGTTTAAGACGGGTGCAGCAGCTACAGATAACTGATGATAAGAAAATAAATGCAATAATTGTGAATAATAATAATAATGAATGCAAGTACTGCATGTGTAGGTACCTTGTTCCATTTTATGCCTTTAATGTAAGGTCAATTTCTCTACACTTAAATCTTGCTAATTTATCCATGATATTGTCATAAAATGGTTGTGTATTTATCAATTCTTTTAGGAGTTCCTTTCACTTGGAATTTTTGACAAAAAACTTTTCTTCTGAAATTGTATTTCTAAAGTATGATTTATTCTTTTCAAACAGACAAAACTTCTCTCTACAAAAATACTTGTGAATGGAATTTTAAACGAAACTTCTTTAAAAGTACTCCTAACCTCAGTTAAAATTTCCATAAAATTGTGTAATTTTAAATCTCTTAACTTTATCTTCATGATGAAGTTGTAACTTAGATTTCAGTCTTGAAAAGTCAGAAAGATATTAGGGTAATTTATTTCTAAAGGCTCAATGCAACAATAGGAAATGTTTTTGAAAGATTGTTGAGTTTTTATGTATCCATTAATGTGAAAATACTAACTTTTCCATATCAAGAAAACATTTGGTCATCTGATGTAAAACAGTATCTATAATTTCATAATAAAAAGATTTATATTTTTCATGATTTAATCTAAGGTGAGCGCAACTCTTTGCTTTCCCTCACACATTTCAGTTGGAAAGTTTGTTTTTTAAAGATTAATATCAAACATGTTTCTATTGTGCTTTTATTTCTTTTGTTGGTTAAGAGTGCTTGCATACATAAATTTGTGAAATACAAAATTAATTCAAAGTCCGTAAATTTATTAAAAACTCCTTCACTTTGCAAAACAAAAGCAGAATCAGGAGTTGGGCTGATTATAATGAAAAGAAACACTCCCATTAAGGAATGAATACCTTTCAATGTTTATAAAAACTTACAAGTTTGTAAATGATGACCATCGTGTAATAGCAGAAGCATTTACATTTTTCTTTTCCCACATTTGTATCTGCTGTATGTTTTTTCTTAGCAGAATGATGAAAAAAAGAAGACAAACCAATTACATTTTTTTAAATATGCAAAACTTTGAAATACCATTGCAGTTTTGTTGGTAGTTGTGGTGCTACTTCTTTGATTTTTAACTGAAGACCATTTAATTGCGCTGATATTACACTAGCCCTATCAAAATATTATCTGACAAGCTTTGAGTTATTGTTATTTTTCAATGTTTTCGGCAGTTTGGCTCGAAGTGACATAAAAACCCCCAAAAACCATTCCACTGGAATAATAATACTACATTGTGATTTTGGGTAATATCTGTTGTATCATCTATTTGAATAACAAAATATTATATATTTTCCATTATTCAACAAAATATTTTTCATTTCATTATCAGTGTGTTAATGTCTCGTTATATTAAAATATGCACTCAATTAATTCATTTTGAATTGCTTTAAAGTTACCGGCAAATACAGATGAGATTTTTTATTAATTTTTTTGAATGTTTAAAGCACTTAAATTAAGTGTTCTAATAGTGCTTTAAAATTCCTACGATTAGAAGAGTTTCGTCTTCATAATGTCCATGAAATGCAAATTATTTATTCTTGTTTGCCTAAGAACTGGGCAAACCCATTAAACATCTGTTTAGCAGAACATTTTCATTAAATTGTTTAATATACAGTCTAGAATTTTCTTTCAAAGCGTCCTCGATATTACATAAATTTTTCTTCAATTTTGAATAACCAAATGAACAATTGTTATTGTTCTTTTCTGAAGAAGTTTTGTGTTTGTGAAATGGACGAATTATGTTACCAAAATTATCAAAACCATACTTATTCCATACATCTGATTTTTGACCAATAATTAAGTACAGACATGATAATTTATTTAAATAATGACTACCACACAAGCACTCAAATTCTGTCCACCATGATTTTTTTTTATTACAGCTATACAATTTATTATTTTTCTACCTCACTTTTAATAAAGGCACAAAATTTTTACTACACAAAATATAATTTTTATCATCGTGATTTCATATTGAAAATGTAGTTTCTATTAAAACATATATGGAGGTAGCATTTGCAATGAATAGATGTGCCCTATAATCCTTGTATAACTGAAGTAATGGAAGCAACTGTTGTCAAAACACTAACAGTATCACAGCATATATTTTTAAAATAAAACAATATATTAATTAAAAATACCTTAAACTATACAATTAGTATGATTTTTTAAACATTAACCTTGTTACAAATTCAACTGATTCAAATGAAGTATTTAATTTATTATAAATATATTACAAAATACTGTGTACACAAAAATTATTAAAAACATGAAACTGGAATTTTGAAATTCAACCGCCTTTTTCCAGGATGGCAGCAAACTTTATAATTTCTTATTGAACTCCTTATATTTCATGTATTTCATGGTTTTTATTTTTTCGGATTCTACACAACATTTTATGACTTTTTATTCTTTACATAATTTTCATAAACTCAACCGTTTAGGAGCTTGAGCCCTCAAAAGATTGAAAATTGAATCTTTAACTTGTTTGGGCGCCATTTTTTTTTTTTTTTTTATTATTATTATTTAAAATTTAATTTAAATATTAAATGCAATTATTGTAAAGTCAAGTAGTAAACCAATAAAATCGTTTTATTGATGTGCAGTTGTTTGACTACTTGTCGACTTCACAATAATGTCATTTATTTGTTCAATTCAAGTTTAAATTTTTATTTTGTTTTAATAATGGCGTTTAAACATAAGCAAAACATTCAATTTGTTAGTATTTTGAGGGCTCTAGCTCCTAAATGGTTGGTTTTACAAAAAATATTTCAAGAATAAAAAAAGTCTTACAATGTTATTTAAAATCCGAAAACAGCATAAAATAGAGGGAATTTCATAAGAATTTTTAAAGCAGGCTACCTTATTGGAAAATAAGGATAACCTAAATGGTTTTCCCCTTAAAACTAAAAAGAGAAGCAAAATTGTAAAAAGTTTCGAAATTCAAATTTCATATTTTTAATGATCACTGAAAAGTAAGCGAAGTCCTCCATTTAAAGTTTGCTGTAAATCTTGTAGGTTCAGAGATCACAATGGTGGCCCAATTAAAATGGACACCATTTGGTTTTGAATTATATATATATTCTAATCATTTGAATTAGATCAATACAAATTAATGTTTACATTTCCTTTCTATTACATTGTTCCAAAACTTCACAAATTAAAATCTTTTTTCTTTTTTTTTTTTTTAGGGAGAAGGAAATACTTCTATTTTGATAATGGTGTAAGAAAAATCCTAAAAAATGAAATTCCTTAGGGACTTAAATTCCTAACTGAGATTAAAGTAATTCCTTTCAACTCACCAGATCCTAGATGAAATTATTTTATATGTTTTATTTATTTAGTGAGTTTTATGTTTTGGGCACCGTTTCCATTTTATGTATGTTATTTACATTATCAGTTTAAATTGTTTGTATATTTATAAAATTTATATTTAACTTAATGTAATAATATTTTTTTTTTACAAAAATTAACAGAATATTTTCATTTTACCAAAAACAAATATACTCTTCATGATATTTTTAAAAGTATATGCCAATTTGTATTTTTTTTTTTTTATAGATTATAGACCTGGTGGACATAACTTTATATTTAATTTATGTAACTAGTTGTAGCAATATAGCATGACTGAATTGATTGAAAAAATTTAAATAATTACTTTGTATGTGTGTGTGTGTGTGTGTGTGTGTATATATAACTAGTTAGACTCTATTTAAGTAAAGTGGTGACACCATACAATCTCATTTCTACACCATTATCAAAGTATATTTATCTAAAATTATTCAATAAACCTTTCTATTTTAACCTATTTTTGTTTTATGTGTAGATATCAAATTATGTCGAATCTCTTGTGTTCACTTCCATTAATGTTGTAGATGATATGTCTTCTTAATGTACTTCCATGTTGTATATCTTGATGTTATCTTTCCCGTGATATGGTCTGTGTAAGTGTACAAAAAATTAGCATAATATAGACTTGACTAATTAGAATCCAGTCAATGAAATCTAAAATAAAGAAAAAGTGACTTTTGTTTAAAATCTATAAACTTGTCACTTCTACAAATGACTATGGACTGATCAACCAAAGAGAAGAATTTCAATTTTAGACTTCAACAATCAGTATTGCATCATCCTAATTTTGTGGATAGATTAATATCTTGTTGTATTGTTTTTAATTTATACAATCATATAAATATTTATATATATATATACCTATATAATTTTGTTGGAGTTTAAATTATATGTACAGTTATTATTTTTGTAATTGTTTCATGTCATTGAATAGTGGCTATATAAATAAATAAATATAAGAGTTTAAATATTTATATATAGAAGGAAATTGCATCTATGTGTTTGGTTTACCATTGTTAGAATATAATCTGGTTTAATAATTAATAAACTCATACTAACCAGATGTAGTAAATGTTCTTTCAGTCTTAATAATACTTCAAAATTATCATATTTTTTTTTATGTTATGTATTATTTTAGTGAAATAATTTATGCATATAGGAAATACTTGGAATTGCATAGTATTTATTTTATAATTACATTTTAATTTCTAAAAATACTTAGTTTCAAACTAAAAATAAACAGAGTTATAATATTTGTCATTGATAATCATTTTAAACTCTGTGTCAAAACATATTATAACTTTCTACCTTTTCACGTTGGCTTATTTAGAGCTTAAGTAATAACGTTGCTTAATGATTTTGCATTTGGTTATAAACCTAGAGAGTAAATAACTTAAAATTTAATTTCTTGATAAAATAAGAGCATTTGTAAAATGATAGGGAGTACTTATATGTCAACAAATAAAACATATTTTTAATTGTTATTGTAATTTTATTGAATAGAATGTTATAATACTTCTATTTTATATAAAACAAAAAAAAACTAAACACAAACATAAAACGAAACACATGATCTAGATGTAATTTTCTTTGAGTGTATAGAACAGTTTTAATTTATTTTATGATCTACTTTCCAAACTCATGTTAATAATAATCATGCAAATCCTTCCCCCTTTTCCAGATGTAAATAAATCCTGATTATAAATGTATACTTTATATTCAGTCTTAACTTACTGCTGTTATGTGCAGTCTTAGGTTGTAAGAAATAACTCTGTTAGATTAAGTTTGTAAGTGATTCTTGGAATAATGTTTAATTGATTCCAAATAAGAGTTTCGGGTCCAGATACAGAAAGGCTGTGTACATTTGCAACAATGACGATAACGCCATGTGTTATTGCAGGCATGCTAATCGAATACTGCACAATATAACAGGTATACGGAATTGGTAATACTTATCATTTATTGTTACCTGAATAGATTTATAACAATGAGTTTGAACAAAATAAAACAAATATCTGTACAATTTTATGTTAACAGTCTAACTATATTAATAATTGTCATTTAGAACATTTAATAAAGCACTTATCACACAATGTGTATTAGTTTTGTTCCATGTAAACCTATGGGAAATTTTAGCCATAAGCATTCCTAGACCCTGGTTTAGAGCAGTAAATTTTCGACACATCAGTCAATTTTTTATGCTGTTTTATGTTTTGAATTAAACATCTATACACTTAAATAAATATACTTGTAATACTACTTACAAAAAGTTAACTATATAATTCTACCATACAACTGTCATGTTATTTTTTCTGGATAACATATATGGTAACTAGAGAAAATAGTTTTAAATAACCTAAATTAACTATATATATATATATATATATATATATATATATATATATATATATATATATATATAGCTAATGGTCCCAGTTACACCTGGGGATAATTGAGACAGTTTTATAAGGAAATTTTTTTTTTACCACAACCCTAATGGTGGTGCTATAGAAATAAATTGTGCCCAAATACACACACCAATTTTGATCAAAATCGACCCATAAATAACACATATATAATACTTGTTTTAGGGGTAAAATCACCTTTGAAACATATTCAAAACCCTTTCTTAGTATGTGTCTACAAAACTACCCCAAACTGTGTTAAAAAGTTCATAGCTCTAGACGTCTTGGATACAGAGATGTGCTTTAGCAGTAAAAAACACCCTTGGAGTGGAACATTTTCAGAACCCTTTCTTAGCATGCATCTACAGACTTACATGTTGAAAAATTCATAGCTCTCGCTTTTTGGATCCAGAGATTTTGTGATCAGTCAGTGGGTTTTGACCTATATATGTTACAACGGATTATTGATGAAAAGTCACCATATATATATATATATATATCATCTTTAGTTTTAGTATTACTTGTCATATAAATTTATTCAAAAAAGATATATTTAACTTATTACATTAAATTTTTTGTTGGGTTAGTCATTTTTGTTGGAACAAATTAGGAGTATAAATGAGCGCTACATTATAACGAATTTCATTAAAATTGAATGAATTGTTTTAAATTTAGAGGTCATTATTAATTAAGAGTAAAATATTTTTCACTATTTTTTTTAACCATAAAAATATCAATCTATTTATTTTTTAAAACAATAATACTTTTTATATAAGGTATGGTACAGTAAAGATCAAAAACATAATGCCTGAATTATACCGTCAACATTGTGATCAGATTAATGGGGAGTGGACGGGCATGACATTTGGGTCTATGAGTGACAAAAGTCCTATCTGTCACTGTGTTAACCTACTAATAAATTTATAAGATCATTGAAGAGCTATATGAACACTATATAACACTGACTTATAATTATTATCAAATGTAGATAGTAAAGAGCATTTCAATATCCAAATCATTGACACAAAATAGTCAAATTAATAAGTCTACACAGTCATTACAATGTAACATTCTACATAAACTCTACACCAAATTAAATACCTTACAGATAAGAATAATATATCATGTTCTTCCATTTAATGAAATAAAAACATTTAAAATTTACTTTCTAAATAAAACCTTGCATTTGTAGATAAAACACTTGCCGGTAATAGTACTTAATCAAGTGCTCATAGTTGACATTAACCCTCTTTATTTTTGAAAATTCATCGGAACTGAATAATGTTTATTCTGAGTCTTCTCCTTCCTCATCTCCTTGAGGAGTGTCACTGTATCTTATGTATCTTACACACACTGGTCTAGTATGTCCCCTACAAATGAAGACCTGACACTTTTGGCACTGGGTTTTTGTTTTCCGGTTTTTCACTTGATCACAGAAACCACAGCATCCACGCTCATTTCCTAGACCTTCAACCCTTCAGCTACCTCCGTTTCTGGGATTTCCTCTCCCCTCGTTCTAAGCACTTGTCTTATTATTTCTTTTGTATCCCTTGTAAAATGTTTTATTGTTGCTCTGCTTATAACCAAATCTCTGCAGAGTTGCCAAACCAGTGTCTTTAGAAAATCCTGCCTTTCCATGTTTTCTTGTTTTACCGCCTTGTAGATAACACAGGCATTTATTCCTCCAATGTTGAGCATGGGAAAAAACAATGTCAAGGACCAACGCCGACTAATCCTGGATACTGTGTAGGAGTTTTTCATCTGGTCTACATCACCCCCCCCCCATTTGTCAGGTTATAGAATGTCAGAATATCAGGTTTGTACATGTCACCCAAGTCAGGATCAATGAATCGTCATTATGAAACGTTGAGAGAAGAAGAACAACTTTGTCTTTTTTTGGTTTATAACAAACAGTTTTCATTTCTGGTCTGAAAGCAAACAAACTTCCCTTTACACAGGAAGCCTATTTCTTTAGTGTCCCTGAACACTAGGGGGAGATTTGGTTTGTTTGACCTCACTGTACTAACAATTCTTAGTCTACAGTTCTCCCTCATATGATTTCACAACGGAACTGAAGTAAAAATGTTATCTAATGTTACATTGCGTCCAGTTCCCTTAATTGGTGTAACAATTCAATTGACTAGATCGAAGACTTTAGAGCTAACATCAAAACACCCAGAGGGCTGTTTCCCAACGTAGACTTAAAAATTAGCAATATAAAAAGTTCTAGCACAGCACTTTGCAAACATTTTTATCCAGTACTTTGCGGGTTTGTTAGGTATGTATTGCCTAAATGGACATTTTCCTCTAAAGGAATCTTACATTTCATCCACAGTGAGATATTCACTGGGCGAAAAGGAATCTTTGCAATTCTTTAAGAATGAATCAAACAATGTCCTAATTTTAGCTAGTTTGTCAAATTGTAGACATTGCTGGCGATCATCTGCATCATTAAAATGTCAACAAAAATGACATTTAAAAATACAAGTCATTTAGATTTTTTACGGGGGGTAAAAATCTAAATTGCTTCAACCCCATTACACATTTAAAAAGATCAATACCAGTCCTGTCATCATTCCACAGGTCTGTGACAGTTTGTTGGGACGATTTACATAGGCCTGTGAAATATAACAGTCCTATCAAGGCTCATTTCAACTAGATCAGTTTGGCGAGCATCTCTTTCTTGTGAAAATTTTTCCCTATGTGCTTCAATCCATTTGTTTGTGTATGCAACTATCTGAATAATCACATCATTAGGAAAAAACAAAATAAATGCCTCAAGAGGAGTAGATACATTTCTAGATTGGCCCTTAGAGCCTGGTGATCTTGTAACAACATTATGCCTTTTGGTTCGCCCTTGTGTAGCACTTGAAACTTCCTTAAACCAAACAATGTCTCCATCTTTACTTAGGTATTTATTACCATCTGATGAGTATCGGGGTAAATGTGTTCCTCCACGTCCTCTGCCCCTTCCTTTTCCACCTGTTCCCCTTCTTTAAAGTATTGCTCGTTCTCTTCTATCTTCCTCCACTCCCTGTTGTTCTTCATCCGCTTGGACTTCCATCTGAAATAAACACATATTTTGTAGGACAAACATTTTTAAAACAAACTAAATTTAAAACTTACCATAACAAAAATATTATGTAATTTGAAACAATTCAAGTTATTTTGTTCAAATCTAAAAATATTATGACCAGTTGGGTCAATTTCCAATTACAGTTTTTTGATTCTTTCTACCTAACAGAAAATTTAAATAGATACCTTATAATATATTTATAAGGGCCTAAAATCTTTACCTTATTTTTATTTATAACCTCCAACTCAAAAATATTTACTACTCAACACTTATTACTACTCTCATGTTTGTATGTACATCTAGTAAAATACTAACTAAATGCATGGGTTTTGATATGTAAATATATTTTGCTTATAAAAAAATGTCTACCTGAGCAACTTCACGAACTAAGACCTCTGGACCTCCAGGTGATTCTTGTATTAGCAGTTCTTGGTGAATTAGTGCCGGTTCCTAATACATTGAAGCTTCATATTCCATCTGAAAATTCATCAGTTTAGTTATAGACCTATGTATTACTAACAATTTCAAGAATTCATGTATTTTATGAAACTGTGCTGTAGGCTAAACTGGTTTATCTCCAATTTTATCCATAATAATATACAAAATAATATTTACCTCAGTCTCGGGGGGGGGGGCTCCATGGTTTTAGTTTTTGTCAATTTCTGAGTCTGTTTCGTATGTAAATTCCTCAACAGCATCTATTTCGTCACCATCTTCATCTTCAATGACCATGTCTATATCACTTTCATTGAAAAGTTGTCTACAAACTGCTAACTGTTCATTTCTTAAGGTCCGGATTTTTGCCTGTTCTTCCTTTTCGACACTTTCAAGAAGATTTTTTAAGCCTTCGAGCAAATAATTATATTTGTCATGATACAAAATATTTTTACCGTAATCCAGGGTTACTTAAGCCAAGTGGCTAACAAAAGCCATTTGCCCGGGTATTTTTTTAGCGCTGATGATGGCAACACTGTTTGAGCAAAATCGAGTGTCTTCAAGCATTTATTTGCACTGATTGTGCAGTTTATGCCTGGAATTTTTCATATCACATTAGTTTTAAACGTAAGTGTCTTTAAATTATATTTTGTTTATGATTATTTATCTCATATTTAAATACCCTTTATAACTTTACTGCTACAAAGGATACTTTATAGTGAAACACAGTATATTCGTAGTCAAACATAACCTCAAGCAACACTTTACGTCTTAATTTGCTTCTTACTTCACATTTCCAACCTTTTTTTTTTTTTTTTTTTTTTTTTTTTTTTTTCCATGTTTAAGAATGAACAGCTGTTTATACTAAATATGAAAGTAAAAACATCAGCCTATAGATTTATTTTTTGTTTCAGGTTAAAATATGCCTCACACTTACAACAGGCCTATTGGGGCTCGTAAATATAAGGTTTACACAGAAGAGAGTATGAATGCAGCATTAGAGGAGGTGAAAATGGTGTTTCTTTATGTAAGGCTGCTGAGAAATATGGGATTTCAAGAAGTGCTCTTACAACAGCAGTAAAAGGAAAGACTAAAAAAGTAGGCAGACTACATGTTTTAAATATTGAAGAACAAAACCAACTAGTTGAACGTTGGACTTTGGCTGGAGATTGGGGATTCCTGTTAACTATGTTTGATATTAGATTAATTGTGAAAGGATTTCTTGACCGAAGTGGAAGACCAGAAGCAAGTTTTAAAAATAATATGCCTGGTGTTGATTTTGTGTTATCTTTTATCAAGAAACATAATAGGGCTCTTTCCAATAGGCTATGTCAAAACATTAAAAGAAACAGAGCTGCTGTCAGTGAAGAAACTGTAAATAGTTATTTTGACGAGCTCACAGTGACACTTGATAAAGTTGAAGCTAGCATGATTGTGAACTATGACAAAACCAATATAACGGATGACCCGGAAAGGAAAAAAATGGTAGTAAGAAGAGGTTCACGCCACCCAGAGCGCATTAATGATTTTTCCAAAGCAAGTACGTCTGTAATGTTTGCAGGAAGTACAGATGGAGTATTACTTCCGCCTTACATTACATATAAGGTAACAAATTTGTACGACACATGGACGGAGAATGGTCCTAAAAGAGCTATATATAATTGTTCAAAGAGTGGGTGGTTCTTACTCAATATCTTTGAAGACTGGTTCAGGAAAATAGCCCTACCATACTTCAAAAAGTTTGACAAAGATGCGGTAAAGGTTTTGATAGGAGATAATCTCTCGAGCCACATTTCACTGTTTATTATTAGTGAATGTAAGACCAACAACATTAAGTTTGTGCTTCTAAGAAATGAATCCGAATCAAGTGACAGTGATGAGGAAGAGTTCTCATTGAAAGATTCAGACTCAGATTTAGTGTTGAGTGACTTAACAGATGACAACTTTGAAGAACCTGATGATGAAGAACTGGAACCATTTGATAAGCCGAGAAAACAAACAGTAGAAATGCAGGATCTAAAAACCATGTGATTGTCGAACTTTTATTTAATAAAAACACTAAAAAAAGAAGTGCTACTAAAACAGTTTTATGCTACTGTGGTTGATGCTAAGGAACAAGAAGAAAAAATAAAAGTAACTTTATTCAGGAAATGTTCCAAGTTGGTGGGAAATGTTTACATCTTTCCTTACATTGATGATGAGATGGACATAAACCATTCTGACATTTTAACAACAGTAACTCCTGATAAAATTGTCAGGGGACGCCACACATTTCCATTTACATTAAACTAGGTAGTTCCTCTTGATTTTACTTAAAGGATAGACATTTTGTTTCCTCATGTTGATCAACTCATGTGAAATATCGCAATTGTGAAAAGCCTTTTTGTTTTATTAAAGGCTAATGAGTTATAACAGTTTTGGGTGTTTATTTTAGCCATATTTGTGGTTTTTGTTACCCCAGTATCGCATAACTTCTGCCTAACATTGATTTTTTATACCTGACTTTAGTTACCCCATATCGAGGGGTAACTTAAGCCACCATGTTTTTTTTTTTTTGTTTTTGTTTTTTGTAAATGGACTTAAACAATTGAAGATAATGTAAACATAAAGTACTACTATAGACCCAAGTTTCACAATAAAATTTAAGTCTATTTATTAAACCAATAGTTTTCTGTTGGCTCATATTTGAAACTGAAAACTGGCTTAAGTAACCCCGGATGACGGTATGGTATATATACGGGGTGGCAAAAAAGTCCAGGGACTGTTAAATATTTTTTTTAATAATAAAGATAGTGCTACAAAACTTGGAATAAAGTTACTGGGCATAAAAATCTATTTTAATACGTATTCAGTGATCCGCTACCTCCTCTGGGGGACGGCCCACTAGGAGTCAGAAGAAAATCTTAAATGTAAGCACAAATCAAAAATATTACAAAGCAATAGATATTGATATGCACATCAAATTAAAGGTTTTTATTAGTAGAATACAATTCCACAAACCCGAACTTAAACAGACAACCGAGTCAAAAATGACAGCCGTTCAAAGGTTTCTTGAATTTGTAATTATTAGTTAAATTAATTAAAGTGATGGACTGTTTAATTTTAACACAATTAATTCAAAACTCTCTTACAATGAATGGTGTTGTAGAATAATAATTTCTTATTCCTAAGAGAAAGTGAAAATAATCAATAAAGGATGATGGATTATCAATGATAGGCTTAAAAGAGAAAGTTGTTTGTGACTGATGGTGAGAATTCCCCCTAATAACAGGGGGAATACACATCTCGAAAATATACTACATAATTCTATATAATAGAAAAATTTATAATATAGTTCATATATATAATATATATAATCACTCAATTTACCCTACCTACACCCATCCTCCTGCCTCACTCCTGCACACCCCTAGGTCAGCAGGCTCAGTTCTTTTTAAAAGTACATTTGTTTATCTAACTTCCTGCCAAATTTCATTGATTTACAAATTATTTTTTTATCTACCCTATTTTTATCCTCTAATTTTACTGATTAATATGAATCTTGTTAATTAGAGTTACTAAGGTCAAACATAGACATATTATCTACAAAGAATTTCTGATAAGAATCACATTTATTATAAGTGTACTATCAATCTCTTAAATAGTGTTTGCTTTTCATTATGTTAATAAACTTGGGTGAATGCTAGTGATGAACTTTTATTAAAGATTATCAAAAATTATTAAACAACAATAATAAAAAATAAACGAATAATAAAGATTAGTGAATTAAAAATAGTAAACAATATAAGTAAAACCATTCAATATGTATACAGATTTATCGAAAAAGGTGTTCATAATTTCAATTGTAAACGACATGAGTAATAATTAGTGAACCAATATTCTTGATTTCAAATGACAAACTGTTTATAAACATTAGTAGTTTTCCTATTGCTTGTTGTGTTGTCTTTAAATGAGTTGTGCATACATACAGATGCTATTGTGCCATGCATTGTTCATCATTAATAGCCCATCAGTAGTCACTTTAGGAAAGTCAACTTTACAACAGAAAGTTCAATGTTTTTTGTTTGTTTTTTTGGTTTGATGAATACAAATCAGTTTATTACATTGTAATATTATTTGTCCATACTTATGGGGACAAGATGCACCTATAGATAAGACCATTATTCATTGATATCATCAGTTTAAAGGAACTGGAAACGTGGACATCAAAGGCTGACCATACACATTGGATGATATTATGAAGTGGTTGGGTCAGGCCATCTTGCATAGCCCTAAAAAATCTATTGCTTGACTCAGTTTTTATTTTGGTATTCCTAAAATAACAGCAGAATGTGCTTCATAAACATTTGAGGTTATATACATAAAAAATTCAGTTAAAGATGATATTAAACAAGCAGATCACCCTAAACAAGTTTAATTTGCTGTGATAATGCTGAATCCAATAAAAGATGTTGTAAGTTACATTAACTGATTTTTTTTTTCTTTTTCCAGTGATGATGAAATAACTTTCTATATAAATTAGCTGTGTTAATCGGCATAACTGTAGAAGCTAGGATTGTGAATTTCTTAAGATAAACATGTGGTATGAAATAATACATGATCCAGTTATAAGTCTGTTCATGTTTGCTGAGAAAACAATTTTACAGGTGACTCTTTTTCACAAATTTATAACATAGAAAAAAATAGGAATAAGTGTCATTTATAAGACCTATAACACTTAGTATTATGGACCACCGCCCCTTTACAATCACAATGTATGAGAAGCTCTCAATGACAGGTATCCTGGCTGTTGGATTGGAAAAAATGGTCCTGTTTCGTGGCCACCACGGAGATCCAATCTAATCCCTAATGAACTTTTTACCTGGGAGTTAAGTTAAGATCATTGTCTATGCTTATAAAAACCAGGGAGTCTATACCATTAAGAAGGAGAATCACTACTACCATACTGATTGTTCCTCCTGGCATGATCAATGATCAATCATACCTGGGCAGAGATCGACTATAGTCTTAAAACTTACTAAATAATGTAAAATACATTTCATTATATACTACATCTTTTAGTGTAAAAATAAATAAGTTCTGTTATTTTACCTTGAAATTACTGACTCCTTTTTCTATGACTGTATTTTTACAATCAAGGAACATTAATTTTACAACCCTAATAAAGTCTATTAAAGAAAATGTACAATTATAAAGTAGAAAATGAAAATGAACACACAGTACAGTGTGTATAATATATGAATCATTTTGTTTGTAGCTGGTGGTCTCTAACTTTAATCAACATTTAAATACAGCTGTCCATAAAACGGTTATGAGACAAATAAAATAAAAAATCATATTGTTACCAATGTGTCTGGTAGCTCAAACATATTTGTTTACATTCATTAAAACAGCAGTGTTGATTGTTGTGCTAATTGCTAAGCTCATTTAAAAACATAATAAACTTCAAGGTTGTATTTTCTTTTTAAGCCATGTTTTCTGATCAAGAATAAGCTAAGTGTGTAATGTTGTTAAGTGAACTAAAGTCAGTGTTGTTAGTTCAGCAGACATTTAGAAGAACCTTTAATTAAGCTCCACCTCACAAAAATAATATTTGACGTTAGAGTAAGCAATTCATAAGCACTGGGTCAGTTAAAAAAACAAAATATGCCTGGTAGACCACCAGTTTTTAACCAAACCAAACCAAACAGTAGAAATCATAAGACTGTATTAGAAGTCCCAAAAAATGTCTCCCTCATTGAAGTCTTGAATTAGGAATACTAGTAAGTACACTTTACAAAGATTTATGTAAAAGGCTCCATCTTCATGTGTATAAAATTCAACATCTTCAAACAATCAAGCCAACAGATAGGAATAAAAGAGCAGAATTTGCTACTTTTATGTTGAATCAAATAGCAGAAAACTAATCATTTTTAAATGATTTTATTTTTCCAGATGAAACTAGGTTTCACATCAATGGGTCTGTTAATAGGCACAACGTACAAATTTGGAGATCTCAACATCCTCATGAAATTTTTGAAAAGGATAGAAATTCGCCAAAAGTCAACGTTTGGTATAGTTTGTCGAAAGAACAAGTGATTGGGCCAATTTTTTTTACTGAACGAAATATCAATTGGAATGTTTACCTGAACATGCTGGAGAACTCTTGTTTTCCTCAACTCGACGAAAAGTAAAATGTAAAAAGTCTTTATTTTCAGCAAGACGGAGCACCTCCATATTACAAAACCTTTGTTCAATATACCTTAAATGTGAAGTTCCCAAACAGATGGATTGGCAGACGTGGCCCTATATCATGGCCTGCAAGGAGCCCAGTCTGAGAGAAAGAATCAGACGTGAAGTATGCACTGTAACAAGAGAATATGTGGGCCCAACTTGTGGGGTGAAATAGACCTTGTCTGGATGTCTGTAGAGCAACAAATGTGGCCAGATTGAAGTTGTATTAGTTATGTGTACAAATCTTTTTAATGTCAGGATTACCGTACCATTATTTTATGAAAACCCGGAATAGCTAAAAATTTAGTGACTACTTTTCTGACTCTTTATATAGGTGTTTTGGAGTGATCAGAAAGAAAGAAAACTACCACTATTCATAAGAGTATTTGGTGCTCTTTTCTACTGGCTATTACTCTGCGTGAACTCCTTGCAAGGCAAAGCATTATTATGAATATCATTTTACTGATATACTTAAGAAATTATAGAACTTTTGTCAGTATGCTGACAATGGGGGAATTGAATTTAGTAAGAACTGAGTATCCTCCTATCAAAATTTTGCAGTAAAATATATTATACTTTAAACAAATGGTAATCACACCAAAAAAATTTATACACAGGGTGTTTCGTGAGAGATTGGCACAACTTCAAGGAGATGATAGGGGACTTAAAAAAAGCAAAATTGTTCAATATGAACATAGGTCTGGAAAAGCTTTGTTTTCCGTCTATTGGCCATTTTTTATTTTAAAAAAATTAATGGTAACTAGAAATTATTATTATCAAGATTATGAGTTTAAATTTGATATACGCATTAGTTATGCTATTTTTATCAGTATACCAAGACCCAAAACTTTACTATTTAAATATTCAACTGTTTAAAATGTTTAAAGTCAAATATCTCAGAAACCTTAAACTTTACAAAAAAATGTATGAGACAAAATATTTATATTTTATAATGCTAAATAAAATGGGGGTTTTAATTTTTTTGTAGCTTTATAAATAACCAAGTTATCATCAAAAAACTAAAATGGAAAAAAAAAGGCAAAAAAAAAAAAAGTAATTGTCAAGAACACACAAAATTAAAAAACATACATATTTTTTTCAATATGGAAATTTATTTTTACATTTGTCTTTTTAAAAGTCTAAGTATTAAAACAAACTAAACACTTATTTTACTTAAATAGTACATTTCAGGACATTGAATCCAGGATTCGTTCTGAAACAAATAAATAAATCTAAAGTTTGGTTACCTTCTGGCACAAAAACAGAATAAGTTGACTGTAGGGCTTAGTTAGCATTTTTAAACATTGAAATTACAAATGGTGCTCAATTTGATACCATCCTTCAGTAATGCATGCTTCAGCTCGGAGATGCAAGGAATTTCTAACTCTTTCAAAGTTCCCAGGAATAGCTCTGATGTTGTTGAACCTGGCTTCTACCCTTTGATGCAGTTCTTGTATGTCCGGTACCTCTGTATTGTACACTAAAAAAACTTTAGGTTAGGTTAAGGCGTTTGTCCTGTGATCTAGATGGCCAATTAACAGTTCCTCCACGCCCAATCCATTTCAAGGAGTATATAGCATTGAAGTAATGCCATACATTGTTACTGAAATAAACCGGTGCACCATCATGTATGAACCACATGCTTGTCTTTCTGCAGGTGGATCGTCATCCAATAAGTCTTGCAAAGTTAATAAGATCATAATGTTTTGTGTGTTCTTGACAATTACCAATTTTTTTTTGTTTTAGGTTTTTTAAAGACAACTTGGTTATTTTTCAAGCTACAGAAAAAATAAAAATCCCATTTTGTTTAAAATTAAAAATATTTTATCTCATATAACATTAATTTTTGTAAAATTTACAGTTTCCGACATATTTGACTATAAACAATTTAAATGGTTGCCATTTTGAATATTTAAATAGTAAAGTTTTGGATCTTAGTATAATGATAAAAAATAACATAAATAATGCGTATACCGGTACCAAATTTAAAGTTATAATTTTAATAATTTCTGAAGTTATCATTAATTTTTAAAAAACACAAAATGGCCGACAGGCGGAAAACGAAGCTTTTCCAGACCTATGTTCATATGAACCATTATACTTTTATTAGGTCCCCTATCATCTCCTGAAGTTGTGCCAACCTCTCGCGAAACACCTTGGTATATACAGGGTGTTAAAAACTTTTCAGGATTTTGGGATTTATTTTTGTATGATTTTTTTTCCTCATACAAAAAGGAAGAAAAGAGTGCATATGAAGGTATGTCCTAAAACGTTTTGTATTCCATCTAGAGGGAAAACTAAACGTTTTAGAACATACCTTCATATGAACTTTTTTCTTCCTTTTTGTATAGAAATCATATCCCAAAGTTCTGAAAGGTTTTTTTTAACACCCTGTATATAAATAACAAATTAAAATTATACACACATTATTTTTCTACAAGACTTAATGTCTACATTATTCTCAATAAGCATTTTTAGTTACAATAACATCTCTGATTCCAAGTCTTTCTTTAAATTCAAAATTTTGAGGATATGATTAAAATAGTTGACATTGGTTAATCCACCCTGCAAAAAACATAAATCATTTTAAAACAGAAATAAGCCTAATTTATTTAAAACATTGAGAACAATAGTTAAAAGTTATAATAAAATTTTCACACAATCACATTTCTTGCCAAGCTATATTGTAAGTAACATCTGGAAGAGGATAATAATCTATCCTTTCTTCATATAATCTTGGTTACATCCCTCTGTTTCATCATTCTTACCATGTTTCTACTGTCTCTTATCCAACCTAAACTTATCTTTTTAATTTCTAAGTGTATACTTCTAATAGCGAAAAAAATGTTAATTTAATTATGGCGTACCTAGCGGATAATTATTTGTGAAGTAAATAGTTATTTATTGTTCTTTGGTATTTGACTAAATTAGTTAATTTTATGGTGAAGAGTATTTTATGTATAGTTTTTGTTAAGACTTTTATGATTTTCACCATTTAAATTGTGAACCAATAATATTAACAATATTCAACATGCAACTGCTATTTTAAGATAGGATGTAAATTATTGTTGTTTTTCGATCTAAATCTTGGTACACTGATCGTCGAGATACACAAAACTAACTATGCTATATATATAATTGTTCTGTGTTTTTTTATTTCAACACATATTTTATGAAACTATCATGAAATATAATTAATTTATATATATATATATATATATATATATATATAACACGAAACCAAAACCTAATATTAATTTTATAATATTATTTAATAACTACTCATTTATAAATCAATTATATTTACTATGTTCCCAATCACCAAAAGAAAATCACATTAATTATCATTTTAAATAATACAATTAGATGGAGAGGTTTCATGAAATATATTACTAATGTTTTATTAATTATAAGAAATTAACATCAATTGTATGTTATACTTTGTAAATTAAGATTGAAAGAGATCAATGAAATTTTAAAAGAAAATGGTCTGTTGTTGTGTGACAAACAAACATATATACACTATACTCATATCTAATCCTATACATAACTTGTAATAGACTATTTTGTACCAGTAGTCTTCATCCGAGAAAGAACTATAGAGTGTGGCAGAAACAAAGAGCGCCTGATGTGTGCAACAGCAAAATCTGTTGTTTCATGTTTGTCAGGTCGAATCTCTCTTTTTATTTTCTCTTGCTTTCTTAGAAATTTTTTACTGCCATGAGGAATAAGAACTTTCACTTAAAAACTTATAACTTTCTTAATTATTAGTTTGTGAGAGAGGTCTATTTTTTAATTATTATTCTCTTACTTTTTATTGTAGAAAACACATTTGACAACTATGGCTACTTGTTGACTTGAGAGGTTCCAATAGGTGGCAATAACTATGTTTTTTTTTAATATAAATTCAATAATTATTCAGAATTTCTTTGTTTTAGAAAATTGGTCACTATATGTTCTGCTTTACTGAGCAAAATTTCCTGCTGCATTCACAGGTTATTCAATGGTAATCTGTATGTCTTCATCCAGCTACATCTGTGATATTACTGCACCTGAAAATCGCACTGTGAGGTTAACATTATTAGAATTTTCATAACTTGTTACAGTGCCTTTTGGAATAGCAATAGGTAAATTTAGTTGAGATTAGTTTATGAAATTTTTAATATTATAAAATAGCTAAAAGTAGTACCGGTATGTCTATTTGTAGTTCCTTCTAGAGTTCATAATATAGTTTACTACCGTGTAATATAGAAATATGAAAATTTATAAAATTTCTTCTAAATCTCCATTCTGGGCTCCAAAAAGATCAATGTTAAACTTTTGAGGGTATTTTTAATCAGCTATTTTTATATGTAAGTATTTAACTGATAAGTAGATGATATACTACTTTTTATATTTTAATTTGTTAACATTTAAATGATTAAACTATAAAAAAGGGAAGAACTAATGTAAAACCAAATCAAGTTGTATAATAAGTAAGTGCATTATTACTATTAAAATTATTATTTTATTATTTATGTGGATTATTGACACGCACAGCTATTTCATACTAATTCGCCTGGTAAGACAAGCTTAAATACTAGTGGATTTATAAACAAAATTAATACGCAAAATATTAAAATTGAAAATAATATATGGTACACTAAAGTAATTTCTGTATTACTTTAACTTATTATAAATTTCTTTTGTGTAAGGATCTTTTTGTTTAACAAAATTTTGCACCACGCTTACACCTACATGTTCCTTTTTACAACAATTGGTATTGGTTTAACCATAATCTATACATGGTGTGCATTGTATTGGAAAACCACTACAAACATCTTTTCAAGTGGACCTTGTGGGTATAAATCTACAGCACTTGTGACATTTAAACAACAATTGGTATTGGTTTAACCATAATCTATACATGGTGTGCATTGTATTGGAAAACCACTACAAACATCTTTTCAAGTGGACCTTGTGGGTATAAATCTACAGCACTTGTGACATTTAAAGTTGTTACAATACCTGTACATTGTCATCATACATTTTACATTATTGTTGTCATTCTTGCGCTAGGTATTTACAAAATTCAGAGATAAGTTTGTGTCTAAGATACTTGCTCCTAGGTGTGATATTTTAGGAATGAAATTAACAGTAATCTTATTAAGTAAATCTAAAATAATTGAGGTTACTTTATATAATAAATATTTTAATAACATTATTACAAAGTGAATATATTATAAAATATATTATAACGTGAATTACAATATAAGATTTTGTTCTAAATAATATTTTTGAAATAACATAATTATTATAAATGTCAGAAAAAATGTCAACTATAACTATTGTATATTGGATTATTACATAGAAAATGGCACTATTCAATACAGAAGGACAAAAACCATTTCTGAATTTGTCCAAAAAAATTCAGCATATTTAAAGTGTGTGGTGAGTATAATAATTCAAAATTTATCTACATAATTTGAAACCTAAAATAATAATATTATTCACTAAACATTCATGTAATAATCATATTTATATAAAAAAAGTAAATAAGAATTTGTAAATATTTAATTAATTAGCAAAAATTCATATTGATATTATACATTTTTCAAAAATGCACAATGTAGCCGACATTTCATTCACTCATTTCATCTTTTGTAATATTTACGAATCTTTAAAATGTAGCAATTTAATTAAATACCAAAATCTGACAGAATCCAATATAATAAAATCTAGTATCTGTTGTAAGTACCTCAGTATAGGAAATTCGAACAGGATATTATGGAAGAAGAATTTTAAGATATAAAGAAGAACTAACAATTTTTAAAACAGGGAAGCTTCAACACCAATTGAATAATGACTCTAGTGTCCATCAAATTGGTGAATAAGATGGAAATCAGAAAACATTACATTTATTTTGGTAAGTTACTTTTACTTTACTTTATTATCCTAATTATAGGTACACATATGTGCAACAAGCTGCAGTATATATTTGAGTTGTCATAATAGTTATTACAATGATCTAATTTTATTTATAAAATACAATTCATGTCATGTTAAATCAAAAACATAATACACACAAACAATATATATATAACTGATCTAAAGCTCCAGATATTCTTCCACAGATTAAAATGCTTGTTGTACCAGGTAACTTACAAGACACTTTTTAAACTGCACAATGCAACTTGGATCCCACAAAAAATCCGGCAATTTATTATATAGCTATAGAACACAATAGTGAACACCCTTCTCAAACAATCTAAGTCTATGAACTGGGTATTGGAGAATGTTTTTCCTCGTAGAGTATTTATGCCTTTGCCCACTGTCGTCAGTGTAATTTGCCTTGAAAAATAACAAAATGTTTAAAATATAAATGCTAGCCAGAGTGAAAATGGTTAGTTTCTTGAACTATAGTTTACAAGATTGTACAGATTTTTAAAAAACAAATTATTCGGATAATTGTTTTAGTAAGTGGAAAATTTTCCCATACTCTACAAAATTACCCTAGATGGCTACACCATATCAGAGGTGAGAGTACATGTATGCATATAATATATAATCTTAACAGTGGTAAAGCTGGAAACACTTGAAATGGCACAGAGTGCAAAACGTAGCGTATTGAGTTTATTTGATGGATGACAAATATCCGATTTCCAGTTTATTCTTTCATCAATTACGACTCCCAGAAATGTTGAAGAGTCTTTGCTTGTAATAATTTTTGAATAATCAATAGAAATATTTTTTTTGAAATGTTTTGAACTGAAATGAAATAGTTGGGTTTTAGTTGTATTTAAGTTTAAACGATTTACTGAAAACCAATTTCCCACCGTTATTAATGTTAATGCTGCGGATTCCTATAAATATATAATAGTTTCCCCAAAAATTGTTCAAGTGGTGTCATCAGCAAATGACACGGCTTTTGCCACCTTGTTGATATCCTAAGGCAGGTCATTTACATAGATTAAAAACAGCAGAGGACCCAATATTGAACACTGGGCAACTCCTTGTAGATTAGATTTCCAAGAAGAGTATTAAGATGTGTGTGAAACTGTATACAACACTCTTTGTTTTCTATCCATTAGGTAAGACTGCAAAAAATCATTAACTTGACCATGAATACTGCAGTAATTAAATTTACCAAGCAAGATTGTATGGTCAACACAGTCAAAACCTTTTGAGAGGTCACACATCAGAGATGCAAATTGACCTTTTCTATCAATGGAACATATTATAGAGTCCACTAATTTGTAAATAGAGGATTCAGTAGAGAAACCATTACAAAATCCATATTGGCATTCTGTTAAAATTTTATATTTATCCAGAAATCTTAAAATTCTATTAAGAACTTTTCTTTCAAAAATTTCTGATATCACTGGTATAAGCACTATAGGCTGGTAATTATTTATTGTCCACTTCTTAAACACAGGTTTTATATGAGTATACTAAAGACTATCAAGGAAAAATGGCACATTCAAAAGAATGATTTATAAGATCGGATAATGGTTTTGAAATAATATTAGAAGAAGATTTCCATATTGTTTTAGGAATGTCATCCCACCCAACTGATTTTGTATTTTTTAGCTTTTAATGATTACTTTATCAACTTCACTAGGATTTGTTGGGTTAAGAAACATTGAATTTGGGAAAGGATGTTTTTTATTGTTTAAGTTTTAAATCATGCAGCTGTAATTTGCATTGAAGTTTAATATATCCGTAATATGAGCAAAGAATCTATTAAAGATGTTAGCTATTTCAATTGGGTTCTCAATAGTAGATCCTCCACCTTTATTTTTCAAGTCCCCATTACAAGATGTAGTCACACTCCCAGTTTCCAATATGATCCCAATCTGCCTTGTACTTACTATAAGTTAACATCATTTAATACAATATTTACTTTATGTCAATTGTATCCTTTTTTTACTTCACCTTAATTATACATGGCTACATGTTTCATTGCCACAGGCAGCATCATCAGGCCAGTTCTTTATGTTCACTTAAAAATTCATTTGATTTTAAACCCAACACTTAATTTTATAGTCTTTTCGTACCTTTGATGTACACATCAAACATATAAAATTTTATTTATACATTAGTATTTTAATTCAATCTCACCATTTATGATCTACTTTTTGTCTAAGTAGAACTTCGTAAAATACTCTAGGGAAAAAATGTATATTATATAACATATGTATATCTAAGGCTTAAAACAATGAATATTGACATCATTGTATAGATATTATCTTGTGACACAAATTCTTCAGCTTCCGCTGTACACATTTCATTTCTATCGATTTATAATTCAATAATAGTAATAAAAGAAAAACAATAATTGAGGTTTTAACATAAACTCTAGTTCATTCTAGTCATATATAAGTCATCCTTAATTTAATTATAATTCATCTTAACATCAATAGACAAAAAGACTTTAATAACAAGCTTGTAAAATAATTTTATACTGTATGTAATATATTTATATTTAAAAATGTTAACTTTATTCATATTTTGTTTTTGTTTTTCAGTTTAAATGAATATTTTTCATCTCAATACATATTTTATTTCAGTTTTAATTTATTGATGTAAAGTAAGAGAAAGATTTGTTTGCCTTGTTGTTTAAAGGTAAAAAACCTAGTGGTCATCATCGCCTTATTAAAAGAAAGCTCTATAGTCTGATTTTCAAAAGAATGTTCCTGCTAGAGTGGCCACAAGCCTATCTAATTCTTCATAAAAGTTTGATATAATTTAGTAAATCTCATGTACTAATTTTAATCATCTAATACCACAATGTGAGTGAGTAAGCTATAATACCTGACCCAGGAAGACCGTGTTCCCTTTTTCTGACAATGTTCTTTATTCTGAATGAAAGTATTTATGACCTTTTGACTTTTGCGAGAACTTATTAGTCTGCTAAAACAATGAACATATTTAACCAAACAAAATAGCTGTGAGTGCACTTATCACATTATTCTAAGTTTACAATAAGGATATATTTATACATCTATATATCAATAACACAAGAACAAAACAACAAAAAAATTAACAATAAGGTTTTTAATAGTTATAAAAAACAAACTTAAGTAAAAACTTATTTTTTACTTTTTTGAAATATTCCTTTTATAATAATAACTTTATTTAAATTTTAATTGATATCTTGGAAAATCCAGTAGGTGCTGCATTCTGTCCATTAGTATGGAAGTACTACTGATACGATTGGCTGGTTATGCAGTTTGTATTATGAAACTTAAAAGCTGACAACCATTAAACACATTGCACACTTCCTGCGAATTTGTACTCTCGGGAAAATCATATTGACTCTCTCCCCCCCCCCCATGCAAGTCTTGTAGTAATACAGCCCTTAGATAAAGGATATTTTGCACCTCTTAAATATGAATATTTTGCGCAGATGAAACTGAAAAATGGCTCGTGCAACACCCGAACCATGTCATAAAGTTAATGGATGTGGCAGCTACTTTTAGTGAAGCCTATTCGGCAACAGCAAAAGTAAATATAACAGGAAAAGCTTTCAAAGCGACTGAGATTGAACCATTTGATCTTGATGTAATAGACAAAACATTTTATGCACCTTCATTAGTAACGGATCAACCACAAAATGCAGGTCCAGCTCATCTTGAAAACCAAACATAGCTTATTCCAGCTGGGCCTAAGGACTAACAAAATGATGTTCAATCCATAGGCCAAACAAATGATATTCCAGCTCAATTTACCAAACAGTCAAATGAAACTTTGGCTGATTCTTTGGACGACTCAAGGGATTTAGTTGATGAACCAGTTGGCATAGTCTTAGAATGAGAAAACCTAGCTGCTCTAAACGAGGAAAACTTAAATTCCACAAAACCTACAGCCGGAATTGTTTAAATTTTACCACTTCCAAAAATTAAGAAGTCAGAAGTAATCACCTCTTCATTGTTAAGAACCAGTTAGAAGAAAAAGAACAAGTTAAAAGGGGAAAAGCGAAGGCAAAGGCTGAAAGAATATTAAATAAGGCCAATAAAGTCAAAAGAAGGTGACAAAAGTAACAAGCACAAAAAAAGATGGGTCTTTTCTATTATATGACCACATGGCTCAAATTATTTTCTATACTAGTTGTGTGACTATTTATCAAAGATATTGTAGTATTTTGGCCACCAGAAGTGTAAACGTCATAAAAACGTTCTCATGTAATTAGTTTGTGTTAGTGTGTTTTTATATTTTGTATATTTGTGTGTTTTGTAACAAACAATAAAACCATTTATTTTATAGATGATTTCATCAATTGAGGTGAGAAAATCTACTTTATTATCATTCTGTTAGTATAGAAAATAATTTGAGCCATGCGGTCTTATAATATAAAAGACCCAAAAAAGATAACCTGAAGAACACAAAAGGTTTAAAACTATTATGGACATTTCAACTTCTACCAATCCTAACCTAACCTTACATATCTTAACCTAACCAAATCTAACCTACTGAATCTTTACTCATTGCCTAAATTCAATTACACACCTAGCATCCAGTATGGCCATTCTGATTGTGCTTTTATTTTGCAACATTGAGGGTTTTTTAATAAATTTAAACTTATAAACTTTTAATTTACGGTTTTGATAGTTTTTTTAATAGAAGACATGTTATTTCTTGTGCTGTAAGAAAAGTCATTAAATATTAGTTTTTGTATTTCGCAATTAAATGTACGTAAGCACTTTTGACCAACAAAAGAAATGAAAGCAACCATATTTGATTTAACATTTTCAAAAACAAACGTTTCAAATAAAATAGGCGAGGGAAGGCAGAGAGTTTACTCACCTTAGATCAAGTTTGTCAAAAATATAAAATTTTAGATACTGCTTTACATCAGATGACCACCCGTTTTCAGAACATGGAAAAGCTTCATTTTTTGCCATTGATTAGTACATCAATATTCAATGATTTTTTAAAAACATTTTCTATTGAACCATTGAGTAATTTAAAAGTAGTTTACCCTAATAGCCTACACTTTCTGATTTCCCAAGATTAATATTTGAACGACTTCTTTATGAAGATAAACAATTGAAGATTTAAAATTACAATATTTTGTGAAAATTTTAACAAAGAACATGAGTATTTTCAAGGAAAAATATAAACTGTTTTGTTTAATATTTACAACTCCATCTACAAGTGTTTCCATACTGTGAAGTTTTTTTGTTTGAAAAAAATTAAATCACCTCAGAAGAACACAATTTCAGAAGTAAGTATTACGAAAATGTTAATAATTTCAGTCGAAAAGAAACTCTATAAGTGAATTGATAAATATGCAATCATTTTACACTGTCATCATCGATAAATTCGCAAAATTGAATGACAGAGAAGATTCTTTTTCTCTTGTTGTTTTAAAGGGGGGAAATTATTAAAGACATGAAATGGAACAAGGCATTGTACTGCACTTTGAATTTGAAAGCCATACATTGAATATTTGTTACTGGCACAAGTACATGATAGGTTAGATTACATAGTTTACGAAAATATTAATGTCTCATCCATAACACAGTTTTATCTAAATAAATGGTTTTCTAAATAATTTTGATAAGAAGTGCTTGGGGGACTTTCACGCAGCCCGTACAGCGCTCTTGGTAGGGCGTGATGAATCGTAGAACTAATAATCATTTGTCTACCAACAGTCTACAAGTGTTTGCCTGTGTTTTAATTTAATCTTTAATCACCACTAGCACTCTGATCCTAGTGTAGTGGCTTTCGACTTGGTTTTTCTTTCCATACGGCTCGCACGTGGATAGATATGTAACATAGCTCTCTAATCAAACAATATTTATTTCTCATGACATTTATAATTTTTTAGCGATCACAATTAGGCTGCATTAGTAAATAATTTGGAAAGTTCAGCTTCATAATGGACGTGGTTGAAGAAGCCAATAAACAGGTTAGTAATATTATTGTGCCCTATAGTTTATTAAACCCGTTTATAGATAAAATGTTTTTATCTAATATTGTATAATTTGTCTAGTAATATACTTAACATATCGGTAATATTTGTTTAACATTTCGGTATTACTATTAAGTAGCGTCGATATAAAAATGTGTTTAGCCGCGAAAATTCACTACAATAATGTTGAACTAAGGAATAATTTATTGGATTTCAACTTTTGTTTGTTAATACTGTATTTCAAACGCAGCTGTGCTTACTACTAAATAAACAAGATACAAAATAATGACAAGACTAATTAATTACTATCATAAGCATTTTTCTATAAAACAAGTGTTAACTTATTATACTTACTTTGACACTAAAATTACTAATATTTGTGTATTTAAATTTGGTTTAAACAAATTAGGTAGAATATAATTATACGATAATAAACTAATTGAATGGAAGATGAAAAATACGAATTGATGCAAATCGTTATGAGAAATACGAGAAAAATCAAGACATCATTTTCGTTACTTACTTCTGACTGTATTTTATTAATACAAGAATAAATTATTATAGGCGTGCTTGTATAATTTGTATCTGCGTTTATGATTGTGATGTAACTAGTTGGGCTATCACAAAATTCCAATTTATTGAGAACTACAACTTGAGGGATGTGCATATTTGAATCATTTATAATTTTAACATGTTTCTTAAAGTAATTTTTCAGACTGTCTCTCATGTCACGAATATTTCAATTTACTTTCCAACGTAGGGGATATTAGAAAAATTATAATTATAATTTATGTGATGAGTAAAGATATTTTAGCAAGTTTTGCACATATATCTGTTTTTAGTTCAAAAAAGTGTTTTGTGAAATGATGCCTCTCTGGTCGTATGTCCATCCATCATCCGTGCTAACATAATCTAAACTCGTGAACCGATTTGCATAAAACTTGGTCATATCTCGGAATCTTTTCTTTTTAATTTTTATTTGTTTTTAATTGGGAGTAGCTGTTAGACTATATAAAACAAAATACAATTTTCTTAGAATCGGATACAACGATTTGGATCAAATTTTGCTAAAGTGTGGGCTCTAACTACAACTATCGAACTGACATGTTTAGTGTCGGCTAGTTTTGGTTAGTTTTTATTTGGTTTTATTGTGTTTGTTTGTGTGTGTGTGTTTTTTTTTTTTTAATACAGTTTTCAACACTGATCAATTCAACAGTTACATTGTGTTGTTTTAAAAGTAAATTAAGATGATTTTTTTCCTGAAAGTTTGGATTTTTCTTTTTTTAGGAATCAAATATTTCTCATTCTATTGTCTAATCTATTTTTTAAGCGGTGGTAACGTTTAGTTCACCGTTAGGACTACACACTAAATTTGAGTAAAACTTCTACAGCATTTATGACTAAATTGCTTGCGTTAATTGAATGTCAGTGTAAATAATTTTTAAACAAAATAATTTTAGTGTATTATTTTGAGATTATGTGACTCAATTTTAAGGAGATCCTCAAGACACTCCCCCCCCCCCATAAATAATTTATCATGTAAGATGGTACTTATCATGGCATTATGTAGCACATGTTTGCACTTATAACGATTAAGTTTTTTTAAAGGGCAAAACAAAGAAAAAGAAGAAAAAATACTGATAAGATTAGAAACCAATCTGGCTCAACTATTCATCAATTCGTATGTGGAATGAGTTTACGAACAAGTAAAATCGACTGACAAAATCTCATTCAAACAAATCTTAAACTTACAATTTGTGAATAGCCCTACATGTTTTAAGTTTTGATCTTAATTTGAATTTTGATTGAGATAAGGTTCAACTCTCTGACTAGTTTGTATTAAACATTTTAAGGTAGTAGCCTACTTCAGAGAGTCTAAAAACAGTATGGATGACAGACTGTTTTATTTTTGTTTTATGTTTTGTTTTTTCAATAGTATTAGTTTGTAATTTAATTTATTTAAAATAGGCTTGTAAAGTACGAAATTTTGTAAAATTTAATGAAAGAAATAAATAAACTGGAATGATAACAAATATAATATGGTGTTGAGAAAGTGAAAAGGAATTTACAAATTGAAACAGCAGAAAATTATCACAGAATTTTCACCCAAATACAAAGTATTCAATAAGGTATAACAAGGTGTATCCATCCAATAATAATTATACAGATTAATTGCTATCATGAAGTTTTGAATATTGGTAATCGATAACACTATTAATACACAGTACCTCCCCAATCACAACTATCATAAAACGGGCTATAGATTTTCCACAACAGTTTTCAAACGGTTTCAAATGTGACCCCCTTCCCCCATTTTAAAGTCTACTACTCACAACCCGTTACTGCTACAGTATAGAGAAATTGTAGTTTTATTCTTTTGAATAATTAAACATACAGTACTATGACTGGACAGATGTTACCAAATTCCGTTGTTTGAAAAGCCTTGACCGACTTGTTCGATTTGCTGCCGACAACATTCCTTTATCAGACAATATTTAAATAAGATTCAATGAACCCGGCATCTTGGACTGATTGTCCTATTCATGATGAAAGCCAGAAGTAAAAATATCCTGTCAAGGTTGTAATTTTTTAGATTCCATTTAAAATGTATTTTGTAAATGTTTTTGCAGAATATCAATTTTGCGGAAAGTTTCAATAACTGTACAGAGCCATGTTTTCATACTTTTAAAACTTTTCCTAACATACTTTAGAATAAACTGAACTTACTTCTATAATAACAGTTTTATTTCTACAAAACGCCATATTTTATAAGTGGGGATGACAACTTTGTACTTGAAACGACATTTTGTTCAAGTAAAATTGTTATGGCGGATATAAGTCATTTATTTACTTTTGATATATTGAGAGTAAACATATCACAAATGTTACTTAATAGTAGGGTTATAAATTGGTTTGGTGCGAGGTATGGTTTGCTCCCGCCTCTATCAACTGAGCAACTGAGGCCATATATACACGCGTGTGTGTGTGGGGGGGGGGGGGTGTGGGTGTGTGTGTGGGTGGGTGTGTGTGTGTGTGGGTGTGTGTGTGTGTGTAAGTGTGTGGGTGTGTGTGTGTGTGTGTGTGTGTGCGCGCGCGTGTGTGTATGTTTATGTAACGGCCATCTTTCAGAAAAATATATAGCTGAAACCTGTTTTGCTTTCTATAGTTTTACTCGGAGGGAATAGCTTAGAGTAACTTTCTTAGCATTTTTTGGCATAAGACTAAATTTTTAACACGTACTATATATACCCCACGAAGAAGTAGCTATTTTTTTTAAAATTAATATGTCGGACATATGGAACACTCTACAAACTTAACACTTTACAGTTATGTTACATAGATATTTAAAAAAATAGCCTCGAGTTTCATTATTTTATGGTAAATCAAAACAAAATAGCGGAATAACAAAGAGAACATTCGTCTTATGAATAGAACCACTTCCGCCCATCTGTTGAATGTCGATCAGCTCTTGTTTTGTTGATGTTCGATCTGCTTATGTGTGATATCAAACCTAGAAGCAACGAATTTTTCAATTAAACAAAAAGAGAAATGTTATTCTTGAAAATAAATATGAAGGGATAAGGTGTTTTCAAAAAACCTAACTCCATCAAGAAAATCAATTCGTAAATGGAAAACTATGCTACTAGAAACTGAATCAGTTTCAAAGAGGTATCATAGATTTTCTAACACAGAAGATGAAGAGCTTGCTTGCATGTGTTCACTGAATTCTTCAAACAGGCTTAATTCATGTAGAAAAGTTTAACCGCTAGTCGTCGGTTCAATTTCTATAAAACATATTTAGTTCACGGACTGCTGAAAGATGACCCAGACAGACAAGTAGAATTTTATTCTAAGGAAATTGAAAAGCTTGAAGAAGATGTCGAGTGGTATGAAAGAATTCTATTCTCAGATGAAGCTACATTTGACCGAACTGGATCTATAAACAGACATAATTATAATTATTATAACACACAAAATCCACATATTTTACACGATGAGGGCTTAAAATCATAGGGTGTAACTTTTTGTCCTACCGCCACCATAAATGGTGTTTTATCGCATGAAATATCCCATCTGACAATGTCTGGAGACAGATACACGCATTAATATTACCTGATTACATATTTCCTCATCTAACTCAGACAGAGATGAGGGACGGTTTCTCCAACAGGATGAAGCTCTTCCTTATTATGCTAATGTGGTCAAAGCAGTTTTATATCAAAATCTTCCTAACCGTGTGATATAGGTCGTGGGGAGCAACTTCAATGAACTAGCCTTCTAGATCCCCAGACTTGACTTTTTCCGATTTTTTCATATGGGGCTTTTTGAAAGGAAACTGTTGATGAATTAATGAGGCTGATTGAAGAGGAATTACTATTGATACCTCGGCATTTTTTCAAAAGCGCTTATGACTCTATTGTTTCGTGGCTATTATTGCATAGTTATTGATGGACATCAATTCGAATAAAGATCAAATTTGGATCATTAATAATTTATTACTGTTATTTTTCTTTACTTTTCTTTAATAAGTTTTACACTTTTTGACGTTATCTGCAAATCAACAATTAATTTGTAATCGTTATGCAAATAACATAACTTTTGTGAAAAAGTACCATTATTTTGTTTTTTCGCCATTTTGTTTTGATTAATCATAAAAATGAAACTGAAATGTACTTTTTTTACATATCTATGTTACATAACTGTAAAGTGTCAAGTTTGTAGAGTGTTCCATATTATGTCCGGATATTAATTCAAAAATAGCGACAATTCGTAGGACACTTTATATATATATATATATATATATATATATATATATATATATATACAGAGCTGTTAATTAACACTTTAAAAAATGCATTAGATAGAAAGTTCTTCGACCTCTCATTTAAAGCACTTAAACTGATCTATCTACAGAGTGGTACAAAAGTTAGTAGGGTATATAGTGATCCAGAAATTAACAAAACTGGATTTTTCTCAACTTTTTAAATGTAATGTTATTATTATTTGAACATATTATAATAGGTCAATTTAAGGTACTTAAAAGAAATTTTTAATTTTATGTAATAATAACCGAATTATGGCGACTTAAAATTCGCTATTTTGAAAACACAATATTAAAGTTCTCTTCAGGTCTCGGGGAATAATGATTTATTACTTGGTTATTGTGATGTAAAGTAATCCAAGATGTATTCAAAATTACGTGTCCGGTAGCCTACAGGGTGTTCTAAATAGCAAAAAATTATAGATGTTCGATAATAGCTGATTTGGTATTACAAAGGCATTAATTGTATGTTTTTTTTCTGAAATGAATCAGAGCTGTGAAAACTATTAGATGTTAAATGAGCACTGTGGTGAATGTAAACTATTTAAATCATTGAAACCTCTACCACAAGTTTGGTACAATAACACAGACATAAAATACACTAAAATAAAAATAAAATATTATTTGGGCTATGTTACTACAGTTACCTGATGTACATTTCGGTAACCAAATTACCATCATCGAAGAGATCTGAAATAATAATAACAAATATAAAATTTAAAAAACTAAACTGCCATATCTCCCCTCTCCCCTACTTCAGGGAACGGCCTATCAAAGTAAAAGCACGTCAATGGCCTAGGTGAAAGCGGCTAATTGTACTTATCCCTGTCCTTGGAAATACCCAAAGGTTAAATATGGCAATGGTGACAAAAAAAAAATACAGACAACAATTAAATATATCTTAAAACTACTTATCTAATTATCCGATTTGTCAATTGGTTTATATAACTAGGTTTAGTCTGATTTAAAAAATAAACCCTAAAAAAATAATCTAGTGGTGACAGATCTGGTGACCTATCAGGCCATTCAACTGCCCCTCTGTGACCTATTTATCTTTATGGAAATGTGTTGGCTAATATCAAGAGTTATACCGCACTTATAGTGTTGGTGTTGATGGAGGTCATGTTGAATCACAGTCTTGTTGGTATTGTTGTGCCAGTTAATAAAATGTGATAGAAATCTCCTGTTAAAAATCCGTGTATTATAAAGGTTCCAAATTATTTTATTACCAACAAAAACAATCTCTGCCCAGATGTTAATTTTCTGGGAACGGTGGACCTCAATCCCCCACCTGGGATTTCCATCGGACCAGTATCGACTGTTTTGCCTATTTAAATGTGTCCATTAGCGTTAATTAGCGAATTTGAATCCGCAATATATAATACTTAACACCAATTCATGAACCAAGTATATTTTTAATAGAGAAATTTTATTAAATAGTTTTGTGACTAAAGAAACTGGTGATGTCATGTTCAAGCTACAGCCTTTCCACCGAGGTGTGGGGATTCTCAAGAAATGACTGTAGCACGTTCAAGACATCTTCATTGGTAAGGGATTTTCCCTTACCAGAACGACAGCGATCCAGTGTACTTCCAGTATTTTTTTTTTCTTTCTTCTTTTTCAAAACGACGCACTCTCTTGAAAACGGTAGATTTAACGTTTTAACGGTTAGGTGGTCCGTGGGAGAAATTGTCATTAATCAAATCTCACACTTCTTGATACGAAAATTCCCGATCGCCATATCCTTTCAGTTACATTCATCTCCATTGAGTATCAAATTATAAACAATTTTACTTTAACGTTCCGGTAGCCTACAGAATTAAAATTTAGTCATTCACTTGAATTATAATTAGATAATATAGAAAATATATTTATACATGACCCCAAAAAAACAACATCTGTTATCATTCTAACCAAAGTCAAACGTTGATAACAAGTTTGTAAATTTCATTGCACTATTTCTGGGGATTTTTAGAAGAACTACATTAATTTTTAGTGATCACTAACATGCTGTTATAAGCTTAAAGTTAGTGTACCTACTAATAAGAACTTTTAATGTAGGCTACATAGTATTTTTGTAAAAATGTTAGGTAATAGACTTTAAAATGTATGTTTTTGGAACATTCTGTACATGACAAAATATTTGTACAGCTTAAGTTCATTAATTTAGATACTAGACTTTCATTGATATATTAGTTTGGTTACTGAATTCGTCTAAACTTTTATTATTGGATAATAAAAAGTAAACTAAAATAATATTTGATTCTAATAATTTGTGTAGTTATAAAATATGTAGGTTTGATTTTTGCTTTTTAGAACACCCTATACCGGATACGTAATTTCTAATACATCTTGGCTTACTTTACGTCACAATAGCCAAATAATAAATCATTACAGAGAACTATTGCGACATAACACTGTTATTATTAAAAATAAATAAAAGATTCCTTTTATGTATCTTAAATTGACCTATTATAATATGTTTAAATAATAATAGCGTTATATTAAAAAAGATGAGAAAAATCAAGTTTTGTTATTTTCTGAACACTCTGTAGATCCTACTAACTTTTGTACCAACTTGTAGATAGCTCAGGTTTAGTGCTTTAAAAGAATGGTCGACTATCTTTCTATCGAAGGCAGTTCTTGAAATATTAAGCCGTATATTTATATTTGTATTGACAACAATGATTTACAGATAAATCAACAAAAGAACTATCGATTATTTTAAGAAATAGTTTAAACTACAGTATTCATGTTTTCTTTAATGTAGTCAAAGTGTACAAAGAAAATGGTTTTTAACATTTAATTACATTTTGTTTAACATTTCTCAACATCATACGCAGGCTACAAGTTATCTACGATAAAAATTATCTACGATATGTTATCTAGAATCTAAAATGATGGATAGTTGTATTTCTTTTTCTTTTCTTTTTTTCTTCTTTTTTTTTTTAAATTGCAATAGGCTACTAGATGAATTTATCATGGTTAATTAATTTCAAATTTTAAGCACTTTTTTTTGTAATTTTTGGATTATTTTTCACATATTTTTATAAAATATTTTAAATAAAATTGCTGACAATCTTCGTTATTGTTTAAAATACCGAAAAGTATGTTTAAGAACAAAATATTAGAAAGATTTTATTTTATATCGGAAACGCCATTTTCTTTGGGTAGTTTATTCCGATTTATGATACAAGTTACTGGGTTTTAATAATTATTCTTTTTATTTTAAATTAGAAATTAGTGACCTAAAATTTGGAATTTTAAACACTAGTCCGCAGAACTTGGGTGAGGGCCACGTGCTTCTTCAGGCGCTAAGCTTAACTTACATTTTCCCTTCTTAAAAAAATTATGGTTTTTTTTTCCTACTATTAATATAGTCAACCAATTATGTAACAAAATACAATAAAAGCTGCTGTAAGTACATTTTCTTGACCACAGTGGGAATCGATCGGGAAGTTTTTTTTGCTGTTTAATTTTTCCTCAGCATCGGTTTTCAATTCCTCCCTCCTCGACTAAGAATAACAATTCCACGTTAAATATAGCTGTTTCATTAAGAATTATAACAAAACGATCGTTGGACTTGAGGGTTCCCACTTTTATTGGATTGTTTAAGATTCAAATTAAAAACATTGGTTTAAAAAGTTCTAGAGTTAGAATCACTAGCCTTTCAGTACAAATCAGAGATAGTGGAAGTCTAAAAGAGCAAATAAAAGGTTTCTCAATCCAAACAATAATAGTCATTTAATAATTCTAAGGCTTCTATGAATCTTAAAAACGAACAGTTACTGCAACAATCTAACGAAAGTTTTGAAATAAATTCAGCCGTTTTATAGGATCTGCACTTAAACATTACCCGAACAAAACATGTACTCGTATATTGCTCCAACTTTGTCACAAACGCTTTCACGTTTAAATAAGAGAACAATAAATATATAGTAAATTACCATTACAATAATTAAAAAGAAGATTCGAGATTTGTCAAAAGGCGTAAAAGAATTCAGTCGGTAAGACCATCAAGTACTGAACCAGAACTAATAAGAAAAAAGAAAAAAAAAACAACAACTTGGCTTTAAGTATCCGAAACAACACTCCTAGCTCAAAACGTCATTAGGTTTTGGTACACCATTTAATATGTTACTTATATTTTTATGGGTTGCTTATTTTAGGTTTAAATGATACTTAAATTATGTTAGCTAGAATTTTCATTCTGTCTTTTCTTGTCCTAATTCATATTACATTTTAAACAATGAAATATTTTATATAGTGTAATAGATAATGTAGTATAAGTATAACTGAAGAGCATTTTCAATAAACTAATAAAAGAAACTTTCAAGGAAACTGTCAAAAATTAATGATGTAAAAGACGTCCATTGTTCAATGTAAAGTATTTTTAATAAAATAAAAAAGAAGCTTTTTATTTTCAAGGGAATTAACAAAAATGGAAATAAATCCTTTATTCAATGTAAAGTACAGTATATTTAATAATTTTTTTTTTTATTTTCAAGCAAATTAACAAAAATGTTATATAAATTAAGTCCATTGTTCAGTGTAAAGTATTTTAATAAAATAATTTTTCAAGGAAATTAAGAAACATGAATGATGTAAATTAAGTCCATTGTTCAATGTAACATATTTTTAGTAAAATAATAAAGGAAGAAGCTTATTATTTTCAAGGAAATTGACAAAAATGAATAATGTAAATGAAATCCTTTATTCAATGTAAAGTGTATTTAATACAATAATCATTTTATTTTTAAGGAAAGTTACAAAAAAATGATCTAAATTAAGTACATTGTTCATTGATAAGAATTTTTAATAAAAGAAACTTTATTTTTAAGGAAGTTGACAAAAATGACTTTAATAAATTAAGTTCATTGTTCAATGTAAAATATTTTTAATAAAAAATAAAAGATACTTTTTTATTTTCAAGGAAATTCACAAAAACGAATTATCTAAATTAAGTCCATTGTTTAATGTAACGTATTTTTAATAAAATAATAAAAGAACATTTTATTCTCAAGGAAATTAATGAACAATGTAAATTATGTCCATTGTTCAATGTAAAGTATTTTTAATAAAAGAGTAAAAGATACTTTTTTATTTTCAAGGAAAATGATAAAAATGAAAGATGTAAATGAAGTCTATTGTTCAATGTAAAGTACAGTGTGCGCCAAAATAAACAGTACTGAAATTAAGAGATTTTATTTACATAGTTTTACAAACATATACAAGTAAAAGGAAGAAAAATCTGTTATACTCCGGTAATAACATGTTAAATAAGACCTCCGTTCAGTTTTAGACAACATCGTACCGTTTTTGAAGGTTTTGCTTCATTTTGGTGAAGAGGGCTTGATTCATGCTCCTTATGCACATGGTTATTTTTTCCTGGAGTTAGACGATGGTAGCTGGTGAGTCTTCTCCTTCAACATTCCCCAGACGTAGGCGTCAAGTGGTGTAAGATCGGGTGGAGTGGGATGGGTAGGGAAAGTTTGTTCTAATGGAGATGAGGCGGTTGCCAAAAGTTTCTTGAAGCAAAGCAAAGTTGGTCAAGGCATTGTGTCTGGTTGCACCATCTTGTTAGAACCATTGAGAACGTAAAGATAGGTTTCGGGCAAGACAAAATCTCCTGAGGTCTCCTATAAAACAATTAAGAATGACCCTATATCGTTCCTGACTCACAGTAAGATGATTTCCATTATTGTCTTTAACAAAGTGTGAACCAATTATGTCTCTCCCTGACACAGCGCACCAAATGGTTACACTCTTACTTTACTATGACCTCTCTACAACACTGTCAGGACGTCAAACCCAAGAACCGTGTTGTCTGCTTGTTTATGAAACCATTAAGGTGCACATGACATTCATCTGAAAACCATACATCACTCAGAAACTCAGGTTCTCCATAGCACATAGCTAACATTGAAGCGCAGTACTGAACTCTGACTGTTTTGTTTATACAGTTCAAAGGTTGCCTAGTTTGTATCTTGTAGGGAAAACCACCGTTGTTTTTAAACATTCTTCTCAACGACGCGACGTATTGCTTATATTCAGTTTCAAAGATGTTCGGTTTAGGCTTGTTTTCGGTAACTGTAACAATTGCTGCAATACTCTTCCCGTGGTTTTCATTTGTACAGACGCAGTTGAGCGACCTGAATAGCCCTTCCTATTCGTCAAACCAGAACAACACTGATAATCACAGCATTACTAGGCAGGTTTTTGTGAAAATGTTCTTAAAAACGTAATGCAGTGTGTGATAAACTTGGCCTACCCACACGTCCAACTCCGTATGAGCGAAGATAATGCTTTGCGATAAAAGCTATCTCTGCACCATGTCAGCAAAAACTAACCTCAAATAAGAATAAAATAGTAATTACGAACACGTGGCAATAATCAAACGTTGACACAGCTGGTCTAGAAGGCAGCTACAGCTGATTCAGTTTCAGTTGTTTATTTTGGCGCATACCGTATAAAAGAAACTTTTTGTTTTCAAGGAATTGGCAAAAATAAATAATATAAATTAAGTCCATTTTTCAATATAAAGTATTTTTTGTAAAATAATAAAAGAAACTTTATATTTTCAAGGAAATTGACAAAAATGAAAAATGTAAATTAAATCCTTTATCCAAGGTAAAGTATATTTAATAAAATAATCTTTTTATGTTCAAGGAAATCGACAAAAAAGAATAAATCCATTTTAGTAATGTTTTTTCTTCTTTTCTGTAATAAAATCTTTTAATAACATTGTAGTTATAATAGATTATAGTTATTATTGATAGTTTGGGAGGTTAATACCAGTAGTTGGAGACTGATAGTCCTTTTACAAAACGAAAATTATAATTATCGTTCATTTGAGAGTGTTGAGATGAACTATAATGATTATTTCCGTTCAGTTGTAAAAGAAATACATAAAGAATACCAACAGTTGATTTTACCCTTACTTCTTATTAGAAAGCTTGTATAACTGGCAGAAACTTTTGAAGAGGGCCACCTCAGCCACGGATGAACTCATAGGGGGAAATGTAAATACGCCACTTCGGCGTCTTACTGGCATGTTATTGTATGTTAATAGTTTTGAGGTTAATTCTTGAACTGACCAATCGTAGGTAGCGCTATTATAACGTACTAATTGTTGCCAAGTAGCCCGATATTGTTCTTTCAACTTAGTAACGTTAGGAAAATAAAGGTACAATTAACTAAACAATTAATTGTACGCACTGTATGACCAAATTAGTATTAATTCCATCTGTATCAAGTAACTAAGAAATTCAGAGCTTGCACATCCGACATGTTATCCTTCTGGACCTACTAAATTACTGTGTTTATTTCCGCTTACAGTATCTACACTTAATTTATTTACTATTCTCAATATTACTTCACATTACACTTTTTATATTATTATATGCTTATAATTAAACTATATCTGCTTGAAAAAGATCGGTAAAAACCAAATTATTATATACGATTACCCTTATTTTCATTTTAAATCATTTTATATTTAGCCTGTATTTAAAATATCAATTAATATTCTTATTGATATAAAAATTTTTTGCCTAAAGCCTTACTCATTTTTAATTTTTCACATATACGTATATATTTTACGATGGGGGGGTCGATATTAGGTTTTTCGTAAATATATACGTTTTAAGGAAACTTGAGGTCCAAAAATTGGTTTTTGGAATGATGTCTGTCGTCCATGCGGTAATGTGCTATCCAAATTAGTGGTACGATTTTTATGAAATTTGGTATAAAGGCAAATTTTAACCATATCTCGAGAGAAGGCCATACCTTTATTATTTTTTGTTTTTATATAACTCATAATTTAGTAGTAGCTGGCATAAATATCTAACACTCAAAATTCCTATATGCTTCGAAATGAGCTCAAACGATTTTGATTAATCGTAGCTTTTAAACACCCAAACATCACGTATTGGTTGCCATCTCCCAAAAAATGAAGGTTCATGAGTTATCGGCAAAAAGAACAACAAAATAAGACAAAGAACAAGAAACGTACATTCTCAAAATCGACTTTACTGATTTTGTTCAAATTTTGGTGAAATGTAATGATTTTAAGGACTCGAATCAGTGTAATTAGGTTTGAAAACTAGGTAATAAATATCTTCACATTCTTTATTTCGAGATGGTGACAAACAATATTTTTGGTTAGTATTTGGTTTTGTGGATGAGTGTGTGAGATAGCTCAAGGAAAGTTTTTGCAACTACAGATAGATTAAATAAAAAACAATTTAAACATATATTCAAATTTATATATATCAATAAAAAAAAAAGAATCTTCTCTCTCTAGAAAAATATATTGATTATGGATCGAGATATGGTTAAATATAGTTATTACTACCAAATAGGTTTCTTTATGTAATTTATTTGTTTGAAAATAAAAATATGTTATTGATGGACGGGCAGATGGATAAACATCGCCATAACTACTTAATGGCATCTTTATATAAGTTATTTGTTTGAAAATAAAAATATGTTATTGATAGCCGGACGGATGGGTGAACATCGCCATAACTACTTAATGGCATCTTTATATAAGTTATTTGTTTGAAAATAAAAATATGTTATTGATGGACGAACGGATGGATGAATATCGTTATTACTACCAAATGGTTTCTTAATGTAAGTTATTTGTTTGAAAATATAAAATATCTTATATTTTTGTTTATATTAAAAACTTTGGCAAATATAATGTTTATAATAATTATGTTATCTCCTTTAAAAAGATTGGAAATGAACAAATTATAGGAAATCGTACAAATTATAAACAGTTATCTATATTTTCTTTTTTAATAGTATAATTAAATCTATTATATAACGCATTTATTGGATGAGGCTGTCCTAAAAACACTTATTAAAAACCAAATAAATTATGATTACAAAATTATCCGAATAATAATAAAAATAATATATCTAACAACAAATGAATAAAATCAACGAATAAATTGTACTGGATTAGAACAAATTAGAAACATTCAAATAAAATCTAGAAATATATTTTCCGAAATTCCAAAAATTATCTATATGACTCCATAAAGTATATAAAAATATTCTTGTCAGGGCTAACCCCTAATCCACATTAATTTTTTTCTCTATAAACCGTCTAATAAACCTCTTTGTACGGGCTGCAAAATCGTCTACCTTCTTTTTTTAAAAGTAGCACAACTAAAATTAAACAGTCAAAACTTGAACTAACTTTTTCACATACTTTTCTTATCTACATAATAATATGTATCGTCATCTCCCTGAAAATGTCTTTATTCTATTTAGAAACTAAGATAAAACTAAATTTCATGAGGCAACAGTAAAAGGCTTACTAATCGGATTTCAATCACATATTCAGTACCGTAACAGTTTTAAGTGCCCAACTTTTTCATGAAGCTGAGTCAACATCGTAAATGTTTGAGCGTCCACTAGCATTGAAGTCGGAAGCTGTCACTCGTGAAGAGAAATCGTTAACCACAAACTAGCCAAAAGCTTGTAATCTACTGAAATATAAAAAAGGACAATTGTTACTATTGGTATTTTGCTCACGTATCACAAATAAGATAAATCTGATGTATTATCTCTTAGGAAATAAGCTAGTATAAAATGGTACTTACAACTTTTTGAAAAGTTTATAAAATATTTCAATAAAGCCTAATCTGTTATGCCTGTGCAAAAAACTTATTTATCTACAGTGTAAATCGTATCTGTCCAAAAACTACTTTCAAGTTTATTTTCCGTTTTTGCTCATTATTCCCAAATTATAATTATCTGTTACGTGCTATTTGGTAGGACATAAATCTTCATTTTACCAAAATCGAAAGAGCTTTCATATATATATATATATATATATATATATATATATATATATATATATATATATGATAACACTCTAATCGAAACTTTTGATAAGTTGACTCTAAATACGTTTTGCTTGAAGCGTTAGGGGCTACATACTTTAGCAAAATTTAATCAAAATCGTTGGAGAAAGTCAGAATTTTGTGTTTTGGTTTTATAACAGATACTTCCATAGTTTGAGTTGTCGAAAATTGAAAATAATTGACTCAAGACTAATAAGCTCATATATCAAATTTGATTAAAATATGTCTTTTCGTTTTTTATCGGGAGACCTTGAAACGAATATATCAGCAAAAAACTCGACATGATTCTTTATGTATATGTAGGAAGGTAAAAGTTATTAGATAACTAGTATCACTCCATGTCAATAAAAAAAAGTAGTTTATCAACTTATGTGTCTAAATTAATTGACTAAAGATTGTATCGGACTAACAACAAATTCCTTAAGAACGCGCATGACTGAACAAAGTTTTGTTCTAAGCTAGTTAACCAAATTGAAGTGAGATCAGATCAGACACTTGCTGTAAAACATCAACAAAGTATGGAACAATTCTCTAACCTGTTTGGGGAGGTGTTTTAGGCAATTTTCTTATAGGGTCTTACATTTTACCTAACCAGCTCAATTCACCAACACACTTGTCCTTCTTGAATTACTATATAATGTCCTTATGCATGTCAGAAACGAAATGTGGTTTCAGTCTGACGGTGCTCTGGCTCAATATGGTAAGTCTGTGATGACTTAAATCGTGTTTTGAGTTGAACGTTGTGGACCAACAAGTTGTCCTCTTTGATCCCCAGACCTCTCGCCATTGGACTTCTTTCTTTGCGACAACATGAAACAACGTTTTTACAGCATGCCCGTAGAAAGTGAAATGGAGCTGGGTACCCGAATAACTGAAGCAACTGCAATTACAAGAGATCGTCCCAGTTTTTAAACGAATTCGGCGGTCGGCGCTTGATCGATTTAGGTTGAGCAACCGTGTTGAAGGTCGTCATTTCGAGCAGTTATTGTAAATACAGTAGAATGAAATGATTGCCCTCAAATGTGTATTAATGTACTAACTCTTGTATTTATTTCAATAAAGGAAGGGACACCTAGCATCAAGTCTATTTAATTACTTTTGCAGTATTAATTTAAAATATTAGTATTTTACTTATTCCTCACCTAATTGGCCTAATTAAGGTGTCTGGATTCTTTTTTGAAATACTCATTTTTCAATTTTTGTGTGAAACCAACCGCTATTTTTTTTAAACAGTCACTATTTTGAAAGTTTAAAATCGATATTTTCATTTTCAAAACACTACTTCTGATAATACAATTTATTATTTAAGTTAATTATAATTTAGAAATATTTGTGGCCAATATAATTTAAAGGCCAATTGTTGATGTTTTAAACAACTACCAAGAAATTGGAGTTTTAGTTTTTTGCCGATAACTCGGTTACACTTTAACGTACAGACAAAATACAAAATACTTTGTTTCTTGTAAAGTTAACGGTTTTAGAGATATTGAACATTAAAAATTTTAAACGGCCACCATTTTGAAGATATACAAACGAACGCTCTGGTTTCTTTTTTGTAGCTACACTAGTAAAATGCTACATAACAAATTTTTATGCCAAATTTGAGCTCAATATCTTATCTACTCCTAAAGATATGAAGTTTTTTGTAAAAAACAAAATGGCTGATAAATGGGAAACTAAACTTTTTCGGACACATGTTTATTGGAACGTTTATCTTATTTTAACCTAAGGAACGGTTCTAGAGAGTTTCGGGACACTCTGTATATAGGTGTATTATTGTATTATGTTTTTATCTAGGCTTATCGGACGTCCGGATTTCACTGACCATATTCTGATTCTAACAGTATTTTTGAGCGTCCAACTGTTATATTATTGAGGGTTAAAAATCCAAGGTTTTAGTATAATTATAATTAAAAGCCTTTTATATAAAGACTAAATGTTTACCGATTCTACCAATAGGAGTAATTTGGCATAATATATCAGCAATGTGTGTGTTCTTACTTGTGAACTGCGGGTTGTGCAATGTGAACTCAGTTTGACTTACAGACCCCAAATCACCGGAGTTCATTAATTTGAACAAAACAGTTATATTTTACTAAATACGAACATCATTTATCTATAAATAACTGTGATATTACTTTCGGAGTCAATAAGGAAGTATCGGGTAAAAGCACACACTCTTCCTGGGTTCCATCTTATATCCATATTGGCAGCATTGTGCAAACTCTGCATCTGTTCGAAGTTCTGAAAGTGACTTCATACTCGGGCAACTTCATTGTCATTCAACCTCGAGCAATAAATTTTCTTTCTCAACTACAACCTATCTATGTCTTATTATGTATCTTGTTTTTGAATTTCTTATCCCCTATTTTAAAAGCCCGCATCAAAAATGCGTTTTTTAATTTTTTATTTAAGAACCCAAACTAAGTTTAAATGATATTTTATAATTTATAAAGCGTCTCAAAATATGATTGGTCTCATTTTAAACAAATTTACGAAGTAAATGGTAAGTAAACATTTTATTTGTGCCTAATTTTACGTTTATATTTTTGTGAAATATAACAAACTGTGTTCTGTTTAATATAATCTGTGTTCATTATATTAAAAACTTATTATTTGTATGAAAAAATATACAAAGTTAAGTTTATGTGATATTTTGAAGCGTTTATAAGGTCTTGGATGTTTTTAGGCCGTAGTTTAAAACAGAACCTTTTGTTAATCCTCATACAATCCGTCTCGTTTACTTTTGTCCTAGTCGCTAAACTGTTTAATAGGTCAGACTCGGAGCGTGATTTTCCTTTGACAGCTGTCCATGGCGGAGTCTTATAACGGGCCTATTTTCATATTATCTAATTAGAGAGTTCCTTTCATTGCTGATAAACGATCGCTACATCCTCAAAATATGGCTGTTTTATAGACAACAACCTGCTGACCTGCTAGTTTTAGTTTTAAATGTTAATTACACTATCATGAATAACTTTTTCTAATTTAAGTGAGTCGATGGTGGGAACTATATAATTTAAGCAAACTGTCCTTTTTGCCATTTAAAAAATTCACGTACATGTTACACTTTAAATACTCATAACTTTTTGTTTACTTCAATTTCGAGTTGAAATTTCAAAACAGTAGTTTTTAATTATTTCCAAATATATTATCTTGTATTGTAAATTGTTTATTTTAAAAAAATGCAAATTAATATGAATTTGTGTATTTAATCGCTCGAGATTCAAAAAAGATAAGAACATCACTTGGAAAATTATTCAGTGTTATGGAAAAAAAGTATGGAATACTAGTAACTCAGTTTTTGTGATTGTTCCTATAAGATCAATTCACAATACAGTATGGAATACTAGTACAGTAACTCAGTTTTGGTGATTGTTCCTATAAGATCAATTCACAATACAGTATGGAATACTAGTAACTCATTTTGGTGATTGTTCCTATAAGATCAATTCACGATACAGTATGGAATACTAGTAACTCAGTTTTGGTGATTGTTCCTATAAGATCAATTCACAATACAGTACTTTCATTTTATAAACATTGGCTCTAATGATTTTGAACAAATATAGCTTCTGAATATAAGGATCTGAACAAAACATAACTTATAGATTTCATCTCCCCAAAAATGCTGGTTTGGAAATCACTTGCTCTTTTTGGTTTAATCAAAATTATCTCTTGGGACAATTTTGAGACATTCAACTTCCTAAGATAGCTAATTGTACTTTAATTGCAACTTCCTTTGATTGCACCATTTTTTAATAATAGCTAATTGAAGCGGCAGTTTTAGAAGATGTGGATGGATATTTTGTTTTCTTAGGTCTTCATTGTGTGATAACTATGTAAAAAAATTAGTGTAAAGTTTGTACAGTGTTTATTCCAAAATTGGAAATGTGATGTATTATAATTCTACATTATAAATATTCATGATCCATCCTTAGAGATTCGCAGAGAATGCTAAAGGGAAAAGAAGAATATAAAAATTGAATAGATAAATTATATTGTATAATCAATCACTTTAAAAGATTTTTGTTCTAGAAACATTGTTGAATTCAAAACTACTGTATTTATTTGGTTTTAAAAATGTCATTTTCAGAGATCATAATATTTATACAATTTTATTTGTTGACATAGAAAACTCAAAAATGTATGTTTCACGATTTTGTTTCAGCATAATTACCCACCTAACACTTCTTATGTATAATACTTTATAATACCAGTTGTATAAAATAGGTGATGCACTAGACTGAAATATTTTTTACAAGACTAAAAAAAAAAAAATCTTATTTAGAAGCCCAAGTTCTGAGCTCTAAAAACAAAAAAAAACCAATACCAATAACGGTCTTGTCTAGATTTCACAGATCCTAATCCATGAAATAATTCACTTCAAGATTTAAGTGATAGATTTAACAATAATCTGTTTTGATTAGACAAACAATAAATGTTTTTAATTAACATTAGGCTTTAATTACATATGCTTAACCATAAATTTATTATGTAAATACAGAGATCTGCATTTTTGTAATGATTCAATTAGAACATTTAGTAACCATTATGGCTGTCTACGCTAACACCACATACACAATCTAATTTTACGTTTGTTTTGAAAAATCTACGTGTGTTATAATATATTATATTATAATAAATCTTAATAAACTTATTATACGCACGTTATTCGTGCCAATGTTAACAAAATAAATAACTTGAAACATGTAGATTTAACTCTTTCTTTAATTGCAAAATTCTATTTTTTTTTTTTAAATCATTTACAATAAAAACAATTATCTTTCAAACTTGGTGCACTTAATAAATATACAATTGACATCTTAATCTATTACTTATTCTAAGTGCATAGATAAATACAAGTTACTTATTCTACAATGTCTTAATCTAAAATAAAGAAATAAGAGTACATCAGAATTTTTATTTTTTACTTTTAATTATTTTCATAAAATGCTCCCGCTAACTGAAATTTATTTATTATTTATTAATTTAATTTACTTTCTCTTTAAGGTTTTGTTAGGTTCTTTGGTGACTATAATTTACTTAAAATATAAAATAAAATTTGGTGGTAGTTTGTTTAATTGAAATTGTCCATTAATTTGTACTTATTGACTCTGATGTTCTATTACAGCTCCAATGTTCCTGGTTCCTTGAACGTGGTTCCCGCGTAGACTGCCAGTAGATGGATTGATTTGCCTTAATCTTTTTGACGAATCTTCTTTTCTTCATACACTTTTATTTTCACACACTTTTGTGACGACGATTACTTTTAATTTATTCGATGATTATTCCTGTTCAAACACTTGTAGAACGACGCTATTACTCACACACTTTTATGACGACGACTCTTTTTAACTTAAAAACGACGATTATCTTTTAATTATACTTCGAAGATTATTATTAAACACTTGTACAAAAATTAAATATGTTACTATTTAATTTCGATGGTTGATTTCGGCTAAATCTTTCACAACATTTTTTTTCTTTTTGCTACTAAGAGAAACACTTTCTCCGGAACAACCTTCTTCAATAAGTTTTGCACCAAAAAGACTCCTTGTGCTTCTCTTCTACCCTTATTTATAATTTTTATTTTCAAACTGCTTTATTCCGATCCTCTGCCTTCATTGGCTTATTCTAAATCTTTTGCTTTAGAAATGATGCAATTCCTTTCATTGGCCTTTTTCCAATAATTTCGGTTGAAGGCATTGAACTTCAAGATATAATATATAATATCTCAATATATAATATATAACATATTATGAGAACTATACTTTTATTTTATAATAAAAATAAGGAAATACTTAGTTTGTGTTTAAGGAATAAATTTAATTGGTAGTAACAGAATTGATTTTTTTCAGTGTAGCGTAATTTTAATTATTTTAAGTCTTATACCATCTACAGACAGAGATAGAGACTATATATATATATATTATTATTATTATAAAACTTCATCCAAATATTCCATCTCCACTCTTTCTCTTATAATACTATTTATAAATCTATCTTGTCTTCTGTAGACTATTCCGGATAAAATTCACTATATGATATTATTTGAAGCGGAAGTATGGGATTTTAAAAAAGGAATAAATTTAATTGGTAGTAACAGAATAGATTTTTTTTTCAGTGTAGCGTAATTTTAATTATTTTAAGTCTTATACCATCTACAGACAGAGATAGAGACTATATATATATATATATATATATATATATATATATATATATATATTGTCATACATCTGAAGATAATTAGTGAACTAATTCCAATCGCTATCATAAAGAGGTTCAATGTGCAATGTATTGGTCCATCTTAGAATCAGTAAAGTTAAACTATTTATTGGATATATACAGTATACGCAATATATATATATATATACCAATACGCAATATATATATATATATATATATATATATATATATTTATATATATGTATACGCAATATATATATATTGATACTGAGGCTATTGGAGACAGACTTGTTCCTTTATAGAATTTTATTCTGAAATTTGTTTAAAGATTTTTTGCGTTTAAAACTAAAATATTGTTTACTATATTTTGTTGTTGTTCTGTTGTATTTATGTATTTTTTTGGAAAAAATGTATTTTGTTTTCTGATATTAAGTTGAAGAGAGGACCCAATGGTCATAACTTCGCTCCATTAATACAGACTTTTATTATTATTTATGTCAACATATTACAAAGCGAAAAAGGTTATTTTGATATTTACTGGCAATTTTAGGGAAGACTTTAAAATGGTTTTGTCTTAGTTGTTTTTATTAAATTTGTTATCCTTTTCTGTTAATATGATCGCCAGTCCAAAACCAATTAGCAGCTGTATGGTGGAGACAACCATACATAAAGTTTTATATGATGTCAGTTTTTTGAAAATGTGCAAAAATTAAAATTCATACTATTTTTTTTTAATGGACGAAATAACATTACACATAAATGCCAAAGTTTAAGTTTGTTCATTAAATGGTTTGGCTACAATATAATATGTACAAACAGTTGGATTAACTGAAAGTGTCTTGAAAGAATCCAGGTAGTTCAATAAAAACTTAAAACAGAAATATGATCATATTTATAATAGTTTGAACTAAGATAAGATAGAACTCTAATTTAATTTTTGTGAATAATTTTACTATTTTAAATAGACAATACTTTTAGTTTTAAATGAATACTTATTGTTTTCTAACAACATTTATATATACAGTATAAGAAATGATTGTGATATTGAAGGCACTCAGACTATAGATTTTGATTTAAATTCACGTTTGGGAGTTCTCAAAATTCAGTTAGATAAATTTGCTTGTACTGTCTGAACATTTAAATGTGAATGTTATTAAATTTTGTAGTCCTAGAGTTTATTTTAACCCCAAAGTTAATGGATGCATGGACACTCTAATTTCCAAACAGCCCAACCAAATGAAACAAAATTTGGAATATATTTTCGTAAACAACAAACTTGTAAAATTATTGGTTACTTAAATATTATATAAAGGTGGTTTTCACTCATTACAAATATATCAAGTTATTTGGTATAAATGAAAAACATCCTTGCATCTTGTAGATAGGGCATATCTAGTCTGTCCATCTGCTTGAACTGGTTTTTGGAAAGTAGTGATGACTACACCATATTTTTATACCATAACAAGGAGTTTTCAAATTTTAATTATGTGGAAGTAGTATACAAATACCAATATCACAGTTATTAATAAAAAAAGGAATAAATTGAACAAAATATTAAACATGTTTGCATCAAAATTTCCTTTTAAGTCAATGCATCAAAAGTGCATAAGTACCTATACTAAAAATTAAACCTAGTTAAGTTAACTTCATCTATCTTGACCCACACCTATTATTTACACAGTAGGATGGTTGGCATAATATAATAAGTCCAAATAAGTTTTTATTCTCAATTAAGTGAAATCATAAAATTACAAGTTTGGATTATTTTAATGGTGACCCCCCCCCCCCTTCTCTGCTATCTCAACTATTAAGTTATCCTCTCCTTTTCCCTTCCTTCTCTTCCAGACCCCTTCTCATAAACAGTTTCAAAAAATTTCCTTCTCAAATATAAAATTTAAATTAATCAAATATGTGTACAAATTAATAAACAGCAATACATACAATTAATACGTTGCAGTGGTGTAGAATACTGACCTTCAAAAATTTTAATAAAAAAATTAATAAATAACCTTGACAGAGTGGGTATTTCCATTACATAATCATCTTCAAGTCTCCATTCATCCTAATGGTATTTCATTATAGGCTAGACATATGTTGTGTTCATTGGATGACTATATTGAACGACATACACTGTGTACTCAATAAGTGAATAGATAATGTTTAATAAGTTTTCTTTATCAAAACTAGGAGAACCATTTCAATATTATATATTGAATTGTATTCTATTTTTCAGCTCGAAAGACAAAATGGGAAAAAACCTTACTTTTGGACAACACTCACGGTGGAACCTTTGCTTTTCCTCTACATGGGATCCATTATGTTATCTACAGTAGTGGAAGATGCATTCTTTGTTCACAAGGCATGTACAGTAGATCTTGGTTTATCAGCAAATGTATGCAAACACATAAACGCTGAAGAAAACCAAGAACTTAATAAAAAAGTTCAGGTAATACATTATTAGTTATAAATTTATTACCTTCAGTACAATTATAGAAGATATTGAGAATTTACTTTATATACCAATTTTAACACTTTGTTAACATTTATTAATTTTCAGTCAATTTACATTTGAAACCTACTATTTATAACTTATGCATTTCTTAATACTTTTTGTGTTTAATCTCTATCTGGAATATTATTGTTGATTTCAGACAAAAATTATTTTGGATGGGATTTTGTCACAATCAGCTGTCTATCAAATGCTAAAATGAATAACTACTGAGAATAGTTTACTTTTTAACTTTAAATAAATAAATAGTTATTCAAATGGGCATAATTACTATATTTAATATCAATAGAACTACTTTAATAGAGTTACAATGTATATAAATCATATATCATTCCATAGAAAACATTCATTTATAAATAAACTTTTACAAGGTGTAACATTCATACTAGGAAACATTAATTTATTTCACACAAACTACTTCAACTTTCTAGTACTGAACTCTAAAATTCTATAATTTCCGCACTTTATTGTAGTAGATTCATAGGTTTATTTTGTGTGTAATGATTAATATTGGTACTACAGTATTAAAAACTAGAGGTCCTGTCATGCCGTCATCCTTGTCATCCTTCTTTATTTATGAAAGGAATTTTTATTTTTGTCTTTGCATCTGAATTTAAAATGTTTCAAAACTAATGACTCTTTTTATCAATAAATATTTTTTTAAATCGTAAGCTTTTACATCATACTAAAATAGAGATTTTGAACTCTAGAAAAGTTGATATTAAAGTAGTGGTTGATATTGCAACAACGGCAATAATTACTAGAAATACAAGACCATGTTGACACTAGAGTAGAGTCTTTGTAGCCTTATTTTCTAATGTCAGACTCAGTCTTGCCATTACTTTGAACTAATGTATTTATTTTGTCTTTATATAGTTTATATAATATATATTTTGTACATATTTTTAGCTATAAAAAACATATAATGAAATAAGAAAAAAAGGGGGATAATTTTGAATTGTGTTTACGTTTTCTAATATACAATGTAATATTTGTCATTTTATAAGTGATCATGCATCTTACCAATGCGAAGACTGGGTATTCTTTAAAAGATATTCAATGCTTAAAGTTAGCAAACATTTTAATGTATTTCAGCAAGTGTAAATAGAAAAAATCACATATCTAGTATAAGTTATATTTTATTTTTTGCTGTGATGCGGTACCCTCACACAAACGGTACCCAACTCTCTCTCTTATGTACATTTGTGCTAACTGTAAACCAGGTGATAACTTACTATCTTGAATGAGTTAGTTGCTGAAAAGATAATATATGGCCCAAAGGCTTCATTCAATAAATGTATTTGTATTTATTTTTTCACTGTTATAAAACTTATAAAGGTTTTTGTTAGATAAAAACATTGTGATTACTGTTGCAACATAATAGTGCATGATAAGGCCATGCAAACAACAAACACATTGTAAACAGATAAGAAAATCTGTTTCTGGTTGTAATTACTGTACTGCACATTTATTTCCGTGTAATAAACAATAACATTTTAAATTTTGAACACATATAGTACCTTTGTATGTTTTAACAAATCGAAATGAGAAATATACAGAAATAGTTAGTGGTCTAATTTAAGAAATAAATCTACATACACCACCTATATGATAGTCCTATATCATAAACTCTATTAAAACTGTCCATTCCTGTCTTACATTGTAGGAAGTTTATTATTTTTTTAATGTATACCCCACAAGTGCAATAGTCTATAACAAAGTTTCAAAGAGAAGTTTTTACCGTTATACACTTACATTGATGTTAAAAAATATTTTTAGCTGATAGCTGTCATAAATGTTTTAGCTTATTTTGAGGTTATGTTTACATCATTGTTCATATCAAATATGTAAAACTCGTGCACAGTACCAACTAGTTTAATAATGAAAAACACACTTTTCAGTTTACCTATTTTTATTTCTGTCAGTATTCTTAGTGTTATGTTTTCTTATTTGTTCATAATGTTGTTGAACTATTTACTATTATTTTTACTTATAATAGTACATTTTCCTTTAGTAAACTTTGTTAAACTACTAATTTTGAAAAGAAGGGGTATTTAAAACAGAAAAAAACTACCTTCTTCACAGAACGGTTTTTATAAATCTCATTCAGTCGGTTTGGATCTTTATATCTCTCACTACCTTATTGAAAAAGCTACAGCTCAAGCACTTAGTGAACCAATCAACTAAATGAAAAGAATTAATTTTCGTTTGTTTGTGTTTGTCATAATACATTTCTCTTGAATATACTGCTTTGTGAAGACTAATTTGTTAAAATGTCGTTGTGAATATTCTCAGCTTAATATTTATAATCAAGTAAACAGAGTAATACATTTAACATAAATAATATTCAAAATCGAGTCAAAATATACTGGCCACTGCCAGTTAAAATCGAGTTAGAGAGTTTTCATTATAATGGCAGGCCCCCTTGCCTACTGCCAGTCAGAATCGAGTTGGAGAGTTTCCATTTTAATGGCAGGACCCCTTGCCTACTTCTAGTCACAGTCAAGTAGGAAAGTTTCCATTTTAATAGCAGACACTGAAATTAGGTTGACCAAGGTTTTTTCAAGCTAGGTTGTTTTATAAAACTTCCTTGTAAACTACATTTTTCGTTCGCTCTTCTAGCTGCAAAATCACCAGGCTGTCAGGAGAGCTTACACGTGAACAGGCAACATACAGTTTGCCGTGGGAGAAACAGTGATTCCTTAAATCCACTCCTGCCACTTTCAAAGACTGTCCTTGCGCTTTATTTATTGTCATGGCAAAACATACCTTAATTGGAAACTGCAGCCGTTTAAACTGAAAGTGGCAGTCGGAAGGAATCAAGGGGATTCTAGGTAGAAAAACTGTTTCTCCCGCACCACAGCCTGTGAAAATGGTTGTTCCAATAAAGTTTCTGTGTAAAGCTTTAACTTGCAGCCGCTTGCCATTGCAAAGTTTCGGAGGAATCAGATTACGCAGAAGCATTATTGGCGCACCAACTTTCAACTGAAGATTGTGAGGTGGAATCCCATGTGGATTTAAAGTGTGGAGAAATTCTACAGGGTAGTGAACTGTGTCTTACAGGTCCACAACAGAGTCCACAGATTGATATTTCACCATCTCAGTTGAAAGTTTCCCAATAAAGAATCGTTGATGCTTGTTGCCATGTCATTTTTTGGTGTAAGAATGGCTCTTTCCTTAAGCCATTCCAGATTATCTACGTGTAATGTGCTTAAATTGGGATAAATTTTCTCATTTAAACTGTTTAGATCCTTGACGACTGTACATAGATGGTTTGGAATGTTTACTTTACCATTTTCTTCGCTTGGGCTCTCATCTCCTATTTTAGAAGTAAGTTGTAACTCCTCTGGTCCAAGTTCGCCTTTGACATGTACCCTCATGTTGACTCACAAGGATCAGACTTGGACTTTAGGCCACAGGTAGGGCGACGTAAGACAGGCCCTTATCTTGTCGGCTCGTGTTCCGCGAGGAACGACAGGTAGTGTCTGTCTGAAGTCCGCGGCTAATAAGACAGTCATCCCAACCCACAAGACGTTTACAGTAGCGGCGATAGCGGGCCCGCATGGCCCGCGGTGCGGGGGGCCCGCGAGCCTTTACTGGGATTTTTCGGGAAATTTTACCGGGACCCGGCTCCGCAACTGGCCCTGCCACACGGGCCCCCCTATCATAACAATATTTTTATGAGTATTGTCAAGAAATTACTAAAATAAGGTAAAATGTCTTCAGACAAGATTGTGCATCGTGCATCCAAAACGGCATTAACCATTATTTTTTAGAGAGCAGTATTTATTATTTAATGTCATGATACGAAGTTTATGTATTGTTTAATGTTGGCCGATAAGTAATGCAGCTATCGCTACGTCGAGCATCACGGTGACTCGCCGGCGCCGGCCGGCGAAAAGATAAACATCCGGGAAAAGATTATTGGGAGAGGGGGGCCCGATGAACAAATTTGCGGGGGGGCCCGCGGGTTCTTATTGCCGCCACTGGACGTTTACTACTCCGGATGTCTTGGAGAGTTCTGTCTAATGCTTCTGTTCCTCCCTTGTGAGCCATGGTAACCTCATCCCAAACAATCAACTTGCATTCCCTAAGCACACTGCTGTATCCCTAAGCACATTCCCTGTGCTGTATCACTCTGCTTAGAAATATTACACAAGGCAGTTTCAGTATGTTTCAAGTTAAGAGGAAGTTTGAAGGCAGAGTGTGCTCTCTTTCCACCGTCCAACAAAGTAGCTGTTATGCCAGAGGAAGCTACGGAAATGTCAATGTTTTTGTCCTTCCTTATGCTGGCAAGGAACAGGTTTATCATAACCGTTTTGCCTGTTCCATCAGGGGCATCCAAAAAGAAAAGTCGTCCAGAATCTGAATCAATACTTCCCATAACTTTGATATAGACTTGACTTTGTTCACAGTTGAGTTCTTTTATGTTTTCAATTACTAATTCAGAAAGCTGGACTACGTCGTAAGACAGTTCTTTCAGATATTCCCGGTTGTCACTTACTAAGCTTACATCATTGGACAGTGAAGGAGGACCCAACTGTTGAAGAGATTGGCTAGACATTGAAAACACATCCTGTTCTAATAGAACCAAGCATTTGTTGTAAACAACATTGATAACGGTTTCTATGTCTATTTCTCGACATTCATTTATCATTTGCCATTTAACATCCTCTGACATACTGTCCTTATGTTTTCCCCACAAAGTCAACGGATCAGCCAGTTGGAAATGCACTAACATAACGGCAAATAGTTGACGGATCTTTTGTGGAGAGTCTGAAACAGCAGCTTCTTCCAGAGTTCTGTCTCAGTGAACATCATCCTCCAACAACCCTAAAGCTCTACAGGCAGACTGATATGTTGGGTGAACCACTCCTGAAACTTTTTTGAGATTATATTTGAGCAAGTCGGCCCTCGTACGTTGTGAAGGAGGAGTCGCAAGTAATAGCATTCAGCATTGTTAGGGTGTACAGTGTAGACTCTACCAAGCACTTGATCTTTTTTGACTCCTGGATGGCCAGAGACAGGCTTTCCTTGCTTTCTTCGGCTAAACTTGTTGTTTTTCCAGATATAATAAGCCGGTACTTCTCTATACAAAAGACCTCTTGCAAAAGTATCAGTTTTACAAAGATCATAGAAAGCCAGGAGTGTAGTTTTAGGAGGTTTCTGTACTTTATCTGTGGAATTATCAGTTGTAAAGTAAACTCTTTGGCCGTTTTCAAGATGAACAGAAAAATGCATCACAGGGGGAAATCTCTCATGGGTGGGGAAGCAACAAATTCTCCAAGCAGCTTCAGAACTGCTAATGTTGCGCCCTGCTTCATTCTTGGATACCTCATCCCACTGGTTTTCTAATCCGAACGCTGCTTGGTCACTACCTTTATTTACGTACTTGCAAATGTACTTAATGGACTTAACGGAGTTGCACAACTCCACGTTGATATGAGCCTTGAAGGTCTGGGACAATACAGGGTTGTACGGCACCACCCACTGATTATCGATGTTTATACCATTAATTTCAACCGTGTACCCACCATCAGATGGAGATTGCCTCCGATACTGGGGGCAGCCGTCTTCTGCAGTCTGAGTATCCTTGGATAAAGGACGTGGATATCGCTTGCTGCACGAACCATAAAGCATACAGGGAGAGTTTCTGTTTAGACTTCCACAAGGTCCATGAATCATCGTGGACTTCACAATGTCGTGAAGGAGAAGGTCAAGTTCAGGATCAGGAATCACCGCGCTTATGACATTGTCGATGTTAACCGGCATGATTCTGTCTTGTAGCCACGGAAGTATATGGACATGAGGCAGGCCCCGTTTCTGCCACTCTATGGTGTACATGTAACACCTACTTGGACCAAAAATGGAACCTTTAGTTAAATGATAGACGGTTTTTTAAACTTTCAGATGAAACACTCGAGCTATTAAGTCATTTCTATCTTGGGGTTTCTGTCCATCACTTAAGGAAGTTTCTATTTCCGTTCATTTAGAGTTACATGTAAACGTAATGAACAAATCAGGACGACCATAGTGGCGGACATATGTCATGGCATCCTGATTCCTCTCATGCATATAGCGGGCCCACCTGTGAAACTGGAAGGTAACACCACCCTCTTGCCAATCTTTGAAACTTGACCATCTCCTTTACACATTGCATCTTTAATATGTACATAGTTTTCTGTTCTTAGTTTACTCTGGTTGTGTCTCATGAAGTTGAGCCTCTCTGTTTCTATCTTGGTGTACATACCAACCAGAAACTGATTGAGAAGACTTTGATACATTAAGATGTTGTTTTCTAGACCTTGTCTTTCCATGATTCTATGAGAGTAGAAGTCTGATGCAGAAACTGTTTTTTTAAGTTGTGCTTTTCAAACTGGGTCACATTGGGGGATGTTGATAAAGTAGCCATCTTCTCCTCAGCAGAATATAAGAGGGTACTGAAGAGCGTCGTAAGCACGATGAGTTTCGCTAATTCGCACCAACTTAGTGTCTCTGCTTTGTAAAATGATGTCTCTCTTTTCAAATTGCTGGCCCCACAATAACTAACGCGACCTCGCTTGTTGTTGGCGCATTATAAGGCCCCTATGTTCGTTTGCAAGTTTTCTATCTGCAAGAATCACCACCTTAAAATCTTGTCCTTCCGGAGCATTTTCTATAGCGGTTTTAAAATCTCGTATGTAGTGATTGTGGTCGTGGAGCATTTTTTGTAGTTGGCCGACTAACGAAGGCTTTACAGCAGGAAAGAGGTTAGACTGGACCATAAAGATGAGTTTCTTTTTCGTAATTTCCAACAAAATAATAATTGTAAAAATGAAGGCTCTTTTCCATACGAAGGTAAAACACTTCCTATCCTGTGGTAAACCTGCCCTTGAATTTTGAATGTCTGCATAAAATTTCCCTCATTCACTTCTTTAGCTCCGAATGACGTCATCTGGAAACATCCGTTGTATTTTCGTATGTTGGTTAAAAATGCTTCGATTGAGGGTGATTATTAATAAGGAGGCTGTGTAAAGGGTAAGAATGTTGTTCAATAGGAGAAATAAGGACTTTACCGTTACTGCATTACAGCCCGGGGCTTTCTTCCTTCCATTTCTGTGCACTACACCACTTGTAGTCAATGGGCTGCCCTATAGAAACAACTTTGTCATTGCAGTAGTCGGTAGTTCTGTCGTATTTGAAACCTGATAAAGCCTTCGTTTTCCATGGAATCAGAGGTCTTTTTGCATTATAACAGCTTCTTGATTGACTTTTGGGTTTTTGTCTGCATATCTGGAAACAGAAGTTCGGTGTACATCAGGATTTTCCTTGTTGTATCTTTTGGCTGATTCTCTGTTACCTTCTGGGTGATTTTCACTGTATTTTTTAATAGCCTCTCTATGAACATCAGGATTTCTATTAGCATATTTCTTAACCGCCTCCCTATTAACGTTAGGTTTTTTCGGAGTACCTCTTAACTGCCTCCCTATGACTTCAGGGTTTTTATCTGTGTACTTTTTGACATCTTCTTTATGTTTTTGTCTTTTGATTCTGTCGTTTACCCTCGAGCGGCGTTTTTTCCTCCGTTTTTTTCATTTGCTGGAGAAACAGTTGAACTGTTGTCTGAGGAAGAGTTAAGCTCAGGAAGGAAGGAAGGGTCATCAACGGTTTGAGATGGCCCAAAAGGAATGCTCGAGTCAACTGAAGTACATGGATGGAGGTCAACAAGAGTTGAAGGAGGAGATGGAACGCTTAGAGAAGTGAGAGGCTCGAAGTGTGCACTCATCATTGGGCCAGTAGATTTTAGGCAAAATATGGGCCTTTCCTCTAAGTACTCGTCAGGCTGCAAAAATCACATTGCCATTTCTATAAACTACCACATGGTAAGGATATGTCTCAGTGGCAGCATGAATTTCGCAGGGCTTGGCGTAAGTGGTACGGGGGGAACATATGAGCATGGTATTCAGTAGTAGTTCTGTAGACATTACCACACAGCATCATGCTGTACAATCATGTGAAACCGTTGCCAGTTGTTGCAAATGTGCTTTATGACACCGGCCCGCACCTGAGATGCACGTGAGATATTGCCATACAGGAGGTAGCTAAATGAGTAGAAAAAGCATGAACCGTCTGGCTCCACATGCACAACTCTGTGAGGCACCGTAACACTGCCTACCTGAATGATCTCCATATTATTGTACCAATAAGGAAATGGAAGGTGTTGCAATTTATTGAAAACTAATCTAAAAATAACTGAGTTAACACAAAGGTTTTTTAAAGGTTTTATTTACTTGAATGAAAAAGTGTCTGAAATGTATAAAAATGGACGACAAACAAAGTTGATCTTAATTCTCAGTTAAAGAAAAGAAAACCAAAATCTGAACGACAATAACAATTTGAAGAGAGGTGGGATTTACAAAAGAAAGCAATAAGTTAACAGAAAGTTTCACAACCTGTAAAAACTTTTCATATAAATAAACTGAAAACCAAACTTTATCTTTTAAAAATTAAATAAAAGTTGACGAATGAAGGAAAAACAAACAACAGTGGTAGTAAAAAATAAATAAAATGAGGTTTATTAAATGCTGTTAAAATGATGAAACTTGGACAAAATATCTGTTGTAAAATGCTGCAGGTGACTGAAGTAAGTACAAATGAAACAGAAGTAAAATTGTTCTTGTGAAATAATGAACCTCCTGAATTAGAACAACTGAAAAAAAAAACTATTGGAGATACGGTGAAGAAATGCAAAGAACAGACAAAAGAAAATAAGATATGGTACTGAAGAAAAACGATGTTCTGATATTGACAAAATTCAAGCAAGAGAAATCAGGATGCTGTAAATGTACAATAGTCCAACACGAAGTGACTGGACTGAACTGAACTGTGCTCTACTGGCCGCTTATCAGCTAATTATCCACTCCGCTCCTGTCCTCCACCTCCTCCTCCCTCCCTCCCACTCCACTCCTCACTCTCCTCCACTACCAACGCTTAAAGCCATACTTTGACCCGTCTAAGTCAAGCTAACCATTCATATTTAAACATTTTGAGTTTGAGATTGTTTAGGCCTAAAAACAAGCCCCTAAAAAAAGCATCAATAATCGAGTAAACCGATCAGTAGGAAGACATTGGCCAAGAAGAATAGAATTGCCATCTGCCATCTTGTTTCTTACACTCATTTTAAAATTCAATGATGTGGCCCAAATTTTCCTTAAATTGTCCGCTTTTATAGAAGTTCCATAGGTAGTGAGCTTTACAAAAAAAAAAAAATAATAATAATAATATTAATACTTATGTACGCAGTTTCAGCTTTCCAACAGGTTTTATTTCTTAGATTTAGTGAAACATGGGATTTTGGCTTTTTTACCTTTTGCTTAAAGTGAAACATGGGATTTTGGCTTTTTTACCTTTTGCTTAAAGTGAAACATGGGATATTGGCTTTCTTTACCTTTTGCTTAAACGCAGCATTTTCTGAAATCCCTTTATTGTTGCACATCTAGAGCTTATGGAACTACCATTCAGGTTCATACATTTTGTCGTTCTTGAGTAATTGCAATCAGTCAGTCAGTTTTGGAATTTTTGCCCTTTCTTCACAAAGCGTCCTTTCTTCACAAACCCTTTCTTAGTGATCGCCTATTCACCAAATTGAATGTATGTGCCAAATTGCAAGTTTGTAGGCTTCATTGTTTAAGGGGAAACGTATTGTTTACTTATCGCGGTGTTTTCATGATATCCGCGGTGAAACGCAACATTTTTTGAAATCCCTTCTTATTGCACATTTAGAGCTTAAGTGGAACCACCATGCAAAGTTTCTAGTTCATACGTTCTGTCGTTCTTGATAAATAACGATCAGTCAATCAGTTTTGGAATTTTTTTACCCTCCACCCCCAAGCTTCCTTTCTCCACAAATCCTTTCTTAGTGATCGCCTAGTCACCAAAGGGAATGTATGTGCCAAATTGCAAGTTTGTAGGCTTCATTATTTAGAGGAAAACTTATCGTTTGTTTGTTCATGATATCCGCGGTAAAAGGCATTTTTTTTTTGAAATCCCTTCTTATTGCACATCTAGAGCTTAAGTGGAACCACCATGCCAAGTTTCAAGTTCATACGATTTGTCGTTCTTGAGATATAGCGATCAGTGAGTGAGTCAGTGAGTCAGTGGTATTTGAACTAATGTATTTATTTTGTCTTTATATAGTTTATATAATATATATTTTGTACATATTTTTAGCTATAAAAAACATATAATGAAATAAGAAAAAAAAGGGGATAATTTTGAATTGTGTTTACATTTTCTAATATACAATGTAATATTTGTCATTTTATAAGTGATCATGCATCTTACCAATGCGAAGACTGGGTATTCTTTAAAAGATATTCAATGCTTAAAGTTAGCAAACATTTTAATGTATTTCAGCAAGTGTAAATAGAAAAAATCACATATCTAGTATAAGTTATATTTTATTTTTTGCTGTGATGCGGTACCCTCACACAAACGGTACCCAACTCTCTCTCTTATGTACATTTGTGCTCACTGTAAACCAGGTGATAACTTACTATCTTGAATGAGTTAGTTGCTGAAAAGATAATATATGGCCCAAAGGCTTCATTCAATAAATGTATTTGTATTTATTTTTTCACTGTTATAAAACTTATAAAGGTTTTTGTTAGATAAAAACATTGTGATTACTGTTGCAACATAATAGTGCATGATAAGGCCATGCAAACAACAAACACATTGTAAACAGATAAGAAAATCTGTTTCTGGTTGTAATTACTGTACTGCACATTTATTTCCGTGTAATAAACAATAACATTTTAAATTTTGAACACATAAATGTATTTTGAACACCTTTGTATGTTTTAACAAATCGAAATGAGAAATATACAGAAATAGTTAGTGGTCTAATTTAAGAAATAAATCTACATACACCACCTATATGATAGTCCTATATCATAAACTCTATTAAAACTGTCCATTCCTGTCTTACATTGTAGGAAGTTTATTATTTTTTTAATGTATACCCCACAAGTGCAATAGTCTATAACAACGTTTCAAAGAGAAGTTTTTACCGTTATACACTTACATTGATGTTAAAAAATATTTTTAGCTGATAGCTGTCATAAATGTTTTAGCTTATTTTGAGGTTATGTTTACATCATTGTTCATATCAAATATGTAAAACTCGTGCACAGTACCAACTAGTTTAATAATGAAAAACACACTTTTCAGTTTACCTATTTTTATTTCTGTCAGTATTCTTAGTGTTATGTTTTCTTATTTGTTCATAATGTTGTTGAACTATTTACTATTATTTTTACTTATAATAGTACATTTTCCTTTAGTAAACTTTGTTAAACTACTAATTTTGAAAAGAAGGGGTATTTAAAACAGAAAAAAACTACCTTCTTCACAGAACGGTTTTTATAAATCTCATTCAGTCGGTTTGGATCTTTATATCTCTCACTACCTTATTGAAAAAGCTACAGCTCAAGCACTTAGTGAACCAATCAACTAAATGAAAAGAATTAATTTTCGTTTGTTTGTGTTTGTCATAATACATTTCTCTTGAATATACTGCTTTGTGAAGACTAATTTGTTACAATGTCGCTGTGAATATTCTAAGCTTAATATTTATAATCAAGTAAACAGTAATACATTTAACATAAATAATATTCCAAGTGAAAAATATAGGACCTAGACTGGGAATTGAATGTAAAAGCCAAAGGTCCTGGGTTAAATTCCCAGTCTAGGACGTATATTTTTAACTTGAAATATTATTTGATTAGTAATAACTAGCTAGTATAAAAATATGTATAAGCGTTAAAATTAAAATCATTTAACATAGTTTTTCACCACTTTTTAATGTTTAGAACTTAAGTTAACTTTCCTATTCAATATATTTTAAATATGACAAAATATTGTCATACTGGAATAACTGGCGTTATAACACAATGGACCAAATAAATCATTATTAAATATAAGTCTGTGCTCTTTGTTCTAACTTTAAAGGCCTTCGATTCAAACAAAAAAAAAACCTCAAAATTCTTTGTATCGTAATGAGAAATTATGTATAAAATTAGTAATTTCCCTGAATTCCCAATTTTGTTACAAAACTGATATTATCTCTACAGTATGAATAGATTAAATTTATCCCATTATGTTTTCTATATTCTTGGAGAATCTTGACCACTAATCTAAATCTAAATCTCTTAATTTTCTTTTGTCGGTTTCTCTGCTTTTTGTCAATATCCATTGTTACCCCTACATAACAGTAATTGCCTAAAGCAATTATCATTCAGTATTCAACATTATCTTGAACTACTGTATATCAATTATGAAGCTTAATTTATGAACATTGACTTTGTTTATTCAAATAATGTTAAATTAACATTTTTTTATAAATGAAATAATCAACTGTTAGCTGTTTTTATTAGCAGTTTTTATAAAAAATAATCAATTGTTAGCAATTTAAATTAGTAGTTTTTGTAAGATATAATCAATGGTTAGAGGTTTAAATTAGCAGTTTTTACTTAAAATAATTAATGATAAGCAATTTAAATTAGTAGTTTTATTAAAAATATTCAGTCCTTAGCAATTTAAATTAATAGTTTTTGATAAAAAGTGATCAATATTACCATTTTTAATTATCAGTTTTTATGAAAAATAATCAGTGGTTAGCAGTTTAAATTAGAGTTTTTATAACAAATAATCTATGTTTATTTTGATTTTTTATTGAAATTCTCCACAAACAGCATATACAGAACAAAAATTCAATGCCAGATGGCTTGTCAAAGATTAATAAATACAAACAACAATAATCTAAACAAGAACTTAATTCTAACAACATACTAAAACATTAATACAAACATTACAGCACATCTCCAGAAAATGAGTACAATTCTAAAATGACACTCCAAAGTAAAAAAAAATATACATAATTCTGATCTGTCGCAAGTGACTAACTAATTTCACACATAAATTCATTAACTGAATAGAAATAATTTTCCAAAAGAAATGTAACTAATGCCTTCTGGTTAGCAGTTTAAGTTAGACTTTAACAGAAAAATAATCAATGGTTAGCATTTTTTATAAAACAACCAATGGTTAGAAGTTTAAATTAGACTATTTATAAAAATAATCAATGGTTAGCAGTTTTTAAAAAACATAAATAATGGTTACCAGTTTAAATTAGACTTTTTATAAAAAATTATCATTGGTTGGCAATTTGTATGAAACATAATCAATGGATGGCAGTTTTTATAAAACATAATCAATAGTTAGCAGTTTTTACTAATCAATGGTTAGCAGTTTAAATTAGACTTATTATAGGGAATAATCAATGGTTAGTAGTTTTTATGAAAAATAATCAATAGTTAACAGTTTAAATTATACTTTTAATTAAAAAGTCAATGGTTATCAATTTATATTAGATCTTTTTGTAAAACACAATCAATTTTTAGTATTTTAAATTAGACTTTTTATACAATATCAATGGTTAGGAGTTTTTATGAATCAAAATGGTTGACAGTTTTTATAAAAAATAATCAATAATTAGCAATTCTTATAAACATTATTGGTTAATAGTGAAATTATCAGTTTTTACAAAAAATAATCATGGTTAACACTTTTTGCGTTTAAATGTGAGGTACACATTATCCATTGTTCTACATGATTAACAACAGGTTAGCTGTTGCAACCAGGAAAATTTAATAAATTGAATATAACAATTTTTTAAACCAAATTATTTGAAAGCGTATACAGTATTTCACATTTTGTATTATGTACCGATTTTCATGAAGCTCAATTTCCCATGGTTTCAAAGAAGGTAAATAAAATTGGTCCGATTTTTTTAAAAATAATAAAGCTAAACTAAAATTTCAAAATGGTGACCATTATTAACAATATTAAATAGCTGAAGAATATTTTTTAAATTACACTGCCTTGGTAAATCAACATTTTATTTACAAAGAATACATAAAAATGAAAAAAAAAAACAAAAAAAAAAAAAAAAAAAAAAAAAAAAAAAAAAAAAAAAAAACATTTATTATTATCTTTTAATGTTTTTTTTTTTTTTTTTTTTCAACATTCAGTATATTTAATAAACTATATTGATAATTTGTTTACAGATTATCTTTAGAGAACCAAACCAAACAAATGTTACTGGTAGAGTAAACATTATAAGTAACACATTTAATATATTATTAAATTAAAGAACATTTTACAGCCTTTAAGAAAACTATTAAAGGAGAATTTCAAAGAAAGTAAAAATAATATGCGTTCTGGTTTTAAAAAGATTGTTCATATTATTGATATAGTTTAGTTGAACAATTTTCATCATTTGTGTATATACAAACTAATACATGATGTTTAATGAGTATTATTTTATCAACACCTGTTATCAACTGATAAACCTAGAATATGAAAAATGTGAAAACATCAACATAAACTAGTAGCATAGTTAAGAAAGGTATGAGTTACCTGAGCCATGTATTGCTAAGTTAGGTTCATTGTAGTAGTAAATATGTGAAAGAAAATGGGCTTAGTTAAAGTAAAAGAGGTAAGGGGCAAATGAGTAATATATAACTGTTCTAAAACTTTATGATCAATCTAAATGAGCTTAAATGAGCATAAATCTGTATTTCATAAAAGAATATACAAATAGTCTTATCCATGCATCCTAGATCCAATTTTATAAATGTATCATAAATTCAAATAAGAATAATAAAGAACAAATATAAAGTAGAATTAAAGTAATATATAAATTAAATAATAATAATTAGACTCATAAATAAACCTAGTTAAATACCAAAGTACAATCCTGGAATATGATACCAAATAAGTTAGTCAAATCAATATACGTAGCGTAAGGAATTATAATAGAATTATTCAGAAGAGGAAGAAATAGGGTTAGGGAAGAGAAATATACTGGGTTAGAAAGTAACTCAAACAGATTCAGTTATTTATTTTGTTCGAGATACATATATCAAATAAAATTGTATTAATGGAGTTCGATTAATGGCAGCCAATTTTATATTATTTGAGTATGTAACTTGTTAAACATTTAAGCTTAAAAAAAATCAAAGTCAAAATAAAATAAGCATTGTATGCAAGAAAAATAAAGGAATATTTGTAACTAGAATATAACTATTATTGTAATTTTGTAAAACTTAAATTTTTAACTATTTATTTATATGACAATATAATATGATGATTATCTAGTAATTTTGCATTTTTAATAGTTTAGATGGTACAAACAGGTACGGAATTTATGTGTTGTAAACAGATATGAGATTTGGGTGTTACAAAAAGGCATACAATTTGTTATAGGACAGGTACGAATTTTGGGAGAGTAGTACCAAGCATCACCAAACAGGATATAAAAAGGATTTGAATTGTGGTATGAAAAAAAAAGATGAAGACAGATAGATATAATTATGTGGGACAGGATGTATAATTTTTGCTCTTAAATTTCGAACTAATCATTAAACTAGTGATTCAAAAAAGTGATTGTGCAAAACAAGGAAGAAATATCTACATTGTTATAACGATCTCAAACGATCACAATGGATAAATAATTAATTAGGCCTAGTATCAAATATTAAAATAATAATAATAATCAATCAAAAAGTTAACATTAATAAATAATTGTATGAATGTGTAAATGGAGACAAAAACACATGTGAACAAGCAACCTTACCGAAAGAGCAGCTGCAAGGTTAAGTTTGGAAGATAACTGTACAAATTGACAAACGTGACAAGAACAAGGGAAAGAAGACATTCTGTTTTACTTAAGAGAAGAAAGTTCGCCGACACAAATAAAAAATAAGTAGAAAACATAACGGAGTTTTGCTATTCAACGCAGCTGCGTGTCATAAAAACTGGGAACCAAGAAAAAATGAGAAAGCGAATACCTAACGGAATCTCCGAGGGCGAAGCCAGCGCGTGTAAGAAAAAATTAACGATTTTAGAAAGTTAGAGGTCCAATCAGAAGAGGCCTGAGTTTTAAAAAATGAGATTTTGACCAATAAGCGAAGAGGACGCTACACTTGAATTTCGGGAGAGGTGAAATCCAACGGTAAGGAGAGTCAGTCTAAAACTGGGGTTAAGAGCGTGTAGGTCTTGGCTTACAGCTAGGAATCAGAGTAGGAGGTGTTAAGTGTTAAGAATTAACCGGAGGGTTTAATTCAAAGTCATCGGGTAATTTAAAGGCAGAGCCGACACAAAATTTAGTAGTTTCTGTTGAAGTTTGTTAGAATCATAATTTAAATAGAGTCAAAAGTATAAAATTCATAAAAGAAGAGGAGAGAATCATCGCGTCGAAATCCATAGTAGTCGAGAACGAGTAAGGAGACCAAACAGAGTTTAGCGGACGTATCACCAGAGATTCACCATCCGTCAATGAACCAGTGATAGCAGCATCCGACCTCCCAGGATAAGGATACGTCTTGTGTTTGTGCATCGTTAGTGATTGTGTTGTGTAAAAGTGCCAAAATTATAGCGGACGAGGAGAATTGTTTGATAAGTACAAAATTTCATAATAAATAATCATTAGAGTTAGTATTTCACTTTGATGAGTCATAAAAGTTCCCATGCCCGAGATAAGAGTCAAGTTTTTTTTTATAATTAATTTAAAAGTAAAGTAATTGAGCTAGCCGGCAAAATAAAAGTAAATTTGGAAATATAAGTTAATTAAAGAAATTTGTCTTGTTTTTTGTTATAAAATTGATATAAATTTAATAAGAACATTTTGGACAAGATCTGTAGAAACATTTGTAGAGTTTTGTTTTTTATGTAAATTGAATAATCAATTTAGATTTTAAAATTTGTCGTCCATAATATTGTGTATTAGAGTAAATTAGTTTTAAAGAATGCAAGTGTGAGAGAATGAAGTAGTCTTAAGATGTTCAATGAATAGTTAATCGAATTGATACTTGTTTATTATAAATAATTGTTTGATAATAAATCCTGAAGATAGTTAAAGGGTAAAAACTTGTTTTGTGGAACTAATTTAACTAAACCACCCTAGTTTTCAAGATAATTAAAATAAATTAACTTTAGTGTAATCAAAGATAAAATATATATACATAAAGTCTTTTATGTTATATTTGGTCGCACAACGTGTGGCAAGATAAAAATACATATAACAGAGTTCCAAATGTTATATTGTAAAGGATAATAAAGTAATAAATATTCCCATAGTGAATAAAGAGCAGTTGAGGTAATATCTAAATAATTTTATATATAAAATAAATGTTAAGTCCAAATGAACCACAACTTATCTTAACAAAATTCAATAACTGCAATTAAAAAATATAACAAGTGACAATTTGAGACATTTACTCCAACAACTTTATGATCATATTTCTGAAAACGAAAATGTCTATCAATCAATTTTATAACTTCATAACTTGAATAACTTTAACCTAACCAATTTTCAATACAACTTGTTCGAAATAAGAATAAATGTTAAGAATTAGTAGGGACATTAAAAAGCCCGAATCAGAGACCCTAGAGAAAGAGATCATAACAATATGCTAGTGTTTATTACAAATTGAATTTAATTTTAATAAACATACACATAAAGAATTTTAAATAATGGGTTGTAAATTAAGAAAGAAAATTTAACATTGTACAATTAACATGTGAAAACAAAATCTGTATAAAAGACTTAAGAGCTGTATGTAGGATAAAGAGAAATATATACTATTGTATTTGAAGAAATTTGTTTTGTTAAAATGTTCAATAAATATGTGATGTAAATTTAATTCTGAATCGCATAAATAATTTATTTTTAATAGTAATTTTACCACTTGGTCACAATAACAATTGGCAACTATTTATAATAATTATGCTTTTATAAAAGGGATTTATAATTTGTCACCACAATGCACAGTGAGGCAAGATCGCTAAAAACTGGCACAAACTAACAATTAATGTTCTTTAATAAAATTGTTTTATGAGGTGGTTAAAAATATATTATAAAAAAATAATCCGGATGCCTAGCTTCCTAAGACATTGGGAAAACCAGGAAAAATCAGGGAAAAGTAAGGGATTTTTTCTTAAAATCAGAAAAATTAATGCAATTAAAGATGATTTGATATTTTTTTTAAATCTTACCTGTCACTATGCAACAGAGTAATTGTTTAGCACCTACTCTGTGAATGGTGAAATAAAATTTGTTAATATACGGTCTAAAAAGCTGATGTGCTGTCGTCATAGCAAAAAGAAATAATAATCTTATTATCTAAAAACATTTAGTTTAGCTAAATCTTTCTCATATCATTTTGACCATGGAAATTATCTCTGAGAAATTTAAAAGTCAGGAAATTTCTTTTACTATTTTGCTTGACAACCTGTTTAATTAACTGAATTCAACTAATCATTCAAAAGTCTAATTCCTATTTTTTACCTTCTTTTCGTTTCAATATTAATTTGTTTTAATCTGAAGCATCACAGGTTGGGTCATCAGCTTTGTTTGACTTAGACATCTCAACATCTGGTGGAGTTAAAAGTCGAAAACCTCCTTTGGACAGTTGACAAGTTTCTTCTTTGAAACAGTTCTGTGACTTGAGATGACTAAATCAGATGTAATAAGTCTGATTAGTTTTCCTTGAACACTTTCTCGAATAAGCCTTCCCTATAAATTTTTTAAATATTTATTTTGTGCTCACCTGCCCTTCTTCTGTCATCTAACCCTCAACCCCCTCCCACCCTATACAACTGCTATCAAATCCCATCAAATTAGAAAGTTTTAATAGTTAACCTAGTTTATTACAAATTAATAACTTTGAATGTAACTAGTTTTTAAACAGTTTTCATTGTCACAAAAAAAATTTTTAGAATTTGCTTTGTAAGGTTAGTTTATGGTTAAATATTTTTTTCGAGTAAATATAGCAGCCAATTAATATGTATCTTTAATTTACTAAGTGTCAGCTACAAGATTATTTTTAAAAAAACTTTGGTGAACTTTAATGTAATAGCAGATATTTCTTGTTGAAACTCCATATTCAAGGATAAAATAAAGCAAAAGCTTAAAGTTTCAAATATTTAATAGTATAAATGAGCTACAATTGTTTCGCCTTGTGGCATCGACGGGCTACTGATAATTTACAGGTATAGACAACTATTCAAACACAAGTACAGAAACTGAAATACAATAGAGAAATCGGGAAAGGTAGGGGGCTGACCTAGCAGGTAGATAAAGGTTAATGAACTATGGTACGGATGGGTTTTAGAAGAGGTGACGAATTTAATACAATTTGGTCATTTAAGTTGAGAATAGGCCTAAGTGAAATAGATCTATTTATTTCTAAACATTCTAAATTATTTAATCTATTGCTTTTATTTTCTATATGTAAGAGTTTAACATTCAATTTCGGATCAAAACTATGACCCGAGTCCAAAAGGTGGTTAGCAAAGTTAGAGTTTCTATAGCCATATTTCCAGCTATTTACATGTTCTTTAATTCTAACTTTTATAGATCTACCTGTTTGACCTATGTACTCAGAGTCACAATCTTGACAAGATATTTTATAAACTCCACTATTTTCTAACATTTCTTTTTTATCTTTATTATTAACCAACATTTTCCCTAGATGTACAAAAAATCTAGGGAAAATGTTGGTTAATAATAAAGATAAAAAAGAAATGTTAGAAAATAGTGGAGTTTATAAAATATCTTGTCAAGATTGTGACTCTGAGTACATAGGTCAAACAGGTAGATCTATAAAAGTTAGAATTAAAGAACATGTAAATAGCTGGAAACATGGCTATAGAAACTCTAACTTTGCTAACCACCTTTTGGACTCGGGTCATAGTTTTGATCCGAAATTGAATGTTAAACTCTTACATATAGAAAATAAAAGCAATAGATTAAATAATTTAGAATGTTTAGAAATAAATAGATCTCATTTCATTTCATTTCATTTTTTTATTAGTCTGTTTGACAAATATACATTTGTATTTAGACAAGTCAATAATCATGGATAAGATATGCTAATACAATAGCTATACGTAATGAGTTACAAAATACAACAAACACAATAAATCATTTAAAAAATAGAGACAACATACAGTTTATAATAAATAACATATACATATATATAAAAGAAAAATTATACAGTTTTAAAATTCTCACGTGGCTTTAAGCTTAGGTCAAGAAATTTCAAAGTCAAGTCAAACTTTTTAAATCTTTATGCTTATTAAAATCAAATTTTAACATTAGAATTACAAAATTCAAATAAAACTCATATTCTTAAGAATTATGATAACACAAAATACACACACATAAAATTTAAAATCCACAAACTTCTTCTCTTCTATCCATTGTTATGACCTTAGCCAGTACATTTAATTTATACATGGGTACTCATTTTTATAATAATAGGCTATAATGTGGCATCAAGAAACTCCCCCACAGTGTAAAAAGCATTGAACTTCAGCAACCGCTTTAATTTGTTTTTAAAAACACTGACTTCCATCGTTTCTTTAAACTCTTTAGGGAGTTTGTTCATGAAACGGACTCCAGTCTCAGACGGTAGCTTGTCGAAAGCTTTTAATCTATGCTTTTTGCCACGGAAGTCATTTTTATGACGGGTATTGTATGTATGCACATCAGTGTTTCGAGTCACAGAACTCTTATACTTGTAATGTAAAATTACTTCAAAAATGTACATACAGGGAAAGGTCAAAATACCTAGCTTTTTAAATACTTCCCTGCAAGAATCACGATGGCCCAAACGAGCAATAATTCTTACTGCTTGCTTTTGTAAACTGAAGACCCTTCGGATCATTTGCTTTGATGAATTACCCCACAGAGCAATTCCATAATTTAGGTGAGAAGAGAATAGACCAAAGTATGCTAATTTTAAAATGTGTTCTGAACAGAACTTTGCCAGTGACCTGAGCAGAAAAACTACCGAACTCAGTTTCTTGCACAGCTCACTAATGTGCTCTGCCCAAGACAATTTGCTGTCAAGGATGAGCCCTAGAAACTTTAACGATGATACTGTCTCTACTATTTGCTCATCCAACACTATATGAAGGCCTTCTTCTAAGCCCGGCATTAAACCAAAAAGCATGCACTTGGTCTTTAATGTGTTTACTTTAAGATTATGTTCATAAAAATACTGGCAAGCAGTGTTTACTAGGATAAATGCATTTATTTCAGTATCACAGAGTCTGTGCCCTTTCAGACTTATAGTGGTATCATCAGCATACTGAATTAGACCACCGCTCCTAACACTGAAGTGTAGATCATTCATGTATATAATAAACAATACTGGACCCAAAATGGATCCCTGTGGAACTCCATAATTGAGGTCAACTGGATCGGATAAAGTATTTCCGACCTGAACCACTTGTTTCCTGTTAGTCATATATGACTTTAACCAATCAAGTGGTACGCCTCTGATCCCATATATTTCTAATTTATTAAAAAGTAAATGAAAGTCTACACAGTCAAAAGCCTTGGACAGGTCCAGAAATACACTTAGTGTATGTTCCTGCCCATCCATTGCTGTTAAAATATACTCGATTAAATTAATAATAGCATCAATTGTTGTCTTCCCTTTCAAGAATCCAAACTGGCTTTTAACAATAATGTTCATTTTGTTCAAGAAATTTTGAAGACGATTCAGAAAGAGTTTTTCGAAAACTTTACTGATTGCAGGAAGCAAGGATATAGGACGGTAATTCGTCATCATTGCCATGTCTCCATTTTTATAGATAGGGATGACTTTAGCTATTTTAAAGTAGTCTGGAAAGCTACCTTCCATGAAGGAATTGTTCACCAGAATTGTGAAAGGCTTTATCAGCTCTTGAGAGCACTTTTTTAAAAGCCAGGTAGACACTCCATCCAATCCAGAAGACTGGGAGTTCTTTAGGCCTATGAGTGTTGCTGCCATCTCAGCTTCACACACAGGAAACAATGCCATCGAGGAGGAAGGGGAATATAAAACAGTATTTATATTTTTAGTAGGTTTTGATCCCTCTGGATTACCTATGTTAGCGAAAAAGTGATTAAACATATTCGCCACCCTCGATGGATCAGCATAGCGCTTCCCCTCCACCTCCAAGGTGACTGCTCCATTTGATTTCTCAGCCTTATTACAATTAATAATCTTCCAGGCGGTTTTAGACAAGTTATCAGTAGCTGCCATTTGTTTGTTAACTTCATATGCCTTAGCCGCACTGATGACTTTTTTGTACACTTTTTTATATTTTACAAAATAGTTCTTGAATGTTTCCTCTCTGGAAATTTTATTTAGTTCTGCTAACAGTTTTAATTTTTGACTTGACACCAAGATACCTTTAGTTATCCAGTAATGTTTTTGATTACCTGTTACTTTGGACTTGCATTTTTTGAAGGGACATGCCAAGTTTACATTATATTCAAAGTTTTTTATAAATTCTGAGACTTGCTCATTTACATTTTTTACTTGCTCAAGAAACAACCAGCTTTCTCCTCGCAGCAAAAACTTCAACTGGGCAATGTTATGAGCACATGTCTGCCGAGAAAAGTTATATAAAGGCAGTAAATTTTTTTTATAATAATCAAATAAAACAATCTCCTGAGCATAATGGTCAGCGATACCCGATTGGACAATTCCAACCGATAACCGATCTTTGATTATATTAGTGATGGCATTGTCTATAGCTGTAGCTGACGTTGCCGTCACACGGGTAGGAGAGTCAATCAACCACATCAAGTCAAATGTTCTCAACAAGTCCTGTAACCTTCTGCAGAGTACACCATCTTTCAATACATCAACATTGAAGTCACCAATTATTACAAATTTAACTTTACTAACCAATAATTGATTCAAAATAATTTCTAACTGAGATAGAAAAACATCAAAATCACCACTTGGTGCTCTATAAATACCTATTACAACAAGATTGTTTAATGTTAATTTAATACCAGTAACCTCAAAATGTTGTTCTATACTTCTATCTTTACACATTCTTAAAGAGTTTGTTTCAAAGTCACTTCTTACAAATACAGCAACCCCTCCACCTTTCTTTTTTGTTCGGCAATAGGCTGATCCCAGTTTATAATTTAATAAATTAAATTGCTTGATATTATGCTGGTTAAAAGCATGTTCAGTAACGACAAACACATGAGATTTCATAGAATCCAAAAGAATATCTAATTCATCCACTTTATTGGTCGCAAACTGGGCATTCTGATGCAAAATAGAAAAAAAGTCCACATTATCATTGGACACTGCAAACTCAGTTCGGTTTAAATTTTTACATTTACTATTCTTAGACCGTTCCATTGTTACATCAGGCTGGAAGTTTACTGCCCTAAAAAATCACTAACCAACACTCCTGAAGTGGACCTGCCAGTCCGTAGCCACCTTTCCAACGGAGTCATCTTTGGTACACAATGATGTTGTATCTTACTGGAATGCTGCACAGTTGCTTTCGGTTTAGCTATCAACCACTTCTCCAACAATGTAGGTTTTCTTACACATTTCCCTAATACCTTGCTTGAATTTAAAATCAGTTTTGTGAGCCTATCTGTGACTATATTTTTCCCCTTTAGATTTATATGGTCACTATTAGTGAAATGGTTTGAAGAGAGTCTTTCATTCAAAAAGTTAATAGAAATTCTGCTTGGGTTTTTATTTTTTCCTTCATTAATTTTAGAATGTATACAGTTATTAGCTGAGTTCACTAGATATTTTCTCAGTAAAGTATTTTCGGAAGCAGGAATAGTATTTATAATAATATTTGTTCTGTGCGAAATTGGGATAATCTCACCGACTGATTCTTTTATGGCATTACAAAAGTTTCTACCCGGAGAGATGTCATTGGAACCGCCAAATATTATGAGATGGTCTTGTTGCGTTAGATTTGCAGCAACCTGTTTAGCCGATTCGGCTATCTTTTTAATTGGAGCGCCCGGATGTATAATTCCGGTAACCTCATATTCAGTTCCTAAACGATCTGATAGCATTTTTGATATGTTTCTACCATGACTATCACCCAAAACAATAATTTTCTTTTTTACTTTCTCCCCTTTAGTCTTCAAGGACTTGCCTAAGTTTTTATTCGTTTTATGTGGGCCTAAGCCACTTTTAGGAAGTTTTAGTGGTGTAAATGGTTCAAGATCGGCAAGCGGCGAAAATCTATTTTGAACATCTAACTCTGCTGGAATTGCACAATTTTTTATGGTATTTACTTTACATCGTTTGTTTGGGCAAACCCATCTCAAATTTGAGCTTTTTTTAAGGTCTCTTAAAAGTAATTCATTTTTTTCCTGCTCTTCAAGAACTTTAAGTTTAAGATAAGTGTTTTGTTGTGTAACTGAATCCAACTCTGCACCCATTCTTACCAATACATCATTTACTCTATCAAGTTCAAAACGTAACATATTAACTTGATCCATTAGGGCACTATCTATTTCTGGCTCATCAAACCCTTGAAAACCAGAAGAGTTCATACTACCATTACTGTACATTGTAAAATCAGACAGTGAAATGTTATGAGATTGAACACAAACAAAATAAATTCTTCTTTAAAATGTGTGTTTAGAATAAAAGGCAAGCAGTCCACTGAAAGTCTATTCCTTGTCTATCCTATGTCAACATAAATACTGGAAAGCAAATAGAATACCAAGTTAATCACAAATAACCCGTCTTATCTAGATCAAACAAATCCCTACACTAACTCCATCCACTGTTACTTTGCAATTAATAACAGGAAACTGTTTTAATGTTTCTTCACTTTTCTCACTCAATACTTCATCAAACACAAATACAAAAACACTGTATATGTAAAGCACTTTTAATAAAAGATTGTCACCAATTTCCACATTAATACAATGCTTATGTCCACATCAAAACTAACACAAATCAGCAGCAACATGAAAAGCAGCCTCAGTTATATCAAACTTAGAGCTTATCTCTATTTCACTATCTATTTCACTTAGGCCTATTCTCAACTTAAATGACCAAATTGTATTAAATTCGTCACCTCTTCTAAAACCCATCCGTACCATAGTTCATTAACTTTATCTACCTGCTAGGTCAGCCCCCTACCTTTCCCGATTTCTCTATTGTATTTCAGTTTCTGTACTTATGTTTGAATAGTTGTCTATACCTGTAAATTATCAGTAGCCCGTCGATGCCGCAAGGCGAAACAATTGTAGCTCATTTATACTATTAAATATTTGAAACTTTAAGCTTTTGCTTTATTTTATCCTTGAAAACTTTGGTGAGTAAGTTTACTAAACCTTTGCATATGTTTAGTAAAATTGTATTTTTATCAATTGTAAGGAAGGGTTTTCTAATTAAAAAATCAATGGTACTACTATTTTGTGATATTTTTAAGCTCACCTGATGACTCAGAATCCATTTTTGTGAGTATTAATCATATAAAGTATAATCTATTACTGAACTTGAAAATGATATTAAAACTGAGTAGCAAACACAGCCGATAAATCATTACAAGTGGACAACTTTAGAACTGTAAACTGAAAGAAAAGAGAAAGTCAAAACCTGTTGGTGGTCAATAAAATGAAAACAAAGATAAGGAAAATGTAAGCTTAAAGGTTCTGAAAGCACTTGAATATTTTGACTTTATGTCGGATTTTTCACGTTTTGCCGCATTTTGCAACTTGGGGAATTATAAAAAGGAAAATTTAAATAAGAACATAGAGGAATTTTTAAAACAGGAAACTTAAAACTAAAATCTAGGAAAAGGAACCCCGAGCTAAAGCTAGCCCTGAGAAGCCAAAATAACAGAAACTATACAAACATAAACAGGAAGCCATGGAATTACACAACACAAGGAATAACAATTACTATATTAACATGTGGCCCTACACTGATCAACGAGTAACAGGTATCTTGATAATGGGTGTTGATTCATACTCTTAAAACTGTGTGTATTGGTTTTTTATATACGTACATCAATTATGGTAAATAACTGATTAATCTATATCAATAAGGAATATACTGTATGTACTGGAACATGAATAATTTATTTGTAGTTGGTGGTCTCCAATTTTCATCAATATGCAAACATAGCTGCAAATATAGTGCCAATGTTTCTGGCTCTTTACTTGGGTGCTTGGAGTGATCAAAAAGGAAGGAAACTACCACTACTATTAGGATTATTTGGAGCTCTTTTTTACTGGTTATCACTCTTGGTGAACTCTCTGCAAGGTAAAGCAATATTATGTATCTGGAATACTTGAGAATAGTATTTTTGGTAATACCTACACTATTAATGAAGAACATTGAACTATTTAGTAAGAACACAGTATCTTGTATAAAAGTGTTGTAGTAATCTATTAATTATTCATCAAACAAACATTAATCACACTAAAAACCAAAACCAAATTTTAAATTAAAATTACTCAGATACATTTTTTTCACAAGATTTAATATTTACATTGTTCAGGAGCACAAAGAATTTTCAGTTTCAGCATCCTCTAAAGCTAAGTTCTATAACTTTTGTTTTGGTGAATTTGATTCCACTTGTTGATTGTTATTTTCAGTGTTGTTAGGCTGCTTTCCCACCCTCACTAGCATAATGGCATAACATATGAAGAACAAAACTTATGTTAAGAGGAAAAAGCTTATATCAGTTTAAATAACGAATTGTTTTAACACCATCTAATTTTTCAATAATAACACTTTTATGCTATTTTTTTCACCCATTTTAAAATTAATCTTGTAAAATAATGAAACTCCCTTCAAAAATAGTATTCAAAATATTGAAAACAACAATTGAAGGTACGATAATCAAATTTTCATGTCACAACATTTCTTGTAGAGTTAATAATTGAAAGTAATGCGAATAGGATAATGAGTTCAAATAACAAAAAGTATACTTCATGAACATTAAATAAAATAATAATTGTCATGTAGCCAGTAATATGACAAGATTAAATTTTATTTGATATTTCTCTTGTATCTGCTTATTCAAACTTTGTCTTAACCTAATAGTGAATAACTTTTGTTTGTTTTAATTTTAGAATTTTTGGTAGAAATGTGTTATTATTTAGTACCTAGATAATAATTTTTTTTTTAAATATATTGCTATCACCTTTGCAATTAATAGCTGTCCCTTAATTACCATAAATAGTAGGCTATGTACTGAGAGTACTTTGGTTGGCGGTGTAATTATGTATCATTGGTAGGAAATTTACCTTTTGTGAGCTATAAAATTTTATAAACTTATCTGGGATATTATTTTCTAGGATTTACAAATAGAGTACACAAAATTAATAATTATCTTTAAAAAAAATAAAGTCTTTTAAGTCTTTAAAAACAAATACTTTTGATCTTACCAATATAAGAAATCATCTATTTTTAAAATTTTTATAGCACTTACTCAGAACATAAAACTATTACTTAGTTTTTCCCTTATTCAAACACATGTTCTCTATTTTACAAACTAATAAAACTCAAAAATTCACAATGTTACAAAATGCAAACTCTTGTCTTTTTTGAAAACATTTTCTTCCTTCCACGGTTCGGCTTTGTCTCTCCAAAAATATCTATTTCACCCATACGTCTTGTGTCTTAGAAAACAACTTATTCACTGAACTGCATGTCTTGCTTTGTCATTGTCTCCTCCCACCTTTACACACAACGCTGATTTCACATTTCTCTTAAAATTAATATTATATACGTTTTTATTATTAACATACTTTTAACAACTTTCTCTGACCATTTAGTACTAATTACCTTCTATATTTATTTATATTCTTTATTTATTTTATTCAATAACATAATACACTTCCTATTCACTGCCTTGAGTTAAACTTCCTTTCTAGTCAGACCAGGCCCGTTTTAAACCTTTTTAGCGCCTCTGGGCAAATCAAAGAGATGCGCCCCCCCCCCCCGATTAATTCATCTTTGCCAGTTTTGGTTCGGGAGGGATATCTCCCTTAAGGGAGGGATTTCTCCCTTAACTCCACCGAACTCCTTTTATTTGGTGAATCGGTAAGTTTTTCCATTATCCACCACCTATGGACCCGCCGTATCCCGGACTGGCAACCGGCTACTGTAAAAACTTGCAAGTATTATTACTGCAGTTACAGGCGTAGGTGTTATGATTGACGTCACAACATAACAACCTTGTATTTTACAGTATCAAGGACCACCCACCCACCCTAAAATATAGTTCTTAATTATTGCAAACGTTTATTTCTATACAAAACCATAGCTCATTTTATTTCAACTGTATGTTCACTTTTTAATTGAGTCTTGTAAAACAACTTTAATACTTCAACCATGTCTCTTATTTCCTTCATACTTTCTTTCTCTTATACTTTATATATATTTATACATATTTGTCATACTTTTTCCTTATATCCTATTTACATAATTGCTTTTTTTCTACTGATCTTTGATGTAGCAAAACTATCAATTATATCTTTGAAGTCAAGCTTCAGTGTAATGTCACTCTGCGTACATAACAGCATTAAGCTATTCAGCTTTTCATCTTTTATTGTAGAACGGTTTTCAGATTTTATTCTTTTCAAGGCCGAAAAGCTCCTCTTAGCTGTGCAATTTGTGATTGGTAATGTTAAGTAAATTCGAATAGCTACCACCAAGTTTGGGAATGTACTTTCTAAGCTGTATTTTTTTTATATATTCGTAGCACTCCTTAATTTTTGTGATGTTTTCAGCTTCCATTTAAAATGTAGACACTCTTGCACAAAGTCTTCCTTGTAAATGTCATTGGAGTAACATTGAGCTACCCTTTGAGCCTGCTCTCTTATATTGTCATTCTGCTTTTCTCTAAGAGAGCTGAAAATTTCAAATTGTTGTGTTTCAGTAAGATTTGGCAAATCGAGACCTTACACTTGAATGAATTTATACGAACGAGGTGATTTTTGCGATGCGCGGGTGAAGAGGGGGCAAAACGTGTTTTCTGTTTCGGACGCTTTTTTCTAACCAATAAGCATGGAAATGTTACCAAATTGTTCAGAAAGATCTGAAAAATGGTTGTGCTACCTTAAAATTTTTATTTTTCAGCTCTATTTTTTTTTTTATAGTTTTTTAAATTTATAAACTTTTATCGACATATACTGCCTTAATACTGGTCAATTAAAAAAAAAATGTATGACCCAAAACCCTTGCGCCCCTTGTACGCTTGCGCCCCTGGGCAAGTGCCCATGTTGCCCAGTTATAGAATCGGGCCTGAGTCAGACCAAGATTCCAAAACCGAAAATGTACACTATTACAACCATGTTGTTTTTTTCTCACCACAACACTCTAAAGGAACCAGTGATGGCAACATGAAGCAGAAAAAACATTAAATTACCCATCTGAAATATATTTATTTTGCTTCTCATTTATATGATGCTATGCACTAGTAGGTTTTAATATACTATTACAAATCTTATTTTATTATTTTATATATACGCACGTTATTCATGCCAATATTAATAAAATAAATAACTTTGACACCTGTAGGTTTTAACTCTTTCTTTAATTGAAAAATTAAAGTTTAAAAATCATTTACAATAAAAAAAAAATTATCGTTCAAATTTGATGCACTTAATAATTATAGGCTACAATTAATATCTTAATCTACTACTTATTCTAAGTACATAGTTAAATACAAGTTACTTATTCTACAATGTCTTAATATAAAATAAAGAAATAAGAGTTCATCAGAATTTTTTACTTTTAATTATTTTGATAAAATGCTCCGGCTAACTGAAATTTATTATTTATTAATTTAATTTACCTTCTCTTTACGGGTTCGTTATGTTCTTTGGTGACTATAATTTACTAATATAAAATAGAATTTGGTGGTAGTTTGTTTAAGTGAAATTGTCCATTAATTTGTACTTATCGACTGTGAATTTCTATTACAGCTCCAATGTTCCTGGTTTGTTGAACGTGGTTCCCGTGTAGACTGCCAGTAGATGGATTGATTTGCCTTTTTTCGACGAATCTTTTTTTATTCAAGCACTTTTATTTTCACACACTTTTATGACGACGATTACTTTTTAATTTATTCAATGATTATTCCTGTTCAAACACTTGTAAAACGACGCTATTACTCACACACTTTTATGACGACGACTCTTTTTAACTTATAAACGATGATTATCTTTTAATTATACTTCGAAGATTATTATTAAATACTTGTACAAAACAACGCAGTTACTATTTAATATCGACGGTTGATTTCGGCTAAATCTTTCACAACATTTTTTTCTAAAGAAACACTTTCTCCGGAACACCCTTCTTCAATAAGTTAACAACCAAAAAGACCCTTTGTGCTTCTCTTCTACCCTTATTTATAATTTTTATTTTCAAACTGCTTTATTCCGATCCTCTGCCTTCTTTGGCTTATTTTAAATCTTTTACGTTACTTTAGAATGATGCAATTCCTTTCATTGGTCCTTTTCAAATAATTATGGTTGAAGGCATTGAACTTTTGATGCTTTGACTCCTTGGGGTCCGTGACTGACACTAGGATCGTTTTTCTAGCTGTCAACCCTTTCAACTCTTCACAATTTATGGCCTGACTAGCACTGACCTTTTGGGAGCCCTCTATTTCTTACAATACAGATCATCAAGCTACACAAAATAAGCTATATAAATTCTATATATAATAAGGAACTATGGAAAAACCATTTCAAACACTCCATCATTATAGATTGATCAGCTTTTTTATAGTAACAGTCATATTCATAAAATAATCTAATAGTAAAAATGCTACTTACTAATAACATAAAATTGACTCATATTCCTGGCACTATGTACTGTTATTGTTGATTTTTTGTAATTTTCAGGTCATGTGATTAATAGGTTTTTTTTTTTAGTAATAACTCTTATTTTTTGTAAGAAACATGTTTGTGCATCATTGAATGCAGGATCTGAAAGCTGCACAAATTGAGTTGGGATGATGTAGTTCATAAAGACGAAAAAGTTATTCTTAATAAACCAATTTTTTAAATGTGAAAGCCATCATTGTGTATCTCCTTGTTCAAGAACTTGGCCAATGATTCATAAAACTGATTCATACACGAAATTTGATTAAAACAACCAAAACATTATTCCGACCACTAGAGGATTTACTAACACATTTGTTTATAGTCAACAAAAAAAAATGGTGCTTCATTACTTCTATGAGTAGGATCAATGGACATTTCATTGTCTCAAATATCAATGTTTAACTTACATTTTGAAACCCATGTTGTTAAAACTAAATAATTTCATGAGTCTATTTTAATATTACTTGACCTAACCTAACTTGTTCAAATAGTTTTTGGTAAAGTAAAATGTAGATTAGATTAGTGGTACCAAGAATCACATAATATAGGTTAAGTTAGGTTATTATATATAATACTAAAATTGAAAATATAAATAACGTTCTTAATGTACAAAAAAAAGGAAGGGGATTTGTATAATACACAATCAACGCTTTACATTAGTATAAATTTGTTAATAATTTACAATTTCCTTATTTCAGAAAACTGGTCACTATATGTTGTGTTATATACAGCAACATTTCCTGCTGCACTTACAGGTAATTCACTGGCAATCTTTATGGCTTCATTTGCCTACTTGTGTGATATTATTTCACCTGAAGATCGCACTGTGAGATTAACATTGTTGGAATTTGTTTATCTTGTTACAATGCCTACTGGTGTAGCACTAGGTAAATATACAAGATAAATTAAAAAAATAACTAAATGAGGTGTGTCTGTCATGATTCTTTCGAGATGTTGTACAACTAGAACATTCAGTAATGTTGATTAGTCTGATTGCTCACGAGCATTAATTTTAGTTTATTTACAAGTATACAGAATTAATGGATATTAATATATTGACATTAAAACACTTAAAAATAACTTTAAAAAGAGAGAAAGAATGGAGATACATGAATTAATTTAAAACAATGATATTTTATTAAGTTTTTAAGATTATGAAAATAATTAAATATTTTAAAAAAACTAATTACTTTATGTACCAGTTACAAAGTCATATACATTACTATAAATGTTGTACACCTAGAACTTATAGTAATGTTGATTAGTTTGAGTCTGATTGCTTACGAGCATTTATGTTGCCAAAAGGACAGTCTTTGCAGAGTTTGAGGCCTGTGTGCTCTACACAAATGTATTTGTTGCACCTTGCACATGTGAATCTAGTTTTTCTGTTCCAGATATTGGTCTTAACATTTGTAACACTACTTCTTTAAAATTGTTGTCTACTTCAAATGGACCAAGGAACTGTTTTCCACCATAAATCTCCATATTTAATGTATAGTATACTTTTGCATCTGTTAGGGCAAAATTTGTATGTCATATTATGTAGGCTTAGATTTGATGTATTGTCGGAAGCTGCAACGTTCCCTAAAGGGTTCCAACATTTCATCGATGGTTGTGTACTCGCTGACACTGTAGTGATCCTTACAGTTAGCATTGAATTGATGAAATATCTCTCTGATCAGGGCAACTGTTCTTGAGCCATCCACTGCTCTCTTATGTTCTGATTTCAAATCTTAAAGCTTGAAGTAAAAATCTATATCATTTCTTACTCATTACAGTTCTAAACAGTTCGATTCCTGTCCCATCGGTTGCATACAAGTCATTAACATTGAGATGTGAAGACTCCAAAACTCCACCCAAATACAAAAAGCCAAATCTATCAAGCAAGCATCCTTGTCCTGAGAATACTTCTCTATTTGTGTTTCAATCCATACGTTAGTATGGTCTACAATTGGTTGAATTATATGTTCTGGGGAAAAAAGCTACCAAGATTCAAAGGGAATTTTTTGGATTCCGTGTAATCCCATTCACACCCGGTGAATGACTGACAATATTTTGCTGCATTGTTCTAACACGATGATTTGTATTTGGGTGTACATACCAAACAGTTAATTCGTCATTGCCCAGATTATGTGACCTATTATAATCTGGCGCTGTTGCCTCCTGAACTGTTGTCATCTGTGGTTGGTAACTCTCAACAGCTTTACCGTATTGATCAGCTGACATTTCACTTTAAGTGTCATGTTCACTTTCTTCAATGATGTCTTCCTCTAAATTTGATGAATTATCTCTGGCATCAGGCTCACTTGGAACTTCACGTAAGTTCTGATTTCTTCATTGAGATCGATTTTTACAAGATAGTAATCATACATATCACAAACCAACCAGATAAGCTCAAATCACTTACACAAATAGTTGCACACGGAATGTAAATCCGAATTTCTAAAACACAAACGCTAACACACAGAGCGGGTGAGATGCAGCAGTTAAAAGAACAAACCGTTATATTTCAAGGTCATGAGCCAAACTTAAGAAAAGATTGGCTTTAAGAAAAGATGGGGAGGGGGAATGCGGAAAGAAGCTAGACTGGTTTAGACTGTTTGATGCCAACATAAAGAGAAATAGTACCAAAATTTCACTCCATCTGGACAGAGAGTCCGTGCACGAGCAACGCAGGGTTAATCAGCTGATAAAAGATATTTAACGGTCTATCAGCTGATATTATTAATCAGCAAGTTTGTTTTGACCATCTGTTTTAAAAAAAGTTCAACTTTTGTTTAGAGTTTTATTTGTTAAAATTACAATTATAAATTTAATGAATAAGGGAAGAACTCATGTAAAACCATATGAAGATCCATAATATATAAGTGCATCATTGCTATTACAAATAATTATTATTTTAATATGTAAACCGATTAGAGTAAAAATGTATTTATTTTAAGGCTGGTAAAAACAGGCTTAAATTCTAGTGAATTTATAAATATAATTGATATTCAAAATATTAAAATTGATAATAATTGATGGTATATTATAAGTAATTGCTGCATTGCTCTAACTTATTTTACATTTCTTTTGCCCTAGGATCATACTTGTTTAACAAAATTTTGGAGCATTCTTTCACCTATATGTTCCTCATTTCATCGAGTGGTATTGGTTTAGCCATAATCTATTCATGGTGTGTATTGAAATGGAAAACTACTAAAGACATCTCTTCACGTGTACCTTGTGGGTGTAAATCTACAGCACTTGAGACATTTAATGTTTTTAAAACACTAAAACGTCGTCGTCATACTTGTTACCTTCTTCTTGTTATCTTTGCGATGGGTGTTTATACATTTCAGAGAGGTAAGTCTGTATTTTGTTCTAACTTATCTTACTTTTTTTGTCCTAGAATGAATTTGTTTAACAAAATTTTGCAGTATTCTTTCACCAATATCTTAGTTATTACATCGAGTGGTATTGATTTAACCACAATCTATTCATGGTGTGTATTAAAATGCAAAACTACTACAAACATCTCTTCACAGTCTTTTGTAGGTCTAAATCCACTTAATAATTTAAATATATACTGTTTTTTGCTAAATATATGAGAGAGACTTCTGGGAAATTGTGCATTAGAAACACTGGATTTCACAGATTTTTTTACAAAATAACAGTTTACTATATATAACCCATCAAAATTAGAAACATTTTTAAAATTTCAAGTTATATATGTTAAATGTGTATATTAGGTCATTACAAAGAAAATAGTACTATTCAATCCAGAAGGACAAAATCTATTTCAGAATTTACTAATTCAAGAAACAGAAAACAGTATCTTTAACATATGTGGTTGACGTTTATTTATTATTTAAAATGACTGCCTAAATTTTAAGATAAAATTCACAGATTGATCATTTGTCAGATGTTTCGAATTGCCCAGTCAACTAATATCTGACTTAAAAGAGTTAAAACATGCTGACTTTGTATTAAAACACTATAGAATGATAAACCTTTGATTAGAGAAATTGATGTGTCCAATAGTGTGTTTCAATAGTCACAAGTTTAGATAAGAAAATCAGCCAGTCATTTGAATTTTTGTACAATAAGTCTTTCAAATGATGAAAAAAGGCTTTTGGCTATTGAATAAAGCCACGATTTTTGTTGATTGTTAAAGGAGGTCTCTAAAATATGTTCAGGATTTAAGTAAATTAAATAATTATTAATACCAACATAAACAAATTCAGATACAATCTTGTTGAGCACTGTGGTGAAATTCACAATAATAATTTGAATTTGCCCCTAACCACAATCACTAGAACTTAATAAAACACAATTATCTGATTGATTGTTCTTTATTAAGTGGATATAATTAATAAAGAACAATCAATCAGATAATTGTGTTTTATTAAGTTCTAGTGATTGTGGTTAGGGGCAAATTCAAATTATTATTATAAACAAATTCAGTTCTATTATGTTAATTATCATCAACCAGAGGGATAATACAAAGTATTACCACTTCCATTTTTATAAACCCCTATCTGGAGAGTTAATACTTAATTTTGGAGAGGTATATGACTATAAAATGTTAAAATATCTCTTATTAGTTTTAGAAAAAGAAAAGTATCTCATCATTTAATGACTTGTTAGTTGTTACATTTCGTAAAGGAGATATTAAAGTATGTTATATGAACATAGACTTCACTAGTAGAATCCCCAACTATTTAAATAAAGGATCTGATTACTCTAACATGGTTTTTTTTTCTAATTTATTCTTACAAATCTTTCTGATCTAACTGAATTGCATTCAAACATTTTAAACAAGAAAGTTTATCTATAAAGAAAATGAATTTATGCACTCTTATTTTAACCCATGTAAATTATGTCTTTATTACTTGGATTAATAAGTTATCCAAGTTAGTTTTTAAGTGAGACTTTGAAACGCCTCACAGCTAATATGTTTTAAATTTTTTTTAATGATAACACTTGATCAGCACCTAAATACTGAGACTATCTAAAGTCTCACTATACCAAGGTCAAACTTATGGTTTCTGCAAATCTACTACAATTAATTTGTATAACTTCTGAATGGTTCAAGATAATCTAGTGAATTATTTTGTTGCTTTTTCTAACAAATTGTCCTTTCAAGAACTACTATATATATTACAAAAATTTGGTAATTTTTTTATTGTAAAAGCAAAAAATTACACTTATACATTTTTTATTTTCTGAATATTTTTAAGTATGAAAAAAATAATGAGTATCTAAACTTTATATATTTTTGTTATTTGGTTATTTTTGTACATGTAGACAAGATTTGGATTACTTATAAACATGTGGATATTCAATAGTCTGTTCCTTATTTTCCGTTGTCACCAAAATTGCTGCTGAAACAAAAGTTGCTTTATTTTCCTACAATACAGAATTCAAAACTTGAGTTTTTGAAAGTAGACAACAGCTTCCCCTCTTGGTTGGTAGCAGTAAACAACAATCATTACATGTTTACTCCCTATATTTTGAATCCATTTTTATCTTTTTCTGAGTATTAGCTTTTTATTGGATGGTAGTCATCTTCTAAACCCACCACTAACTGTGTGCAGTCATTGGGTAGACTGGATCATAAGTCAAGTCAAATTGTGAGTATGAATGACCGTTATCATTCCAAACAATAGTCTCTATTGTAACTGTACTACTGAAATCAAAATAAGGTCACTTTGTTGGGTTAAATGAAATCTTAATTTAACTCAACAATTTAAGACTTGTAACTCTTTCACTATTGTGTTTTCTATTATTTTCTAATGAAGAAACAATATCTATATTTTGTTGATAGCTTTATAATTTTTCAAATATAATTTATATAACATTTTTTTTTCATTTGTGTTTCAAAATTTAATTTTTATCCGTTTTTCTTTTAAACCTAATATAGTAATAGTAGCAAACCACAACTGTAGCTTCTTAATTTACATATTTATTTTATAACATTATTTTCAGATGAAAAAACTATGGTCTATTTATACACTCAGCTTAAATTTCACTGGGATGTTGGAAGATACAGTAATTTCCGTACAATGCAGTCAACGTTTTTTATGGTTGGTAAGTTCTAGACATAGACAAATTGGTAATAAATGTAAAAAAAAAAGTCATACTCTGTTTTGAACAACTTTAACTTAGGCTTTCATTCTTTTAGGTTTACTCCTTGGAGTTCCATTGTTGAGTCGTACCTTGAAGTTTCGTGACACTGTCATTATTATGATAGGTACGCTATCGCACATCACTGCCCGAATTATTTATGCCACTGCAAATGCGCCATTTATTTTTTATACAGGTTAGTAAAGGTTGCACTCAGGAATCATAAATACTTGTTATTATGGTGTAATTTATTTAAATTAGCTATTGAAATTTAAATATGTATTCCTAGCAATAAAAATTAACAATATAAGTTTTTCTGATATTTTGGGTACTATTGCCATATAATAAAAATATTTTGTGAAGTTACGATTCCTTCTGTAATGAATTAGTCCCGGGGATGGGTATGTGATAATTTCAATAATGATTTTTTTTAATGTATATTTTTGCAGGATTTGTAAATATTAAAATAAAAGGGGTTTAAAAATAATATTATTGATTTGAATCTAAAAATCTTAAATTGGCTATTTTTAATATTAAGAATTTATTTAAAGAAAATTGCTCAGCTTATGGGCGCCAGATGGAATTAACTCATCAATTTTAAAAAAAGAATACAAGTTAATTATTATTGCATAAAAATCTCTCAGGGTCGTAGATACTTTTAAAAGTATACTTTAAGTGGTTTTTCGTAAATAAAGAAACCTTATTTGTTGTGCTGAAACTGAACATGATTATTTATTATGATTATACATATACATAATATATATATTCATTGTACATTTCTTATTATTTTATAAAATCTCTATATCATGAATTTAAAATTATTCTGTCTTGAAGAGACCTAAATCCTTTTTTAATGACTCTACGTTGATCAGTTGTAACTTTAAGAATTATTTTAATTATGAGCTTTTTTATTCTCATGTGTCAAAGATTATGTTATTTTTTATTTAAAAGTTAAATTAAGTTTTCCAAATTTACTACTTACAATACAATTATTTATTCATTAAATCAAATTTTAACATATTTATATCAAAAGTTCCTTTATATACAAATTTTATATGAAATTGTCTATCATTCTTTGTTACCGCATTTGGTCATCTCCATGGTGAGAGTCCTTTTTTGGTGAGCTTCCCTCATCTTGAACTGCAGTCTCCTTGTAGACGCAATTAACACGCCGACGATATCAATTGTCTTTTTAAATTCACAGTATTACGCACAAAGTTCATCGCTCTACTGTAAGCTATTGTCCGAAAATCTCCTCAAACAAAAATACGTCTTACAACGTTCGTAAGTTCTAAAACTTCTTTTAGACAGAAAACATATCTAACTAGGTCAGATGCCACAGTAAGACTCTACTTTAATATTTTCACTACATTCTTAAAAATTTCTTTAAACAAAAAGTAATACGTCTGACTCTGTCAGATGTCACCTTCCATCTGGGCAAACCGCAAGTCTGCCTTTCCTAGATTCAACATAAGCGTCATTTCCAATGTACAAAGTCAGCTAAAAACTGTTCACATACCCTGCACCATGGACACTGCTCAAATCATTTATATGACAACCTGCTCTGTCTGTTATCACAACACAATTATCACTTAAGTATTTATTACAACTTACAACTAACATTTTATACATCAAATTAATATTTTGGAAATCTATATTAAATTTTATTCACCCTTGTTTTACTATTTATTTTCAGTCATTCATTTGACTCTCGTGGTATTCTCTATAGTCCAATTATAAATCTCCCGGTTTATTTTCATATTTCAAATCTTAATACAACCATTTCTTGGTATCCAAATTAAAGTTAAAATTTAAGGATTACAGATTATAAATCAATACCATGTGATAGGTGCTACAAACAATAATGCTCATCTATATTACTATATTTATTTGTAAAAAAAAAAAAAAAAAAAAAAAAAAAATTGCTTTTTATATCATTATAAATATATGTATTAAATATTTTAGCGAATTGTGTAATGTTTATGAAGTGTTATTTAATTTACAGGCACTATTGTAGGGGCTTTAGGACCAATTGTTGCTCCAGTCTTAAGATCTATAGCTTCAAAACTTGTTCCTCCTTCAAATAGAGGTAATATGTTGGTAATTATAGTACTAAAAATAACTTCTTTTTTTTGGTTCGTACAGGTGGTTTATCTGAAATATAAGTAGATGATCACAAATACAGATTTTAATATTAAAGTTATTAATGAAATCCAAGCTTTCACGTAACTAAAAAAACATTCTATGCAAGGATCTTACGAAAGATTTTTACAAATGTTCAGTGGATTGTTAGTTAGTTACCTGAAAGAAAAGAAACAGTGTGTTAGAGTTGGAACAAGTTTTAGTGAGTGGGGGAAATGAGTTGAATGAGGAGGGAGTTCCTCAAGGAACAGTACTAGGACCAGTTCTATTTTTAATTTAAAAATACTCTTTGTAATGGCAAATTTATTGGTGGATTAATCTTATTTGCTGATTTTTGTTTTTTAGTAAGGGTGACCCTCAAAGAGTACCTAATTTTTCCTTTTAATTTAAAATTTGTTTTATGTTTTTTCCCCCCTCTTTCATTGAGGTATTAAGGTTATTTATATATATGTTAATATACTGAAAGAGATTTATAATTATTTTCTTATATATGTAAATTGTTAACTGTAAATGGGAAAAGGAAATAAAAAAAATAAACAAACCCAAAATTTGTGGGCCAGAGGATCAAACAAATTACCTGCAGAAGCTTTTTTCAACATATATCCATTGAAAAGATATGGCAATGTTTTATATAATGAGTATATAACACAAAATTTGGATTAAGGAAATAACAGTTACTATCTTATATTTGTAGCACAAAAATAGAAGAGCTTATAAAAAAAAAATGATATTGGCGCTTGTAAAATTTATTATTTTTCAAGGGATTCTTAAATTTAAATGCCTTTACTAACTTACTTCTTAACTTTTTGTGGTACAGCTAAGTTCAATGATTAAATGAATACAAATACCTTTCAAGCTAAAACTGTATTCTTGTTTGTTTTTTGTCAAAAGTTGATTGCACCTGTTGTATAAATGTAACATCTTACATGTGGGCTGTTTTGAGACTTTTTTAGCAAAATGTATGGCTATGAACTTTCACTCTAATTTGCACCTTTGCTGTTAACAGTGAAACAGCAGAATTGATGATGAATTATATCCAACTTTTACAAATTATATTTCATTTATGGTGAGAACAGATATTTTATTTATAAATTATGGTTGTTAATTTTAATGTCCCAGTAATACATTTACAATCTGAACAGGCATCTTATATTTTCTGGTAATTAATGACTTATTAACATACAGTTTTACGTTTGTTACATACAACTTCCAAGTGTTAATGGGGTAACATATCAATTCATTTTACATATTCCAAGTCTTATTCTGTCACTTCTATGAATTCATTAGTTTCAAATTTATTTCATTATATAACTGTTAAATAACCATAAGTAACAGTACATTTATACTATCGAACATTTGACCCAAGTATTGTCAACACTTTCAATACAATAATAATAATAATATATTTTTAACTGGATGGTTTAGGGCTGTGAATTTGAATTTGATTTAACTCCAGATCATTAAATTGGTAGTGAACTCACTAGATGTTGATTAATTTATATATATATTTCAACTTACGTCATCCCACACACGAACTGTTCTCTCCTACCAGTTTCACCCCATCAACATGTCAGCATCTTCAGGGTTGATCTGATACTACTTTGTAAAGACATTCTTTACATAAAAACATTACAAAACACATACATACACAAACACACAATACAGACTTATATGACATACACTTTTCGTCCGCTTAGGTCGCCGGCCAATTCAGTACTGAATCTTCATCTTGTTTATCAGTATTTAAAGATGCAGAGTAAATAATGTCGGATTCAAACTTTATTTGTTCTTTTATTATTTTCATATTGCTGGTTTGGCTTTCAATAAATATATAAAATCTTTCCCAAACATTCACATCATATCCTTTGTCACATTTTTGTAAAATATTCATAGTGCTGTATATCATGTCATACGAGTGTCTGTTATCCAGAATGTGCTTAGCGAAATTAGATTTTTCCTGTTGGTCCAGTTTTATTGTAGTCATATATATATATATATATATATATATATATATATATATATATATATATATATATCTGTAGCCTAGTTACAAAGATGGCCAACTCCATTTTTTCAGAAATATAGATATTGATTGTTTTTAATACAAAATAGTATGGGGAATCCAACTCTGAACAGTTCTGGTGACAAACACGACCAAAACCATCTTAAAATTGCATTTGAAAAGTAGCCTTGGTTACATAATCGGCCTGCCCTCAATTATGTTGGTGACAGAAACGGCCAACTCCTCCAAGCACCAATCAGATGGCTTCATTCTGTCACGTGACCTGGCAAAGGCAATCTCATCATTATAGTAATATTCTAGTGAGAAGCATTGAGTTTCGCTTTAATGTTATTGTTTAATATTTTAGCGTTTTAATTAGTAATCTGAAAAGATTTATTACATCAACAGAAACAATGGAAGGAACTAATGTTAAAGAATCTCCTTTGTTCAAAGGAAGGAAGAAATTCCAAAATAATTGTAAAAGAAAGTACAAAAAAAGCCGAAATTGTAAGACTCGGCTATTACAGATAATTTAGTTAGTTTTATTCTTTGATTATTGTTTTCCGCCAAGAAAGTTTTACTGGACAACATAACCGGTATCTTAAGACATCTTTTGTAATTTAAAAAAATATCTGACAAGTTTTGTATTATTAAGTTTATATTAATTCCATCGTTTGGGTTTTTTTAGTTAACCTGGCAAAATGTAGTATAGGATTAACCCTGATACATTACTAAATTTTATTACTGACTATCAACTCATCACCAGCAACAGTTTTGGTGACAAAAACGGCCATCTCCACATGTTAGTTACAAACACGGCCAACTCCATATTTCAATGTTAAATATCTCTTTTACCTTAGTAAGTAGAAAAAAAAAATACTATTCCACAATGTTCTGTATGCAATTGCTAATCAAGAAAAAAAAATTTAACAATACAACTTGTGGGGAAGTAGTTTAGACAGTTTTTCGCCTTTCCTGAAAATTTTGCTAAATGGAGTTGGCCATTTCTGTAACCAGGCTACAGATATATATTATATTATATTATATTAACAGATTGTCTTATATAGGCACTATTACAAAAATTACATGTTAGTTTTTACAAACCTGGGTTATTGTATTTGCAAACTTTGTCTAAATTAGTGTTTAGTTTCATTTCTATATTATTAGTAGTTTTGTACTCTATTTCATAGTTAATTCTTTTTTGAAACAAGGTGGCAATGTGGTGTGTTTTGTAGTCTATACAATGAAATTATAAATAACTTTCTTTTTTGACATTATGTTTTATCATTTGTGTGTTATTATCCATCCTGCTTTGATTGTATATTTTTCCCCATAGTTGTGAAAAGAGTTTGTCTATCATTTAGTATCCATTGAATTTTGCCACTTCTGTTATATATTCGATTTCTATCTATATTTATTTTTTTAAACTTTAAATTATTTAAAAAACAAAGTATAAAAATTAGTAATAAATTTATAAATAAAGTAACTTAGGAGCTAAAATTCTGTATAAATAGTAAATGTAAAAAGACATGAGTACCAGTAGTAAATTAATGACATACGAAAGTAGAAGTAATATGATTAGAATATTACATAATAAAAGATGGGATTTTTAAGAGATGCTATTGTATTTACTTATTTTGTTTTTACAGGTAAAGCATTTGCCTTATTGTCAGTAGCAGACACATCTATGCCTATCATCTCTGGACCTATCTATACTTATGTGTACAATTCAACAATTGACTTTGCACCAGCAACAATTTTTTTTGTCACAATTATCAGCCAAATGACAGTATTTGGATCTACTTTGTAAGTTTATGTACTATTGATATAATTATTAAATCATTATGTCCCAATTAACTAGGGCTTGTGTAATACAACTTGTAGGAAACATGTTACTTTGAAAGTTGTTCTGAAGTCTTTCAAATAATCTAATTTCATCACATAAATATATGGTGATTAACAAGTTTCTGTACACCTAATGATATGTTGGTTTCTGCAATAGCTGATATACTGCTGAACGGTAAACCTAAATATAAATCATTACAATGCTATTAATTTTATCTACTATCTTGTTAAAAGTTTTTGCAACATGTGTAAGGAGCATTTGACGAGCTGTGCTATGTTATATGATGGTTTCTGTAATAGCTGATTTTACTGATGAATGTGTAAACCTAAGTATAAATGACTACAATTTTATTAATGTTATCTACCATCTTGTTAAGTGGTTTTGCAACATGTGTGAGGAGCATCTGACGAGGTGTACTATGGGATATGATGGTTTCTGTAATAGCTGATATACTGATGAATGTGTAAACCTAAGTATAAATGATTACAATGATATTAATTTTATCTACTATCTACGTATAATATCAGAATAAACAAAGATTATTTTCAAAGAGAAAAATTATTGATTTAGGAATTGCGGAAAATAGCTTTAGATGAAAGAGACATTTATAACGCTGGAAAATAAAACAAAATATAGTCTAATAAATTTTTAAAGAGTAAAATATCGATTGATACTAGAGTTGAATTATTGTATATAACATTACATCTCATGCATAGGCCTATATATATGTAGATGCGTATATTATACTGTTCTACTTAACAATGTAAGCAAAGTGTCCTATCTTGACTCCAAGGTGTTATCATCTCAAGTCAATATGTCATGTGACATAATCAGTTGCTTTTAGCCTAGTGGATATAAGTTGGGAGAACTAGTTGGCTTTGAACTGGCTTACTGGTGTTTTTTTATTTATTTTCAGGTCTTTGCAGTTCAGCACCAAAAATGTTTAATTTACATGGATTTAACTGTCCCCCCCCCCATAGGAAAGTACGGTTCATGACTGTCAATAGTACAAACTACCGGTTCTACGGGTTTTGTGACAGTAGTATGTGACTTTTATACTCAGTAGTACAATTCTGATAGTTGTTTTATTAGGCCTATGATTTGTAAAAAAAAAAAAAAAAAAAAAAAAACTAAATAACTGGAAAAACAGATTTATTTTAATATAAAATTAGTGTATTATTGGCTAAATATTAAGTACGCATTTTTAAACTGTTGTAGCCAATTTTAATCTACAGTATTTTGTACTATAGCTCAAATTTTTCTTAAATTCTATTAGTTACTATGCATTAATTCTATTTACTTACTATGCAAATTAATAATTCTATTTAGTTACCGTACTCATTAAATTCTATTTAGTTACTATGCAAATTATAATATTCACATACATTTGGAATAACACTAACTTTAAAAAATTACATAAAAATAATTGTTTAGTAAATGTAATAATTTAATAATAACGGACTAGACTAATCGTATTACGAAAATGTAAAAATTAATAGTATAACATTTCTAATCATTTAAAGTTATTAATTTGCGTTATGAAAACCTTAGATTTACTTAGGCACCTTATCTGTGCAAAAGACAGAGAACTGTGAGGAAAATCTTTACTCCTATTCCGGAGTGTATATAGCAATCAGAAAACTCCCGCCACCAGAAATATGGGAGGATCAACGATCCTATTTCTTCTAGAATTTCGATAGAAAGAATAATACGACATTCAAAAACAATAAATTATTTAAAATTTTACACTTTATAAAAAATCTCTACGTATTGCTTATAGTAATCTACATGTGTTTATAGAAAGGCTACGATTATCATTAGTTAAAATACCCCTCCCTCCAACAAAAAAACACCGTTGGCAAGTCTTATCCACGACTAAAAATGACTTAGAGTATTTCATTATTTATATATGCAAGAAAGTAAAATGTGTGTAAAATAGAAGTTTTTGTAGCAATAAGAAAATGAATAAAATGGAAATACAAGAAACTTGTTCAAGGTCAATTAGTTTTCCCACCCACAGCAAAGTAATGTACAGTACCCTTAGACTAGAAGTGTGTATGGTGTAATTTGCGTGTCCTCCCTTTTACTTGTTTCCCTAACCTGACTTGACGGTACAACCTATTCCAAGAAAACTAGGTTCACAAATTACTGCTTAGCTACATTTAATTCTTAAAATTTTAATTTTGTAAACATTTTATTCTTATTCACACCGATAAAAGAAACGAAAGTAGGGTAGGCGTTTACACAGAAGCATTTAAGGTCTATATATTTTTTTGGGGTTGTACCACTGAAAGCAAACACAACAAATGAAGTGTGGGGCCCCTCTTTTCCTCTCCACCCCAGACACATTCCTACCTTGAAGATACCTACTGTAGTATTTATCTGTGTTTGTATTAAGCTAGATGCATTAGATTGTTGACTCTCTGTTTTTAACCATCCTTGTCTGCACTCTCTCATCACATGCACAAACACCCGGCTTTATAGTTATTTGAAACATCTTTCTTATTGAATTATATAATCAAAACAATTTTAAAACATGAAATGAGATTGTGGCATTAGAATAGATAGCGTATATTTATCTTGAATTCCAATTTGAAGTATCGTCCCCTTCACTCGAGACTCAAGCAGCGGAACAATTCTTGTCTACGAGATAACAAGACAATACATTAGATGCCTATTCTCAACAAATCCTGAAGGTTCACTTTGAATTATTTGCTATGTTACGTATTTATATTCCGTATAAAATAATGTATCACAATACACACTCGGTAATTTAACGTTTCACGAAATCTAAATTATTTAACTTACTTAAAACAACTACACCGGAATTCATTTTCAGTCAACCCAACAGATAAATCACTAATCACCTACTCTAATAATAATTCCAATTTGCCCCTAACCACAATCACTAGAAACTTAATAAAACACAATTATCTGATTAATTGTTCTTTATTAATTATTTCCACTTAATGCCCTGATGTACATTTCGATAACATGGTTATCATCATCGGAGGGTCTTGCTTATAAACTAAATATAACCTAACATATCTACTAATGAAATAAAATTTGTATTTATTTACAATTTTATTTCATTAGTAGATATGTAAGGTTATATTTAGTTTATAAGCAAGACCCTCCGATGATGATAACCATGTTATCGAAATGTACATCAGGGCATTAAGTGGAAATAATTAATAAAGACCAATTAATCAGATAATTGTGTTTTATTGAGTTTCTAGTGATTGTGGTTAGGGGCAAATTCGAATTATTATTGTGAATTTCAGCAAAGTGCTCAACAAGATTGTAACCTACTCTAAACTATTTGTTTAAATGAAATATTAAAATTTCTAAGACTTATAAAATAAAAATAAATTAACTCTTATTTATACAAATAAAACACACAAATTCTTTAGTTAAATTCTACAATTTATTAGTGGAATTTAACAAAAGAATTTGTGTGTTTTATTTGTATAACATGGATTTCTATCAAGTACCGTCGGTCATCAGTATAAACAATATTAAATCTTATTTTCCGAAGCTTCTGCTTGGTCTTTGTATTGCTAGTGTAGAATCGGTAATGTCTATTTCCTGTCTAAAATTAATTAATTACCTATCTCTCCTCCACTCACCACGATTCTACTTTCCTCGAGTTATTTAATTTCTGAACGATACACTTTTTTTTATCAAGTCCCTTCCAAAAATAGTTTAAGGTTGTATTATTTAATACTCTATAGAAATATTGAATATTAAAAATTCTCAAATTATTTGAGTATAATCGTGTTGATTTGTGAGGTGTTTTTACTAATATAGGCTTCGATGTAACCAATCTGACAGTTGTAATGTAAATAAATAAGCTACGTAAATAGTAAATAGAAGTTATTTCATAATGATAAGAGAAACGTAGCTAAAAAAAAAACAATACATTGTACCTAAACAATAAGATAGATGATTTTTAATTTTAATTTATACATTGTTAGTATGTACCCAAAACCCCTCCTCTTCTATCTCTCTCTTATCTATCTTCAAAAAAAAACAATAAAGTTAAATCTTTTATCAATCCACCTCTCCACAACTTCGTATAAGCATAGGCCTACATATTGCATCACTTACAAATGGATGAATGAAGTTATCTAAACTTTAAATTGGGGGGGGGGGGGCGAGAGATATCAGCATCGGTTGTAATTGACTTAAAAGAAGTAAAAGGATTTATAAATTTATGAGACAACAGTTAAAAATACTTTGACTTCATATACTTGTATTCCACCAATGCAAAAACATCACCTTTAAAATATGTTATTCCAAAATACGTTCTTTAATTATAGATATTCAGTAAATTTGACTCGAGCTCTTAGTACAACAATTTGTTAAGATGCTGAACTTATTATCAGCATATTTTTAGTCATAATGAAAATAACTATCTACTTTTTCGTATTCAAACATTGAAAATATATAACTTCATAATTTTACTCTCTCTATTACTATATATGTCGCAAAGAAAATTGTTGGGTTGAGCCGTTTTAAAACTTAAACTGGCACTCCCCCCCCCACTTCTTCCTGCTTCCACATATATTGATAAAGTACCAACCATTGGATAATAAAAATGCTGATGTTAAAATCTATTACTCTAGTTGTACCCACACTTTTTCTTCCCACTGACTCCCCACTCATTTCACTTAGATTAAGAGATTCTAATTCCAATAATAATCGTGTTTTTAATGATCAAATTTCAAATTTGTGAAAACGTTGGTACTCAAGGCTTGTATTCATGACAACGTAAGATTTTAATTGAAATAATTTACAAATAAGAGAATTTGTATTGCTCAACATTTTTATAGATTATTATAAATAATAGACTATTTTTTGGAAGGGCTAAATGAAAATTAAAATTGTATCTTACACTTGCAGGAGAAGGAATAATAATTGGAAAATCAGCAGTTGGTTGGAAATAAGGAGGAGGAATTTAATATCAAGAAGGAAGTGTTCTAGAGAAGTGAGGGTATCAGTCATAAATAGGAAATATATTCATTGTGTAGAATCGATCCATTTCTACCTATTTCTCCTATAATAGATGCTTTCCTTTTCATATATTTTTCGGTTCATAGATGACATATCTTTTTTTGTTTTACTGAATTCGTTCCAAAAATAGAGTTGAAGTTCTTTTATTTAATACTTTATAAAAATGTTAATTAACGAAAAATGTTAAATAACGGAAATCATTTTATTGATCAGCTTGTTTGAGTTAAATCGTAGTGCTTTGACTACTTTGTCAAAGTCTCCTATGTGATTTCATTAATATAGTCCCTCAAGTATATTTGATACAAAATAATATACTACCAGAATAGTGTATTTTAGATAATAACATAAATTATCCATTTAAAAATACAAAATTTATATGGGTCAGATTAATTTAACTTCTGAATGAGGTTTGACAGTTCAGTGAAGGCTACTTCACTAATTCATATAATATATACAATATATTGTTGTTGTTAAAAGCGAAAAACCAGTACCATCATCATGGCCATACTAATTAATAAAACCTACAGACCATTAAAAATCAATAATGTACAAATTACAGTATAGAATACTACAACTTGCTGCATTCCAATATTCTTAGATTTTTTATTTATGATTGGCAACTAAGTTAAGATTATGTAGGCTTATCAAATTCATTAACTTTAATTAAATAAATGATTAAATTAAATTAAAAACAGTAAAAAGCTATGAATTATGTACTTCCACATATCAGAACTCACAACAGGTCATGGACTTTATGTAAATAGTTGGAATAGTGAACAAAAACTCCAAAACAAAAGTGATCATTGTAACTTTTCCTTCAGGGTACATCATATGAAGATAAGATGTCTGCATTGCTGTAAAATGTATACCCTCATTGTAACGAATATAAACTATTTAGCATATAACTATATTCTTTCTGTTCATAACTATGTTATGAATGTTTGGCAGATAAACTTTTTATCGAGGCTCATAGCTGAGACGTTTTCATCTCTATAACATAGAGAAGAAGTTTTCATCGCTATAAAATGTATACCCATGTGAAGGTATTTAAGTATAACAAACTTTCACTCAGCATCTGTGTTATCACAAACTTAATGACTTACAAATAAAATTACAATCAAATCTGGGTTTAATAAAAAAGTTAGTTAATAAAAATTTTAAAAATAGGAAAAGTGACATTTAAATTACTTAATTTTTTAAGAAAGAAAAGAATGACTTTTTATTAATGTTTTAGTGACTTTTAGTAACTTGGTAGGTGGCTCTGGCATATGCAGTATCACATCCCTACCAAATTGCCACCATGAAACCAAAGAACTAATTACTATATTCCTTCACAAATTTATTGAATCCTTGATAACCAATTCCTATTTCTGTACTGCTAGGATGACAATTGCTCCAGTGTCTGCATGTGGAACCTGCAGGCATTGTTGTAAAAGTACAATTTGGCAAACAGAGAAATTATAGAAAACAAAACTAGTCACTACCAACTGATTTTTTTACATAAAAGAATGTTAATTGAAATTGTACCAAAGAAAATAATGTTTGATACAAATTAAATTAAATTTTCAAATACAAAATAGACGAATTTATTGAAAATAAAAAATACATATTTTCAATACATGAATTTATATGAATGAGTGATTAATGTTGTCAAGAATTACTGCTTAGGTTTGTAAATATGTCATAGAAATCACATCGAAATTAACAGAAGATTAGGTATGGCAGGTTTGATTAAATTCTCTTTTTTTAGGTATCATATCTAAGATTTTTTATTTTAATTATTATTTGTATAAATTTGTTTTCAGAATTATACATTGTATGCAAGGAGGTCAGGCAATAGAACAGGCACGAGATGCTGATGATAATGAAGTTAACAATCAAGATGACACCAATTCGGATTCAGTGATACTGTCTAGCTGATAGTCAAAATTGTTTTTAATATATAATAAAAAATGTATTATTTCCTTTCAGTAAAGTTATATTTTAAATTTATGCACAAGAAATATTTCAATATTTCCTAAATTAAAGGGAAACAGGAACGTATGGATAGATTTAGGAAACTAAAAGACATTAAAACGAAAAATTGTTTTATAAAATAAATACAAGATGGAAAAAGCCATTCGTTAGATTCAGAGAACACAACAAAAATAGGTAGTCCAAGATTTTACTTACCATAAACGCTTATGATAGTAATAATAATAAGTGTGCGGTTCCCTTACAGTGCTTAGTTTTATGAAGTAGGAACTTAAATTATCATATGTTAGTGTTAAATTACAAATCTTTCTGGAAGTTCTGAAACAAATTTCCGTATAAATATTTGTTGCTATCTCTTTGTTGAAGCATGATAGCAACAAATACATCTTTTAAAACTAAACCAAATAAAGCAATTCTCATCCACTTTAGATGTGTGAACAAAAATCCCAAGGATTATATCAACGTATTTTTGTTATAACAATTTATTAAATATATTTTATGTCTTTCAATTAGTATGTACTTTAAACATACTCTTTTGAATTATAATAGCCATTAATCGTGTTTAAAAATTAAAACCGATAATTGTCTTAGACAATCATTTTTAATGTGAAATGAAAATATTTTAACAATTATTATGCCAGAGGATAATTATTTTAGCCATGTTTATTTTTCATATTGTGACGATATAGTAAGGATAAAAATAAACTTGGGTGAATTCATAGTACTCACTAACATAAAAAGAGTCAAAAGAACAACTAAATATAAAATACAAATAGTAAGGTTAAAATAAATTAATATAGATGGATAAGAAGTGAACCAACCAATAAATTGAAGTGATTTAAAAAATAAACAAATAAATGTGAAAGGCTAAAGGACAAATAAAAAAAATATATAATAAAAAGTGAAAGAAAAATAGTAGAACTTTTGACACGCGTAGTTGCTGAGTGAAGTAAATTGAATGGAAATATCGGAACTGAGGCTAGCGCTCGAGGCTAGAATTTCTCTAATATCAATACGCCAAGACAGCTGATGAAAATAGAGTATGCTGATTGGATGAGGAAGAAATGGAAGAACTAATTTTAGCCTAAATTTAGAAGGTATTTTTTAAAATGTCTGCATTTGTTTCCCCCCATAAATGTGTGCAACCCAGATACCAATTCTAAATGTAAATCAAGAAAATTTGCTGCATTAGCCAATCTACTAACTTGGTGATCTTTTTCAATGACAGTTATATCTAAATCTTCTCTTAAAAGTTGATTAGCCTCTGCAGACATTCTTCATCTTTCATTAACAAGATTAAACGTATACAAAAAAAATTAATTACTTATTGGTATTCCCCAATTTTTCCGGCAAAATCTATTCATTAGATATTTTTTTAAATTCAACCCTAATATCTGCGATCATATTTTCTAAGACATATATAAAATTCTTTCAATGTTAACAAAAAAATTAGGACCCAGTGTCTGACCGTTGATTTCATGTAGGTCATACCCAATATTGTTTATCATATATGTTGCTTCATCGCTTAATGCAATAACAAGTTGTCCTACCATATTTAAACTACATTTACATCTGCATTTTGACAAACAAAAACAACTTTTAATTCAAAATCACATTGTTCAACCTTTTAGCTTGGTCCATTCAAATTCCTTCCATATTCAATATGATAAAAGAACGTAGGATAGTTTTACATACTTTCCTACTGATTTCTATTAAAGCTGACATTAAGCTTTTAATAAGTAAATAAAACCAGTCGCAAGCTAAAAGAATGATTTTCAAGATGTAAAGAATTAAGATTTCTTAAGTTGGGTGAGACCAGAGACTTTCCACAGTATGATAGAGATTTTCCAACTGATGCTTTGACTTCTTTAATAAAAATACATGTAGTGAAGATTTCAATAAGTAAAACTAAGAACTTAACCAGACATAGGATAAATTTCACAATAAAACATTAAATAAATTGATAAAACAGATGATGTGATGTCACAAAGACATCCTACCAGATGCATCCAAATTACTCGCCGAGAGCTTAGCCCTCGAATCCTTAGGGCCCTCGTCTCAGACTTGACATTGGATCAAAGTTGTAGATCGAAAATTTGTAATTTCCACACACCATTTATTTTTAGACTCATTTATAGGACATCTATAATCATCAAATTTGGGAGACATACTGACACATCCAACTTGCCGCAAGCTTGCCAGTGTATCTAAGCATTCTAGTTGTCCTATGAATGTGTCAAAAGATTAAATAATTTGTGGAAAATGAATAAACTTTGTAATAGTTATAAAAATGTGCCTTTGTCTTACTTGAAGAGTACTTATTTTTATTAAAAAAATATAAAAAAATGATTTTATTTTTATTATTATTTATAAACTTTTGCCAAGCTTTTTATGGGCGCCAGGAAGCGTTAGCTTACCAATTTAGAAAAGAAAGAAGTTAATTGTTATTATGATTAAAATCTCTCAGGGTCGCAAGTCCTTTTAAAAGTGTACTTCAGTGGTTCTTGATGAAATAAAGAAATCTTAAGTGTTGTGCTGAAACTTAACATGTTTTATTGAAATGCAAATATTAAAACATTTATACAAGGTTATCATCAAATATTATTAAACATTCATATTCAGAAATCATAGCTTAATACATCCTCATATTTCTTTATAAAAAAATCAAATTGAATTTTATTCATGAAATTTATTTTTTAGTTGCAACTCAAAAGAAAAAGTAAAAAGATTTTTTGTTCATTTAATTGAATTAGTGTAATTAGTAATTTAGTTCTGCAAATTAGATAAAGTTTCATTAATTTATCTATTTTAAAAAGAGGATTCTACTTTAGTAATTTCATGTTTTACAATATAAGACATTGTCTCAATATTAAACTCCAGATTTTCAATTAAACTTATAACTAAACATTAAAAAATTATTATCCTATTATAGACAAAAATGATTTTAGAAATAAAGTCTTAACGTGTATACCAGGCACGTTTTTTTTAGTTAAAATCACAATTCCTTGTTTCCGTCTTGTAGACAATACATCTCGTCTCGTGTCGAGTCGCTGACATGGTCGATTCATTTTGCTGTACGGAATTCATTATTTTATTGTTCAAATAACTCAATGTCTGTTAGTATCATGATTAAAGTTCGAACGAGTGTCACTTAGATCAATTTTAGATTGATCTTAAGGCTACTTTTAACGTATTTACCACATTTTATAAAAATTCTCTACACAAGACAACGTCTGACTAACTTGAACGTTTCACTAGACTGCTAAACGTTTTCACTACATATTACAAAAGTTTATATATATAAAAATACATCTGATCACGCCAGACTCCCTCTTAAGACTCTTTTATCACATATTCACTACTTTTTGAAAAAGTTTCTTTGAATTGAAAACACGTCTGACTTACTCAACTGTCCCCTTAAGACTCTTAACCACATGTCCCTTTGTCCAGCTTCCCAACCAAGCGTCCTATTTAATCTGCAACGTATGCGAGAATTATTCTCACACCTAGCAACACTGACACGGTTCAAATTATTTTACCTAACAATATAAATATTACCTAAATATTTATTACAACTTATAACTAATTTTTTTATACATGACATTATTATTTTGGAAACCTATATTTAATTTTTTATTACCCTAGTTTTAATAATCTATATATTTGAGTCATCTTTTTGACTTCTAAAACCCCCTCCCTTATTCAACTTTAACGTTTCCCGGGTTACTTTAAATATTCAAATCTCAATATAACCATTTTTTGGTTATTTAGGTTAAAATTACCATTTTTGGTATTACAAATACCCCATCAAAGCTGTGATTCAATATATAATATTGAAACACAGATTTCTCTTTTATTTAACAAAAAAAATTTTAACTTTAAAAAAAAAACTTTCAAATTCGGTCCCTATAGATTTCCAAAAATAAAAAAAATTTTAGCCAACTAAGAATATTCATATAAAAAAAAAAAAAAACTTTAAAATAAGAAATATTCTCTCTTAACTCACATTAATCATCTTATAATCTATTGATTCACTAAATCTACCTAATTGCATATTATTATCAATCAAACCACTTATACCCAAATCTTATCCATCATCAAAAAACCTTCATCAACTTCTTATCGTTGAGCTGTCCATCACTCATCTTTTATCTTGCGACGTCAGAGTGTCTACTCCTGATTGCTAAAAGAAAAAATATCTCTATCTCTTTGCCAAGATTCTAACTATTCATCTGAATATTTCTTTCATTTCAATACAATCCAAAATTAAAACTTCTCATTCTTATTTAATATCATTACAAAATTATTTACTTATTACTCAAAATTACTTCAATTTACTTTAAACTCTTCAATTTTAATCTTATATTATTTTAGTTTAAATCCAATAATTATTTATTCTTACTTAAATTCTTAATTACTCTTTGTCTCGCTGGGACAACATGTTAACTACTGATTTTACAATTACCAAAAACTCCTCTCTTCAACTAAAATTCAAAAAAATATAACATCATTATTACAAAAAAAATCACTTATAAACTCATCTCATCTATTTCAAAATTACCTCTTTACAATTGTATCATCTTTTAGTACCTTATCTTAAAATTATTTCCATCTTATCTTTCATATTTTAATAATTCAAGTTGCATTAATCCCCAAAAAACTCTTCATCATCTATTTATGCAGACCTCGCAGGTTACCTACATATTTGTATAAATAATCTCTTTATTTCAACGTAGCTTCCTTTAAAAATCATAATAATCGCCGTATTTCGTAGAATTCCTCAAATCTCCCTTTATTTCATTAACATCGTCGCATATTTCCTTTATTTCATTAAAATTGTCGCATATTTCCTTTATTTCATCGTAGTATTCAAAAAACCTCTTAAAAACTAAAATTTACCATTAATGCAACCTAACTACTCTTTTTATAAAAGCTTATTAACAGAACAACTTCATTTTAAATACCACTTTACTCAACAATTCTGTAAAGTCATCATCTTCATATAAAACTCAAAAATTCTTTCATTTAAATTACTTCATTAAAATCTCCTTTGTCCTCAACCACTTAAATACAAAAACTTCAAAAAATAATAAAATTTACATTGTTTCCCAGCTAACACCGTATTTCATCAAAATCTTTAGACACCTTTATCAAATAACTTCTCACAATCATCTATTATTTCAAATTCAATTATTGTTTATTAAAAATCGTTAATTCTTTTATTTTATTTATAAATTTCATCAAAATCTCTTCATATTATATTATTTATTACTCCTTCCTTTAAAAAAAACAAAAACTTAACCTCCTTTATTCATTATTTAACATCACAAACTTAAAAAACTTAATTATTATCTGTCTTGGCAAAACTCACATAGATTCTCTTCATATTATATTATTTATTAATTATATCTCCTTCCTTAAAAAACAAAAACTTTAACATTTTTAACTCTATTATTCATTTTATTACCATTTCATTATAAAAAAAACAAAAAACTTCAATATTATCATCATCTTAGCAATGCCTCTTGAAAACCACTCAATTCCTTTACAAGTCACCTTTCAAATCTCAAATTATTTAAATCTAACAATATTTTGCATATAATTACTTATTTTATTATTCTTAACTTTTGTAAACAAATATCAAATACTTTCTACATATAAGCCAAGCATTATTACTCTTAATCTATTATATACATTTTAAAAATTACTATCTTTCTTACTAAATTACTCCCTAATAATGTCACGTCCGGTTTTATTTTGTATATATACAGATTGATCAGTTCTGTATACACTACACTTTATCTTTCTTCTATCATCTGTCTAAAGTATCATTACATGGAAATTCTATGTAATATTATATCAAATTATTATTGTCTTAACCGTTGTTACAAATTCTCCATCATCTTATCAAAAATACTTTCAATTTTACTTAAAACATTTTAATTTTAAAACTTTTACAAATTTTAACTCATCATTTTCCAAAATTTACTTTTTTATCCAAATTTTAATTATTTAGTAGTCTCTTGTATGTTCTCCTATTATCTCCAATATCCGCGACACTTCTTGTCGACTTAATTACACTTTGTATCCTTCTGATTACAACTTTAGACACTTACATTGAAGTCTGCATTATGATTTTCAGATGTGAGAAGGTTGAAATGCAAAATTCCTACTCAGTTCAGAATAAAGCCCACCTCACAACCTTACAACCACAATACACCTTTAATGCTGTCTACATGCCTTATTTCTAAGAATAAGACATGTTTTCGACTACCGTTACCCTGCCTTCCTCCCATTTGTTCATTTAATTACCTAAATGCACTTATTCTAAGAAAATTTAAAATTCATAAAAAATTTCATTTAAAACGTATCATCCGAAGTTGAAATAATGTTTATTTTACCAATCTTATTACTAGCATCGTCGATTTTTTGTTTATGTATTCCTTTCTAGATGTTATTATTCAAATTCAAAAAGAAATTTTATTTTTAAAACTTATTCTAAGTTTTTTACTTAGAAACTTTACTTTTAATTCTATTAAAGTTATTTAAGTAATCTACTTTCGTTCTTATTTACTTTATTTAAAACCAATTTTCCTTTATTTAAGTAGTTTTTTATTTGAAAACGCAAGTTAATTTTCGATTATACGTCAAAAGTTTTTTATTTTCAGAACAATAATTCTGTCACACGCTGTATCTCGTCTTAATGTCATGCAAAGGAATTCTAGGCCTGGTTTAAGCATAAACAAGTCCCCTCGATATGAGACAATCCTTATCTGTCTACTGATAAGACATGAAGACCTTTTGGTTCCAATACGATCTGCAAATGAATCTCAACTCTCTCTCGTCACATTTTATTGAATATTTAATATTGAATCTACCTACTTAATATTGAATATTTTTTTTTTAACACTACTCTGAATCCTCGCTTCGAACTAACTATCTTATCTATGTCACGTAAAATCAATATTTATCTTAGTACAAACAACACTCGGTTATTCACTAACAATCTTGCATCTTTCACTTAGCAAATACCTAAACGTTTCTAAATATTATTTCTTCTTAATCATACTAGCTTGGCATATAATTATTTTCTATATTTCTGTCTTAGCTTACAAAATTTATCAGTACACACAAATTATTAGTATTCATAACTCTTAATTATTTATTTTCAAACTTAAACTTACTTATTAACAAAATCTTAACTACTTTTTATTAATTATTTTTCAAAATCAAGTCCGTGTGTTTATAAAAATGTCTTTACATTTATATCCGTCGTTCCAAATTTCAATTGATTACAACAATTATAAATTATCTATTTCTTTCGATGGTTCCCCGATTGGTGAAAAATTTTAAAGTACATGATTTGATTTTTGTAACTATCTCTAGGGTTAAATACCTCTGTCCACACGGACAGTGTGTCTAGCCTAGTCATCACAACAGACCCTTTCCTAACAAAAGATCCCACTTTGTTATTGTCTCTGAGTATTGACAAAATACTTTTCTCTTTCTCCCTTACAGACATATCTACATTTCTCTTTCTCTCAAACATCTTAGAATCTAATGACCCAAATTTGTCATCTGTCAGCTTAGCATTCCTAACCTTATCATACTCCTTTGCTTTTACAAAAATCTCTTTCACACACCCATTTTTATATTCACATTCAACATTATACTGTTCACTAAAACTTTTAATTTTTTTTTCTTGAATTTTAAAAATACTTGTAAATTTCAACATTACGTAGTTTTCAAAGCTTGCATTACTACAAAAGTTTTGCCTTCTTACACAAACAGCTGACTCTTTTATTATTACATCATTTATCTTATTCACACATTCATTTACTTTAATTTTACCCTTGTTATTTAAATCACTTACAATCTCTCTAACCCCATCAAAATTGGTAACCCCATCATTTTTCTTAATTTCAACATTACCTGTTAACTGTTTTAACTCATTGTTCTCCATAGGCTCATCCTGACACATTTCATCTTTCTTAAATTCTAATTTCATCTCATTGTTACTTAATCCATTGTTTACTTGTTCAAAAACATAATCATTCATACAAATATTCTCTATTATTTCAGTTTGATCATTTTTAATAAAAACTTTTAATTGGAAGTTAATTTTTTCTTTTACAGCTAATCTATTTAACATTTTATTATAAACTTCATTTCTTACTTTGAGAACAGCATGTAACATTTTAATTATTTCCTTTAACTCTAATTCTTTATTTATTCCACCCCTTCCTAATTCTTTATACCAATATTCATTTAAATCATCCCTACTTATTTCTATACACCATAGTTCAGTTCTATTACCCAAATCATCCAATTTCAAATCTTCCTTCCTAAAACATTTACTAACTTTACCAAAATACTTATCAGCTTCTTTTTTCATAATTTTAAATTCTACCATTACTCTGTCTTTCTCACTTATTAAATTATTATTAATTGTACCCTCCATTTTTAATTATTATTATTATTTAAACTTTAAATTTAGAATTAGTTATTTTAAAATTACTTATCTACTTATTATAAAAAAATTTTAGAGAGAACATTCTTATTTTTATATTGACTATGAATATTCTTACCTTTTTGATAAGAATTTCTAATCCACCAAGAAACCACTGTTTTTCGACTTATATTCTTATATTTTTCAATATAAGAATACAGCCCCGAGTTGAGCGACACTTGTAATAGTTATAAAAATGTGCCTTTGTCTTACTTGAAGAGTACTTATTTTTATTAAAAAAATATAAAAAAATGATTTTATTTTTATTATTATTTATAAACTTTTGCCAAGCTTTTTATGGGCGCCAGGAAGCGTTAGCTTACCAATTTAGAAAAGAAAGAAGTTAATTGTTATTATGATTAAAATCTCTCAGGGTCGCAAGTCCTTTTAAAAGTGTACTTCAGTGGTTCTTGATGAAATAAAGAAATCTTAAGTGTTGTGCTGAAACTTAACATGTTTTATTGAAATGCAAATATTAAAACATTTATACAAGGTTATCATCAAATATTATTAAACATTCATATTCAGAAATCATAGCTTAATACATCCTCATATTTCTTTATAAAAAAATCAAATTGAATTTTATTCATGAAATTTATTTTTTAGTTGCAACTCAAAAGAAAAAGTAAAAAGATTTTTTGTTCATTTAATTGAATTAGTGTAATTAGTAATTTAGTTCTGCAAATTAGATAAAGTTTCATTAATTTATCTATTTTAAAAAGAGGATTCTACTTTAGTAATTTCATGTTTTACAATATAAGACATTGTCTCAATATTAAACTCCAGATTTTCAATTAAACTTATAACTAAACATTAAAAAATTATTATCCTATTATAGACAAAAATGATTTTAGAAATAAAGTCTTAACGTGTATACCAGGCACGTTTTTTTTAGTTAAAATCACAATTCCTTGTTTCCGTCTTGTAGACAATACATCTCGTCTCGTGTCGAGTCGCTGACATGGTCGATTCATTTTGCTGTACGGAATTCATTATTTTATTGTTCAAATAACTCAATGTCTGTTAGTATCATGATTAAAGTTCGAACGAGTGTCACTTAGATCAATTTTAGATTGATCTTAAGGCTACTTTTAACGTATTTACCACATTTTATAAAAATTCTCTACACAAGACAACGTCTGACTAACTTGAACGTTTCACTAGACTGCTAAACGTTTTCACTACATATTACAAAAGTTTATATATATAAAAATACATCTGATCACGCCAGACTCCCTCTTAAGACTCTTTTATCACATATTCACTACTTTTTGAAAAAGTTTCTTTGAATTGAAAACACGTCTGACTTACTCAACTGTCCCCTTAAGACTCTTAACCACATGTCCCTTTGTCCAGCTTCCCAACCAAGCGTCCTATTTAATCTGCAACGTATGCGAGAATTATTCTCACACCTAGCAACACTGACACGGTTCAAATTATTTTACCTAACAATATAAATATTACCTAAATATTTATTACAACTTATAACTAATTTTTTTATACATGACATTATTATTTTGGAAACCTATATTTAATTTTTTATTACCCTAGTTTTAATAATCTATATATTTGAGTCATCTTTTTGACTTCTAAAACCCCCTCCCTTATTCAACTTTAACGTTTCCCGGGTTACTTTAAATATTCAAATCTCAATATAACCATTTTTTGGTTATTTAGGTTAAAATTACCATTTTTGGTATTACAACTTTACCTAAAACCTAGCTTTATCTAAGTTATAATCGAGATACGAAATATATCTAAGATATATATAAGATAATGGAGATACGAAAAAGTCATAAAACAAACTTGTAGATCACCCCAAATCCATGGTTGCTGATGTAATCCGTTTTTTGATAGGTCTTACCCTTTAGCCACAATAGACCTCCAAAAAAGGTCTACACCGACTTTAAAGTTTCGTGGGGCATTTGGAATTTTTTTATTTTAACATTTATATTTAACTTTTGGAATTTTTCCATCACTTACAGGCTAAATGCTATAAGTTTTCTGAATTTCGAGTCTCTAACTTACCTAGAAGAACATCAGAATTTGTATAGATGAGTCACACAAGGGGTGTTATATATACCAACAATATCTAAATCTAGTTCTTCAGTAGAAAGAAGTTTTTCATGTTTTAAAGAATTAAATCATACATGAGGAACACTATGACTCAAGATCGCCTTAGTGCTTTAGCTTTAGTTTCAATAGAAGAGGAAACCCTGCAAAAACTGGAACACAGACCTTAAAGGTACAATGATGTAATTGATTGTTTTGTAAAGAAAAACGAGCACCAAATGAATTTATTGTATAAATAAATAAGTTCAGAAGATCAAACTGTATATATAGTGTTTGTATGTTATTCATTACATGAGCTTTTCACAAAATCTAAAATCAAGTAAGTTTTTGTAATGCTATAATATTTTATGTTGTAAAATAAACAAATTTTGTGTATATATATACATATATTTATATACAAAATTATATATATATAATTATTTATTATATATTATATATATATATACAGCACAGATCCATCCTAGATCAAAACAATTCAGTCTTCTTCTTAACTCTACTGATTGAGAATGTGAACAGTGTTTACAAAATATTTCAAAACTATAGTGTTTTCTTACTTGTGTACTATTAGGTAATACCAAGGACCACTTTCAAAGGTAAGCCTGTCTCCTGTCCATACAAAACCTAACCTAACCTATATATATATATATATATATATATATATATATATATATATATATATATATATATATATAGTTGTGAATAAAAAGACTACATTTATTAAATTGTTTTAAGACTTTCTTAGAAAAACCTCAAAAGCTTCTAAGAAACTAGGCAGCATATACAATTTAACCACAATATGGGGGGGGGGTCCAGTTCAATTAATCGAACTAATACCATTTTTGACAATACCGACCTCCCTTCTCCGATGACTCAAGAGCTGCAACTGGTGGAGAGAGAGAGAAACCCATACATCAGGCGGAATGTATAGTGTAAGGCCCTAAGACTGTTACAGTTTTTCAACAAAAGAAAATTATCAATATCATGGCGAAATGTTTTTTTCTTTAAAACCATGCATGCAATGGATAATAATTGCATGATCGTCAACTACAAGATGGTATTGTTTGGAAAATGAAAAGAAGTAAACTGAATTTTAAAATACAATCTTTGGTTAAGATCAGTTGTTTCACTTTTCCCCCACATTGGTACAAATTTGTAGGAAATTAGCACTTTGATTTGCTGTAGAACTGTTATAATCGTTCCAAATTAAAAAAATGTCTTTTATAATGATTATTGCTACTAAAATAAATTAAAAACTTACACAAATTTGAATTTTTGTTTTACTCTATAGCTTAAAAAAATTCAATATCAGTTTATAATTGGGTAGAAATAAAAGCAAAACCAAACAATAAAAAATAAAAAAAAATTAATCAAAAAATCAAATAATTATTTGCTTATTTACTTTCACTTAACAAATTATGTATTATTGTTAAGAGTGAAACATTGAGGGTGGTTCTTGAAATAACCACTGTCTTCCAAGACTCCTGAAGGAGCACACAACCATGGATCTGCAGTTGCTTGCATCCAGTTTGTAAGCTGATTCTTTAGTCCTGTTAGTATATCCTGCCACACATAAAATAGCAAGATAATTAAAATCATTTATGGATATATTAGTAACATTTAATAACCATTAAAACTTGAATCTAAACTATTGTTACTGCTAACACTTGAACATCTGCTCTTATTATTACTATCACTCAAATCCTGATCTAAAATATCTTATGCACATTGTTCTACTAATTGCTCAGTGTTTTGTGGTATCTGCCCTAAGTTATCAAAAGATCTTCCATTAAATTCTAACTCTACCTGTTCACTATAATTACTTGCTTCTTCTAAATCCATTTTTTATTTTGCTAAACTTATTATATTTACCTTGCTTAAAAATTTTTAAGAGAATATTTCTTATTATATATAAATGTTCTTACCTTTTTTAAGTGTCTTCATTCAACCAGAATCACTGTATTTTTCGACTATAAAAGCCCCAGAGATGGGAGACAATTGTAACAATTTATAAATATGCACTTTAAGAGTTCATATATTATAGTTACTTGTAAAGAAATAAAAATGAGTTTACATTACTGTTTAGAATTAAAAGTTTGCTCAGCATTTTAGGGCGCCAGACTTTCGTCAATTTTGAAAAAATTATTTTAAGTGAATCTAATCTCAGGGTCGAAAGTTCTTTTTTCTGTGTACTCCACAGTGACTCTTGGTTATAAATGAATAACACTTGGCTGAAATTTTGACATAAACATTTATTAAACACATCAAAAATTATGCATGTACATTTATCAAATAAGACATATCATAAATATTAATTATAAATAACATCCTGTTACAATTTATTACTTGTGCCTTTGAGGAAGGTCTAATTTGTTTATTAAAAGTTGATTTTTTATTGAAAATTTGAATTAATTTAAAAGGAAACTTGCAAGTATGAACTTTATGTTATGAAATAACAATTTTGAAATAATTTCTTACTCATTTATCTGAGTACTAAAAAAAATTATAAAAGAAAATTAATATTGTCCACTACCTGATGAGTAGTTGGACTAGCAAATATATATTTTTTTAAATGAAATTATTTAAATTTACATATATAAAATTATAAAGAAGAAACATAGAACATATTATACTAAATATATGGATTTGAATCATAACGTGCTGTGCCACGGTCTCACCAAACTGTAGCAATTCATTGTCCTTCGGCTGATGACTCTTCTCTCTGTATTTTTTTTTTTTTTTTGGCGTGGAACTAACGTTGACTATAACAGTAATTCTTTTATTGTTCATTTTGCGATAATTGCAAACAAAGTTCGTACAACATATCAAATACAATCGTTCATTGTCCGTTTTATCAAAGCACAGGTACCACGTTGCACCATTTAGATCCTTTTACTATTTCTTAAGTACATACATTCTTAAAAAATACAAAATATTGTTATTGACACTTCTAAAATGTTTGTACACCATATCTTCTGCAACTTTAATACTTTCTAACACATAATTTATTGTTTAACCAAAAACTCATTGTGGTCTCTAACATAGGTCCGTTACCGGCAGGCCCCAATCTTCTAGTGACTTCTTACCTCGTGCAAATCAAGAACCTGTTCATTCCGGTTAAAAACTGCGCACGCATAGCTCTCAGCCACCGTTAGATTCAATTAATGTCTACCTCACTTCCTAAAAAGTGTCCAATTGTCTTTTTACATAACACACATTTTTATTTTAAAAAATCATCTTAATTTTTTATACATTATTAATTGTTTTTATTTTGGAAATCTATTTTTACCATTATTTTATTCTGTCTTGTTTTGAAAATCCCTATTATACATTTGACTCGAGTTATTCTCCCACTACATAACCCGCGATTTTAAATATTCAATCAAACCTATATTTTACCAGTGTTACACGTGTTTCCAATAATTTGCTCGTTGACAATGGGTGACATGACTGACGAACCTAAGTTTTCATTCAATCTCAACTTAACAAACCACCAGATAAAAACTCACGTGAAAATCACCTTATTTCACTATCCATACAAAATCTAAACTAATAGGCTATGTGTCCTATTAAACTCTAATCTACATGTAATTTTTGTAAGACATTCAGTTTAAATTTCTCAACATCAATATTTAAAAAAAATTAAAGACTACTTAAAGCTTGTTAATTCCCATAATAATAAGCTTGTTAATTCTAAATAATGTGGATTAATTCAATATCCTTAATTAACATATCATACAAGTTAAATATGCAAATACTGTTTAAAAGTTTTTATCTGTTTTGACTTTTAAAAATTTATGACTATCAAATCAGCATGTATTATTGTACATGATTTAGTTATATGTGTTATATTTTTTATATATCATGTAATACCGAAAAAAGGTTAATTTGAATTAAATATTTATTATAGCGGGAAATCGTATTAGATGTAATATGAGTCAAAAACATGACTATTGATTCTCAATGTTAAACAAAGTAAATTCATAATAGAATAGATTTCCAAACGTAAATAAATAATGATGTATAGATTTTAAGGTAATTTAGTTATAGGATATTTAATAAATTGTGTGTTTTATAAATAATTGGTCAAAGGACCTAGTTAGTGATTCGAGTAGTAGATTTGAACAGTGCAATTAGCAGATGCGAGAAATATTATCACGACATCAGCGGGAAATGGTCGAACAATTTTGTGCTAGAGGGAATAACCTAGAGACCGGATATGAGAAAATCACCATGTGATTTGATCAGTCTAGATCAGAGCTTGGTGGAGTATGGATGTGTTTTTAATCAGTCTTAGATGGGAAGTTGAGGTAGTAAGATGTGTTTTTAAAGTCTGAGTTTGGGGCCTAGTATGGTCGGACCTATGATAGTTTGTATGAAAACATTTCATTTTGAGTCTAATTTGGAGTGTTATGTAATATGCTTATCGAGTTAAATACAGTTAAGAGACTTGTAACGGAAAAAATGGACATAGTGTGTTAAAATCGCTGTTTGGACAATAAAACTGGCTAGATGTGTTCATGTGAGCAGACAATTAGTATTTAACGTGTGTTATGACAATGCGATTGAATAACAAACAGTTACAAATTGTGAGATCGTATCGAGTATTGATAGACTCTTTTCTTGCAGCCTGCACAGACAATCTCAACCAGGACAAGACGACCTCATCACTAAGGACGACAAGGAAAAACGTTAAGTGATATGCTATGTGAGACTGTTCTGGTAACATGTGTTAAATAACACACATTTATTCTGTTGTAATATAAAAAATTTTAATATGTTTAATCGTTTAATTCTATGATATAATTTTGGTTTGTAGAAAATAATAAATTCTTTTTATAAATATAACTATTGGCTGTCTAATGACACTTTTATCCTTAAAGAAGGAAAGTAAAATTTAAATAAAAAGAAAAGTAAATGTCTTCAATTGATTTTACATTAATAAAATCGTTTAGTTAAAATTTGTTGCAACATCAAGTAAATCATAAATTCATGAAACAATAAATTAGTTCTCCTTCAGAGACAAATATTCAAAACGATAAATTCAATTATTATAATAATATTCATGTTTGTTTTCAGGATATGTCTATGTAAAAATGTTACTGTATAAAAATAATTGTGTTTTTTAATAAATGTTTGTTAAAATTTCAGTTCAAGTGTTGCTCATTCCATTAACCAGAAATCACTGAAAGTACACGTAGAAAGGACTTGCACCCTGAGATTAAATTCAATTTAAAATTCATAAAAAATAGTTAACTTTTCAAAATTGATGTTAATACATCTGGCGCCCATAAATGCTTTTAAAAACTTTTAATGAAACTCTAATAAAAACCTTCAGATTTTATATTATCACAATTATCGCCCAACTCTTGGGGCTGTTAATGTATAAAGTAGTTTTTCCCATTGCTTTATATATTTAATAATTATTACAATCATCTTTAAACAATGCTCATAGTCCTGTACTAATTATTGCCCAAACTCTCAAGATAAAGGTATTTATTTTCTCCCATCACAGTGGTATATATGGCGAAAGAGCAAAGGAGCCATACTGGCACGGTATGGATACTCAAGATGGCAGTTTATTGACAGATGGCAGTTCCCAAACTGGTGGGGAGTTTTGATGAAAAACATGTTAGTGTAAAGTTTTCTCCGAATAGTGGTTCGTGGGACTAGTTTACAAATTCAATTGTGTTGATATTAATGGATATGAGAAAAACAGCGACGGCGGAATTCTTGAGAAGTCTGTAATGGGCCAACAATTGAAAACTAATAAAATTGGTTTTTTGCCACAGTCAAAAAGCCTTTGACTTATCAAAACCTGTCAATACCGCACCATTTGATTGGCGATGAAGCATTTTCTCTTTCAAATTTTCTTATGAAACATTTCCCTCTAAGGCAGGCTAGGCAAAGTACATGCTGAGGGAGATATAATTACATGTTAAGTAGAGCTCGTGGGGCGATTGAAAACACTTTTGGAATCCTGGTTCAAAAATGGAGGGCCATTAGAAATGTCATTTGTATCAATAAAACTGTAGTGATGGCAACATGTGTATTACACAACTTTTTCCGTGACAAAAAGTCTAATGAGGGATATTTTGAGATACTCTGAACTGAATGTGCACCGCCAGAACACCACACTCAGTGCATTTAGAATTTATGGTGCATGCAGCATTTCTGCTATACGAGGTTAGAAATAACTATACCAAAAATGGTATACTGCGCCAATGTGAGCGCTATCATTTACTTCCATGTAATAAAATACCCGATGGTATACATAATTACATACTGCAGCAGTTTTGGAGTACCTTTAAACAATGCTCTTAAATAATTTATTTATATTTTAATATGCTCCTAAAAATCTATGTTAACATTTTATATTCAGTTGAAATTGATTGTTAAAAGTTTATTTGTTATATTGATAATTAAAACTTCTATTTTGGATTAAGCCACACATGTATACTGAAAAGGGCTGTTGAATTATATGGCAACAAATTTCCTGATTCATTGTTCGAGTATATATATATATATATATATATATATATATATATATATATATATATTTATTTGTATAGTTCTAGTGTAACTATATATGTCTGAGAGGCAAAGTTTCTTCTAACATTTTTCACTATATTCCACCAACATTTAAATTGATTGCAATGTCTAAAATTGTGTTATCGTTAACCCTTCAACTGGTGCTCGACCACTTTTTGCCTAAAAGTGGTCGCGGCATTAGTCATGGCTCACTTCACCAAACTATAAAACACGTATTTTGCAATTCAACATTACGCCCACTTAGAATTGCCCTATCACAATAAATAAAATACCTTAGGAAAAGTAATGTTCCGTAGATGCATAATCATGCAATAAAAATACCACAAAAAGTTATAAATAATATTCCAAAAATTGTTGAAGTTCACGTATTTTTAATACGTAACGTCAAAGATTTGAACCGTGCGCCTTTTCGTAAAATGCGACGTCATTTTTCCCGATATCATTACAACTCTATTTATCTGTCATTTAAGTCAACTAAAACACTGTTCTATAGATCACATGTTTCTCTTTCTAACCGTAGATTAGAACTTTTTCTGCGTCTCATAGATCCAGAGATATTCCTACTTGAACATAGAACAAACTTGACGAGACGAAATTTAATTGGCATTCGGTGCATTTTACGAATAGACGTAATCATTTCTCTATGGTTTTAAAATTATTTTTCTTTACAGTATGTTGTAAGGGAAATTTCATTCTACAAGTTGGTTCTACTTAACATTCTCTACAGTTATTTTCAGATACTCTTTCCAAGACCAAACGTAGGCAATACTTCGCGATGTGATGAAATAGTTTAGACGCAGAAGGGCGTGGCATGTGTTATATTTTTATTATTTCTTTTATTTTGAAGGTTTGTGTATACAAATTGTATATAAATTGTGTATACAAGTTACAATCTATGTGTTTTTATTTCTAAAGTTTGTTTTTGAGTGAATTTCGAGTGTGTATATGGAATAAGCAAGTGGTAATTCTAGCCTATATGCATATTTTCTTATATTTAGTGTTTTATATGATTATACAAGTGAATATGTGTGTTATTCCTTGTAAAGTATATTGTCTTAGTAAAATCTAATGATTTTGTCTTAGGCCTAGCTTTAGAAAGTTACTAATTACGCCTAAATGTCAAGAGTTCAAACCTAACCTCAAGCGTCAGAATAGCAAATTTTGGAAAATTGTCATTCTTATATTGAAAATCTAACAAATTTTTTTCCCCCTAAATATATTCACAAATATATGACAAATGTCAAGTAATGGTTGAAATAATTCTGATAAATCTATTAGTATGTTATTCATTACCATTTTTGTAAAATTTCTGCTCCGTTACTCTTTGATTTTTTGGTATTTGACCAAAAAACTCCAAATGTAATACATCTAACATTTTTTTTTCACTACACACCTAAATTCTATGCACCTTTCTGGACATAATGATATATAGAAGTTCTGTATAAAATATATTTTACTATTTTTAATGTTTTTTTGAAAAAATAAAGAGAAAATTCAGTTTTTACGTAAAATAATTTTTTACATTTTGAAAATGTAACAAATTTATATATAATTTTTCCTAAATATATTCACAAATAATACACAAAAATTGTGTATATCTTAGAAATAGGTAGTAAGCTATTGATTTTGGGTGATACAGGTTTTTCTGAAAAAAGTTAATATCATTTTTGACATCTAACATACTTACTCCAAAACCGTTTCAAAAATTTTTTTTTTATTACATAGATGAATTCTATGCATCTTTCTGAGAAAAATGATATCTTATAAGTTAGGTTTTGTATACAAATAACATATTTTATTAATTTTTAAACGAACGAAGAATTTTTAAGACAAATTAACATGCGCCAGATTGAGGGTTAAGCTTAGGCTGAAGTATCTAGAGGATAAATCCACTTCCTAGGAACAAACAACCTTTAAGTCCAAGACCAATAAGAAGATGTCCAAGTTTGTAAAGGAAAGATGGGTCTAAAGGATAAAAAGAAGAAGCAAACTTAAAGGTCATAAATAATAATATCACCGTATATAAATAAAGAATTATTAAATTTGGTTAAAATTAGTGTAATATCTATAAATAAACTAGTTTAAATGAAACTTATTCACTAGTCTATATAAGTGGCCTAGGCCTGAATATAAAGTACAAACAATTTAAATCAAGATCCTAAATGAATATAGGAGAAAACCCATTTTTCATAAGAGTGCCAATGGACATTTGTCATCTTTTTCTTTCCTGGCATCCTAAATTCATTTGTCTCCTTAACATAATTGTAACATTGTGAATTTTTGAGTCATTGGTTTGTAAAATATAGAACAGAGGTTTGAATAAGGAGGGGTTTGAATAAGAATATGTATACGTATGACAGAAGTAACAAGCAAGGAGGTGAGTACAGCCTAATAGTTTGCAAAAATGAACTTTTATAATTGAACAAAAAACAAAATTCGAAGAGATATAAATGATGAAAAGTAATTAGAGAATTGTAAATTGTAATTAGAGATAAGTAGAAAATAAGAATTGTTTTCCCATTAAATTTAATTTTCAAAATTCTAACTGGCAAATATGCACTTGCCATGGCGCCCAACTTTTTACTATTTTTCTTTTATTACTAGCTTTTCCCTTTTTAATAAATCATTATGATTGTCTCACAAGGTTGGGCAATTTGTTATTTCAGGTAAACTTCAACCCCACGCTCCCTATAAAGTCAGTACCCCGATTTTTATATTATTACATAATTTATAAGTAAGTAAGAAGAGTTTTGTGAGAATTCGCTCATTTGCTAACTAAAGACATTTATAATTTCTCTTCTTTCCATCATTCTGAACTCACCACCCACATAACATACTTATTGTTATAATAGTTAGAATCTACCAGCTAACTCTGATTACATTTTATTGTGGTGATTATATATTTTTTAAGTTGGGCGCCATTTTGTAATATATATTACAAAATCAAATAAGAATAATGAAAAAGAAATACTCTTGAAGAGAGCATAGAAAATTTCTAATTGGGTCGTAAGTTCTTTAATATAGTGTACTCTGGAGAGTTTCCAATAAAAATACAGAATCCAATTTTCTGAAATGTACATTTAATTATTAAGAAAAATATTATAGATTGCATACAAGTTAAAATATTTCCTGAAAAAAACATAAATCATCACATTTTTTATAACATCATAAATTTATAATTCATCCATACTTAATTTATAACTAATTTCCTGGTTGCAACCTAATTCAAAATAAATATCTTTCATATATAAAAATGCAATATACTCAAAATTTACAATATTTTTATATTACCAAATTTCTTTTACTAAATACTTATTCTTTAAACATCAAATCTAATAAAATCAACTCATGAATGTTTTTCTATTAACCCTTTGAGTGCCACAAGAAAATTTTCATAACTCACCCAAAAATGCCACAGGTATAAATGGTTTTTTGGAGAACTTTGTTATAATTGACACAGATTAAATTGTATACAAGATATCTTAACAAATTTAGTGTCAAAATGCTCAGTGTTACCTAGGCTACAATTATATTTGTAAATAAGTTGGATTCTATATGTAAAAAAAAATTATTTAATAAAAACCAAACTTTAGATAATTTAGAAAAAAAAATTTTACATTTTTTTTTTTTTTACCTCACAAACCAAAAATATTTTATATATGGGAAGTGTGCTATTTTCTATCTATATACTGTTTTCTATAAGTGACCAAATTTTTAAATTATTTGGTTGAAAACCAAACTCAAACAAAAAACTTTTATCTCAGAACTAACCTATCCCAACCTATCCTAGGCCTATTTTGTTTACCTGATGTACTAGGTTAATCTAAGTTTAAATCAATATCACTATCACTAAACTGATTGTCACTATCACTTTCTGGTTGATATAACAGGTCTAGATCACTGTCATTCCCAAATAAATGTAACAAATCATCTTCAGAGGCTAAAGAGTCATCGTCTGAATAACCTAAAAGTAATCTGTCTACTTCGCTACCTCTTAGATTTTCTTCCGCCATTTCAAAGCAATATATTATCCAAAATACTACTTTAAACTTGTAATAACTAAAATAATAACCTTCAACAAACAAATAATAAAATATCACGAACAACAAACTTCAAAAAAACTGATGACTGTAGCGAGAAAATAATATCAACACACAATAATATCAGTAGACTTCTAACCTGCAAGTGAAAATGACAACAGCTGATTTTGTGCATCAGTAATTGTTGTCATCTGTTTAGTTAGCTAAAACAAAATTTTTTTCCACCACTGAATATCACTGGATATACCACAAAGTATTTTAAAACACCGAAATACTATATAGCAGATTACAAATAAATTAATTAAACTACGAAATACGCAGTGGCGATGGATTGTCACCGTGGCATTTCTCGCACGAAAAAATGGTGACGATAGATCGTCACCGTGGCACCCAAAGGGTTAAAGTGTATGATCATTATTTTTTTATTTTATTTGAAAACACATTTTTTCTTAATTGAAGCCATGTGATATCTCTGCAAAACATCCCATCCAAATTTTGTTAAAATAGATTGTAAGTTCCAATTATTCTTATGTTTAGGTTTTTTAAGAAACATATTTTGAGCATGTCATACCAAGCACGTTAATCAATGAAAGCTACATTGTACAATATACTTAAAATTTGCAAGAGGGTTTGAGGCAAGAGCAGATGGGGATAAACCCTGCCCACATTCCAAGACCGATTACTTATCCCCTCTTCTCCACTCTGGCAATGCTAATGTCATTTGTCAATTTGGTTAGTTGTGTCATGTTTAGCTTCACTTAACCGATCCTAGTCAAATATTTAGTTAAATTGTTTCGTACACAAGCTTTTGAACATGTTATCAAAATGAGTGAAAAATAGAACTGTGTTGTTTTGGACCTTTCACAAATAATAGAAATTATAAAATGCTTGTGTAAAGGTGAAAGTGCTAGCAGTATAGCGCCAATATACGATATCGGGTAAACAACCATAAAATGACATTAAACGAAGTACAAAGAAAACTATGAAACCAGCAAAACTTGAACAACTTGATTCAGTAATGTATCAATGCGGTTTATTCAAACTCGCAGTCATGGGATTCCTCCTTCAGGGCCTATTATAATTTCTTAGGCCATTGACATTAATAAGAAGCTTGATAGGGATCCACCTTTCAAAACAAGCATAGGATGCTTAGATAAATTCAAGTGCCGGCATGGTATCCGACAGTTGGATATATCAGGTGTCATGTGAGAAAGTAAGTGCTGATAGTACTGTCATAACAGAGTTCCAAGATAAGTTAAAAAAGAGATAACCAAACGAAAATTGTTAAAAGAGCAGGTATATAACTGTGACGAAACAGGCATGAATTGGAAAGTCCTACCTGAAAAAACCGTGGCCTCTCTAATGGAAAAATCTGCCCTGGGATTTAAAATGCAAAAGGACCGTATTATTGTAATGGTTTGCATGAATGCAAATGGAACACATCGATTACCTCCACTTGTTATTGGCAAATCAAAAAATCATAGGGCTATTAAACATTTAATTCTAAACGCCTCAACTGTAACATATTATTCACAGAAAAGTGCATGGATGAGTTAGAATATACTCCAGGACTGGTTTAATAAAAATTTTGTGCCCGGTATAAAATCACACTTAGCATCAAAGAAATTTCCCACAAGAAGTAATGTTACTTACGGACAATGCACCTACACATCCACAATGTGAAATGAAGAGTGATGATGGAAAAATCAGTTGTCACTTTATGCCAGCTAATACGACTACACTAATTCAACCAGGGCATAATAGAAGCAATGAAACACCGATACCAGAAAGGTTTCATGCAAAAGCTTGTTTCCACTGATGATGTGCTAAATGTGAAAGATTTCTGGAAATCTTACACAATTAAAAATGCAATTTCAATGTGACCAAATGTGAGCTCGGAATGAGGATTCTGAGAGGTTGAAATAAATTGTACCGTAAGCTAGAAAACATTGAAACGACGCTATGGATAGTCACATTGAAACATTGAAGAAAACGATATGGAGGATAACAATGATGAAAATGTAATCTTGCAAGTTTGCAAACTTATGCCCAGTGGAGAAAATATATCAATGAACGATGTTAATGAATGGTTTAGAATAGATAAATATGATGCTGGTTTTCATATTTTAAGTGACAATGAAATTGTGAAGAGTGTGATGAATGAAGACGATTGTGAGATTGATGATGAAGATGATTCTGTTGTTGAAAACTTGGTGAAAACAATACGTCATAAGGAAGCAGAAAACAAGTTTTCGAAGTGCATTGACTGGTATGAAAAGTAGGAAGGTGCAGATGCAACGCAGGCTGTTATTGCTATACAGAATACGAAACACTGCTGCAAGAAAAGCCTGTATTAAAACAAAAAAAGATAACTGATTATTTGTATTAGAGTGTAAGTTTTACCATAAGCTTTTAATTTCTTTATTATTTATTGGTTTCAACCACAGTTTTCATTACATTGGCTTTATACAAAATACAGTACGTAAATTATTTATCTTCATTGTAAAAATTTGAGTTAATAGGTTGATATTCTTATAGTATATAATTTCCAATTTTATTATAGTATAATAATTTTAATAAAGATTAAAAAAAAAAAAAACTTTATTACTACAAAAATAAATAAAAATTGAATAAAGAAAATGTTATTAAAAGTGCAAAAATGTAGAGGGCTTAAACTATAACACAAAAAACTTAGAAACCAAGTTTATTTTTAGCACATAAAATGAAATCAAGACAAGTTATGCTACAAATGCATAACTTGAAAAATAACTATACAACTAAACTATACTAATAACTATATAACTATACTTGTCGAAAGTCATTGATTACATCCTTATTACTGAATCCCTTATTACATCCTTATTACTGAGGGAGGGAGGGAGGGAGGGAGGGAAGGAGGGAGGGAGGGAGGGAGGGAGGGAGGGAGGGAGGGAGAGAGAGAGAGAGAGAGAGAGAGAGAGAGAGACAGAGACAATCATATAGAAAGAGAATGATTTGGAACTGCACTACAATCTCTCAGAATTTTTTTCTATAGCTCCAAATATGATAAAAAGTTTAAATAAGCATAGGTCTGGAAAAGCTTCGTTTCACTTGTGAGTGTTTTTTAAATACACTATATCTTTGGAAGTAGATAGATATTGAGTGGAGATTTGGTATTCACATTATATATGTAACCTTTTACAAGTATACTAGAAAACCACCGAGACTTTATTTTCAATATTTTCAAAATGGGGGATGTTTAAAATGTTTAATGTCAAATATCTCGGAAAACATTGGTTTTCCCCTTTAACGAAAAACAAAATGCTTCTTTTCTTGAAGCCCAAAACAAAATAAAGCTCAAAAGATAATTAATTGAGTAATCGACAAAACCTAATAGTTTAATTTCTGTCTAAAACACCCAAGAATAGACTAAAAACAAAATATTTTTGAATTCAGATAATTTTTATCCCCATTTTTTTTTTTTTTTTTTTTTTAATTTTAGGTCTTAAGAATCAAATAAGGTTATTTAAAATAAGTTATTTGCATTGTATTCGTTTTTTTATTAGTTTTTTATTATCAATTAACTCAGAATTAAATTTTTCGAATTGTGTTTTTCGACTACACTTTTTGGGGCTTTACGATCATTTTCTTAAAAACTACTAGAGATATAGTTCTAGGACTTTTGAGGTCACAAAACGAATAGGACCACCAAATTTGCAACATAATTTATGCCCATGATATTCAATATGGCCGCTTATTATCAATGGATCAGAAATCCTACCACATCTTTTGCTAACAAAGCGTTTTTAAGCCTATGTTTATATGAACTTTTTAGCTACAGAGTCATTTCCTGAGAGATTGCCATTCAGTTCCGAATCATCTGTATATATAAATACTAGTACCGTATATAAATACTAATATTCAATTACCAATCATTATTTGAACAATAAACTTTTTTATTTACTCACCGTATAATTAGAATTGTATGCAATATTATCTGTTTCCTCAGGATCAGCTCGTAAGTCAAATAATTCCCACTGAGGTCTGTAATAATACTTTTGTAAAGTTCTATACCAGTATGTAGGATAGCCATCTCTAGTACGATTTAAAATATCCTAAAAGCAAGAACAAATATGTTATATGTTTATTCAAAAACTGTTACAAATAAACAACTATTATTAAATTATTCGTAAATTTCATTTTTTTAATGTTGTCTTCTGAAAACTTATTCCACTCTGTAAACCAATTAATTAATAATTGAAATCAGGTTAAATATTTCAACAGACTTTCAGCACAGTTCAGATATTACCATAGTTTCAAAAGATTTTTTTTAAATACAAATATGTGTGCTTTTAACTTAATTCACAAATTATTGTTACTATAACTTGCAAAACTTTTCATTTGATCATGAAGTTTTAAAAATCGAAGATAACAAATGTTTATTGAACAGAGTGTTTCAAAAATGAATTTACAATTTTTAAAACATGTAAAAATTTATCTAGATAACTTACAAAATTGGTTGACTTAGTATTTTAAAACAAAACACATAAAATTTGACTCACATAATGCTGTCAACATAGATATGCCATCAACATTGCAGTTAAAAATAGCTAGTTTCATTGGTGCCGAACATGTTCTCTGTCTTTGATTTCATGAAACAAACTCCGTGATTATAGTTCAAGATAATTTTCATACCCAGTATGGTATAGATAATCTAAAAAGGTCTACAATTCACTCTTGACATCAATTGTCAATGTTTTGTACATGACAAATCATCAGGTCACCTGTAACTATCGATGATGTTGTAGAACAAGTATTAGTTACTCCTCCCCTAACTCGTATATCTGTAATGAAGCTATGATTTTATAAATATGAGCTCTTACCTCTCACTTCCCTGTATTCCTATAGTTTGCTACTCTAGACGATATCAGAGGAATAGGTGTTCTCAATAATGTTTTTAAAAACTCATATCTTATAGTTATTATTCAATTTATTAAAAAACATAATTTCTTTTTAACCTAAATCTAAACCTATAATTAATTATAACACATCAATAAAAGTCATTGTTCTTCCTAAAATTGATTTTACTATTAAATATATATATATATATATATATATATATATATAAGAAAACTAATTGTCTGTTTATACTTCTGAGATATTAAATAAATTAACTTAACCCTCCAACGGTTAACGGACCCAGGCCTGGTCCAATAACTTAGGCACCGTCTATAAAACACGTATTTTGCAATTCAACGTTACGCCCACTTAAAATTGTCCGATCGCAATAAATAAAATACCGTTGGAAAGCTAATGTTCCGTAGATGCATAATCATGCAAAAAAAAATACCACAAAACGTTATAAATAATATTCCAAAAATTGGTGAAGTTCGCATATTTTTGATGTGCAAAATCGTAGATTTGAACTCTGCGCCTTTTTCGTTAGCGCGACGCCATTTTTCCCGGTAAAATTACAACTCTATTTTTCTGTCATTTATTTCAACTAAAACACTGTTCTATAGATCACATGTTTCTCTTTCCAACCGTAGATTACAAATTTTTCTGCGTCTCATAGATCCAGAGATATTCCTACTTGAACATAGAACAAACTTGACGAGACGAAATACAGTTGGCAGTGTTAGCAATACACGTATTCGTTTCTCTTTGGTTTTAAAATTATTTTTCTTTACACTAAGTTGTAGGGGAAATTCCATTCTATAAGTTGGTACCACTTGAGTTGAGATATTGCTTACTTACAATTTGTTGTTTTGAAGTGAAGTCCAACGTCCAAACGTAGAAAATGTCTGACGTGAACACTAATATTTGGCATGGCAAATATTGGTTTTGGGATTAGATTTTTGTTATTTTGAAGGTTTGTGTATACAAATTGTATATAAATTGTGTATACAAGTTACAATATATGTGTTTTTATATCTAAAGCTTATGTTTTTGAGTGATAGTTTAGTTTTTGAACGGTTCATATTTGGGATAACCTAGGCCAATATTGTAAGTGTAGCCTATATGCATATTTTCTCATATTTAGTGTTTTATATGATTATAAAAGTGAATATGTGTGTTATTCTTTGTAAAGTATATATTTTCTTAGTAAAATATATTGATTTTGTCTTTGGCCTATCTTCAGATTGTTACTAGTGAAGCTAAATTGTGGAGGTTACAAACCTAACCTCACTTGTAAAAGTTACCTTTTTAGGGAAAATCGGTATTTTTATTTAGAAAATGTAACATATTATTATTTTTCCCCTAAATATATTCACAAATATATGACAAATCTCAAGAAATGGTTGAAAAAAATCCTAAAAATCAATTAGTATGTTATTCATTACCATTTCTGTGAAATTTCTGCTCCGTTACTCTTCGATTTTTTGGTATTTGACCAAAAAACACCAAATGTGATACATTTAACATTTTTTTTCACTACACACCTACATTCTATGCACCTTTCTGAACATAATGAGATATAGAACTTTTGTATAAGATATATATTACTATTTGTAGTGATTTTTTGAAAAAAAAATGACCATTTTACCTTTTTTCGTAAACTATTTTTTGTTTTTTTGATAATATAACAAATTTTTTTTTTCCCCTAAATATATTCAAAAATATTACACAAAACTTTTGTATATCTTAGAAAAAGGTAGTAAGCTATTGATTTTGGAATATACAGGTTTTTCCTGAAAATTGGTAACTTCGTTTTTGACATGTAACATACTTACTCCAAAACCGTTTCAAAAAATTTTTTTTTTATTACATAGATGGATTCTATGCATCTTTCTGAGAAAAATGATATCTTATAAGTTAGGTTTTGTATACAAATAATATATTTAATTAATTTTTAAACAAATGAAGAAATTTAACATGCGGCCCTTGTAGGGTTAAATAGCTGTATGCTATTCTATAACTTTTCTTTACATATAAAGATGCCAAGTCCCAATTTAAATACTTTTGTTAACAAACGATTTATAACCTTTTGTTTTTAACCTCTTGTCTTTTTACACAACTCTAATAAAACACTTTAACATTTTGTTCAACTAACTTCTGAACATCTCATTTATAAAATGTTGATTTAAACTTTGACTAAAAGACACTTACGTCCATCCCGCTCCAAACAGTTTTCTCAGAATTGTCTTGTTTATTTACCATATTTGGACATTGTATGACTGTTGACACACCTCCCTCCTTGCTTCGAAAATTTTCTTTTTTTATATACAATGCTCTAAATTCTCTATTTAAATTCACTTTCCATTTATTATATCATATTTACAATGAGTTTTTGAGAAATATAAAATGTCATTAAAGACTTTGTGGTTAAAGAAGAGATTTGAGTTTGCAAGAAATATAATAATTTTTAAAATCAAAATTAATTTGTTAAATGAAGAAATGAGAACAAATAAGTGGTAAAGATTAGTTAAGATTGATGAATTTATAATTATGAATGAAGGTTATAGTATTAAAGTTGAAGAAAAGGGTTTTATAAGGTTTTTTTATAAAAAAGAAGTAATTAGTTGTATTAGAAGTTGAAGTTATGGATATTTATGAGGTTTCTATGATAAATGAGTTTTACAATGAAATAATTTTTACGACAAATTGAGTTATTCTGTGAATTATATGATAAATAATGTTCTGTAAATTTTTATGAAGAAGGTTGATAGGAGAATTTCATGATGATGCTAAGGCAGAAAAAAAGAATTCTGAGAACATTAATAATAATTTTTACAAGGATTTACTGCAAGTTTTATGATGAAGTCTGAAGTTAATACAGCAAAGTTATAGATTGATGCTTTGAAGTGAAATTCCTTTGAAGAAACAGATAGTTTTTCTCAAAAGGAAATAGTTTATTTTGAATTTTTAAAAAAAGTAATAATTATAGAAAGATATTTTGAGGAAGTTTGATGGGGAATAAAAATAATGACCTAGCACTGAACAGAAATTATTAATAAACTATGAATGTAATTTGATTTTTTAAAGGTGATTAACAATATTTTTCAAATAATTAACAATTTTTTCAGAGAAAGTAATTAACGATGTTTTTCAAGTAATAACAATGGTTTTTATGAAAAATAAATTGGAAATTTTAATATGTAAATTATTTTCCCTAAATTAAAAAATAATATAGATATTTATCCTAAATAAATAATAATAAATAGTAAGTTATGTATATAAAATAGTCACATATAAAAAATGTATGTTTTAAAAATATAGAATAATATTGCATGTTAATTTAGTTCCGTAATAAAAGAAAATAAAAGGTTTACATAGTACATAAAAAAAAGAAAAGAGAAAATTATATGTACAATGCATCCGACCCATCAGCAACTTTTTGCATCGTTTTTAGAGGAGAATAAAACCATGTCAAAGAGAGATGCATATGAGAGGAGACTTGTTGGCCTTGATGGGTCATCCCCTTCCCTACTACGGCAAGGTCTTCAGTGTATTTTGCCAATATGTACAGTATTCTAATTTTAATTTTCGTTGCTGTGTCCACCGTAATTGTTTACTCTGTGTTCAATATTTTGAATGTTTAGATTATTGACCTGTGCTGTATATACTGTATATTTTATATTAGCATATAATCTGTAATAATGTGAAAGATTAGTTTTAATAGTATGAAAAATTAGAGTCAGAATTCAAGGTTTGTAATAAGTGTTAAACGCGCGAGATTAAAAATACAGAGAGTGGGAGAAGCTTTTGAATAAAATGTAGCTTTCGTCAAATTCTTTTAAGGAAGTAAAATGGATTTTCAAAACAACATAATGAGCTACGATGTTTAGTGTTAGTATAGATTAATATGTACAGATGTTTAATTTTAGTATTGTATAATTGGGTTGAAGTGTTGTTTTTTGTCATTAATAATTAATAAAATGTGTGGAGAGAAAGGGGTGTGTGAACTGTTTATAGAACAGCGGAAGTAAATTACGGAGGAGGTTAGAGCTGGTTTCCAATTAAAAAAGGGAAGTAAGAATTTGTCTCGTGGCGGTCAAACAGTCTTAGTAGAACTTTCAAGGAAGTGAGACGCACTTTCAGTTTGGACAAATATTTTCAAAATGTAGTTAAACGTTTAGATGTACAAGTCGTTTTCTGAAATTAGCAGTTCAGTGGTTAGAGATGAGAGACGTTGTTTCTTTTTTGTCTAAAAGAAGTTTTAGAACATTTTAGTGAAAATAACGTGTTATGAAAATAGAGATAACAGACAATTACGTTTTCTGGTACAAAATAGAACAATGCGTATTGTGCCTAAATACACTTAAGTATTGAAAGTGGTTTATGTTTTGTAAGCGTGGACAATTGTGAGGTGTTGAAATGGACTAAAAGATTAACAGACATTCTTAATACGGACATTTGTCGAATAATGGAAGGCTCGAAATCCACGATTGATACAACGTCGACGGACAGCTCAGCACGTGCACATAATCAATGAACTTCTTTCAACAAAGGACGGTAACCAGTGTTAAATAACACTGAAACTCATATTGTGTAACTATGTTATTATATTTAGTGTACTATTTTTTATAAATTTAATGTTTTTAAATAATTATTTTGTTTTAGGATCATAAAAGTCAACTGACTTACAAAATTTTTAATAAAAGTAATTTAAAAATAATACAAACAGATAATTTTAATCTGTTCTTTCAACATATGAATTTCTAAGTTGCAACATAAAAAACTAAATTCAAGATTCAAACTTTTTGACCTTCTTAAAAGGTAATCATAATAATTGATAATAGGATGTTTAGATTAGAAAGATTATGAAATTGTTGATTAATATATGTACTAAAATTTTAAATTTTAATAAATCCATGTTAACATTTCAGCTACAAGTGCTTTCATTTCTGAAACCAAGATCACTGTGAAGTACACTGATAAAAGGACTCACCCCTGAGAAATTTAATAACAATAATTAACTTCTTTTTTCTAAATTGATGTTAACACATCTGGCGCCCATAAGTCGAGCAAAAAATAATAATTAAATTCAAAATTTAATAAATAAATACTTAGTGGAACTCTTCAAGTTCGAAAGAATAATTTTTATATTTTCAGATAGCTTCACTATTATTAATAAATAACAACAGGCACATTATTGAATTATTACAAATCTCAATGAAACATAAAAGAGTTGTGATAACAGTTGCTTAATTGTGAAACACCTGTCACAATATAAGTTGATTTGTGAAATTTTACATGTGAGTTATTATTTACCTTAATATGGAATTTCACCAAGTACTGACTGTGTTTACACTTAATACATTGTGATAACAATCAAACAAAAAATTAGAGGTGTTACAGATAATTAGAAATGACGAGATGTTGGGAACAGTAGCATCTGATATTGGTGTTGGTGTTTCCACATGTTTCTGATTGGGTCATGAAGAAAAATAAGTTTGAAGAGCATGCTTCGAAGATGCCTAACAAGAAACTATGAAAATGTACCAAATCAATAAAGTAAATAAGGCTGTATTTTTATGGTTTACACAACAGAGGGAAAAGGAAGTGGTGCTGACAGGACCAATAATTCAGGAAAAACCCAAGATACTATCCGAAATGATGAAAAAGGCAGGTGAAGGATTTAAAGCATGTAAGGGATGGCTTGAAGAATGGGAAATTAGGTACGGTGTACATCAATTAAATGTCTATTGAAAAACGTTATCACCCAATTTCAATGCAGTATATGTTTACAAAACAGCTAGAAGATTTTTTATTAGGTTTCACTAAAGATCAAGTCTTCAATGCACATAAAACTGATTTAAATTTGAGAAAGTTACCAAAAAGATCATTTTCTTCAAAATATGAAAATAGTGCTCCTGGATATTAAATGAACAAACAAAGGGTGACAGTTTTGTTTTGCAGCAATGCATGAGAAAACATTGTTTTTGGCCTATGTGCATAGGTAAGTCTAAAAGCCAAGGGCTTTGAAACATATTGAAGAAAATACACTTCCTGTACACTAAAAAAACCAGAAAAGTTCATGGATTTCTTCCAAGCTGTTTACAGAATGATTCAAAAACGAATTCATACCAAGTGTAGAGTCGTTTTTGAAAACAAAAATCTCCCCAGAAAGGCAATTTTACTGATACACATCCTCAGAATCTGTAAGACAGCAACATAATTGCAAAAATTTTGCCGTAAATGTGACAAGTTTAATCAGCCTTTAGAGCAAGGGGTCATGTGACTTTCAAAAATCACTATCAAGGTATTCTGAGATTCTTTTTCAAGGCGCAAACAAGTGCCCGAAATTGTGCCTGAAATATTTAAAACGATTAACATGAAGCACAATGCTTCACGATGAAGCAGGATGTACTCGTGTGCTCAATCTTGGGATAAAATAAAATCCTCAAATCCCCAAAAATGTTGGAAAAACTGTTTAGTGGGGGTATTAATTGAGGACGAAGATGAAAATGAAGACAATCTTCATAATTTAATTGAAAAATACCAGGATGTGAAGAAATCAATCATGATGAAATAACCGAATTGATAACCAACTGATGATGAGTCAGAACAAGATATTGTTGACAAGTTGTTTCCCCAACCAACTAACAACAGCATAACAGACTAAGAGGACGATGATGTAGCAGAGAGCAGCCATGACACTGCTGCCGAAATATTCAATGCCTTAGAGTAGGTTCATTAAGGCTAGATATTTTTGTAAGCTATTGTATCTCTAAATATTTTTGTTTGTTTGAATTCACTCCAGTATGTAAGTTTCGGATCAGTCGGATTTTAGGTTACTGAAATTGTTTAGGTAAAAAATTACTATATACTGTACTAAAGTAGGTTTCATATTTTTAGGTTTACTTTACGGTTTGTAGAACGATCAGAAGAAGCATGGCGTGCAGACATTTTACTCATGCTGAGATATTACCGATAGAAAGCCCTGCGAGAAAGAAAAAAAAAATAGACGATTTTTTTTCAAAAACTGTAGTGTAATTCATTTGTTCCTAACATAAATTGCAAAACTTTATAGTACTGCACTATCATTTATATCGGCATGTAATTAATTTATGTTTAAATTTTATAGAAATTGAACACTGTTTTCATTTATTTTATCTGAGGCATAAAAAAATGTGTTTTAATTTTTATCATAAATTTCGGTTATCCGAATTCACATACACCATCTTTATTTCAGTTAACAGAGGTTCCACTGTATCTTCATCGAACTCAAATATCCTTATTTTCGCATATCTGGATCAGGTTAATCATAAATTAAGCCAGATAAATGGAGTTTTGCCATAAATGAAGAGTTAGTAGTATATCAAATATAACAATAACTTAACCAATATATTATTAAAATAATAAAAATGCATTAAAATCATTAACACTAGCCTGAAAGGAAGGTGAAAGGAAGAAATCTTGATCTATTGGATACGGCATTGCATAGTTTAGGTTATGTATCAACTTGTAGCGATGTGTACGTACTGAGCGCATTGGATAATACATTGTTATTTCATGAAGACTATGACTTGCGAATACAGTTTCATTTTCATTTTTTGTTTCTGAAACATAAATTTAAATAAAATGTTGTAACACTGTCATTACTATAAAACAATGTGGGGTTCATATTCTTTTATTTAAACAAAAATAAGTAATAAATTACATAATTAACATTGTTTTTCAATCAAAGAGGTTAACTATTTATATATTGTAGTTAAATACTTTGTTGAAATTAAACATCTTCCTATTCACCACAATGTTACATAATGCCAGATAGAATAGGTCTACAACAGATAAACATCCCAAATGTTAAAGAAAAAAACAACCGCATACATAGATACAAAATTTACAATAAAGGTCTTCAAGACTAAAACATCTATGGGCACCTTTAAGAGGTATCTGTGTATTATAATAATGTTTATAATTTTTATTGCTTTCTATTCAATTTTAAGGAAATTTTAGCTATTTGTAATCTCCCCCACAGAGAGATGTTTCCAGTTTTACCATTTTTGAACTATTGTTAATTAATTATTTAACATACCTTTTTACATCATACATCAAAAGTAGTTCTGTTGTGTAACTGCTACAGCTTATCACCTCAATATGAGGCATCTTCAGGCATAGCACGGAAATATTTTATATCCGTTTAAGTGAAAGCGTATAAAATATTCCTACGCTCCTAGGAATATTTTATACCCTTTCACAACCCTTAATATGCCCATGCTAATTGATTCACGTTTTTTTTCATCGGTTGAAATAATTTCAAAAATTCGCCAAAAATAGAAATTCTATCCCAATCATAAAGTGATCCATAGCTTTTTTTTAGGAAAAGGTCCAAATTAATCATATATGTAACTAAAAATTTGATTGGTGCAAAATTGTAAAAGTTATAAGCTCAGGAAGCAAAAAATTTCAAAAACGGAAAAATTTTTTCTAAATTCAGGCCTAAATAAATACTATAAAAATGTATAGGCCTGGTTATACAAAATACACAAAAGTTTCATAATTTAGTTGTGAATAGAAATATGTAAAAACATTTACCAATTTCAAAGTAGTTTTTATGAAATAGATTTTTTTATGTCCGTACTACACAACGGCACTAAAATTTAGCCTATTTTGAAACATCAATCTAAAATGTATCCTTTACCCAAAAATGAAATTTTATATACCAAATTGTAGAGAATAAATCTTAGAATAGAACTGTAAACTTGAACATTTTATATAACTTACCATTTTGTAATCAGAAATTACGAAACGAAATTTCGTTATGTATGTTATGAACTCACATATCGACATAGCCTACACTGTTACTAAATTTAGCTTGTCTAAAACTAATTTCACTAAACAAACACAATAACAAACACTACACTTATTTATTTATATATAAAACACAATTTCATAAACGTTATTCACTATAAATCAGCAAAATAACATTCAATTCAGATCAAACTAACTCTAACCTAAAACGTGGCTTTAGATACAATAATGGCGGTTGATGTTCAACTGTAAAAACGCTTGGTTTGAGAGGGGATTTGCTAAAGACTCAGTGGAACAAAATGTATACAAGACATACCAATGGAATCAGTGAACCTTTATCTTCAAAACCTTGTAAAAAGAATTTTACAAACACTTCATCTGTGAGAAACATATCGACTTCCAAAGAAGCTTGCTAATTGGTTGAAACCTTGGCCCAATAGCAAAGCTTTATGCGGTTGGACACAAAACCTAAACCTTAAACGTGATCTAAGATTTGAAAGCAGTGGTAGAAAGATTGAAATGCAAGCTTTCTATTGGTGTAAATATCATTGTCCTAAAGTCGGTGTGTATAACTGTTATAGATCTTGAAAGTTGACGAAATTCTACCGTTCGTCGACGCTCGGACCAGCTGTTTAGAGATCTGCAATTATTCCATCGATTATTAGACGTGTTAATATTCATTTTAGAAACATATGGTAAATACAAAGATTAAAGTTTGAAAAGTTTCCTTTCCAACGGTATAAAGTTTATTAAGATTGGATGACAATTAGTGGGTCAAATATTAGAATGTATAGTACTGCACGCTACTTGTAAAAGTACTTCAGTTTTCTGAAGTAGTGCAAGTTGAAGGAAATATTCCTACGCTGCTAGGAATATTTTATACCCTTTCACTTAAACGGATATAAAATATTTCCGTGCTATGACTGAAGATACTTTTTGTTGAGATAAAACAGCTGTAGCAGTTATACAACAGAACTAATTTTTACAAAGGATATAAAAAAGTAGGTTGGACTAATTAAGCTCTAATTAGCTGCGCTTTAGTTAAATCTAGCATGTAATCTAGATTTGACTTTCTTCTCAATATGATTGAAAAAGTAGCATAATTTTAAAATTGTGGATTTGAAATGTTTTTTTGGTAATACCTTCTTGTATACATGAGGATTTAATGAGTTATTTTTGTAATGAGCGATTTGCATATATTAATGCCAAGAGCAGAAACTTACAAAAATTATATTAGTGCCCTTATCATGTTAGTTACATGCCATGTTATCTACATGCATGGCATTATTTAGATGAACATTCCTCCAATTTATTTCTTTAACCCCCCCCCCCCTTAATTATTTTCATTCACCATGCTTGGTCATTTTACAATAAACCATTCTTAATATTACATTTCAATGCTTTACTATTGCATTTTATCTCTTTACTTTAGTCTTTATTCAATTAAATCATTTTTTCCACTTTTAATTACCTCTTAACTTATTTATTTTTATTGACTCTAAATTTTGTAGTTTTATAGTTCCTTACATTGTTCATCATATTCTATTATTACTTTTTCTTATTTTTAACTCATTTTCTTATTAATTAAAAACCCCTTCAAGAATGATTTTTAAACCCCTTTTTTTATGATTTCCCCCTTTTAATTATTTGATTATTATTTGTTATTTTGTGCCAATCCCCCCCCCCCTTCTTAATCGCTTCCCATAATTAGTTTTTCATTTCCTTTAGTTTTATGAGTTTTAGTTTTTTGATGGGTTACATTTATCAATTATCTTTATAACTTTTGTTCTATATCTGATTTCAATTTTCTTTAAATGCACATTTCTTTTTTCAGTTCAGCTTAACCTAATTTAATCAAAATAATTACAAGTTTTAAAAATTAGTTTTTCTTTTTACATTATTAGTCACTTACTTGTTGGGACAGGTCCGTGGTTTGACCTTGGCAACATCCCTCTTTAGTCCTCACATATCTATACCCCATTCACTATAATGTTAAACTTAATATATTTTAAGATTTTATTATTTTCTCATAAAATTCAACTTATAACTTATTGAATTTTTTCAGTCCGTTATAACACAGACAAACTCATTCACAAAGTAATTAATATAAGAATATAATACTAATAATAGTTAGCTGAAAGGGACACAATCTCGACCCAACACACAAGATAAGTCCTCAAACACAACAAAAACTGGACACAACAAAAATAAAAGCTGTCAATTGATTTAATTTCTTCTGGGAGGGTATTCAATAAGCAAGCGGACACAGTAAGAGAATTGTTAAACACTGTTGTTTGGTGTGTCGGTATAGGAAGCATAGCAGAGTCTTTTCTAGTGCTTTTGGCTCTTATATTGGCTGTATACACAAATTTTCCTACTAGATAGGATAGCCACCAGTCCGTAAAACCGGATATAACACAATTAAAATATTATGGAAATGATGAAACTCTTTAAGTTTCAATAAGTTAAATAATCTATAATACGGCGTAATATGAACATAGCGTTTCAAATAAAAAATAAAATATGTACAGTAATTCTGTGCCCTCTCCAATTTATTAGAGATAGTGTAGTGACGTGAGCAATTTTGAATAAATTTGGAAAAAGAGCAGTTTTTGTGATAAGATCAGGTAGACATCATATCTCACAACAGCCGGTTCAACTCCATCACGATCAGTCATCATCTCCCATTAAAAATTCTATGCCAGCATCCCTGTCAGACATGTGAATATGCAATACATATAATAACAAAACACTCACACACTCACTTAAATACTAATACCTTACAAAATGTAAGTATGACAGACAAAATTAAACAATAAACAAAAACAAACATTAAAGTTGTGCGATAAAGCATTCTAAAGTGGTGCTCTACTACTATATTCAGTGGCGTAAATAGCACCCCTGCAGTGCGGGCGGGCGCGGTAAGTCAAGGGGAGCTAGTACCCGGGTACATAAAAAAATATAAAGGAATTCAAAAAATAAAATGTAGTAAATACATTATCATCAAAATAAATTTTACAGTGAACAATATTTCATTAAGATATCTTAATAAAACTCTTCCATAAATAATATAACCTTGGATCATAAATCTGAAACCGTAATCATTATGGTTGCGCAGTCTGTTTAATGTTAACAATAATGGCGCACTGCCCAAACTTATATTGACTTATTTGTGGAATACAATATCTAACCCCAGACTGAGTTCTCTGGCAGTTTTGAGTATTAAAAGTGAACGGGCTCGTGCTATCGACCTTAACACGTTAGCCGACAAGTATTTTCACATGAAGAAAAGAAGAGGTTTTAAATAATTGTAATTATAACAACTTACAAAATATTTGTAAATAATAAATCTTGATGTTTAAATTTCCAGTCTTTTTTTTCCCTTTTATAGATGATAAATTAGTTTAAACTTAATGATTGCATGTTCTTTTTAGTGTGATACTTCATAGCATTGGCATATTTAATTACAATGCTACCAACAGATTGTTTGGTTATATAAAGAATGTCCTATACTTAAATTAATTTACTTTCATTTCAATTTAGAGTAAAAATAATATCTAATTACTACCAAATTGTAGTTATATATAAGACCATGGGATGGGATTGCTTATGGTTGAAGAGGGGTTATCTAGAGCCAACCGGTTGGGACTTCATTTTTTGGGTGGCGCCATTTTTGTACCTGCAGGGGGTGCCAATCAATGTAGTTATGCCACTGCCTATACTACAATCATATTCATGAACATTTAATAAAAATATATTTGAGTCCGGATCAGTAAACCTCGAGAAAGAGAGAATTTAAAATAAATAAATTGATAATTCTACATAAAAGCATAAATAAATATTTGTAATGTAATATAAATAGTTTGTAATAAACAAGTTGAATGGAAATTTTACACCTGTGTTGAGTAATTAATTGTTTTATATTTATTCTTTTACAAAAAATATTTTTAACTTTAAAATATCACTTCAAAGTGAAGCTATAATAATTAGTATTATAAATTGGGATCTCAACGTAAGGCTTCTTTTAAAATAGAATTTTATAAAAATTGTATTACAACCTTTCTGCAGAAGAGGTAGAAGAGAACGGCCTGTAAGTGGAGTTTTCTTGCTTGGATAGTTTATGTCGTACCAGTCTAGAAGTGTTGGTGTGATATCAAGTAGACTACTCAGGCTGAATGTAACTTCATTTCTTCTTTTTTGTTGTGGTGAAGATATTAACATAGGTACTGCCATTCCTGGTAGAAAATTTAAAAATTCTTATAATTTATTTAAAATGAACACATTAGCCTGTGATGCTAAATATTTATCCAAATATTTTTTAAAGTTTAAAACATTTTTTTGCTGATTAACATTTCACTATCATCATGTTATGAATCATGCCTGTTTAGGACACCATGCTATAGAAAACTTTTCAGTTTATAAAGTGGACCTGTGATTTGCACAATTCTTAAGTTTCTAAGCAAAACTTCTCTTGTTTATTGAACTATTCTAAACTATAGAACCCACTGATAATGATAACTATGCAACTATTATAATATTTAAAGGAACAAACTAAATAATATTGGTGTTTTATTTTATACCCATAATTGTGGTTTAAAGAATTATTAATTAAATATTGTTAATTTCACGATAGTGCTCAATGAAGATTACAAGCAAGAACATAAATTAAAGATACAATTTTCACAATAAAACCCATTGTTTTATTTTATTAATTCTCAAATCATGTGTATATGTTATTTTGAAATTAATAAAAAATGTTGAAATGATAATGTGTAGTAATTTCTTAATTCACTTCTCAAGCAACTCTTTAATTATTTACCCTGTGATAAGGTCGTATCCGGGAGCTTTTTTTATTTGATATTATTTATTTCAGTTTGTAACTCTGACAGTTTTACTGGTTTTATTCTTAGTTTATCGGATTTTCTTTGTACCTCTTCATTTTCACCTGCTGCTTTAAAGAGGTGAAAGGTTTCCGTGAGATAATATGCAAGTAGTTAAGTTTTTTTTTTTTTTTTTTTTCTTCTTCTTCTTCTTCGGTGTACGAGTATTTCTAAATTATTCAAAAAACTTTTGTTGAAAAGAGTTAAGCCAATATAATAGATGCAAGAACTCTTATTCCACAACATCAATTTGGGTTTAGAAAAAAAAAAATTCAACAATACGACAAGTACAAACTTGTTAATATAACAGAAGATTCGATACAATAATAAAATGTACATTTCAGAATAATAAAAAAAGATTCTCTACTTTATTCAATATTCTCCATAGTACACTTTTTTCAAAAGAACTTGCGACCTCAGAGATAAGTTACACTCTCTTCAAGAGTAATACATTTTATATTAAATTGTCTTTTGTAATAAAATATTACAAAATGGCGCCCAACTTTATCCAATAATCATTAGAAAATCTCTTGTTCTCTCAAATTTCAATTGTCGCACCAACGTGTGGCATTACAAAGCTCTTGTTCTCTCAAATATGGACCTATGCTAATATACATTGCTGACATTCTGGTTTTCCAGTAATTGAATAATGAAGATTTGTTACATTATTGATATAGGGTTAATCAGACATCTGTCATCATTTGTGTAAATAAGAACTAATGCACAGTGTTTTGAGAGAGTATGAATCAACTCCTGTCATCAAGTGATTAACTTAGGCTGTAAGAAATGTGAAAAATGCCAACCCCCATTGACTAGGATCATGTAAGAAACTAAAACTAAACCAGACGCTACAAAAAAACCAAGAACTAAAAATAGACCTGAGACTATATATATATATATATATAAATGATCAGGAAAATCACAAGTTACGGAATGCCAAACACCATGTTGGCAAGAAAGCTGAACACAGATAGCATACATCAATTAAAATACAAGTCTATGACAACAGATATACCTTTAGGAAATATAGACTTGCAATAAACAAAATGAGGTATTACAATGTTAATATAGAAGACATGGAATTAATGCAAATTTTAAAGCCAACTGAACCATAATAAGTTTACCTTATAACCATAAATTTACCATAATAATACACCTCTTCAATCTAATCTTACAATTATCTCTAATTTCATATATTGTTTTGTATAGAAATATTAATTTTGGTACATTTAAAAATAGTTTATTCAAATATTGAACAACAAAATAAAACAGAAATTCACTAAATAAATTACCTGAATCATACAAGTTAGTGCGTCCTCCTGGGAATGGGATTGCATTGTCTGATGTATATACAACTAGCGTATTAGATTGAAAACCAGCATTTTGCAGTTCCTTCAGAACTAACCCCACACCTACAAAAAATTATGAACAGTCTAATTTACTAATTATTATTATTATTTTACATTATACTAATGTAGTAAGTGAAATGATTTATTGTACAATAAATAAATCAGTTATTATTATGTTATTTATAATAAATTGTAATATGAGTAATAATCCTAATATAAAGAATAGGGTTAACATTAAGCTTTGTATTTAAATTACAATTGTATGTGTAGTTGTTTGAATTTTATGATAATTTTCAACACACTTGATTTTTTTTGTATAAAACGCCTTATTATACATTTAATCTGTAAAGTTGCAGTAAATTAAATATTTTACTCATTTTCCATATGAATTTTGAATGTTCCAGAAATTTACGAATTAATATTTCAAGTTTTTTCTGAAGTAAATGACCATTTTCAACAATCCAAAAATTAGAGGTATATTTTACTTGGAGTTTGTGATGAGAAATTTCATATCATCCCAAATTCTATTAAAAATAGCAATATATGCAATAATTGTATAATTCCAATAATTGTGAATGTTGAGGAATAATTTTTAAACACTTTCAAACCTCATTTAAGTTTAGTTTGAAAAATACAACCCAGATTTAGTGAAATTAAAAGTGTCACGGCCAAAATAACTTCACTATATTCACAAAATGTATTTAGTAATTTATTTAAATTAATTGTCTATGTATTATATTTATAATTACGGTTGAATGAACTGTAACAGTTTGTAACTAGGCTATATCAAATATCCCTATATTATGATAACTTGATAAATAGGGATAATGTTGAAAATAAAGTATAAAAGAGAGGTAGAGAAATAAAATAAAACTATAATATCTAAATAATTACTAAAATAACAATACTAATAATAACCAATAAATAATTTCAAATAAAATATAGCATTATAAACTATTCGTTTAAAACATTTAGTAGACAGAAAACCACTGTATAAAATCAATTTAAAGAATAATTTGATCACAAAAAAATAATGTTTAATATAACATATTGTTTAAATGAATAATATAATTAATTGAAATTGAGTTAAACAACATAAATAGTATTGAAAGACTGTTGGATTGTGACATCATAGCGAAAAAAATTAGAGCGATCTTACAATGTATACACTGTGAAGAGATTAAAGTTTAGATTTAAATAAAATGTAATTTGGAACCTAATTAAATAATTTTAATTAAATATATAATGATATAATTAAGATTTAGATAGAAAAATAAATATATATTAATAATTATAAAGTATATTTAAAATTAGAGATTATGTAAGAACATGAGAAAAAATGAAAATACAGTGGTACTTCTATGTAATGAACTTCTAAGTAACGAAATCCTCCAAACAACGAAATTTTTCCTCAACGTGAACTATAAATAATATTGCATGTGTTTTGACTCCCTTATAGCGAATGCTACACCTCTCCATAACGAAGTCGAAACATAGCACACAGTAAAAATTGAAAGAGTTTTGGGAAGCCGAAGCTTTAAGAAAAAAACCATAAATACTGTATAGTGTCATAAATGTATCAAGCTTTGTTTACCCACCCTACTACAGTAAACAGCCGTTTCGTCACACCTTCCAACTGTCAATCACTCGTCAATTCCGGGAAATGAACTGAACCTTACTTAAGCTATACAGTAGGCCTACTGCATTTATTGCAGTTCTCACGGTTCTCAGTTCTCAGTTGTCTTTCGAAGTGTTAGGTTTTCCGTGCATCATGTCAAAGCGAAATTGTTTAAATGTTTTAGATAACATAACAGACCGGCACACTCATTCACAAAATGGCGGCAAACTGACAATATAATAAAAAGTAATCATTCCCAAACAATATGTTGGATTTTTCTTGAAACACATCTTTAGGCATCCGCGCACAATCTATTGGAGATAATTGAAAACACAAAACGCACAATCTAGCAGAGTTATCATGAATCACAACTGTTAGTTGACAACGCAGAATAATTGAATGTGACATAGACGTCTTTCGGAGTTTGGTCCACCTAACGCAAGGACGTGAACGTTACGTCTTTCGCCCGCAATGGGTTAAACAAAAATTTCAACAAAAAATAACTCAGTTTTTTAAATAAAGCTTCATTTTTTTTTAAATTTTTATTATACATATTTTTTGTTGTTGCTAAAGTCTCTATGTGAATAATAAATTGTGCAATGTTCAAACATAATTATTGCAGTATTTTTATTCTACACCGCAGTGTTATGGTCCCGTTTTAATCTATGGTAAAATGGAGTTTTCATGATAAAAGGTAAGTAAGTTAATTCAATACAGTAGTTTAGCCTCCAAAGCATAACACCGGATTGATTTATGAGTTCAAGGCCTTAACCTCCCATTAACGAATACCCCCCAATAACGAATTTTTTATTTGGATATTGAGTTTCGTTATGCAGAAGTTCCACTGTATTTATAAAAAGAAAATAGTTAGGATTAAACAATTACAATGATATTAAAAACTGTGTAGCCTATATGGAAGAAAGGAATAGTGAAATGGTGACTGTTCATGCCAGGTACCAAATAGTTAGGCTTGGGTGTATAATTTTAAAAAGAAATAACCATATTTTTTGAAATATATGCTACAAGCAAAGTTGGCGTTCTCTAATCAAATTTATATTATGGAAGAAATAATTATGTGAGATTTGCAATTCAATGTTAAAAGCAATCAGAAATAGAGGTATAATAAGTAAATAATAACTTTAAAGTGCAAGAATAATTATAAAAGAAGTGTTTAAAAAGATATAAAATAAATACTATGAAATGCAGGTAATGCTAACTTATAAATTTTTATTTAAATCATAAACAATTTTGACTTAAATAAACTTTTAAGGACAATTTAATATAAATAATTTTTTTAAAGGAATTTGGAATTTAATTTGTAATAGTAATAGTCATAAAATCAGGTGCATTTTTTGAAAATTTATGTAACATGTTAATGGTTATTTAATAGTTGTAAAGAGTAGCTTATAAGTTGGAATATATGCATAATTTAAAAAGCACATACTCAATCATGAGAGGGAGGGAGAGAGAGAGAGAGAGAGAGAGAGAGAGAGAGAGAGAGAGAGAGAGAGAGAGAGAGAGAGAGAGAGAGAGAGAGAGAGAGAGAGAGAGAGAGAGAGAGAGAGAGAGAGAGAGAGAGAGAGAGAGAGAAAATAATAATAATAAATTTGTTGTTAGTAATAGATTCAATATTGAATAAACTGAGTTAAATGATACATAAAATCAAATACAAATATTGTATTTAATAAATAATCCCAGTTATATAATTATGTGTATTGAATATTAGCCTAGTCATATTGTTAATAAATGAAAAATGTATACTTGTTATTGTTATTGATGTCTAATTATTTCAATAGTAATTAAAGGTAATATTATAGAACTGAGATAGGTTACAGTAAATGTGCCAAAGAGAACTGTCAAACATCTTGAATTTAATTTTCAATGTATCAAATTAAAGTTAAAAATAATTCTAAATTTTCATATAAATGTAATTTAAAAATATAAAGTACCGGTACATTTGTTAATAATTGTGGCATCACAAAGCAGGGCATTTTTAATAATAATTGTAATATGTCATTATAATAAAGTAACACAAAAAGTGTTACAATTTTTGGCACCTCAACTTGAACCTTTATGTTAAAAAAATTGTTTCCATTACACAACCAAAATAGGTTTAGTACAAGAAAAAAGTCAAACAAAACAAGAATATATCAGTCAAAATAATTTTGAGGGTTTCATAAAGACCTAACAACTCAACAAGAATTCCCTTATCCCTATTTTTAATTATCTTAATTTTTTTTAATGACTTCTTGCTAAATGAAATAATATTCAATACTTATTTAGTTATAGTGACAATATATCAAACCTTGGTCCAGCCTAGATATAGTAGTATACTGAGCTGCAATATCTCTCCTAGCTGCAGGTGTATCCTGAACATAATAAGGTACCTCTACCTGATCAGGCTCATAAATTATGGGTGTCCAATCTCTAATTAAGCCCATACCAGGCTCTCCACTTCCAAATCTCTCACAGAAATCTCCAAACTGGGGTTGAGTATGGCCACAGCGATGGGGATCATGAAATCCAACATAAAGGAAAAAAGGCCTAAAACAGACAGTTGACAATTTAGCTGAAACTGCGCATCCTGCTAATACATTACTTGAAAAGGTACAGTAATTAAAAATTTAGCATAGGAATATAATAATCATAATATGGGAGGAGCAAAAAAGAACAATCCTAGCATATAGCCTGTGGATTAGCCTCTCAATAGAGAAAATAAATTGATTGCAAAAAACATGAAAATTTGATACATAATAAAAGTAATATTATTTCATAAATAATTATATTTTATTATGTTATGATATTAGCAAGCAGGTTGCTTTTAAATATCTAAAACAGATGTCATCGAGTTATGTCGTGCAAAATCACTGTTAATTTTATTAATTAAGCCTATATAGTCTGTTACTTGTTTATCTAAAATTCCTAAGTTATACCAATAATAATTGGTGGATTTGGAAATTGACTAGTTCCTTTATTAATTGATGCTCCTAATAATAGCATTTCCTTGTATAAATAATATAAGATTTTGAATACTTCCTCCATCATTAACATTATTATTATCAAGAAGTATAGTAGATAATGGTGTAGGTACAGGTTGAACTTTTTACCCTCCATTATCAAGAGGAATTGCTCATTCAGGTTCCTATGTAGATTTAGCTATTTTTTCTCTTCATTTAGCCAGAATTTCATCTATTTTAGGAACTGTAAATTGTATTACTACTATTTTTAATATGCGTTCTATTGGTTTAAATATAGATCATACTCTATTATTTCTTTGATCAGTTTTACTCACAGCTATTTTCCAGTTCTTGCAGGGCAATTATTATACTATTAACAGATTCAAATTTAAATGTAATCTATTGTTAGAGCTACCCCTCAGGACCGCACTTACCTAACTGATCTTAATCTCATTTAAACAGCCATTTTTGGCTCTTAAACTACAATTAATTAACTAATTTACATAATAGCAATAGTTTAAACTTACGGGTTACATAACGAGTTACCCATAGCACCATGTGTAACACCTAAAAAAGGTTAATTTGAATTAAATATTTAATATAGCGGGAAATCGTTGAAAAAGAATTTGGGAGGGGGAAGTGAATCATGTGACTTATGTTTTTAAAAGGTAAAATAAAATAAATTCAATTATTATAGGTTTCCAAACACAAATAAATAATAATGTATAGATTTTAAGAAATCTTAGTTATAAGAAATTTAATAATTTTGTGTGTGAATAAGTTTGTGAAAAGGACTTGTTGTTATGTGCGTAGTATTTGAACAGAGCATTAGATGAAATGCATACGAGATAGATAACGCTACGCCAGCGAGATTTTGAATAAAGTCTAGGAGACCGGAAGGGTAAAGCCTAAAACTTTTAACGGAAGTAAGAAATTCACCATGCGTTTTCATCAGTCCAGTTGGGAATGTTGAACCGAACGGTCGTATTTTGAGAGTTAAAGTAATAAACGTGGAGATGATAAAAGATGTGTTTTTTAAGTCTAGTTTGGAATGTTTGGATGAACAATAGTATCTCAGAGACTAGTTAGAGCGTTCGGTTAGACCAGAAGTTATGTAAATATAAACTTTGTAAAAATAAGAACTATTCGGAGTGTCGAAGTATAAAGTCATGTTCTCTGGTCGAATTAATTTCAATAAAAATGTAGTGTTGCGCTGTAAACAGTTCTAAGATCGATAATCTACATATCATTGTAATTATATAAAATTAAAAACGTGAACTGTTGATTTGAAGGGTGAACTTTGTAAAATGTGCGAAGAAAATAATTTTTGCACGTGGTCGAGATGGTTGGACAGTTTGAATCGTGAGTTCGGGTTATGAACTAAGTTACAGAGGTGTTTAAGTGGAAAATAAACTTTAATACGAACTATTATTTGACATGTAATTAACAATAAACTTTGAATAGTGGTAAACTGAAAGGACCATGTTCACGTCGGAACTGAGAACAAAAGGAGAGATTGCCACCTACCGGAAAATATTTCTGGAATACAAGACGTAACAACGAGGAATTGTGCTTCTAAATAATAAAACGTGACTGGTATACATACACATTAAGACTTTTCTTATACATAAACTCACTTTTAAATGATGAAATAACTTGTAATTTTTTTTTTTATTATATATTTAATTTGAAAGGTTGAAACATAGTAATTTGAGATATTTGTCTATAATAAAAAATGAGACTAGTAAAACAAAATTTTATTCTTTTTAATAATTAAAATATAGAGAGTTAATCTAAATTAAAAATAATATAATTAATTAAAGTAAATTCAAATAAGTAACATTAAAGAAATTTCAACCATTTAGACTCATTTTAATAAATTAGGAATTGTTAAGATGCCTTAAGTTAATAATATGAATATGAAAATTAATTACATATAACTGATGAATATTTATGTGAATGTACTAATCTTTAATTTCAATAAATGTATGTAAAATTTCAGTTTACACAGGAGTTATTCATTCAATACCAAAAAATCACTGTAAGTACACTTTTAAAAGAAGCCATGCCCGAGATCTTCATAATAATTAACTTCATTTTTTCTAAATTGGTAAACGAAAGCTTACCTGGCGCCCATAAATGCTGAGCAAGATTTTAAATTCATAACTAAGATAAAAGTCGAATATTTAAAATCATTTTTTTTTTTATATAATAAAGTAATACTTGATAACAACCATTAAACCACAGAATTACATTTATTACAATTGGTCACACCAACTGTGGGGCTATTAATGTATAAAGTAGTTTCCCTCGGAATTACATTTATTACACATGTCGTGACTAATAGTTAATTAGTCTAAATAATCGGAATGTGCGGCCAACCACCCTAAAGTCGTCCAGCCCTAGCCCAAAAAGATCTAGAACCCCATTTTGCAGGGCTTTGTTACAAAGGGAATGGAAAAAAGCTCACGGTTGAATATACATCCTCACTTCACACACTTCTAACACACTCTGCTACATATCCTTTGCTTGTTCCATCAATGAAGGCCAATGGTGGGGGAAAACATTTGTAATAGTGTACATTTTCAGTTTAGTGATCTTAGTTTGAATGGAGAGTACATTTAACTTGATACAATAAACAGGAAACATATTTTGATTTTTGAATAAAATAAATAAAGAATAAAAAAAATAAAGTACAAAATTATTAGTACAATAATTAGTACAAAATGATTGAGAAATTTATTAAAGTATGTTAATATTTTAAACCGGTATAATTTTAGTTATATGAAAAATGCTACATTAGCATTGTGAATAATGGTGGGACGCTGTTGCTAACCAAGTTTTGCACCAGTTGGATCTACATTTTCTAAGAGGAAAGACGAATCAAAAATAAGTATATGTGCCGTAACAAAGCCGAATCGTCGAAAGAATGTGTTTTTATAAAGGACTAGAAGTTATATTTAACCCTACAACTGGTTTTGAGTTGTTACTTCCCTCATTCTTTTAAATAATTTCTTTGTTATTTTTATCCCTGTTCTTCACTGAAGGCTCCCAAGTTTTCAGGAAAATAGTCAATATGGGAGTGTAAGAAATTAACTTTTAAGCTCATCTTACAAGGATGTCATCCTTGAGCTTCATATGCTACCAGCATGCATTATACAATAGTTTTGTAGTCAGGGTCCTTAGTATTCCTTAATGGAAATCTATTGTTTGGAAAGAGTACACAACCTTTAATACGGTAGTTGGAAAAGAAAAAAGCTGACTGCAAATGGGATTCAAACAAAGTTCAGGGATGCAATTTATCCACTCACATATAGATAGTATTATTTCACTTACTTAGAATGATTTTGTGTTGAAAAGAATTCACGCACCAAGAGTTTAATTTTAGTAATATTTCTTCCAACTTGTAGAATAGAATTGTTTTCTTCTGTCTCTGCATAGTCAAAACGGTAAGTTTGCTTTGGCCCAACATGTTTCTTACCTATGATTCCTAAACAATATAAAAAATACTTCACCAAAATTAAAAATACTTACTATGCTCATTAATCCGTACATATTCTAAAAATCAATTTTATCTGTTATACCACTTGAAAAACTTATTTGTGCATTTAATTTGTTTTAAACTTATAATAATGCAATAATTGATTAACATCTAATGTAATTATTATTACTACTTGTAAATATTACTCATTAAATTTAGATTTATTAGAAATAAGAATTATTATTGAAATATTTTGGGGTAATTAAATTTATGAAAATTTTCTTAAAATAATGTAGGTACTCATAAAAATTCTAAAAAAAGTAGAAAGACGGTTCTTTAAAAGTTCAAACAGTAGTGAAGAAAACTAATTGAATGATAAAAAAATAGTGGAAACATTTGTGAAAAAAAAAATTGATCCAATATAAACTTCAAAAATTCAAACAAACTATATCAGTGATTCTCACCCATGTACTTAAAGTCACTAATAAAACACCAAAAACAGCCTTATTGAAAGTTTTTAAAAACTATCAAATTCAGCAACAAGTAGTAAATGAAATTTGATTATTATCATTATAAACTTGGTTTCAAATGCAAATAATAATTGCAATAATAATAAATGCAAAGTTCATATTTACAGGATACAAATATGACTAAGTGTGTGAAGGCATGTGATCAATTCGATAATTTTTTTTAAATAAAACATTGTTCTTAAAAGTTAATAAATATTTTAAAATAATTTAGTATAGGTAGCACATAACTTATTTCAAGTTAATAACACAAGTTATAAAAGCAAATAAATCAACACACATAAAAAAATATATTCCACTGTAATTTGCAAACAATACTAAAAATAAAATAAAACTTTAAATTTGTGAAAGCTACTCTAATATACTGGTAAGGATTACACATAGGCTATATATTTTGATTAAAATTATATATCCTTTAAAACATTTTTATTTAGGTCAGATTTGTTGTGATAATCCATTCAACTAAAACAAACTGAATGGATTCATTATGAATAGTTTCTTCTATGTAATATATAAAACATCTACGAGTTTAACTTGAAAACAAATAAATTATAAACTAACCTGTGCGTATGCCTTTACTTGATAATATCATTGGAAGGCTTTTAATACGCTCCAAAGAATTGAAGTGATGAACTCCATTGTGTAAACCATACATGCCATTTTGATGAGATGGGAGTCCAGTTAATATTGCAGACCGACTAGAACAACAGGTATATACTCTATAGGTAACTGTTGTAAGTTTAGTTAGCTCTTTTGAAATTTAGTCTATTACAGACTAATAAAATAAAAATCACTTTCTTATAACTAATTAACCTAAACAATAACTAAATTTCAATAGGGTTACCTTGGAGAACAACTACTGACTGAAGTATATGCATTGTTGAAAATTAGACTTTGTTTTGCCAGAGCATCCAGATTTGGTGTTTGTACAATACGATTTCTATATGTTCCCATTTCAAATCCACCATCATCAGCTAAAATAAATAAAATTAAAAGTCTATATATTTTGTATTTTATCAAAACACTTACAGTATATACTCTATAGATAACTGTGAAAGTTAAGTTAGCTCTTAATTGAATTAATTGTTAAAAATTGTAGACTTTATAATAAACAAAAAACATTGAGCATGTAAATATAGTAGGTATATTTTGAGTTTTAAATCTTTTTTGTGCCTCTCAGTGGACCCCCATTAAGAAACTACCTTCTCAATATGCAAGAGATGTAAGGAGCATATTCTCCTCCACTGCACCAACATCGGGAGAAAAATCGCCAAGAGAAACTTATGTTCATCAATGGATCAGCTCGATGATCTCCAAACAATTCTGAGAGAGAAATGGTTTTGAGCACTTGCAGGTCATCATTGGAGTCACTTGACACTGGAAACTCACTCTAAGAAGTAAATTAAAATATAAAATAATATCCTCAGGGGCTCATTTTAGTAAGCATGAGCATGACAATCCCAAGAGAATCTAGCTTGATCCTATACCTTTTTTCACGTAGTTTTGGGTTAGATCCCTTTTTTATGTTTTCTATCAGGTCTCTCTTGAGCAACTCTTGTTCTTTTCCCACTCTGACTCTATTAATAATATTTAAGTGCTAGTGGTCTCTATTTTATCGTCTTTTCTTCCTTTTAAGTTGAGAATTGAGCAGCAGCTTGTTATCGAGTAAAAGAGCAGATCGTTTACCCAGGAGCTCGAGTAGATTTCTGAACTGACTGTTAATAAGCATATCTTTTATTCTTAATATGCTCTTTCCAAGTTAAATGATGGTCAAAGTGAAATACCAGATACTAAACACATATGGAATGTGACAGAACATCCATCACCCAACTTAACTGATGAACAGAGGCCTCTCCGCAGAGCGAAGGTAATATGCTGAGATATGGAAGCACTGGCTTTTTTTCACCACTAGTCGCCTACTTGCTAAAACTGGGTCTACACTACACGATAGGAAAGCAGCATCATCTGAATCTGTTGCAACTGTGATATCTGGTAACCGTGGCATGTCACGTGAATATATTGCTTAGAACAGGACCAAGAACTGATCCCTGTCGAAAACCTGCTGAGCAGTAATAGGTAGCGGACCTAACATCTCCTGGCTTTACCAGGAAAGCTCTCTCAGACATGTACGAAGCTAGAATAAGAGGAACATCGAGTGGAGCAGAAAAAATTTGATCTTGCACAGCATGCTTTGTGCCAAACTCTATTAAACACCTGCTGGACATCCAAGAATGCAGCTGACCAGTATTCCTTTTTACTTAAGGCCTGTCTGACTGTTTGGTAAACTCAATTCGCCTGATCAACTGTAAAATGATGCTTACGGCATTCAAACTGATGTTGTGGGATTCTGTGAGTTTCTTCAAGACTCGAATTAAGTCTTGACAAGAATATACTTTCCCACAGCTTAGACAGAACATGCGTGAGACTAATGGGGCGATATGAACTGGATTCATTGGCTGGCTTGTCAGCTTTAAGGATCATGATTATCTGTGAGACCTTCCAGATTAATGGAAAGTTAGGATTGAGTTTAAAATATAGGATAGGAACACCAAGCATTTTATAGGAAGTTCTTTTAACAGTTTTGGGGTATTCAGTTTCTGAAACCTGGCGCCTGTTTCTTCTCCAATTCTTTTAACTTCTTTGGGAGTGGTGGGTTTTATTGGGAGGCACAGCTGCAAATCTTGGTTGAGGATGGAAACGATTTCATAATCTATAACGAAAACAGTATCATTTGGTCTGAAAACTGAAGAAAGATGAACAGCAAAAGCTTCAACTTTCTTGGCATCAGAGAGTGCCCAAACACCGCGACGAGTCAATCGACTATGTCAATAGCAGTATCCCATTGTCGGCGGCGTAAAAACACCGCGGCATTGGCACCCGTCGGTATAGCAGACATACACCAGCAAAAACATTTGATGGGCTGCTTTTTATCCACGAATCAATTTAGTATACATTATGGAAAATATAACATTTCTTTTCAGTTTTCTTCTTGTCTTTGACTGGTTATGATCTACATACAGTATATACAGTAAATAAAAATGAGCGAGTTACGAAAGGGGAATTTGTAAAAAAGCTTTGTGACGAGTTTAACGGGAACCTTGGATTAACCGGCCAAACGAGCAACCGGCCTGGGTGTCAGTCCCGACTAGACCGGATAAGAGGGGTTCTACTGTACCAAGAGTTTTAAAGTAGTTAGTGAACATAGGTTCACTAATTTTGTGCTTAGGTGGATAATAAATGAGAGGGTGATAGCACCAGCATGATCTTCCACCTTAACAGAAGTAGCTTGAAAGTATTCAGTTTTAAATGGTTCCAATACATGGTGATTCAGAGATTTTTTAATCGCAATCGCTGAACCAGCGTGAGCTCTACCATCTGGTGAGGAATGAGATATATGCAGTATCCTGGCACATTAATGCAACTCTGCATGGTAACATGCGACTCGGAAATCAGAACAACATCCAGTTTGTTATTATCAATGAAAGAGACTAATCATGTCTATTTGGAGCCAAACCATTGATGTTCCACGCAGCAATTCGTAGCAATGTCATTTATCCATTTTGTTAGCTAAGGTTGTAATAAAAACCAATAATAAAGTACTTTTTTGTTGAAGTAGCAGCTTTATCTTTTTGCTTTGCACCAATGGATATTTTCTATCGCACTACTGGATTGTTGACAGTTAGCAAAGTTGGAGTTTTGTCCAACTTCTTCAATAAAGATCCATTTGTGGCCTCTGCATATGTTTTGCAAGAACTTCCTTTTTGATTAGACACTCCAGAGCTGGTCTGAACAAGCGGAATAGTAGAAGATTTTCTAGGTACTTTCGCAATAGGTTACTTGTTTTTCTTGCTAAAATCTCATTGTATACCTGGCAACCTTTATAGTTCGCAAGGTGATTGCATAAGCATATGGCACACTTAGTAGGTGAGTTCCTGTCTTTTCTTTTGTCACTCAGAAATTTTATGACCTCCACATTTAACTCACCTGTAGAGCCTCATGCAGTTGTTTCTTGAATGACCATATTGCTGACAGTGGTGACATTAAACAATGGAGTTTGATTTATGTGTATCTTCTATTTTAACCTGTTGATGGAATATGTGATTTATGTCCTTTACGCCATGTTATTAAGACATGGTTCAATGTTAACAAAGAATGTAGATGTTGGTTTTTTATCAGGTCCATAACAGGCATTTATGATATCACCTCACTCTGTTACCTGTGGATTCAATCTCATCAATGATAGCACTGTGAAGAGTGGAATAGTGAAGATTTTTTTGAACAATTCAATAACTCTTGGTCTCCTTTCTCGAGAATGTATGTCCAATTAAACCTTTCATTCTGATTATGTCAATTACCTTTTTGTATTCCACTGCAGTGTTAACAAAAATACGCAGTAGGTTTTTATTAACAATCTTGTACTAAATTGATTTTTGTCACTGACAGTCTCTATTAGTTTTGTTAATTCATTGACATCATCGATGTAAACGAGAATAATTATTGGATGAAGGTTTGCTGGTTTTAGCCATGGCACTTTGGGGTTATATATTTCAGGTGAATCCAATGGTAGATTACTAAACCTATTTTTCAAATGCTCTGGCTGCTGGGGTTAATCTCCACTTCTTTTCCGCTTATGTCTTTGAAATATAGGAACTCGTTGCCAAAAAGAAGAGAACTATAAGGTACCAGGAGCTATACCAGGAACTATAAGGTACTGAGAACCAGGAGGTAGATTTTCATCTGGCAGATACTCCGGACCATTATTACACCTCCATTAAGATCTAGGTTGGATTGAATAATTTTATGGCTTATCAGTGACACATCACCGAGAGAAAATTATTGATGTCTGTTAAAGAGTCCTGGATGGAACACTTGTTAGGTTAGCTTCTTTAGTTTATTTGCAGTAGATGTTGGTGATCTTGCCAGGTCAGCAAATGGATGGCAAATTTTTTATTTTCCTTCGTTGTTCTAGGACTAGATGGCGGTTTCCTCTGAATCCTTGCACACTCTGAGAAAGGGTCTCTCTCTTCACTAGTTGCACTATTTGCCACATGAATCAAGTCTTCCATTTGTATAGCATTGCGGTAACTGGCTGAGGACGACCCAGAGCCTGCATTCTCACCCCTGACGGTCGCCGGTACTGCGGATCTGACCCCCTACACCGAAACATTGTTTCTATTCTCGTTCTCCATTATGATTTGAAATAAAACGGTAGAAAGAAAATGATATAGAATAGAAGAAGAATGACCGCAAGCCCTCGAATATTTTAAAAGCATCAGAGTCGGAATAGAACAAGAGGTAGTTAAGAGTAGACCAGATAAAACATAAAGAGAGAAGGGATATGATCTAAGACTAGGTGAAGATAGATAGATCCAGCATGAGTAACCCCAGGGATGCTACCTCTGTGTTCACTAGATATGAATTCCTTTAGGTTATTTTTATTCAAGGTTTACTCTATTAGATCTGACGGATTCTGTTTAGCCTGGATCATTCAGGATCAGCAGACTAGTGCAGGGTCACCACAAGCAGGACTAAGCACGGTCCTGAGCACTGCTACACTGTACCCTTAGGCCAAACATCTAGCAGAATGATCACTGCTCCAGCCCCTAAACAGCTCAAAATATTGAACACAAAATTAGACTAACAACAAACAAAGAACATTCTGAGAGCCTCACCTATCCATCAGCAACTCCAAGACAGAATAGAATCCTTTATAAGCAAGGTATTCCAGCAATGGTTAAAGGTTAATGGGTTCCAGCATACTATTAAAAAATATTCCATCAGTGTACAAAGAATTTTGTAGCTATTTTAGGATGTACCTGGGCTACATGAAAGTCATTTCTTGACCTTGTATTGTAGTTATGAATGTCTTTGTTTTGTTGAGATACAAAACTATCTGAAAAACTAATAGAGTAGTTTCTAGCAAATAAATTGATGGAAACGTTAAAATTTTATTATTCTTGAAAATCTCTCTACATGAATAAGTATGTTTCAGATTGAAAATAATTCTTATTCCTTTTTTGTGGAGTATAAAAACCCTGTCAGAAGCAGCAATATGTTCCCACACACCTACTCCATATGTGATATAGGTATAAAAATATGAGTAGTATATCATAAGACATGTATTATTTGAACAAATTTTGCTTAGTGTTAAGTTTTCTGTAAACATGGTCATTATGTGGTCACCAGTTGTGACAATTCACATTTTTCAATCACAAATTTGTGTTAGTACTTGATTTTATGATGAACACAAGCACTGAACGTGGGAAGTCATGTTTGATTTTTTCTCTTTCAACACAGAACTTCTCATTAGGCTGATCGCCTCAAACTTCACTTCGCTTCGCTTCACTTTGTGAGAGCAATGCCTCAATCAAAGAGCTATTTCAAATAAAATAGTTTTTTATTTTGAACTATATTATAATTAATCCCAGTGATTACCGTCTGTGGTATAAGATGCTGTTAGGAATAGGTTAATGTTAAGTTAATTATTCAATTTGTAAATTATGTTATGAAGAACTAATATTAACAAAGCTCAGAATGAACCAACTATTGCGAAAGAATTGAAAAAGTGTTGAAATGCTTGACTTGCAACAAAAGTAGAGCATCAGAAGCCACGATACATATATAAGCGGTCAGCATGATTTGGAGGGGGTCTTTGGTCTTTTGGAGCTTTGGAAGATACACGGCTGTGTCACTAGCCGTGGTGCAGGAACTCTACTCCGGGAAATTTATTAGCCCAGGAAATCAACTCTACACCAGTAAGCAAGCATTTCTATATTTATAAAGTAACCAATAAAAACATTTATAATTTCTTTCATTTAAAATATAATAATAGTTGGAATACTTTTGGGCTTTGAATAAATAATATGGTTTTGTTTTATTGTTTAATTAAATTCCTGTTATTGTATTAAAGTTTTGTATTTAAATTATTGTATTAAAGTCTTGTAATAAAGTATAGTAGTAAAGTATCAGGCAGAGATAAGATAAAATAAAGATAAGATTAATTAGTATACTGAACTACTGATTTGATGATAATTAATTGAAAATCAGAACCCAGGCATAGCTTAGAGAGCCAATCCTATTAAATGGTGCATCGGCCGTGTTTTTAGTTTTTACTAAAAATTAATAACTATTAAAGTTGTGGCAATATTCTTTTCATACATATTATTGAAATTTATTAAGATTATTATTATTGATTTGAAAAAGTAAGAAAGTTAGTGAAATTGATTTTTAATTTTTTTTTTTAGTTTAAGAAGTTTAGAAGTTATTAACTTAATGTTGTTATTTAATTATTGTTAGTGAATTTAATATTTAGACAGGCTAAATTCTAGTCATGCCATTGTTACAATAACATTAAGAGAAAAATTTGTAATAGACAATTAACTTATCTCTATTTAGTGTGTTGCTTCGTTGCTTTGAAATTTGTGACCGATTACTTTTTTAAATTAGATGGTTGTTATGCATTTTGAAACATTAGATATTGTCAGCGTCTATAGTAAATAGTTTAAATTAGTCTTGTATGTTTCATAGGCAATGAACTGAAAGAAATACTTAGGTCAGGTTTATTGTGAATGAAGTGTAATGTGAAGATTATATAACATGCTGAGTAGGGAAATTCCTTGGAGTTTGATTGTTTATTTCAGCATACCTTTGGCAAGGTGTGTAGTATGAATGCTGAGAATTTTACAACAAATTAAGGTGTTATGCGATTTCTATGGCAAATAATGGTTTACGACGAAAATTTAGACATGCTAAAACCTAGTGTGCAATTTATCGTAAAAATGTAGACCATTTTAAGAAATCGCATAGCTATAAAGAATTTGATCTACTTATTGTCGACTGACAGTTACAATCAGGCATGTCAGCAATCTACATTGCACAAGGTCTCGGCGGTTAGATCATAGACTGCTGACAAATCATTGTGGTTGTTTAAAAATTGCTTCTTACTTATTGCGTCAAAAGTCTTCTCGGGAAATAAAATTCACAACAAACTTGACATTACATGTTTATCTTTGATTTTGGTGAACTAAGTAGCTGAAACGGATATTTATGGGTGTCAGGTGTTGAATTTTTCCTTGTTTGTGTAGGAACACCAATAAAAAATAAATAAAATAAAATAAATAATTTTTTTTTAAAGAATGCATAGTTTAGGTTAAAATTAGAAATATTTTGATTGTATGTGAAAATAATTAAAGGAAAATTAATAAACGTTAAGATTTAGATAAATAGGGATTAATAAATAACGTGATGTAAGGGACTTTGATGAGTTTTAAAGTAAATAATTGAGAAATTTAAGATAAAATGTTTTAATGGAAGTAATTTAATAAAAAAAGAGTTTATGATGTTTTAATAAAAACTAAGGTGTTACTGGGAAAATAATTGTGAGTAATTTTTTTATATAAGATAATAAGAGATAATGTTTTTCTTTAAAAAGGGAGAAATGAATGTACAAAAGTACTTAAAAATATTGTCGAGAAATGAAGTCTATAAAGAGGTTTTCCTTGAAGAAAGTAATTTGGTTGCATTGAGAGCTTCTTTTAAGTTTAACGAGAAGTTTTTTTTTTTTTATCTACGAGGTTTCTTCGATGATATAGGAAGAATTTGCGACGTATTATTGAGGTTCTACGAGATTTTACGACGAAATGTGATAGCGAGCCAAAGGGGCACTATACACATAAGGTTTTAAATGCGTTTCTACGAGGATATATGAGTTTTTTTTTACTGCGATGAAATATGAGTAAGCGTCGAAGGTTACGACGATATTGAGTTTTTAAATGAACTTATTACAGGTGTCTACGAGGAAATAAGTTTGACTACGATGAAATACGTGGTGTGCACAATTATTTATATGTGGTGATATAAATAATTAGAGAAGTTTTTATAAGAGGTCAATGCAATCAAATTATTAAGTTATGAGAAGCCTATAATGATGAGTTTTGAGATGAGACACTATGAGGTAATATTAATGTAAAAGGAGTTTTTTAAAGATAATAGATGATTTTTTAATGTTGTTCAAGAAATTTAAGTAATATTTGTAATTTGAGGTGAAGTCATGAATAATGAAGTTTTTTTTAATGTTTTATGAGATCTATAGAGAAGAAATTAACCCAGCAAAACCAAACAAGTTGACAAATTTTGTGAATAATAATAACTTAAGTAATGAGATTGTAAGATAAATAATAAAATAGGTTTGAGATTAATAAATGGATATAATTTAGTTATAATAATAAACGTGATTCTAAGTGTAGTACTGTATTTAAATGTTGTAATTAAAGATTATAAGAATTAAGATAAAAGCACATTCAAAGCCAATTCCAAAAGGTTTCCAACTAATAAATCAAAATTATAGTATTTTTTTAAATTTACAAAACGATTACAGGTGAATTTATATGAAATGCTTGCTCAAGTTACAGGACATCAAGTCACAGAAAATTTATATTGTAATTTATATTTATAATGTGAAAATGTTTAATTGTTTTTACCCTGTTGCAGGTTTGACTACACTAATGTAGAAAGATTGGTGGATTGAGTAGCCAATTAATTGACTACATTTAGTTGGCTAGACCTGTTGGGTTATATATGTATGTATTTTAGGACTAAAATTTGGTATTGATCAAAAAGAATTGTAAAATTTAATTTTTTTTATTATTTCATTTATTATATTCTGTATTTCTAGATGTGCAATTTTTTTTTGTGAAACCATTAGTGCTTGTGAATAAAAAAAATAAAGATAGGAAATAAATAGTTCATTTGTTATTTGAGTGTTATATAGTTATAATTTATTTAATCAAACTTTGTTATGTTAAATATGTAGGTTTGTAACATGACATCGGGACGATGTCTCGTGGGCGCCGGTGATGTTAGGAATAGGTTAATGTTAAGTTAATTATTCAATTTGTAAATTATGTTAGGAAGAACTAATATTAACAAAGCTCAGAATGAACCAACTATTGCGAAAGAATTGAAAAAGTGTTGAAATGCTTGACTTGCAACAAAAGTAGAGCATCAGAAGCCACGATACATATATAAGCGGTCAGCATGATTTGGAGGGGGTCTTTGGTCTTTTGGAGCTTTGGAAGATACACGGCTGTGTCACTAGCCGTGGTGCAGGAACTCTACTCCGGGAAATTTATTAGCCCAGGAAATCAACTCTACACCAGTAAGCAAGCATTTCTATATTTATAAAGTAACCAATAAAAACATTTATAATTTCTTTCATTTAAAATATAATAATAGTTGGAATACTTTTGGGCTTTGAATAAATAATATGGTTTTGTTTTATTGTTTAATTAAATTCCTGTTATTGTATTAAAGTTTTGTATTTAAATTATTGTATTAAAGTCTTGTAATAAAGTATAGTAGTAAAGTATCAGGCAGAGATAAGATAAAATAAAGATAAGATTAAATAAAGACTGAACCACTGATCTTGATTATTAATTGAAATTAATAAATAAGAACCCAGGCATACTTTAGAGAACCAATCCTAATAATGCCTATGTTAAAACATAAAGTACCTCAAAGACAAATTATTTGAAATTGATTTAGAATATACTAATTGAAAGAACTTAATAGACAAAAATTTCATTTTATTATCAAAATACATAAAATTGAGAAATTTAATTTATCCATGTAAATGAACAACTTACGTGTGTTACCTGTAGAAGGACAATCAGGGATTGTTGTATATAAACATTAACTATTTGCTCAAATTAAGGACCCATCATTTCACTATTATTAATTTTTAAACGATATGTGAAAAGACTGAATATTATATTTTAGAAATTCATTTCAGGCTGTAATCGTCTGTAAGTGTATTATATATGTTTGTTATGTCTGGAGTGCCTCCAATTAGAGTCAAGTTTTCTATTATGTTAAATGGTAAAGAACTATCAATCAATGTATATACTTTCAGTAAAGATGGAGAAACACCTAAAAAATATATTAAATTTGTGTCTTTCTAAAACTATGGTTTGGTTTGTGATTTAAGTATATTTTTCTAGGAACCATGATCCCGAAAATTAACTTAAGTTTTGCTTACTCATAGAATGGCGCCCAATAAAATATATAATCTCAAATAAATATAATTAATTTTATATTTACCTTTAGTGAATAGTTACACAGTTGAGACATTGTTCAACCACTAAACCCAAGAACTTGGTGGTAAGGTTAGCTAGTATATTTCTAATGTAGTAGATCTGATAATAATAACAAAATAGATAAAGAATATGAAGTAAACTATGATGAGGGAAATATTAATCTCAGACCTGTTAAACTATTTAAATAGAAAATTGCCATTTCCAAACAACCATACTAGAACAACATCTATTACAGACAAAAAATTATTATTTCACACAGTTTGTACCAGGAAGGAGACATGCCAATAATAACATTGCTCCTACAATGTTTTTTTCCTACAGCATCATTCCTAACCACTCATTGAATCCTATCTGATAATCCCATCATGATATCAACAGAAGCTTATTTCAAACCCTTACCACCAAACCACATACACGAAACCTCAATCCATTCACCTATGTATTTTCCATTGATCCCCATAAAAATTTACCTGCACACACTAACAATCAAATGTATGGAGTCATCAGACAGACCTGTTTGCAAAGCAGTAATAGCAACACAGAATCTTCTAGGCAGTAAGGAGGATATCCAGTGACGAACAGTTTCTACCCGCGACTGGGTAACCAACAACAAACAACAGTGCCTTAACAAGGGTGTGCCAGAACAGGTGCCTGCCATGGGCACAACTGGGTTTGGGAAACAAAACAAAGGATACCAACCAAGTTGGGATTTGCATGTAGTTTTTATTTTACTTTACCATTCTACTCTACATGAATCAACGCCAACTGTCACCGGCTGTTTTTCATCTCCTCACCAATTAGACAAAGTGACGTATTATTGTGTGCGCATATCACTCCCTCTTTTTCTTACAATCCTAGCCCAGCCAATCAGAACACCTCTAGTTCATTCAAGCTTAACAAATGAATTAAATCTGCCTTCAACATGTGTACCGGTAGTCTTGTTTCATGTAAAATTGAAACATAAGAGAAAAGTACAATTGGACATCAAAACCAGAAAATCGAGAAGCAATGTGAATGTAATGACTATAATTATATGATTGATGTTAAATAAGAAAATATTGATAATAATGCAAAAATAATATATTTCAATGGTCCTACAACATGCCACTTAAATAATAGTAACATACAAATATTTGTTCAAAATGGACCAGAGTTGTGTGATAATTTAAGTGACCATCCTGATAGAGAAAAATAGGCATTTTCATCAAAAATAGTTTGTAAAACCATGTCAAACAGAGAACAAGTACTCAGAAATTAGTTGATATATTGCAAGGGAAAAGATCCACTGTTTCGCATATATTATTTTTGTAAAAATCAGAATGTATGGACCACTGGGAGTTCCGAGACTGGCAGCATTTAAAACCTATGTTACCAAGTCATGAAAATTTATTAACTTACAAGTATATCATAAAAAGTTATTTTGAATGGAAAACTTTCGAATCAAAAATTAAGAAAGGTGGTTTTATAGACGATCAATTACAAGAAGAAATTTAATAGAAATAGAAAGTAGAGGCATATTTTAAAAATTATTTTGAATCCCATTCTACACTGCTTAAAAAATAATGACGCTTTATGTGAAACTTGTGAAAAAATTGGTCATCCCGAAAGTGGAAAATTTCTGAACACAATAGAATTAATTAGTCATTACAATCCTATTTAATATTTATTGAGTCATAAGAAAAATCAAGTTACAGTAGGACCCCTCTAATCCATCACCTTCGGGACTGGGGGCATGGTCGGCACGCAAAAAAGGTAGGATTATCCGAAAAAAAGCCAATATTTATTACATATTATATAAAGAGACTTTTTTACAGTGAAATAAGTGATATATAAACTTTAACAAGTCATAAGTCCAAGTTTACAGTAACGTGTTTACCTTTTATTGGAATAAATGTACCACTGAAGAAATCTTCATAGACTTTATTGTGACATGAAAAAACTGGTGAAGCACTTACAAATGACGTTGAAAACAAGTTAATATTAGATGGATTAAATATTTAAAATAAAAGAGGACAATCATATGATAATGAAGCGAATATGGCAGATAATACAAGGGGGTACAAACCAGGATATTACGTTCGAGATAAGAACAATCTCCAGTATCGGCAACATCTTCCATTGGTGTTGTGGCTCAGCCACAGATGAACTAAACATCCTGGCAACAAATTAAGACACTGTTAACTATCAACAGTATACAGCAACTAATCACAAACTACCACGTACACTTGGTGACAACAACATCACTACAATGTTACAAAAAATATCTATCAGGAGTACTGTAGACAGTAAATGAAACTAACACACTTTAAATAAAGTAACTATTTTTAGTAATTATAAATTATAAGAAAATTTTATTACCTTAGTGTTACAGGAACAAAAACAGATTTATCACAATGCTCGGTTTGAAATGTTAGACACCATAAGAACAAACTATAGAAATCAAGTATATCCACAAATACAACCGCAAATTTGTAATTGGAGATCTCAAACAACTGGGATTACGTTAGCCAAAGAATTGATGACCATGTCGATACCAAAATAAAATTGTCACCTGTCTCATAACTGAGATTTCTACTGTCAAGGTCCTGATTCACAACCAGTTATCATCATGGAGGCTATACGACTATGTACCTGTGCCTTTATGCTGGTAAAACCATACTTCCACACTGTCTCCAGAAATGACTATCACTGCCACAGATGGTACCTCATCAGAACAATCACCAGAAAACAATTGAATTACTAAATTAACCACACTATTTAAATAATATTACAAACTTTAAAAATTATTTGAATTATTAGTAGCACATAGTGGAAGTAATAGAGATAACCTATCACACTTCCTCAATTTATTTTTAATCAACAAAATGATTAAATTGCAATATTATTACATATCAGTTTCAGAACAAATTACTTTCAAACACATATTACACAATATTTATATGATTTCTGTATTTAACAAATTTTAAAAAAAAGTAATCCTCCAGTGTGCAGATATGGTTTTACCAGCATAAAGGCACAGAAACGTAGTCATTTAGGCTCCATGATGATAACTAATGGTAAACCCAGTACCTTTGACAGTGATAATCACAGTTTGGGGGGGGGGTTACGAGACAAGTAGTAATATAAGTATCATCTTTATTTTTTATGGACAGAGTCATCTGTTCTTTAGCTAAACATAATCCCAATCGCTTGAGATCGCCAAATAACAAATTTGGGGGTACAGTCATATGTATGGATATACTTGGTTTCTACAGTTTGCTCGTATGGTGTCTAACATTGCAAACGGAGGATTGTAATAAATCTGTTTTTGTTGCCATAGCACAAAGGCAATAAAATTGTCATATAATTTATACTTACTAATAATAATTACTTTATTTAAAGTTTTTTGGAAGTGACTTAAAGCTTCATTTACTGTATACCGGTAGTGCCGCTGAATCATTTCTTATGTATCCTTGTAGTGAGATCATTGTTGTTATCAAATGTTACGTAGTAGTCTTCGATCAGTTCTTGTACTTCGTTAATCGTTAATAGTGTCTTCATTTCTTACCCAGGATGTTTAGTTCATCTGTGGCTGTGCCACAACACCAATGGAAGATGTCGCCGATGCTAGAGATGGCTTTTGGAGATATCCGTTTTTGTTGGTTGCCCAGTTGTGGGTAGAATCTGTCCGTCGCTATATATCCTCCTAATTGTCTTGAAGATTCGGGTTGCTATTACTGCTTTGCAAACACGTCTGTTTGATGACTCCATACACACTGTTGGTATGTACAAGTAAATTGTGATGGGGATCAATGGGAAATCAATCAATGGGTGGATGGGATTGAGGTTTCGTGTATGTGGTTTGCTGGTAAGAGTTTGAAATAAGCTCCTGTTGATATCATGACAGAAATCTCAGATAGGATTCCATGAGTGGCTAGGAGTGATGTCAGGATTTGTTTTAAACATTTTATACTAATCTATATTTGCCAACTTTTTTAAATAAATTAGTTGTAAATGTATCTTTTTACCCCAAAAATTAAATAGCAGTGTATGAGACTCCATGACACCAGTTAGGTAAAAAAAAAAAAAAATTATACTAGTTAAGGGTTAATTTCTATTTCAACTTAATTAGATATTTATATAACATTTGTGTAAGGTATGCTGTTATTTACCAGGGAAGTATTCTTTTCCTATTGATATAGGCCTATTTAAACTGTTTACTGGCTATTGGTTTTATTATTTTGAATTAATTTATAGTTGTCATTAATTATTTTAATTTTATATTAGGGGTATTATAGTTCTAGGTTTGTATTTAGATTTTATAAATTGTATTTAAAAACCCGCTTATGTAGTATTTATAGTTATCTCTTTTTACCATTTTTATTATAGGTTCTATGCAACGGGTACAGTTCCGTTTATATTCCGTTCTGTATATGGTTCAACCATATTCTGATCTAATCTTAAGTACCTAGATTAAAATATGTTTACCTTTAACATAAGCCTAATGTTGGGCAGACCTTTTAGCATATCTCATAATAGATTCACCCCAAAATTAGGTCTACAGGTAAAGTTGTAATTAATTAATAAATCAAAGAATATGACTAAAACATCAAACAAAAACAATATTGATGCTCCAGAAATAATAATTATTATTATTGTAAGCTGTCTTAGTAATGATTATTTTGTATTGCTCCTCCAATAGTTTTATTGGGTAATTATTTACAAAGATAGATACTAGTATTTTTGGAGATTTAAATAAAATCATATTCTACATACCTTATTTCTTTAAAATAATAAAATAAGTTTTCAACATGGAGCTAACTTTTTCACCAAAAAATGTATTTGCAACAATAGGTCTGACCAGGTGGCCATATATAATCAAATTATTATCGAACCCCAACTGAAATTTTCAAGGGAAAAAAAAAGAAGAAATTGTCCAAACAGTACGTGGTGTTCCCAAGCGGTCACCCATCCAAGTACTAACTACGCTCAATGTTGCTTGACTTCGGTGATCTATAAATGCATTGAATTCTATAGTTTTGAAATTGTGATTTTTCAGTGAAAAAGTTAGCTCCGTGTTGAAAACTTATTTTATTATTAATAAATAAGGTATGTAGAATATAATTTTTTTTTAATCGCCAAAAATACCAGTATCTATCTTCGTAAATAATTAAATAAACATATTTAATAATTATTAAATGTGTTCATTTATTCACTGTTAAAAAAGATATGTAGAGCTAATTGATAATGTTCATTACCTCAACCACAATATATCATTTAAGACTTAATACTGCACATGATTAAAATATATATATATATTTATTTATTTATTTATTTATTTATTTATATTTATATATTAATATCAAGACACAAATTATTCTCCCATTGCCCATAACAGTAATATTTGTTAACTTAAAATTTCATTACCTAAGGATGCACTTAATTTTACAGTCTTAAAATAATGTTTCACTTCTATATACAAAAAAAAATTGGAAAACAGTTATTAATAAATTCAATATAACTTAAAATCTAGTAAGATTTTTAAACTTAATACAAATGTAGACTCAAACATTTGGTAATTGAATTAACCAACAACATAAATTTATTTTAATATTTTTATTTGTAGCTAATAATTGCGTTTTATTCACATACCTACTAATACCAAAGTGTTCTTCACTGGCAGATTTTCAAAATCTCTACTAACAACAAGTGTTAAAGTGAAAGCAACCATAGAAAAGATTTTCAAAAGTAGTTTCATATTAACATTAATCCAAAATCGATTTCCAAAGAGTTACTACAAGTTATACAAATAATAATAATTACAGATATTCGTCTCACAAAGTATTTAAGGACTTTTCTATTAACAGTTATTATTATAACATTTAAGTTAGTAAAAAATATAACACTATTGAAGGAAATTCCATTCAATTCAAAAGCATTGTCATTTAACCTTACTACATGCTACTAGCCAGCATAAACTGTGGCGGTTTTCATAAATAAATCAAATTCAATTAATTATAGAGGTAATTAATAACAACACAACTAATTATTAATACTATTCTCCCAACGACAGTAAAGATTAATTCTTAATTGATTTAATTTGGTATTTGATAATGAAACTTAGGAAGATTGACCCGTTGACCGATGAAGAAAACAAGTTTTCATGAAAGCCTTGTAATGGGGGAGAGCGTCACCGTTTGTGTCGAATACCTTCACTGTTCAATAACTTTTAAGAGGTCAAGGTCGGGTCATATTCAACATTTATATTTATTTGAATCTCTATACTGTATTTGTATAGTCTCCGTATGAAATATTGAGCTCAGATCTTCTCGGTATTTCTGAACATACCGTAGTAACCATTACTGTAAAAAATCTACTGTACTTTGATCAACTCAAAAGACAAATTTACAGTAGTAAACAAAATTACAAACACTAAACCGGTAATCCGGGTAATCAAAACTAAAAAGTTGTGCGACAAATATACCACATAATCTACCAGCATACCGACTATCAAATTATTGTTGTAAAAAAACTGTATCTGTGGTTCAAATATTAAAAAAGTTAAATGAAAATTAACCAGAATATAGTACAATTTTTTTACAAATCGTATAATCTCGTTGGCGATGGTAATGAACGACCTTTGGTTTTTATATATAACTATTTAGAAATTTAGATATTTGCCGACGGCCTGACACGTTTTCACTTTTATTCTGTAAATTCTTGCAAATACAGCTTATTTTACATATTATAATTACTCAAATATTTGATAATTGAATAAACCAATATGATGAATTTATTTTAATATTTTTATTTAATGCTCATAATTGTTGTAATAAATGTAATTAACTAATTATAGTAATACAAAATATTATATCAAATTCTAATGGGCCAGATTACAGGCTCAACCATACATTTCCAAAAGGAAAATTTTATTCATAAAGATTCTTAGAAATCAGGAGCAAAAGGAGTTGCCACAATATTAGATCATCAATTAGATGAATTCAAAATAAATTATTCCATTACAACAACACATTGGAAAGAAACTGTAAAATATCTGTAATTCTCTACCCCACCCTCACCCTAAACGCATACATTCAAGCGGCTCTAATCACAACATTTTTTAAAGAATAGGAAAATAATATCACGAAAATAATTACGACCCACTCCAGTTAATAATATTTAAAACAAATAATTCAAAACTTAACCTTTTTCAATTTGGTAACTTTTTTATAATATTTTTTTTATAACAGTCATTTCGAAAATAAATCTAGAGACAAGAGCATAGCAGTGAATTGCTTCAATGTTCAGTCTGCCAATTTTTTAGTTACGTCCACCCATTTAAAAGATATAAAATATTCATAACACCATTCAGGGCCGAAACAGTTGGCGTATACGTTGAACAAGAAGGAATAGTTATTCATCCCATAGGCAAGTACAAGATTTGAGGTGCTGATAGGCTATAGAAAAAAGAGAGAAGTTGAAGAATAAAATCATTAAAACAATCATATTTTGTAATTATTTTTTTTTTTTAATATAAATTACCAGAAAAAATCAAGTTGGATTTTATAATTAATTTACCTCTCAATTCTTATACAATACAAGTCAAACAATGCTCTCTATGCTTTTCTTATGGACGAAGCGCTCATATTCCTGTAAAAAAATAAAGCTTTGTGAAAATTGTGGCGATGAATTTCAAGAAGAATATTAAAAGAACATCAATGCATTCAATGTCAATGCAACCATAAAGGTTTTCGTAGATATTGCCCTAAATATGTGGGAAAACATTAGAGTCTTCATGAGTTACGTAGGCTATTCTATAATTCAGCTAGTAAATAAATCCCTTTAGTGTACAAAACAGAAAGAAAAATTAATTGTTAAAACAATTCATATGATGAAAAAGCAAATCTTTCTATAGGCAAAATCTCCTAAGCATACATTATAAAAACAGATTTGAAATACTTAGTGATTACGACGACAATGCATAACAATTAATTGATACATAGCAATTGATCACATACATTATACATTAACAAACCAAAATCTAAAAGTTACTGTAATCCGAACAATACTACATCCATAATATCTCAAACAATTCACCTACAAATCTTAAAACATTTTCACATAAACAAAGTTATACAAAACCTGAGTGTATTGATAAGCCTTGAAATAAGTAAAACCTAGTAGTAGAGATCATAATCACAATTAATATACTATTAAAACATTCAACAAAATAATCAGCAATTAGACGAACTAATAACAAATATGAATTTCAGAAAATAAGTCCTACAGAAATTAGATAAAAACCATACCCTTAAAAAGAATGTATAAACTCTCAGAATAATTTATTCTATTGAAATAGTGAAAAAAGAACAGAAGTAAAAACGAACATGTGTTATAATAAGCAAATTGATCATTATAAATAATACAAATCAATTTAGTCTAATAAAATGCAAAAATAAACATATAGTAATATTCAAATGAATTACTCTACAAATATATTCATCCATGGTTCGAGGGTTTTTATTATAAATGTATGTTCCAAAACTTTTTTGGGATAGAAGAGACTAAACGACTTCTGGTGAGAAGAAAAACCCATACTTTAATAATAACAGGTCTCAACAATACCAGTATGCTCCTCTTCATTTGTGAATAACAGAAATACAAAACAAATAGATATACATAAACTTGACAGCACATTTATTAGAACTCTAAATATTATAATCATCTAATTAATTAGTATTTTTAGTAAATGTCACACCTACTAACATACCTATTTAGAATATAATATACTAATATTATTTAATAAATCAGTAGATGGAAGTAATTATTATAATAACGTCTATATCACAGATACAAGACACATAAAATGTTTCGTAGAAAGTCAAGAGGCAAATGGGAAGGATAGTTTCCAGCCCGCCTACATCTCTGATCTCTATGCCATAGGCAATGAAAAAAGAAAGAAGAAACATAATAATATCAAGAAATTGCTTGCTGTGCTTGTCAGATGTTAATAATTTTTCAATTTTGAGGTTATGTAGCGTATTATATTACTAATTTTGATAAATAGAGTTTGAATTTATATTAAAATTTTTTAATTTGAATGATTTTTTTTCCAGTTAACGTCTAAAAACATGGCTTTATGTTTTAAACACAATAAATGCATACCTTTCATGTTTAGTATTGTTTACAATCATGGATATGCTACTGTTGGCGGTAAGGATACTTGGCTTTGTATTGAAATATTTCTTAGCTTTTATCATTATTTGTAATTTAATACTTTATGTGGCTGAGGATACCAATAATTCTTATGATTTAATTTTCGTTCTTACAAAGCTAAGACTTTTAATTTAAACATGTAAGCTACCCAGTTCTATAACCTCAAATGGTACTAATTATTTACTAGTCAATGTACGGATTATTTTTAAAATGTCTAATTCTTTCATTTCATTTTTTTTTTGAAAATGTAATATTTTAACGCGGTAATAAACTTTTTTTTTGAATAATTCAAAATTATGTTTTTTAAAAATACTATTTTCAATTAATTGTCATGCATTTAATTTGGTCTTGATCTATATAACGTTAACATCCCGGTAGGCCTAAATTACAATGATACAAACAATGGTCTATGGAAAAATATGTTTTAATCAAAACGAGTCATAAGACATGTAATGCCCATGCATCATATGATATATGAATCTTGATATTAGGTGATATTTGCCTATCAGTGGTTAAAATCTAGTCAAAGACTAGGGGTCTATACATTAATACAGTGTTCTACATTTTCAAAATTATGTTGTTTTCCATTTTTATATTGAAATTTCATGGTTAAATAACTATTTTCTTTAAAAATAAGCTAGCTTTTAAAGGTTTAAAGCTTTTAACATTTTAGAAGTTACTTTTGAACTTACGAATTCCCATTGCGATGTGTACATAACCTGTGCATACATGATTTTGGTACTTTTCAATTTGTAATTTTTCAGTAAAAAAGTGAATTCCACATAAAAATATTATATAACAATTTCAAAATGAGGTACAGTAGCCTCAGACTAGGAATGAGTCTGGTGTAAGGAGCGTGTCCTCCCTTCTACTTGCTTCCCTAGCCTGACTTGATGGTACAACCCATCCCAAGAAAACTAGGTAAACAAATTACTGCTTAGCTACATTTAATTCTTAAATTTACAACTTCGTGATAGACTTTTGTAAACATTTTATTCTTATTTACACCGATAAAAGAAACGAAAGTAGGGTACACGTTTATACAGAAGCATTTGAGGTCTATATTTTTTTATTGGTGTATCGCTGAAAGTAAAAGCAACAAAGTGTGGGGGCCTCTCAATTCCTCTCCACCCCAGACACTTTCCTACCTTGAGGATACTGTAACTATGTAGTAAAAGAATTAGGCTACACACATTTTATGGTAAATATGTATAAATGTTGTCAAAGCGATTTAAGTAGGAAATATCGGCAATTTGTCTTCAAAATAGCATTTTTTCCATCATTTCGATACTTCTTTTCCATGCATTTCACTTTTTATCTTTCATAATTCATTATTTCTGTCTGAAAACAGCAATTTAATATGACTGTTTTATGGCATTTTGAGGTTATTTTAACAACTATTTAATCAATTTTAAGTAAAATCTATCGCTGTTTTAGTTCATCGACGGAAATAGTTCTGTTCTTACTTGACTTATAGTGCTTTTACAAGGTTTGGGTTTCAGAGACCTAGTCGTCATGGATATTATATCATAGAAGCTTAGTAATATCAACCTGTAGAAGTTAATTAAGTGTGCATACTTCCCACGAGTGATTTCAATATAGCAATACGATTGAATATGTTAAAAATTTCTCAATTTCGTTGATTGTTAAATAAGTAATGAAGTGTGAGGGATAAAAAACCACTTCTGTTGAAAAGGAGTATCAAATTGATATACAAAACACTATTTTGAAGACAAATTGCCGAGATTTTGCACTTAACTCGTGTGGAAAACGTTTATAAATATTTACCAATTTTATAAAATAATCTTAACATCGACTTATAAAATAATTACCCCTCAAACTGTTAGAACTGTTAACAAGGTAGACTTAGAGCTAACATCACATTCCATTATAAAGTAATTTAATATGTAATTTTTGTAACATCATTACATTTTCAGGAATTCTGAAAAGACATATTTTTCATAGAATCTTGTTGAATATGTTTATTTTATAACATTCAACAAATATAATTGTTGGGAAAAATGTAACTAAATAGACTTTTTAACATTTATTTTATATGTAGTCCAGCCATCAACTTTCTATACTGAATTATAAAGCCTATTAATGCTACAGTAAATGTCTAGTGTAGATCCTATTGCGATTTAATATTGAAATTTTATGAAATTGGGCTGTTCATACCTCATTTTGAAGCAATTAGATCATCCTTTAACTGGGAGGACCCTTTTAAAGTATCAATCTAATATTTCTGTATAAAATAAACAATTTAAAAGTACGAAAAACTAGGCTTATGAGGTTAAAGGCATCTGTCTATATTAATTGCTAATGCAGTGATAGTAAATATATTTAATGTCTCTTAGCTCGATGTTTATGTTCATCCGTGCAAATAGGTCTATATATATATACATATATATAGGCTATATATATATATATATATATATATATATATATATATATACCACCTTGGAGAAAGATAATGGAGGCTCGTGAGTGGACCGATTACACATGGCACATGTCAGTAGAATAGTCACAGTAGAACATGTCAGAGATGATGGCTGCAAAGTTTGCTCTTACCTTAATGTCCAACATTCAAACAAAAACTTAGTGAACTATTTACAAGAAAAATTAAATACAGAAATTTAATTTTTATATCAGTAGTTTATTAAGAAAAATTTTCAAACATATATTTTTGTTTGAGTATTTAATTATATGCCCTTAAATAAAAAAAGAAAATTGATACACCCTTAAATAAAGAAAAATTACATATTACAAAATATAAGCTTAAATTAAGAAAAATCCTCCGGTAAAATTAGACAAAACCCTCCCCTTTTTTGTATAAACTAAATCAAAATTACAATAGTTATTTTACATAGTTAATATTACATATACAATTTTTAATCCTAATACAGATACATTTATTAATTTTTGTTTGTTGGCCAACCTTAATACTAAATCAAAAGATTAAGTAAAAAATGTAAAGAATTTAATTTAATTTTAATTTTGAGACGTCTCTTATATAATAATTAAAAACAAATATATAAATTTTGAAATGACCCCTTTGAGGTTGTAAGGTCAAAAAAATGCTAGCTATCCCATCCAGTTTTTCACAAATACAAGAATTACAGTTAGATTTTGTATGGACAGGAGACAGGCTTACCTTGGAAAGTGGTCCTTGGTATTACCTAATCGTACACAAGTAAGAAAACACACACAAAAAAACACTTAAGTTCTGAAATATTTCGTAAACACTGTTCACTTTCTCAATCAGTAGAGTTAAGAAGTAGTCTACATATTACTTAAGTACTTCCACAATATTATTTAATGAGCCGTGCCGGCCAAGGTTTCGCCAACTATGTCATTGTCAAAAGCAGCTTACAGACTAAGGTACAAAATTTTTACAACAACACAATAGGCCAAGAGGAAATTGGTCAAAATTACTGTTAGGTTAAGGAGGAGGTAGAGAGGGAAGATACCTAGGCCCAAATTGGGGTTGCAAGAGTGGTGAATTACTAAGATCTAATTGTTCATTAATAACTAAGCTACAGTCCTTATTGATTATTCTCTTAATTTCTAACATTTCTAGTGCGTTTAACTTTTTACCCTTACCATTAACATGTAGAATATTAAATTCTGTATTAGAATGATAATCTGAAATTTGATGAGTATTTAGATGGTTAGAAAAACTAGAATCTGCATAGTCCAACCGCCAACTTCTATTATGTTCACTTAACCTAGTTTTAAAACTACGACCTGTTGGTCCTACATAAACAGAATTACAAATTTATAATTTAATTTATACACACCATTTTTTAACAAATCAGGCAGCTTGTCTTTAGAATTATTTTAAATATTTCCCAAGCTTTTTTCAATATAATATGCTGGCTTACAAAGGTTTTCCTTTTCTAATAATTACCCACAATAAGACTAACCTTACCAATATAACTTATTCTACGCAATTTTTCAGTGTTAACATCAATATAACTATTTGAAAAAATATATTTAGTACAGTAGAACTCCAATCATCCGAATCAGATTGTGAAAAATTAAAAAATCAGGTTTTTTCAGGCACATTGTCCTGCGAGCAATGAATATGCAGGAATCGCGCACAGTAGTTGACCCTTCTAACTGTGAACATAGTGTAGCGATAGTGGAGGGCGTGGGGGAGGGGGAGCAATGACTCACACTGCCTCGCCACCCTGCTACTGTCACTCAGTACAGTCTAATAATAGTCAGTCGGCCAGTGCTTCTTCAATCTGCCGGGTGAATTGATATGTTGACTTTTTCGTATTCCTTAGTGTTTTGATTATTGTGTGCAGTACTACGATGAGTTCTAAGAGGAAATGTGTGGTGTTATCGTTAGCCGATAACATTAAAATTATCAAACAGTTGGACAAAGGTGTCTCGGGTAAACATTTAGCCGAGGTGTACAAAGTGGGAAAATCAACAATATCGGACATTAAAAAAAAAAAATTACGTAATGTAAACATTGTCATTGATATTGTTTTTTCATAATAAATACCGTAAATGTTCTCTATTATATTTTTTTTTTCTTAAAAACGGTTTTTTTTTTCGAGAAAAATCCAATTACTGTATCCAGATTTTTGATTGTCCAAATCGGGTCCGGTCCCAATTAATCCGGATAATTGGAGTTCTACTGTAACATTCCTTTCCAATTTATGTTTTAACATTTTCTCAATTAAATTATTATCCTAACCATTATTAGTAGCGATCAATTTTATACAATTAAATTCTTCATACAAATTATTGGTGTTCATAGGAATGTTAATGAGTCGATACAACATGCTGTGGAAAGCGGCCAATTTATGACTAATAGGATGTTGTGATGTAGCATGGATAATGGTTATCAGTAAATGTAGGTTTTCTAAATATGCTGAAAGTTGTTTACCATTTTAAATTTTTTTGTTAAGGTCTAAAGATCTTATCTTATCTTATAGACCTTAACATAATATATATATATATATATATATATATATATATATGGTTACCGAACCAGACCTAGCAAAAGAAAAACAGGTCTGGAATGGTCAATATATATTTTGTATATAGTTACTTTTAGTTAGTCTGGCAATGTCAATATATATATACACACAGGGCTAGATTTGTGACGGTACGCACCGGTACAGTGTACCGAAACCTCTGATCGGGGGAAAAGTTGAATATATAATATAATTTTTATAACTGTGGAACGTTAGTTGTAAGTCAAAGTCAACTTGGTCTTTGACTGGACTGTACTTTTAGCCGTATGCAAGGTGCTAGCTGACTCATCCTCTTCCTCCCTTGCCGCACACCAGTTCATCTTTCACTTAGCCGTCAATATTTTGGAATCAAAGTGTGTAAATTGTGTGCTGTCGTACGTGTACGTGCCTTTACAATTCATAAAATAACTAATTTTATGCATGACACTTCCAATGGAATTAGATTAACCGGAGTCAACACAGCCTACATCCTCCAGCGTTATTTCATTTTCTTCTAATGACGTCATCAAAGGAGGTGATAAACAGTAGCCAGACTGTTGGACTTTAGAACAAAAGAACGAGTTTTGTAAAAAATATAGCTCGCTTATTGTACACAACAAAAAGCGGGGGTGTGAGGTTGACCGGAATGTTGGATATCTAGGTATAGAAAAAAAATCTGGTATGAAAATGTCTAAACAATGGATTGGATGTGATATTACTAGTTTTGGGGAAACTCGAGCCCAGCATCAAACAGCTTTGAGGAAGAAAATATATGATTTAAATGCATTTTGAGAGTTCTTTACAAATATTTTATATCAAAAACTTCCCTTATCGCTACCAGTTTATCTAGAGACTAGCACTGATCTCTAGTTGTCTATATTATCAAAACGCAAACAGTGTATCAGAAATCTGAAGCGATGCTCACTCATGGTGGTGTATACAGCTTCAAGACCAAGTTCCCTTTTTCATATCAAACATTTCATTGACATTTCTTCTACTAGAATTCATTACTCCAGTCAAGAAAATAATACCTAATAAAGCTCTTATTTTACAGGTATCAGTCAATTTAGCATCTCATTCTTTTACATATTTGGTTTTAATTTTGGTGATATAAACATTAGTATATGAAACAATTTAAATGTGTGTTTTTGCATTTTTTGCAAGACCTTTAGGTCCAGGTATATGAAATGTAGGTGTAATACGAGTATTATGAGATGCTGTCCGAGAAGTACGAGCCATGTGAGATTCTAAGTACCACTTTGTTTCCTTGTCCTTAACAATGAAAAACTCACGGCTATCAATGTTAGGAAGTACTGTTACTAGTTCTTCTGGTTTTATAAGGTTGGTATCAGTGGTGTTATTTCTTGGGCTGTCTACTCTTGCTCATCATATATTCAAAAAAGTTATCATCTTCTCTTGGAGAATTTTCTTCAACAAAGTCTTCTTTTTTTTCATCGGAATCTTTGGTCCCAAAAACACTTTCACTGTCATTTTCTGTTTCATTCAACCACATACGGGACTGTTCATGCTCAAGGTCAGACATTTTATTTACAAGTGCGAATTATAACACGCAAAACAATAGCTAAATTAAAAATTAGTTGGTAATGACAACACTGAAACGGTTAGTCGCATGGGGTAATAAAACTAACCCAAGTTCAGCAGAGGTATTTTTGAACCAGCACACACAAACAAACTGAAAGTGTACTGCCGGCTTCTAAGACAAAGGGGAAAGAAGGTACTGAGGCACTCAAGGTCAAGAGTGGTCCCAACTGTTCATGTCAGCATAAACAAAAACATGGGGGTAAAAAATTACCCCACGCGACCACTGGAGTGTTAATAACACAGTTTTGTGTTAAAAAAAATATCTTATTTTATTTAAATCTCAATAATTATTAAAAAGTATTTATTTGTGAAATTATTGTATGAAATATAGATCTGAAATTATTGTGCTTTAAATTCTTTTTATTTGATTTGATATCTCTCTTGGGTTACTGGTTCCTACTCAATATATTTACATGAATTACTTAGAATTATGAATATCTTATACTATCTGGTTATGAACTAAGAAACAAAACAGTATTACAATTCATATGAAAATGCAAGTCGAAAGTACAGTAAATGGAAAAAACTTTCACTTGCATAATAAACTGTCCTTGTATAATAAAATGTTTACTTACAAACAAGTGATGAAACAGGTTTGGGCATATGGAGTGCAACTTTGGGGATGCAGTGCGAAAAGTAATGTAAAAATATTAAAGAGGTTTCAAAACAAGGTTTTGCGAACTATTGTAAATGGCCCTTGATATATAAGAAATGATGACTTGAACGAGGATCTGGAATGGCCACAGTTGATGAAGTGATTCCAATTTATGGAAGGAAGCATGAGAGAAGGCGCTCCACATGAAAACACCGAGATGAAACCGCTTTAGGACAATGCAAACTTGGTTTGTCAGTTAAAGAGGGTGAAACCATTTGAACTGGTGTAGTGAATGGACCTATGAGAGTATAATTGTTTTGAAGTTTTTGAGATACTTCAAAGAAAGTATATCCACCATAAAGTGTTCTTAGTTTTATAGGTAAATTACTTGATAGACTTTGTCTAGTTATAATATCAAATAAAATTATCAATAATAATTTCTCCATTTAAAATTTTCACTTGTTTATTTAAGCACAATGTTATTTATAAAATCATTTACTCTAATCATAAGCTTTGCAATGTTAATAAAATGGTTGGATATTACCTTTTCCCTTGTGGATTTAAATTAGACAGGGTTACACACTTAGTTTATAATATGTGAAATTGTTGTTTAAATTTGTTTAATAATTAATTGTTATTGACACTCTGTTAAATAGCTTTCTACCACTTCCCATTTATTTGTAATTTTTTTTGCCTAAATATTTCTTTTTTTGATGAGCTTCAATAATGCATCTTTTCTGTATGAAATCTAAAATGGGAGTTAGTTTAATTGTTAGAGAGGGCTAGGTTTTGATTTTGGAACACACCCCATACCACTTGCATTTACATATTCTTAGTTCTTTAAGTTTAAGTTATCACTGTATTACTTCTCGCTATCACATTTTATAAATTAATTTAACTGTTCTGGATTCCTAAATGTCTATTACAATATTCAATGTCTATTACAATATTGTAGACAATGTCTACAATAGTCTATACAATATTTAATAGTCTATTAAATATTACTTATTTAGATGCTAAATTTACTTTTATTATCTTATTTCTTTTATACATTACAAAATTTAAAATACTTTACAATTATATTAGTTTTTCCATCATAACATTTAAATTAACTTATAGCTTGTGCTATTATGTGACTTATTTCCTATCATTGAAATCATTATGTATGCCTGAAACTTGTAATACTTGCATATCCATCACCTGTTCACAGTTTAGATTTCTATTCAAATTTATGTTCTAAATCCTATTTTATCTGCCCAACGTCTTTATGTTGTCCCAATTTTACTATAAACCCCCTTCCTATACACATCATACCTCATTTTTATCTTTCCAAATAATAAATTCTTATTCTAAAATACAAGCATTTTTGGTTTCATCTAAAATTTTCTGAGGCTTGTATATTATGTTTTAAATTTATTTTAGTTATTAGAATTATTAGTTAAGTTTTCCTTTAATTATTTCATTTATATTGGTGGTTATCTTACTATTTGGTTTGGCTATACTATTGTAATATCTTGGTTCTTGACTATCTTGTTTAAATGTAATTATAAGGTGGTTATGTTTCTATCATAAAAGTTTTAAATATTTTATCTTGGATATTATCCTTTAAGCTATCAAGGTTAAGTAGCTGTGACATGTCACATGGAAACAACTGTAGAATGGTATCTCATAGTGTTAACTATTATTAATTGTTTAAGGCATGTACGATACAAAGATTAAACAGTTAGCCTCTATTGAATTGTAATTTATGTTTTTTAGCTGCAATTGCTCCTCTTGGAAAAGCTAAGAAGAAAGTCGGGAAACAATTAGGAGCACCAGTCGAAAAAATTTTACTTCCTGTGGAAACGGATGCAAAAAAATTAGTTAATTTTGTATGTGGTATAAATATCAATCAAGAAGGAACTGATGTTGAACTAAAACCTGATAGTGATTATCCTGATTGGCTGTGGAATTTAAACACTGGTAAAAACTATTGTTAACTTAATATTTTCATTTTCGACCTTTTTTTTAAATCTTATTTTTGATTCAACATAGCTATCGTAATTTAGATTATCAATTTGTCTTTTTAGTTCATACTTTTATTGATTACTTAAATTTATGGCTTTATTTTTAGCAAAAAATTTAATTACACTTTCCAATAATAACTTATAGCTTGTTGTTGTTGTTTTCTAATAGTCTGATTTGGCTCACACCATCTTAAGTATTGCTTCCCAATATAGCCCAGGCAGGTCCATCCTCTTCTGTTTTTGCTCGTCCAGCCCACTGCAGACCAGAAGGTCTTGTTCATAATTTCAACACCTCTGCACAGAGTGCATTTGTCAGAATTGATAATGTTAATCCTCTTAAAGTGTTCAGCCAGACAGTCATGTCCCACTGACAAGCTAAAAATTGCAACAGATGTTTTTCTTTGCGAATCTTTAATTTTGCTGAACAGGTCATGAATATTGTTATGTGGTTTGTCCTTCATTTCTTCCTGTATTCTGTTGGTGAATTCCAGATGAGATGTTTTCCTCAGCTTAGTCTTCTCGGTTTCTGCAACAAGTGTGTGCCCTTCTTAGCATTGCCCCCCCCCCAAACCCCTGTGCGATGGTATCCACTGCAGAACCACTGACTTCATGATGTCTTTTGCCAATATATATTTGCTTTGGATAGACTGAACTAAGCATTTTTGTGTGTTGTTACAAGCTATTGCTTGGAGTGCTGATTTTGAGTCGACTAGTACAGTATCACCACATTAGTATTTAACCAAGGCCTCATAATTACTTGCTTAAGTGCTTCATCGATTGCAAAAAGTTTCGCCTCAAGTTCAGTGCAAAATAGTGAGAGAAGTGCTCCGAAAAGATGCCCGCTCCAGTCTCTCCATCCATTCGGGATCTGTCTGTATACACCCTCAACCAGCAATTCGATGGGTACAAGCTGTTAATAGTTTCCAATGATATTTGTAACCCTGGTTGGCAGATCATTCTTCTTATTAATGGCTTCCGTGAGTTGAGTGCTCACTCTGAATTCGGTAAAGTCCAGGGGACTTGTCAGTTGTGCAGGTTGTTCAATCTCAACATCCTCACTTCTCCACCTTGATATCAGATGTTTAAAACTAGTTTGTGTCTTCAATGTATGTTCTACTAATGGTTTCATAATCCATGGGTTGTTGTACTTCCTCTGCAGTATCTTTTCATATATTGCTAGAGCCTGATATTTATATTGATTACTTAGGTATTTGTTATCCATGAATGCATGCAATGCTGACGTTTGAATTGACTTCACTATCCCGTCACAATTTGTAGACAGTTATTTTGGCATATTTTAAGCCTCCTTGTCGCGTCACCGCAAGCTGATGCAAGTATTTCTCCCCCATACAGGAGATTTGGTTTGATGTATTTCTTGTATGTTTTGTTTTGTACACCTAGGGTTCCTCCCCACTTCATGCCAGTCAATTTTTTTAGAATGCTATTTCTAGAGGAGATTCTTGTGGTTATGCATTTTGCATGCTCCTTCATGTTAAGTTTATCGTCGAGGACGACACCTAGATATTCTGTGCTACGGTTCCTGTGCATTTCTGAGTTTTCTATTTGGAGATGTATATCTTTGGTTTTTATTTTTTATGTGAAAAGTTGGTAGTTCGTTTTTGTGTATTTATCTTCATGTTAATATCATTGCTCCATTCTGCAAGATCAGTCATGGCTGTGTTCATATCTCTCTGTAGTACATCAAAAACTCTTTTGTTTTTATTCTTGGCTGCTGTCCAGATCATCACATCATCTGCATACATTGCAAAATTAAGCCTATTACAATATAGGGCTTCAGGTAGGTCATTGATGTAAATGTTAAAAGTAGTGGGCTTAGAACAGCGCCTTGGGGAAGTCCTACCTGTGTTTGCTTATAGGAGGATGTAGCTGTCTTCCATCTTGTGCATATCCATCTTTGGCACAGGAAATGTTTAATCCAACGAAGCATGTTACCCGCTATGTTCAAGTCTATAAGTTTTGGTCTCCACACTGTATCGAATGCGCTCCTGAAATCAACGAACACAGCCAGCACAGATTCTCTTCTGTTAAATGAATCTTTAATACTCTGTGTAAACCTCAGCATCTGATGGATGGTGGTGTAGTCAGGCCTAAATCCTGCTTGATCTGTGGAAATTAATTTATTGTGCTCAAGATAATATTGTAGCCTTGCTGCTACCATTCTTTCCATTACTTTTGCTACTATTGAGGTTAAGGACATAGGTCTGTAGCTGCTCATTTCATCACCAGGTTTTTTCAGTTTTTTAATAGGAGCAATCACAGCTTTTTCCATGATGTTGGCATATCAGTTTTTCCTGTCCACACCTCGTTATATCTGCTCAGTAGAAATTCTTTACTCCCTTGTCCCAGGTTTTTGATAAATTCAGCATGAATCTTGTCGGATCCAGATGATTTTTTTGTTTTTAGTTTCTGTATGGCCAAGTTTAATTCGATCATGGAGTATTCTCTTGTGAATATGTCGTATCCCTGCACATTACATCTTTTAAGCTGCTTCTTTATGTTTTTATCTGTTTTTTGTTGATCTGAGATAACTTATGTTCTTCCTTATAGTATGTGTTAAACTTACTTGCTATTACGGTATCAGAATGTAGTATCTTATTTGCGCTTTTAATCGGGTCAGTCGGTTTGTTTTCCCTTTTAGTTGATAGGTTATTAATATGTTATGAACTTAGTACTGCCAGTTCTATAGTTCAGCTGTTCAACGAACTTTGTGAAGTTTTATCTTTTTGCCCTTTGTAGTTCTCTGCAGTATAGAGCATTGGTTCTTCACCATTCTTGGACCTGACCTGCATCATGGGATTTCTCGCACTCGTTTCTTAGTTTATTTCTTTTTCTTCTCAAGTCTTCCAGTTGTTTGTTCCAGAATGGTTTGTAGCGCCCTACACTCCCTCTAGGGTTGTGTTTCTTTGCAGCCAGTTGTAGATCATGGCAGAACTGTCGCAGTTGTATCTCAGCACTCCCTCCTGTATCTATATTCTTTATGTGCATCTCCTCTGTGTTCCGGAATTCCTTCCATTTGGCTTTTTTAAAGTTCCAGGACATGTGATGTTTTTCTTTTTCTTTTCTTCGTTTCTGTGATGTTTTGGCTATGACGGCTCTGTGGCCACTTCCTTCATCTTCAATTACATGCTTTACAGTTGTACTGTATATATCACTTGATGCCATTGCCAGGTCAGGGTTTGATGATGTTCCGGAGTAGTGGACAAAAGTCTGTCTATCATTTGGGTCATATAGTAACTGAATTTGGTTGGAGTCGAGGAAGCTCTCTATTTCTCTTTCTGCTGCATTTGTATCTCGATATCCCCAACATGTTGAATGTCCGTTGAAGTCTCCAGTTATAATCGTTCTTTCCGTCACCCGGATTGCATCCATGTTCAGGTGTCCATTATCGAGTGAGCTGTATACTCCATATGTAGTATACTTGATGTTATCTTTCCACACCTTTACTTGTACAATTTCCGAGTAGTCTTCATTTGTCATCTCCTTTATCACCTTGAAGCTGTGAGTGAGGTTTCCCTTACACCAACCAGGATGCCACTTGCAATCTGTCTGGATTTAAACAGGCAACTCAACACTTATGGATATCGCACGTGCACGACACAAACAAATGTACAATACCTTCACAATCACTACTTCGCAGTACAACTAAAATCCTTCTCTGACCATATCGTTTCTATTACTCGACTCAACTGACTTACGTCGCGCCGACTCACTCCTTTTATATCAATAAGGAAGGTTCTAGTCTAGACTCGAAGTGTGTGGAAGATTCTATTGTTCTCATCAAAAATAATAGGGTATTTCCGTTTGTTGCTAAGAGATGGCGTTACTGTTTATCTCTCTCGCTTGTCTAGGCACGCGCTGCCCTTGAAATTACTTATAAATGTAGTGTATGAATTTTAAAACTTCCGTAGAGGAATCAAGTGAAGTCTAAAAGCTCTAAAAAACATGATTCTTCTTTCTGTGACACATAGCGATCGCGGGCCGTATCTTTGACATGACTGTTCTAGACAATTGCGGTAGATGCTTGAATGCTGATTGAATCCTTTTTTTAATGTATATAATACATGAGGTGTGTCTATGAATGAGCAATTCTGATACAATAAGTCACTTTAATTAATTTTTATCACTTCTAGCTTTTAGATAAGAAATGCTTATCCTCTTCAAAATTGTCCCCATTTACACTTAGATACCAAAATAATCTTGTTTTCTACTGATTGAAGGTCAGCAGATCATTTTGTTAGCTGTTTTAACATGTTTGACTTTTTGTCATTTCTATATAAACTTACTCAAAACATGTTTCTTTAATCTCAGATTTCTCTTTAAGAAAAAGAAAAATGTCACATGTTGCCGATTATGGAAGATGTTCCAGTCTATTATTGTTTGTTGGCCAAAAACTACTTTAAAAGTGCCGTGTGATCATTTCCCTCATAGAGAATGAAACAATTTTTCCATAGTTCTGGTCGGATTTTTCTGCCTCTTCCTCTTTTATTGTGTCCAAACCATTCTTACAAATTTCACCCTTGTCATTAAACATTATCTTTGAAGTTTAACTAGTTTTTTTTTTTTTCCTCCCAATTCTTGGTCATAACAGGGTTTTTTAGTGTTTTTACTGTCATTTCATCTCAGTATATATATTTCATCTTTAATATATATATATATATATATATATATATTATTATATTATGTTTATTTTTTTTATTTTGTGTTAGTAGTGTTTGTGTTCATTTTTATAGGTAAGTTTTAAAGAAATATTTTTTTAAAAAGATCAACAAGGATAAATTTAAAAAAAATGTTATTTATTAACAAAATACACAAAGAAACAAAGTAAAGAAGAATGATGTCCTGAATCAGAAACAAAAGTTCTCAAAAAAATTATGTTTACTTAATTGAGATCTTGTGTTCGAGTTTTGTTCTATCTAATATTATCTCACCAGTCAAGTTCAATATTTATTTATATTATGATATACCATTGAAATCGGTAGTACACTAGGATTGTTAATTTTATGGTAAATAGCCTATATTAGTTGATTAAATTCACAATCCTGGAGGCTAACAACTATTGTTTAAACTAAAAATTATGCTTAATCATTACATTTTTTTTTTGAGATACTGTATTAAACAAATTACTCAATATTTAAATCAATATCTCCTTAATTTATTTTGTATAAACTAATTATTTTTGATTACAGGCAAACTAAAACCACTAAGCGAACTTGACCCCAACAGTATCGAATATTGGAAGAGAGTTCGAAGAATAGGAATGAAGAGAAATAATATTCTAGCTAGTCTTAAACCATTTTAGTTTAGTGTTTCTTTTAAATATTGTAGAATAATTGTTTTGTGTTATTACATTACGGAACAGTTGTTAATTATAAAATTAGTGTTATTGTAATACTATTACTGTATGCTATAGAAGATTACAAAAATTGTTAATTTAATAATTTAAGATAATTTTTATAATCACCCTTATTACATATTTGCTAATACCTTTTTTATTTAAAGAATATAATTTGATCATTCTTTCTTTTTTTCTTAAACATTTTTAAGAATAAGACCGCATAGAATATAAAGTATATTTTATTAATTAAAAAAAAAAAAAAATGATGAAAGGGTTTAGGTAGACGGCTATATCTCGACCAAACTAGCTGTATGCATGGACCAGGTTATATTAACCAGATGTAAAACATTGCTTGTCTGCCACTAATAGGAAATATATGTTTCATTACTAGTTGGTTGTTGACTGACTGGAAGTTGTGAACTTAATCATTTAGTTAAATGGCAGAAGACATATTAGTCTTGTATAAAACGAATTTCAATAGAATCTTTGGCTTTATTATTTTTCTTTTACCTCTAATTATGTACAGATTTAGTTGTGAAATTATAAATGGCTACCTGAAAAATATGTACTCACTTAAGTGCTTTGGTCTTTTTTTCATCCACTTCTGGAGATCATTAGTAAATTAGTGTGGTAGTGCATTTAGCAATAATAAATGGTCCATGAAATGGTCCAGATGGGATATTATTTTCTTAAAAAAGAATGAAGCATCAGTTCTTATACGTAATCTAATTATTTTACAGCTAAAATTAAACATTACCAAACATATGATTCTTACGGGAATCAAAAATTTTATGAGTGTATTAAAAGATCTATAATCTAATAATTGTATAAAAAGTTTTGTATTTATAAAGATTGATTGCTAGTACAAAATATGTGATAATACAAGAGGTGCTAAGACATGTTTTGTTGTACAGCAAAGTATCCCTGCCCACCCCCTCACGCTTGCCTTATGGCCAGTTTACATAGCTACTTTGTTCCATCTGTCCCTTCGATATATTGACTTATCAGTTATTATTGGGTCTCTAATATTGCTACCATAGAAACAGGATTGTAATAACAAAGAGAAGGAAAGAAAAAAAGGGGGGGAAAAAAAGCGGCTAACATTGGTTGTTGTTTGGAACATTATTTTAATAGGTAATTTCGTAGGTATCTCACAATTGCTAGGTGAGATCTACTTTCTCACAAATTGTCATATGATTATCTTTAAACAATTTACAAGGTACTATCACTTTTTGCTTTCACGTATCATGTTTTCATATTTTTTATACTTTATTTTTATTGATAGGAGACCCAAATTCACTGTCCTGGATATGCCTGTCCGCTGTATAACTTTTTATGCATCCTTATTCGCAGGATACCCCTGAGCATATATGCCTTGCTTATATAATCAAGAGCAAGTCACCTGCCACTAGTGTGAAAAAGTCCTGCCACAGTCCACAGGGCAGTGAAAAATGCTGCCCTGTGGACACCCTCTCTGATTCTCAACCTTACCCACAACTCTGCATAAGGTAGCCCAGGGGTCCCCAGAGAATGGTTTGATAGTGCGAACTGAGATATAGAATTCAATTTGGAGGAGGGTATTTAAAAAATACAACTTTTTGTTAACAAATAAATATTTTTAATAATGTATGGATATTTAAGAGACAAGCTTTGCTCATAATCAAGCATAAATATAAAAAAATAATATGCAAATTGCAAATATAAATAAAACTGTACTATGAGTATTGCTTCTTGACAAATGGGAGCCGGGAGCGGTTGGTACTGGTCTTCAAAGTGTACAATTATATTTAGCTAATATTGCACAGGGGTGGCTGCCCTGCTGAGAATCCAGTAATGTAGGAGTTTACCACTTTTCAGTTCTGTCAAGCTCGCACTCGGTCAAGGTTGCCGGTTCACCGCCACTTGTCAAAGTGTTTACGTTATTGTAGTGTCAGTGAGGCTATGTGTCGAGCACCTGTTTACGGTTTACTTCTTGTGGCTAAGGGAGTTTGGTTTGTAGCAGTTCGTAGTTAATGTTAACCGTTTTAGTTGTAAATGGAAATTGATAGTATTTTGGGACTGCAAAACTGCATTGTGTTCAACGTCCATCTTAGTTGAATTATTGAAGTATAAGTCGTGTAATTTGTATTTGTTAAAGCATAAATGAAGGAATTTGGTATGCATTGACTATTTTCTTTAACAAATTTTGCATAGAGCAATTTGAATGTGGCTTTGAGATGAGTCTAATATAGATAATAAAAATGCCTAAAACTTTGAAAAGGACTTTCAAATATAAATGTCTAGAAGTGTTGTGCAACACAATTTGTAGGCAAGACAAGTGGCTTGACCATTGTAAAAAAATAATTCGTACAAACTCAAAAACAATTTAGAAATCAAGTATAAAATGTTGAATTCAAAGATGGTAGTGGACCGTGGAAACCATGGTTGGAGCCCGAGTGTGGATCTATTGTGACAGACTCTGATATTCAGTTGGACTTAGTTGATAATCATGAGGTCGAGACCATCATACCATCATTTGAAGATCAAAGTGATAGAGTTACTGAAAGGTAAGTGACTAAAAGATATATATAGTGCCCTTTAACTATGTTTCAAACACTACCTAAAGTTTGGCACGACATTTTCTGACACTGTATAGCTATAAAATGAAAATATTTAGACAGTTTGAACCATAAATTTATTCATTGTTTTTATAACTACCGATAGTAAATATATTAAAATATTATTATATAAAACGTACAAAATAAATGATAGTTTATTCCAACTTACCATCTTGTTTACTTTTCCCACAAAAATATAGTAAATATTACATGGCATTCTTAGATATTCAAGTAGCCTATTCAGTACGACCCAGTATGCATTCGGATACTTCTAGTATGTGCCTAATCGAATTGTAAAAAAAATGTATTAACAAAATAATATCTACAACTTTCTAGCAGGAAGTTATCATTTAGCCGAAAAAATATAATTTTTTCTCGTTTTGAATATTTTTATTATTACTTTTATTATGCAAAAACTTTTTACAGTTTATCTTTACATAAACTTAATGTTTTAAACAACTTTATACTTTGTTACTTTTTATAAATAAATATTGTGTGTAAGTAGGCAAAATAATAAGATAGTTGTAACATTAGGAATTAAATATAGCGAAGCAGTAATTTGTGTACCTAGTATTCTTGGAATGGGTTGTACCATTAAGTTAGGCTAGAGAAGCAAGTAGAAGGTTGGACACGCCCCTTACACCAGACACACTCCTAGTTTGAGGCTACTGTACTTTCCTAATAATTGACCAGCTTAACTTGATATGTAGAGGAAATAGTTTCTCCTCCCGTTGCATGTTCATTTTGATAAAATGGTTTCTGGTTGGTTGTTTGTTTTGAAAAAAAAAGTTTGGTTTAGAAGTTAATCTCACATTCATCTTGTGTAGAATTGGGTTCTCTTCAGGATGAGAGGAAATACGACATGAGAAGAAGGGTGTTGATTTCTTCCTGCTATTGATTTCATAAGCTATCAATACAAGATTTCATAGCCTTTATTTGCATAATAAGGAATCCGTTGCAGTGCCTAGGGCTGGTTCTGGCCCTTTAAGCTTCAAACTATATGAATCAATCATCACTCCTTTATTCATTCTTTTATATAATATAGTTAAGAGTTTTATGGTTCATCTTCTCTTTCATACAATAATGCTACAATAAATAGATATAGAGGATAGATGAATTATTTCTTTTTATCATGTCATAGAGACATTAACTTAACACGAATAAATTTATATACAATTTTATACTGTATTATTGATTATTTATAATATTCAATGGGGTCTTGGAGAAAAATTCGGTACTTACGTATTAACGCCACCGCAGCAACTTTGCGCATATATATATATATATATATATATAAGGTTTGGCCAGGTGTTTATGTATATATATATGTATATATATATATATAGCTACCTGGCCAAACCTGTCATGATATATAATTATATCGCAAAGTAAGCAAATATTGGTGCATATATATATATGCGCAAAGTTGCTGCGGTGGCGTTAATACGTAAGTACCAAAAATTCTAGTATTTATTCTAATTTTATATCTGTTGTGTATTGGAAAATTATCTGCACTTTTTTTCTCACAAATGTCAAATCTTAGTTTTTAAAAATATCAACACTTAGAGGTTTAGCTGAAAATTCATAACTTTCACTCAATAAATATGGCGTTTCATCTACAAAAGTAATAAAGAAACAAAATTGAGCATATTGTTTGTTGGGATTTTGAAGATATTAAAAATTAAAGTTTTTTAATATCTTCAAAAACTTTAATTTGCTCTCTTGAAAATAAAAAAAAGAATAGATATGACCGTTGTAATACATACATTTTTGAATTTTGAATTTAAACCAAGAAAAAAATGTAATAATTAAAAGCTTGCATATGATTTGTTGAGTCGTTAAAATATTAGGAATGCGATTGGTTCTAAAATGCTGGAAAAGCAACACGCGAGTAAAATTAGTGTCTAGAAAAATTAATAGAATTACATTTAAAATCTATGTCAAAAGTATCCAGATAGTAATGTTTGAATATAAATATTTTTAGAATTAATTTAGAGTTCATAATTAAGTAGAATTTCGTGTATATATGTGTAAAAAATCAGTTACCATATGAAAAATAATAGGATGATGTAATCGTCCATGATTTTAGAAGTGTGCTGGAGACAGAAGGAGTCGGGGAGTAACGTCTGAACAGTGTAGACGTGTGACGTTCTGTGCAAAGGTTTTGGTATAACAATAGATTTTGTGACAAAATGTCTTTTAATTTGATATTAGAATACATGTATTATAGACTAAAGCACTAAAGGTGTATAGACAGTAATTTTGATGGTGACAATTTTTGAACGGAAAAGACGTGTGTGCTGACGAGTAAGTTGAATGAGAACAATGAAATTCCGTTAAGCAAAATAATTATGTGTTTTTGACTGAACAATTATTAAAGATCAGTAATGAACTGTTTAAAAAGTGTTTTGTGTACTAAAGATCAGTGAAAATAAACTTAAAACTAAACTTCTTTGGTATGATCTAAAAAATGTGCACGTGTTCTTTACAGTAATGCTGGTAATGCTGAGTTGGTATTATTGTATAATCAAGTAAAGCTCTATAAAAAAGAATATTGAACAGTTTAATTGATAAAGAGACTAACTTAAAAGTACGGCTGTAAGCAACTTGATGGCAGAAATTAGGAGAAAAAAAGGCAGATTCGTTTGATGTTGAACCGGATTGGCGGGCTTTCACAACGGAATTGCAAGTCATCAATTCAAAGTGTGAATAGTGACTTTACGGCATGATTGGTAACCATGTACAAAAAACATTCTATTTAAATATTCCTATAAATGTTTGATATAAAATTTTTTGTTTAACATATGTTATAGTTGTATGATTTTATTTTTTTAGAAGTTTTATAAATAGATCAAAATTTAATTTTCAATATATAAGGGATGTCTCTTTGTAGGCATAGCCTAATATGATTAATTAAAGCAATTTAAATTGTTTAAAGCAAAAGAAATAAGTTTGCTCTTTTTTATTAATTTCATTTTTTACGAGTTGCAACTAGAAAGGTAACTTCAATAACTAAAATTTTTTTATTCTTTTGAAAAACAAATAACAAGTAAAATAAATAAAAAATGAACTACTATAAGGTATTTAACATAAATATTCTAAAAATCTGTATATGTATGTATACCGGTAACCTAAATGTTTGTTAATAAAATATGTTCAATTTGAGCATAAAAAGGACTTCTATTTTCTTGAGATAACCACTCAAGTACACTTATAAAAGAGTTCACTACCCTGAGAGATTTAAAAAATAAAATTAAACTTAAAGTCAATTAATAATTTGGTAATCATAGCATTGCCATGGCACCCAACAAAATTATAACACGTAGCTTCTTTTCTTTTTATAATAAAGTAAATACTAAACCCTCATTTTTAAATTACTTCAATTGTCGCACAACTGTGGGGCAATTTGTTAGTAAAGTAACTTCACTCATTTTTAAATTACTTCATCATTCATGAGATGACCAACAATTTAATAAGCTGTATTTAAGAACAAAATCTAATTAGATTAAATAAATAGATATACCTTTGCTTCTCACTTAAACCATAATATCCAACATATTGCAATTAAAATTTTGTAGTACTTTTTACTTACATTCAGTTATTGGATTTATAAAAATATAATAGTTAACGCAAAGTCAGTACATATTTAAAACATATTAATATGGTAATTATTTTTATTTGAAACAACTTAAAATTTTGTCAGCATAAACCGCTTTCAGTCAAAAGAAAGATATATTATTTCATTAATAAAAAAAAAAAAAATTCTAGATCTTGAATAAGATGAGATGATGAAATAAACAGTGGATTTCTTGTGCAACAATATTTATGATATTAAAACATTATACCAGAAAAAAGTGTTTCTTTGCCCTGAAGTCCTTACTCTGTAATATTGTACATTTTAAATTTGAATTTAGCGCAAAAAGCTCATGAATCTTGGAATTTGCACGTAATTGGCTGAGATGAGAAAGAAAAAGGGGTGTGCGCTAAAAAAATAGTTCGTCTAATTTCCATTAATAACTTAAAAGAGACAAATTTTGAAAATAAAGTAAATAATAAAAAATAGTTAGAGAAATGTATCCTATGTATAGATATAACTAGAGTGATTAAAAACATAATTAAGAAAAATAGCAAACCACATGTTTTGCAACGGAAGGTTTGAGCAGTAGTGGACATTGCATCATTCGAGGAGGTCTCTCGAAGCAGTGAGACGCTTATTAAATTTGGGAGTCCTGGTAAAGACAGAAAAAAAGTATAAATATGTCGTGCTATGTTTTATAATAGTAAACTATTTCAATGAACAATGTCGTGTATTATTAGCAAAGTGATTTATTCTGCAGAAAAACTGATTTAACGTGAAACCACGTGATTTGAACTAAAGAGTTAGGCTTTGCATAGAGTAAAAGTCAAAAGTAAAGTGTTTTGTTTGGTATTAAAGATTTATATCAACGAACAATGTTTAAAGGTGTTAATCTAATGACATTTGAACTACCGAAAGTGTATGTGAATCTAGATTGAACGCTCATGGTTGCGCATGTAGTTGAGTCCGTTCAAGGACAATGACGACATAAGTAACTTTGAATACCAATGAACAGTAATACAGGACTTCAGTGTAGACAAGTTACATTCCTCTGTGAAAAAATGTGTTTTATCTAAAAGACCGTGTTTGGCAAAACACGTGTTTTGTCTAAATATATGTTAAGAAAAATGACTGTTTAAGTATTTGTAGATTCGTATAAACTTTCAAAAATTATAATTATGTTTTATTTGCTTGATATTTATAACATGTTGTTTCAAGAGTAATTATTTTGATAATTTGGAATATATAAAAATTTCTTTCTGATCTGGATTAAAATTAAAATTGAACATTTGAACATAGGAACCTATGAATGAAATTATTTTTGTTTTTTAAAGATTAATTGTTGTATCAGAGCTTGAAATAATTTTATTTCAACTGGACTGGGCTCTAAATTTGATAAATTATAATAAAATTAAATTTCTTTTAATGAATGACCTTTTTTGAATAATGATTCTTGATATGAACCTATGATTTATGGTAATTAATTGTCTATTGATATTCATGTTTTATGTATGTATACTTGTCGTAATATGTTTGTTTAAATAAAAAATATGTTCATTTCAGTATAAAAAGACTTCTATTTTCCATCCAGTATTCCATTTAGTACACTTTTTCAAAAGAATTGACGACCCATAAAAAATTAATATTCAAAATTATATTATTAAATTTTATATTAATTTTTTAAATTATTTTCATTTTTATTTTTTATAAACAAAAGCTTTACAAAATGGTGCCCAACTTAAATCAGTAAGCATTTTATTTAAAAGTAAAGTCACCATAATTTTTTACAATAGTTACAATTGGCGCCCAACATGGGGTATTTTTATTTAAAGTAAAGTCATCTTCATTTTGTACAATAGTACAAATGTACTTCAAATGTACTCTGATATATTATTTCGAAAGTTCTAAATTACTCAAACATTACCAATAAGTAGCTATAGAAGTCAAAACCAAATTGTGCTTTAATTGAACACAAGAAATTGTTTATTCACTTGTTTTAACAACAAACCATGCAAAAATAATTATTATACCAACATTTTTAGTAAACATTGTACAATTTACTCTATTCTCTTCATTTAACATTAATAAAATGAGTAAAAATTATTAAGTATCTATTCTACGGTTGATATACACACTTATATTTTGTATGTATCTAAATCAAGTACAGCACCCTTTTCGTCAAATCTTTGGGTGTATTTTTCAACTAAATGTGCTATGATCTTCCTTGCATTTTCTGGGTGACATGGGTCTTCTTGAAGAGAAAATTTGAAGTGCATTATAGCTGAAAAATAAAGTTGTAGAATTTTTAAATTTAAACAACATAATACTAATATAAATTTATCAACTAATCAAAAAAAATTGTTTGATTATAAAACTTTTATTATTTTTCTATACAAAATGAAGGGCATGTAAGATTAAATTTACACATTTTGTACACAATTTGGAATGAGTAAGTAGCTTATGTGGAATTAAGCTCAAATCATGATTAGCCTATTTTAGCCACCCCATGCTTTCTGTATATAGCCCTGTCAGGAATAGTTGATAGGAATAAATTGTAAAAACTATCTAATATAATATTATTCTAAGTCTCAAGACAAAACATAGAAGACAGCCTATTATTATGACATATATCAGAAAGTGTTGCAATAGCTGACTCTAGACATAATGCTCAATTCGTTTTTATAATCCCACCATAACCCAGGTTATGGGTCAATCCTAATTGAACGGTGTTAGCTGGAGGCTCTGATCGACGACTGACCACGAGTATTGGTCGGAACTATATATAGGATTTGTCAGAATCAGCTTCAAGAGTAATAGGATCAAAACACGGTAGACAGAAATTTCAGAAATAGAAGTGAGCAAACCGACGGTGTATAATTTAACTAAAGAAAGTAAACTCAATTAAATCGCAATATTTTACAATAATATTCAGCTTGCAATATCTTGGGATTATTAGCTATACTTTATAATAAAATGGGGGATTAGATATTAATCATGTATTTCTTGGAATTGTAATATTTCTTGTAGATCTAGGTGGGACCATCAAGGTTGCCAAAGCTGTACTCTGTAGAAATATATTGAACCAAAAACGGATAATATGAGATGGGATAGGTTGCAGAAAAAAGGACAAGTTGAATCCTCAAAATGCAAAGACCCAGTGTGCATGTAAAAATAAATAATTATATATATATATATATATATGTAACCATGATCATGTGTTAGTTGCGATTAGGGAAGTATAACCGACATAATAGCAGTTATTATTATTGATTGAGAAGCTATTACTATTACTATTACTATTACAATATTACATTTTACATGTTCATCAGTTTTATCGGTAGATAGTTTTAATATATCAAAATAATCACTGCTATGGATTAAAGGTGGTTATGACTACGGATAAAAATTCTTTCTCTACGTTATTACTCCTATCTCCTGTATGGGTTTCATGTTAGCATAACATAATACACGGATGGAAAGTGAAATGTATTTCTTTACAGAGGAGTCTGTAACATTATTTCCGGAAAAATAATTGGAATATAAAATTTTTTTTAAAAAGCATTACATGTTCATGTTAGGGCAGCTAAAGGCTAGAACACAATTTCCCTGCAGAATAACACACAAAACATACCCACCCAAATATATAAAATCTCACATTGACAAAGGACCAAAAGGATAAAGTTGAAAAACATTATTTGCTCATAATATATTGAGGGTTGTAGGTTTTATGGGGTAAATACAATAATTGGCTGACATTTATGCAACTTTCGATGTGTCGTTTAAAGTTGAGTTATTTATGTCAAAGTTTAAAATCTCAAGCTGATGGGGTTGGGAATAATGAAATTATTAAAATAATACTGGGGACTAATTCTATGTTAACTAGAAAGAGCAGAGTGATAAAAAGATAGAGATGAAATGTTAGTTAGAATATGTGAAGGACTGAGTTGGGTTGTTTAAGGTGTGTTAAAAGACACTCAGGTAATGGAAGTGTGGTATAGTTTGATGAAGTTTTAATGATGTAGACATATTGAACTCATACAATTAATTGATTTCTCTAGATCTAGAGCTAATTACAGGGATTTTAGGTTTTGTATACATACAACATTTTAAATGATTTGGTGTTACAATGAAAATAATAGTCTAAATTAGCTGAAAATAGGAGTCAAAAACACCAAGATGGAACTCCAAACCATCTTACACTAGAGGAAGCTCTACAAAGCTATTTGAAAATAGTCCACAGTAGAAGAGATTAAAATTATATAACTATTTGCCACAAATATATAAGACTCTTGGATATGCAAGGTTTAAAATGTTATAAAGGAGCATGTACTGAAAAAGGTTATTATAGTGTAGATGAGTAACTTAATAATTATTTCTAATGTGTGTGTGTGTGTGTGTGTGTATAATCCTATTGTTGTTAATAATATTGCACCTGATCCTCTTTGAAAATTATTTTGAGAAATTAATATATGATTAGGTTTATGTCTGTCATAAACTTATAATTCTTACGCTTTAAAAATTAAATTAAAGGAGAAATCATAAATAAAGTTTATTAGATTTTGTAAATTAATAAAACATAAACTAATATTTTTTAAACCTATTTTCAAATTAATTATTTGCTAGAAATTAATTATTATTAACCTAAATATATTGCTAGAAATTTAAAATGTTTGTTAAAATTAAGATAATAATTATAGTTGTGATAATTTTAAGTTGAAACAATTACAATATAATTAAGCTTATATTGAGATTTACAATGCACCTATTTCTGAAGAAATGTTTTGTGAATAAAAGATGTTTTTTATAAAAAAATGTTTTTTATAAAAAATGTTTTTATTCAAAAAACAAAAAACATTAAAAAAAATAAAATATCCAATGTTAAATTAAGGTTAGGAAAAAGCCCCCTGTTTAGCATGAAGAAGCACCATGTGAGAGTTGGACCCCAATCAAAGAAGCGTGTTGGGCTCATTATAATAATTTTGGTGAATGAGTCAATCCTTATCTTTCCGGATATTGCATTTACATCTTCTAAAACTATTGATCTAATAATACCAACAATATTTTTCATGATTAGCTATTTTTTTGACCTACTCTCTTAATTATGAACATTTTTTACTTGAAATTATTGGCCATTCTTAAATAAATATCTTTGTCTACAGTTGTTGACAAAGTGGCATTTTGTTCATTTAAATTAGTTTGCAAAACAGCTGATTTCTCAACAGTTTCACTTTGCCCACTACTTTGCACACTACTTTGCTCACTCCGAATGGCAACCAAACAAAACGAAATTTAGGTTAAGTTTATTTGAATTGATTTATAATATACAGGAAATGTCCCGTATGTAGGTTAGATTAATACTTACATGTAAAATAACATAAATAAACAACAAAAACAACGTTTTAAAGTTGAAAAAGGAAGTAATTATTCATGAAGATGATTGACAGTGTATGTACAAGGAGAGTATTTTTCGTTTGCCGAGTTTTGAAGTTGGCAATCCCGTTTCCTCAACAATACACCTAAGTTATTTGTAATATTCATAAATAACCTCAGTTTTATTAAATTGTGTTACTGCTGAAGTATGTTTTTCATTTGTCACAAAATAACAACTGTAGACAAAGTGTAATGTGCAATTCGTGAGCAAAGTGTCTTTTTTAAACTCGATAAAATTGACGCACGAGGCTTAGTACCACTTTGCTCTCTAGTTGCAGAAATAACTATTGTACACTTTCTTTATAAAATTGTTCTTTGGAACATTCAACCCATCTTAGTTTTTCATTATTTGCTTATTGTTCATACAACTTTGTTGTGACTCCTTCCTTAACCAGCTTGTCAGATTCCTCTTTATCCTTGTGTCAAAAAACCCAGAGCAAAGTTACTCAGTTCATTTTGTATAGCATGTTGAAGGTGTACAATACATTCCCAATCTAGTTTCAAGTACAATAGGCTTACAGGTGCTTTATTGGCATTCTGACTGTCAATGTAAGTGTGAATGCAAGTTTTACTGTAGCCTACCTTGACTCTCCAGCGATTGTCGCCAAACACCTCAGCCTAAAATACAGTGGCATATTGACCCAAAGATGTATAGCACTTTACCTTATGTCTCAGCCCGTACACACCATCACCAGTTTCCTCCAAATTTTAGGAACCATACCAACTTTCCAGTTTTACCAACATCTTGGTCTACTTCTTCATATGTGAGTTCCACCTTGAAGAGTTTGGCAAACAAGTAATGGGGGACTGTTCTATCAGAATTTGTAAGAGAGTTGTATAATATATGGAAACACATTAATACCATTAACTGGACTCGAACCCATGTAATCTTGTTGATACACAAGTCCGAACAGTAAGGAGGTGGTGGTGCTCAAATTTCACCATACCACCTTTTCTAACTCACCTTTTATAGTGTTACTTTAAAACTTTTCAAACATAGATAGTCATGATATCTTAATGTTCTTAATTTTTTTTAAATGGTTTATTAACCATACATACTGATTGTTTAATTTTATATCATGACTAGGCTAATCTAATGACATTTGAACTACCGAAAGTGTATGTGAACACATGTCACATACATAAAACAAGTAAGTAAGTAAGTAATAAGTTGTTTATTAAAATCCTCAACAACTTGTTTATAATTTTTGTAATATAAATATATATATATGTGTTTGTAATATATTGTTATTTAGTTTTACTTACTACACTCAGGCTTTAGAATGATTTCACATATTTTTTCTATAGTATCTACACTTGAAATACAACTAAATAACTCAAAACTGTTCAGTGCTTGCATTTCTCTTAGAAATTTTAAGTATACTGTATCAAGATCATCACTGGCTCGCCATACAACCAGCACTACACTTTCTGAAAAATAGTGGAAAATATTCAAAGTTTCTCTTATTTACAACATTTAAACATAAGAATATAACTGAAATGGTTATAAATGTACTCCCAATTAGTTCACATTTTCTCTTATTGATTTATTTTGTCTTACTCTTATGATCAGAATGTGTTCATATGAATTTGTATGCACATTAAGTGACAAAACATTATTTTACTTGTTGTTAATATTAAAAAAAAAAAAAAAAATCTAACTAAAATACAAAGCTGGACCTTTAGCTAAGAGTTTATTGATTACTATAAATAAACGAAATGGATGAAATATAAATATGACTGCTGTTTATTAACACAATAAAATTATTTTTATGGTACAACATTACAACATTATTTGGGGCCTCAGGTATTGTTTTTTAATTTGCGACAGCTAGCCCTTAGAGTAAAAGATTTTACAGTTATGATTACAATATAAAGTATATATTATATTCTTTATAATCCTATGTAAAACTACAAAGTCTATTCACTTTTTATCAATTGCCAGATCGATTACAAACTGGCAGATCGTTTACAAAAGATTTAAAGAACATTTACCTACTCATAAAAACTATCTCTCCAGACATAAATCTAATTATGCCGAACATTTGATCAACACAAACCACACCTACACAGATATCAGCACCAACATAACCATTATCCACAATGAGAGGAAGGGCCGACGTCTCAAGGTACTGGAAGAATATAATATATACACTTCCCAGAAGGGAAACCTCAGCTCACTCCTTAATGATAAATTGAACTTTGCAGCTAACCCCATCTAACACCTAATGTCCAATCTTTAAACAAACACAGCTGACATTGAGAATAAATTATCAACCTTCACTTCAGTCTCTGTTCAGAAACACAGAAACTATGCCGCGACCACGCCAGTATAAAGTTTGTATGACATTTGATGAAGAGTTAACCTCAGATAGATTTTATATTGTATTATATGTCATGTTATCGTGTGTGTTCAGTGTAATTATGTGTTTTATTTAAGTGTTAAGCCAACACCTGACAAAGCCGGCTGTAAACGGCGAAACAGCGCTGTAGTGTTTCTAAAAAATAAAAAGAATTATCGCTCTGACTACTGAAAAAGGTAACTAATATATAAAGTTTATAAATGTTCTTTATAATCCTAGGGATTCTATACAGATAACAACACAATTGACAAAATCTTACACTAATTTCTTATATCTAAACAACTCATACTTAATTTTACATACAGGGCCGGCCCCAGGGGTGGGCCGACCGGGCGGCCGCCCAAGACAGTAAATTAATTTTGGAAAATGGAAAAAATAAATAATTATAGTAATTTCTTGTCATAAATGTGTCGATAAAGATTTTGGTAACAATTTTTAACCAAAATAACAGGAATAATATAATTTAATAACAGGAATACCATCATGAACATACATTTCATTATAATTTATAATTAAAGTCCAAACGTTAAAAACAAACTACTCGATATGTCTCACACAACCGTCGCGTCGCCTCAGGCCCGGCGCCGCAAATAGCACTTTGCAGTTTGCAACAGGTGGAGTAGCGGTAGGGGTTGTGTCCTTGGGGGAATCGCCCCTCTCCCCTCTCCCTCTACCAGTGTGTTTGTTGTTATTGTGGTGTGTGGTGGCACTGACTGTGTCTTCACTCTTCAGTATCGTAAAGTATCGTTAGTATCAAGTTTGCTTGGATGCGTGACGCGATAGCCAGTGACAGTTGTCGTATTAATTGTATTTCTTTGAAGTTTTTAATAAGTTTAACTCAGTTGTTATATGAAATAATTAGTTCCCGTCCGCTCGTGTTCCATGTGTGTTATTGTGTGTTAGTGTTTAGTGTTTTTGTGTTTACTGTTGTTTTTGGACAAGGTGGTTATATTCTGACATCTTACTGGAGGTAAACGTTTATAACGCATTTGAGTCTATAAAAAGCGTGCTGCTACCGTTGATTTTGACAAATCTGTTTTGTGCAAATTCAAATTCAATTATGGACAGAAGAAAACGACTCTCTGGTAGCCAGTACAGGAAAAAAAGAGCAGAAAAAGAAATTGAAGGTAAAAAACTTAAGTTTTCTCTGGATAAATTTTTAAAGCCATTAGACTCTGTTGACAATAACACTCAATTTAAGGAGTGTACATCAGCAACCGGTACGGCCGCTCCCTATGAATTCGACAACAGTCACCTAGATGTGCCCTCAACATCCACTACTACCAAATCCAACGACGGCAACGACAGCCACCTGGACCTATCATCATCAGCATTCTCTGACTCCTCTACATATGATGACATCTGCCGCGTAGGCCTACCATCAGCATTGACATCTGCTCCGTCCACTGCCGCTCCCTCTGAGTCCAACAACACTCACCAAGGTCTACAACCAGCGTCCAGTTCTGCTGCTGATAATGCCACTGCCACGGGTAACACTGATTTTATAGATTATGATCCAGCTAAATGGCCCAATAAAATAAATGATTTCGTTAGAACAACTTTGGTAACAAGAGGCCCTCCACCAAAACTAACAGTTGCAGAGACTCAACTGTGCCCTAAAGATGATTCAAATCGTAGATTTACTCCTAACTACTACAGTTATAAAATGTGCAATGGAGAAACTGTTGAGAGAAAGTGGTTAGTATATTCTAAGACAAACAACTCTGTATACTGTTTTTGCTGCAAAATATTTTCATCTGTGAACATTCACTTTACTGATAAAGGATATGATAATTGGAAACATATGGCTGAAGCTTTGTCAAGCCATTCTAAGTCTCCAGCTCATCAACAATCACAGCAACAGTAGGCAGAACTTGCAATGAGACTAGGATCGGGTAAAACAATAGACGAAGAAACGCAAAAAGTTCTAAATTCAGAAACTCGTCATTGGAAAAATGTGATTGAACGACTGATTTCTATAATACAGTTTCTAGCCCAACAATGTCTTCCTTTAAGAGGAGACTCTGATCAACTCTTTCGACCTAACAACGGTAACTTTCTAAAGCTTGTCGCAAGGGTTTACAGTACCTCTTGAATAAAATAGTAATTTTACAGTGACATCTGATTGGAAGACACCAACAGAAAGATAAAATCATGACGAATCCAATGGTATCGTTATAACTGCCAAATAAATATTAGTGTAGGCGGTCTTAAACGTCTAAGAAGTGGGAAATAACAGTACAATTGTATGGAGATTCGCGCACGGAAAGAGCTGTAGGCCGATGTGCATATTTTAAAACGATGATTACGTATGTAAATATACGTTTTATTTACGAAAAAGTTGTAAATACAAAAATTAAAGTTTAATTCATTTCCTTTCCAATGGTGCCAGTTTTATTACGATTGGATAATTTTAAGTGGGTTAAATTTGCGATTATGCAAATTTTTGCAAATGTGTGAAATTGTTGCGTTCTGCGCCTGAGAGAAGGCCATGCATGGCCTTCTGCCAGTTCCAGAGATTAAGAAGACACTATGGTTTAGTTTGGCAATAGGTGTCACACTGTTTACATAGGTGTCTAGCTGATGAAGTTATGAAATGATAATGGTGTTGTGATAAGGTAAAAATGAAGGTTTGATTAAATATTTGAATAAAGCGGGTGCAATGGTGGGGATAACCGGATTAAGTAATATTTCGAATTAAACAAAGTAAATTCTAAGATAAAAATAGATTTTCAAATTAACAAAATAATTAATAATGTATAAATTTAAAAATAAATTGTTTAAATAAAGTGTTTATGAAATTTGTGTTATGTATATCAGGGAGTGTGTTGAACTAGAGAATTGCACGGTTTTTTCCGGAGTGAACAGGTTTGGGAGGACAGTACGTTGGCAACAGTCTTAGAGAGAGATCTGATGTGATCAGATGTGTTTAGAATGCAGTGAAACTTTTCTAAAAATGAAGTTCAAATAGTAAAAAACAATCAAGGTAGAGGGTTTAAGGTGATCAGTAGTGTTTTCTATATATAAATTTTTAATAAAAAACTGTAATAAAGAAAACGTGGTCAGTTGAGTTTTGGGGCTAATAGCCGACAGACCTATGTTAGATTGTGTGATGAATTTTATGTAGAAAGACAGAAAAAGGTTTCGGAAGTAGTAAATTTGCTTAATTCACAATAAAAAACATTCGTAAGAGTTACAAAGACAGTATTGTGTTTTTTAGAATCGAAAGTATCTAAAATTTTGGAAAACGAACTATGTTGTGCAATCTCATGCACGTGGTTTCAAAAGACGACAATGAACATTTGTGTTAACTCGTTACGTAAAATGAATTTCAAGTATTACGACACGGACATTATTCGAAAATACAGGTGTATTCAACTGTACTTCAATGCTACAACTATGATTTCAGGAACAATGGACCTTAAAAGACAATGGCTTTCGACAGTTTGGTAAAACCTTGTACCACGTTATATTTCAATTATGTAAATTTCTATAATATGTTGTTTTTTTTTTATATCTAGTATAAGTAAATTTTATCAATTTCATTAAAAAGCTTTATTAGTCCAGATATCCCTTAGATAAAGGACAAAGTTTAATTTTTTTAATTTTATATATCTTTTGTACTCAAGAGAAAAGAGTAAAGTTTTCACATTTAAGTTTTTAACTTCAGTAAAGTAACTTAATACTTACAAGTTTCATTTTTTAATTAATACGATTTCAACTAAAATAAATTTTTGACAAAAGAAATGATAGACCTTCTTCAAAGGCACTAAAATTCATAATTATTAGGATGTTAATAGTAATTGATATTTATGATATTTTATTCTTGATGTATGTTCATATTGATGATGAATATGTTTAATAAATTTCTATGTCAAAATTTCAGTTCAAGTGTATTCATTAATAACCAAGGAGTCACTGTAGAGTACACAAATAAAAGAACTTGCGACCCTGAGATTAAATTCATTTAAATTAATTTTTTTGTTTAAATTTGACGAAAGTCTGGCGCCCATAAAAAATGCTGTGCAAATTTCTAGATTAAATAATTAATATTAAATTCATTTTTCAATTAAAGTAACGTAAACGCATGAACTCTTCAAGTTCTCTCTGCTTATTTTTGAATTATTACAGTGTGGAATGAAAATTAGATGATGGGCAAATATTTTATTATTTGATCGATATATGAAATGTTCACTGTCATTTGATTTAAGAGTTTTGTTATTTATAATTTTGTTTGGCCGAAAAAGCTATAGATGTTAATTTCATGTTAAAACATGTGAATTCCTACCGATACTTATAGCTTTTTCTGAAGTAAAATTTATTATGCTCGTCACTTACCAAGATGATGTGAAATTATTTGACTCAGTTTTAATGATACTTGATTTAAAGTGTTACTAGAACTGAAATAAAATTTTATCTCTTTTGTTTTTTATATTATTGGATCCAAAATATTATATGTCCACCTATTTTTAGTGATACAATTCCAGTGTTCCTTCCTCCTTCTTGGTCCAACCAACAATCCTCTCATAATTCTCTCACCTTCTTTGTCTTCCTTTTTTGTAACAACCTCTTTTCTTATTTCTTCTACTTCATTTGTTTATTATATTCTATATTTACATATGTGAACTATATATTTTCTTAAATTATATGAGTTACAATTTTATTTGGATATATATATATACAGGGTGTTTCAAGAAGGACCTTACAAGTTTGAAAATTCATATAAAATTATTCCAAAAAGTTACAGAGCTTGTTTTAGTGTTGTTTTAAAGGGTAACACATCAAGTTTTGACTCACGTAGTCCGCTAATGCCTAATAACGCCGCACAAGTGCTAGCGGCAGTTACGTTAAAAGTGGCTGCCTTCACTGCACCCAAACATGCTAGCTGTGTGTTTTGGTTTGAAGAATCGAAGTCTGCGACAACTATAGTTCAGCGTAACTTTTGTACCAAGTATGCTAAAGATCCTCCTAGTAGGCCTACAATTGTAATACATACATTTTTGAATTTTGAATTGGAACCAAGAAAATATGTATTAATTGAAAGCTTGCATATGATTGGTTGAGTCGTTATAAAATGAGGAATGTGATTGATTCTAAAGTGCCGGAAAAGTAACACGCGAGTCAAATTAGTGTCTAGAAAAATTAATAGAATTAATTTTAAAATGGATGTGAAAAGTATCCAGAAAAGAATGTTGAATATAAATATTTTTAGAATTAATTTAGAGTTCATAATTAAGTAGAATTTCGTGTATATATGTGTGAAAAATCGGTTACTATGTGAAAAAAAATAAGATGATGTAATATATCATGATTTTAGTTAAGCGTGCCAGAGGCAGAAGGAGTCGGCGAGTAACGTCTGAACAGTGTAGACGTATGACGTTCTGTGCGAGAGTTTTGGTATAACAATAGATTTTGTGACAAAATGTCTTGATATTAGAAGACATGTACTAGAGACTAAGGGTGTATAAACAGTAATTTTAATGGTTACAGTCTTTGAGCAATGTTTGAACAGAAAAGACGTGTTGTGCTGTCGATTAAGTTGAATGAGAACAACGAAATGCCTTTAATCAAAATGAATTATGTGTTTTTAACCAAACAAATATTTTTGATCAGTAATGAACTGTTTAATAAGTGTTTTGTGTACTAAAGTTCAGTGAAAATAAGCTTAAAACTAAACTTCTTTGGTATGACCTAAAAAATGTGCACGTGTTCTTTACAGTAATGATGAGTTGGTATTATTGTATAATCGAGTAAAACTCTATAAAAAAGAATATTGAACAGTTTAATGATAAAGAGACTAACTTAAAAATATGGCTGTTAGCAACTTGATGGCAGAAATTAGGAGAAAAAAAGGCAGATTCGTTTGATGTTGAACCAGGAAAGAACATCGCCACAAGGAAGGATTGGCGGGCTTTCGACAACGGAATTGCAAGTCATCAATTCAAAGTGTGAATAGTGACTTTACGGCATGATTGGTAACCATGTATAAAAAACATTCCGTTTAAATATTCATATAAGTATTCGATATAAATCTTTTGTTTAGCTGTATGATTTATATATTTTTTTAGAAGTTCTATAAATAGATCAAAATTTAATTTTCAATATATAAGGGATGTCTCTTTGAAGGCATAATATGATTAATTATAGCAATATAAATTGTTTAAAGCAAAAGAAATAAATTTGCTCTTTTTTGTTAACTTCATTTTATACGAGTTGCAACTAGAAAAGTAATAAATCAAATTTTTGATTCTTTTGAAAAACAAATAACAAGTAACGTAAAATAAATAAAAAATGAACAAATATAAGGTATTAACATAAATATTCTAAAAATCTCTAAAAGACACTAATAAGATTGCCCGTAAGAACTTCTGTGTGGATATGTTAAATCGAGTGGATGATGATGAACATTTCTTGGGCAACATAATATTTTCTGACGAGTCAACGTTTCACTTAAGTGGCAAGGTTAACACACATATCTGTAGAATTTGGGGCAGTGAAAATCTACATGAAACATTGCAACATGTTTGTGATAGCCCTAAAGTGAACTTTTTTTTGTGCGTTGAGCAAGAGGAAAATGTATTGCCCCTTTTTTTCCAAGAGAGAACCATCAACGGGATAGTGTACCTTGATATGTTGCAACAGTTTTTGATACCACAGATCGATGAGGATGACCGAGAACGAAATGTTTGCTTCATGCAAGATGACGCACCACCACACTATCTGACTGACGTTCGGGATTTTCTCAATGACCACTTTCCAGGTTAATGGATTGGCCATACTGCGCCAATTGCATGGCCCCCCGTTCCCCAGGCCCAACACCGCTAGACTTTTTCTTATGGGGTTTCAGAAAAGATATGGTGTACATACCTCCTTTGCTGGCCACTCTACCTGAACTTAGAGCAAGAATTTACGCTGCCGCTGAGCAAGTTACACCTGAAATGCTAGTGCGAGTCTGGGAAGAAATCAACTACCGATGGGATGTCTGCAGGATAACCAACGGAAGCCACATAGAACATCTTTAAATTAAGGTAAAAAAACTTTAAGCGTTTTCCTTTAAAACAACACCAAAACCAGCTCTTGTACCTAGTTTCATTAAATTTATATGAATTTTCAAAGTTGTAAAGTCCTTTTTGAAACACCCTGTATATAAGTATGTACTTAGGTTTGATGGATGAATGGGTTATGTGATGGGCAATTTGAGGTGTGTGACTATTTTGGTGGTAGTCAGGGTCTTGTGGTTGATGAAATAGTACCCAGAGTTGATAGTTTATTTATAATCTGAGTTAAGGTATCATTATAGTACTTACTGCGTGAATACGACTTATCAAGACAAAATCTCTTCATATTACTAACTAATAAATACATAACTTGATGTTCTAAAAAAACTTAGCCTCTAATTTTTTAAATTTAAAAAAAAATTCTGTTGGTATAGCATCATAAAAGCAAACACATAAATGATAAGCTTTATTTTACTAATATGTATAGAAAATGAGGAAAGCAATTTAATTCCTTCACATTTTTTGATTAGAGGTTTAGTTTTGGTTCTAGGGTGTGAAATTATAATTTTGATAAGCTTTATGAGAGCCATTATTTTTTTAATTGTTGCATATTTCAATGAGTTTTTAAGAAATTGTATTTTCTATCCATGCTAGTGATAAAAATACATCTAACATTGACAAAAATTTCAGCCTATTATTAAAAAAAAATAAAATTCAATACTACAGTACCACAAAATCACCAATTTGCACTATTTTTAATATCTTATTATTTCAGAGTTTTCAATAGTGACTTGATATACTAACATCACCTTAACTATAGGAACACTTATCTAATAACAAATATCCCTTCTGAAAATATAAGTATTTCTCTGACAGTACTGAATACTATATAATACAACTAAAAATCCATTCATACTTTTAAAAATTTATTTCTATCAAAATTAACTATAACCCAAAGAAAAGATTTTATTATTCTTTCGTTACTAACAAATTTACTTACAAACTAAAATAAAACTAATAACTAAAATACATAATTTTCATCTTATAATACTACTAGAAATAAAAAGGTCTGACCCTATGGTTAAAACTGTGTGGTATGGCTAAAAAGAAAAACTCCAAACATGAAAAAACAAATAACTGATTAGTGGCAGCCGAAAAGGAAGTATTCTCATCTTACTGTTTAATTATTAACCTAGTGATACATTAAATAACTACCTTTCCAAAGTATACACAAGAAAGTTGAATTTACTTTTTGGTTTCTAAATACAAAATATGTGAAAAGTTATTTAATTATACACACATACATAGTGTATGTAATATAAATATACATAGATATTTTTTATAACAAGGCAGCACTGAGCAGAATTTTTGACTGAATGGCCTGCATTAGTCAACATTCGGGGGAAAAAACCAATAACCTGTGTCTGTTTGACAACTATACAAGTCATCACGGGTCCTATCCATTAAGAGAGGAGCCAGTAGACAGCCTGACTTTGAAGAAACCAATAGGGATTGCACAGGTTTGCCAACTCATTTCTCCGCTGTGACAGTACTAGGGACTGCAATTCTTTTGCAGTTACATTCATCTAAGGTGCTCATAATTAATCATATATACTGCATTTAATTTTGCATCAATTTCAATTTCAATTACTGCATTTCCTTCATTCTGAGCAGAACATTAGCTAAGTGTGATTTATCAACAATTTTAAATCGTTTTATTTTTTAAAGATAAAGTCTTTAAAATTAAAATTAAATTTCACAATTATTATTTCTAAAGTAAGATTTTAAAGCTTAGTTTTGTAAAAATATCCACACTTTGACAATTGGTTATGAAATTTAAGAGGATTATATATATTTTTTATTACATTAGCAATTTTCATTTGATCTTCCCTTAAAGTAATCTATAGAATGATAAAAACGTTGTTAGTGAATAGGACTAGAAACCTGAATGTAACAGTACATCACTGAGGGTTTTCTTTCCTCATTATTACAAGTGATAATCTCATATAAATTTAATGAATCAGTATCTAAAATTATAATCAATGAAGTCTGTAATTTATTGAAAGTAATTGTTACTTTACTATTTTTTCACTTCGTATAAATGCATTATTAATACAAGGGTCACCAGGACCTAAATATTTGGCACAAGTTCAGACAAATACCTTCATAGGTCATCAGGGCTGTCTCTGTTTGGAGTACAACATAAATGGGTGCCAATCAAAGATAAAACATTGATATAGTCCATCCAGAAAGCTGAACTACCAGTGTGGAGTATTCACGCATTGAGATCATTATTGGACAATCATTGAGGGTCAGTCCCTAAACCTTAAAATTTATAATATATTTAAATTATTAAAAATAAAGTACTGTTGTGTACTATCATAAAGAATATGTATATTGTATCTATAGGCCTACATGTATATATTTTTATGACTACAATATTTTTTATTTTAAACCATGACTATTATCTTACCTAAAATTTCAGCAAAATAAGTTGCAAGTGTTTTAAAAGTACTTCCGTAGTCATACTGCCTCTTCTCCCCTGTCACTGGTACACCAGTGTCCATGTGAAATGATATTAAAGGCATTGATTTTGAGCAGAACAACTTTACCTCATCATATGTACTTATAGATACTTCATGTAAATTAAATAACACACAAATTAATTAATAAAATAGAGAATAACATCTTAATTTTTATATGACCAACAAAAACATGGTTAAAATTATATCATGGAATCTTATATGGTGCAGAAATAATTTCTGATAATGAAAATATTGTATTACCTTAATTTTTAAACCAATGCCTTCCCAGCAACAGAATTGTGTTGTATGAGGCAATATTTCTTCTATTTTCTTAATGCGAAAATCCATGAAAGATAAAAATAATTTTTAAATAAAATGAAAAAAAAATTATTGTTAATTCCATTTGACATAAACAATTTATATACTAATGTACTTGTTCAAGAAACTTTAGAAATTTCGAAGGAAAACCTTAACGAAATCAAGAAGTCCAAATGTCAGGAAATGAAAGAATTAATACTACTACTCAGTATTGTACTAAAACAAAATTATTTTATGTTTAAGAATGATTTTTTTTTCATACAATGAGAAGGATCACTGTTATCTATATTGTTGGCTGAATTATATATATAAATTATTATGCAAAAAATATAATAAAATCAATCATTTACAATAGCTATGTGGTGATCCAATTATTAGAAGAACAATAAAAAAAATAAAAAAATTATTGATTCTATATGCTAATAAAGACAATAAGTTCATTTCTGTTGAGTACACCAACATCGAATGTGAAATGCTTAATGTTGTAAAATACATTGCTAAACATTACGTCATTGTAATGTATCGGAATAACAATACCATTAAAAAAATATGACAAAATCAACAAAACATACCTAACAAAAGGAAATGGGGTGTTTATAAAATATGTTGATGTGACTGTGACTGTTATTACATAGGGCAGATGGGCAGAGTCTTCAAGGAACGGTTTAGAGGATATTTGCCCCACAATAACTTTCACAAATACAATCATATTTTGCATAGCACCTGAGATATAATGACCACACATACTCAGATTTTGAAACCAATTTGACACCTCTGTACGTAAAAAAGGTAGATGATTTATGAATGCTGTTGAGGAGTTTGAGATGTATAGACCATAGGTGGAACCTGAGGAACTACTAAATGACCAGTTCTCATTTCAATCATTGAAAAATAGACAAAGAAAAATAAGAAAGTTCAAGGTTCACGATGCTAGTTTCAGTTAAACTAGTGCCTAGCGAGATCTGTCATGGAGCACATCAATTATTTTTATATATTTATTTAATTATAAAAATTACATGTAAGTGTTATGTATCTTTATTGTATATGTTTGTGTATATTAATGTTTAAAACTACCTCCACTGAGTAAATGTAAAGATTCTGCAAAATTTTGCTATTCAGCACTAATAAGTGGTAATTTTAAAACAAGATATATATATATATATATATATATATATATCACAATAGCTATATTAGATATATTCTAATTATAATAAACTGTTATAATTTGAATGTATGAATCAACTCTTATCAAGTGAAAAAGCCTAGATCAAGAGAGACATTAAAAATATTCAACATAGCCAAAAACTATGTTGAAAATTAGTCTTGCAGTTACAGTCTTGCATGTAATTAATCGGTTTTCAAAAAGTCCAGCCAGCAGACAAAATATTTTCTTCATGGTCTATCCCCTGAATGCCAAATCATACCCACTATTACCATGGCCACCACCCTACTCCAGACCATGTTTCACTATCTGAGGTATATATATATATATATATATATATATATATATATATATATATATATATATATATATTGATCCCAATTTGCGTATTCAACCTTCTAAGTCCATGGTTCATCTTCACATTTTAACTTATAACTCCTCAATCAACATTATTGAGGAGATGGTGTCAAAAGATTTGGTTACCAAATGAAAGAAAATACAACTTTCCACAATAAATACCTCACCTACCCAGTGACTAAGATACCTAGCTACCACACATACACAAACCTTGTTGAGTTTCCACAAGTGTTTCACCTTTTAGTAAATAGGTTAGTACCAAAGATTCTGTTCTATAGTTTATATACTCTACCAGAGTATAAAAACATCTAACAATGTCACAGCAAATATAATACTTTAAAAAATTAACAAGAATAAAATTTCAACAATTAGAAGAACTGCTGGTGATCAAATTTGGAGACATAGAAAGTAGCTGGTATAAAAACAAATAAATAAGAGATTCTGTGACTCCTTATGCCTTAACACTAGGTACAATTGCCTTGCTGTCTACCAGTAATATCAATGAATACTTGTCTTTTATGATCCTAACTTATGTATGGACAAAAAAAATCTGTTCATTGCCAAAAATTTAATGAAAATCTAATAGCTACAAAAAACTCACATCACTCTATTGGGATGCTAAAAAGCTGATGGACTAGAGAACAGGTAAGCCATAAGTTACAACAAACAACATTTGTTTGTTATGAATGAAAAAAATTATGTCAACTATTTTTAAACCGGATATATTCAACTTTGGATTTCACTATGTTATACATAACTATTCTGTAACATATAAATTAATTTTGTATAAATGCATTATATCGTCGGCCATCTCACAAATGGTCGTATCTCAAAAAATTCAAATATTGAGATACGCCGACCAAGGCATCGGCTTGGTATTCCAAATAAGTCCCACGAACCGTCGTATCTCTATCTCTTTTAGTTTAGCAATAGTAGAGGACTGATGTTACCGCGTATCTCAAGTTTTCTGTGTTTAATATCACACGAAACGTCGTAACTGCTGATACGACCATGCGTGAGATTTTAAATGCTGCAAAATGGCATTTTACATTCTCACGAACCGTCGTATCTCAGTAACTGAACATCGAGAATCTATCTTTAAAGCCTACTATGAGCTAGATAACGTTGACAGGCAGAGAGAATTTATTCTGAGACACGTTGAAGTAGTAGATAAAAAACAAAATACCAACAAAAATAAAGATAGCTCAAGGCGGCAAAAAACTATTAAATACTTTTTGACAGCACAAGGTAAGAAGTATTTAATTTGCAAAACGTGTTTTTTAAATACATTGTCCATTACCGATCGAATCTCACACACTGCAATTTCCAAGCTAACAACAGAAGGATCAGTAGAAAAAGATAAAAGAGGAGGTAGGCAATCTAAGGTAATAATTGAGCGCGACAAGAAAATACGACAATTGATCGAAGAACAAATAGATACATTTCCTAGAGTAGATTCTCATTATTGTCGATCTGATACATCAAAAGAGTATCTTCATCCTGCATTAAATCTGCCAAAAATTTAGGCCTACAATATGTTTATAAGTCAATTTGTAGGTTCCGGTGAAAAACCGAGCTATTCTACCTATGTAAGAGTATTCCGAACAAAAAATCTAGCTTTTCACCAGCCCAAAAAAGATCAGTGTTCACTATGTGTTTCATACAGGGAAGGTTCAGATGAACTGAAACAAAAATTAAAGGGAAAATATGACAATCGTATTTTACAAAAAGAAACAATCCGAGATATTAAGGAAAAGTGCAAAAAATTAGCAGAAAATAATGAAATGCACTTATCAGCAATTTTGATTTACAGCAGGTTCTTTATCTGCCAATATCAAAAGAAAATGCAGTATTTTATAAACATAGACTTTCAAACTATAATTTGACTTTTTATAACCTGGGAACAAAAGACTGCTTTTGTTATGTTTGGCTTGAAGGTGCTAGCAGGAGGGGATTGTCAGAAATTTCTACTGTAGTTTACCATGCTTTACAACATTATGATGAAAAATGTATACAGACTGTAACCCTTTTCTCGGATGGAACTTGGTGTCAAAATAAAAATACTATTGTCTCTTCAATGTTGCTTTATTCAGTCAACAAAGCTAAAAATATTAAAGATATATCCCTCAGATATTTTGAAGTAAATCACGACCAGAGCGAGGGAGATTCTTGTCATAGTACAATATCTGGAGCCGTGGAAAGAGCAGGCGACGTATTGGTTCCTGCTCAGCTGTACACCATATGTAGACTAGCTCGACAAAAACAGCCTTACATGTGTACCCTCTCAAATTTTCTGATTTTTTAAACTTTAAAAAACTTTCCAAAAACATGAGAATTTTGACACAAAACAATGAAACGAAGAAAGCATCGGCAAAAAATGTACAAAACAACAAAGAGTTACGGGAGAATGGTTATGACAACAAAGAAACCAAAGAAGTTGTCAATTGGACTCAAGTTATGGAATTTAAAGTGACAAAAGATTCACCTAGTAGCATATTTTATAAAACAGATCACAAGCAAGAGGCATTCAAAGAATTTCGTCTCAAGAGGATAACCAATAAGATACAAGATATGTTTTTAGCTCCATTGAACAGCGCTGAAATTAAACTTCCACTGAAGAAGTATTCAGATTTGGTTGATTTGTGCACTGGGGATCTGGCTATTATTAGGCAAGATGAGTACAAACAGTTTTACTTATCACTGCCTTATGAATAGTCGTAAATATAGTATGATAGTAAAGAATAGAGGTTGTTAATGTATTATTAGACATGATATGACATTTTTCTTTATTACTAGGCCTATTCAACCATGAAAATATATGGACAAAATGTGTGTGCTATAATATTAAAAGAAGTTTTTTTTTAATGTAATTAACAAATTTAAAAAGTTTTCAGATAATATTTTGTATTTTAATTAAAATCCAAGCCATTATTATTTCAATATTATTTCCAAAACTTTACAACAATCCAGATTTTGAGGAAAATTTTTAGATTTTAATTGCAAAACTACATGCATTTTGGAACCCATCAACTAAAATGTAAGTAAATTTTTATATTAAATTCATTTTAAACATAATAATAAATTGTTATTTGTATTTTACTACAGTCGTATGTCTCTTATGTATAATTCTTAAAAAAATATTTTTGATCTCACAAGAGGTCGTATCTCAGTTTTTTGAAAAAAAAAATATATAGTCCTATTTCTTGGAAACTGCATTTCGTTTATATATTATTACATACTTTCGTTATGATGTTGGAAAAGAAACAAAACAATTTAATGTAATACATTTTCTAAACCATGCGTTCAAAATTAATGAAAAACATATTATTTGCCATCCTGTAAAATCATAGAAAATGAGATACGACCATTCGTGAGATGGCCGACGATATGTATAGTTTATAGATGTCATTTAAAATTTTAAAAAATACTTTAGACCTTTATGGACCAAATTCATAAAATATGGACGGATGCCCAAATGTATCAATACTAATTACTTCTTTTGGCAGTTTAATTGGACAGTACACCATGAAGCTAAGTTTTTTAAGCACTGTTTTGTTTCTAAACCTCAAAGAACACACAAAAACAAAAAAATTGCAAACAATTGGTAAAGAAAAGCTGTGGCAGTAGTTCTTGAATTATATTTCTGTCTATTGCTATTGATGTAAATAATGTTTAGTATTTTATAACTAAAAAATATTATTAACTAGTAAATGGGTAACCTTAACGTTGTGTAATAGATAGTTTTTTATCAACAGTTTATTGATTTCTAACCTTAATTCATTTTCAAATCAGAAATTAAATTGAAAAACATTTGACTGCCTATTTTGTTACATTTTATTCATACATTTATCACATTTAATAAGTGTACTACTTATTAAAATGAACTAGGCTACCTACTAAAGTAGTAAATACAAAATTAATACAAACTGTAAATCACCTCATAAAAACTTCTTCTTTTTTTCAAACAGAAGTAAATGTATGCCTCTTTTTTCTAATATTTTATATTCTTGGTGAGATATGTGATATATTATAATATTATATCCCATATATTATATAATATATCAAATATATTATATTCCCCATAATGAATTGAAATGTGATTTAATTTAATTTTGAGACTGAAAATGAACTAAGGATCAAAACTAATTCTTGATGGCCAAAAAACTTTTCATTGCATGTCACATAAAATTCTTTAGATGTATATAATTATTATTAACTATTTAAAATTGTAAATCCAACCAAGTGCATACAAAATAATTTTATATTATTTTTTGAACCATTTACCTAAAACCAAGTGAATCTTTAATTTAGGACAACATTTTAAAGCTTGCTTCCAAGCTATGTCTGGAATGCCATGTATAGCTCCTGGCATTTCTCGACTGCTTGTCTTCCATGGTACGTCATGAATAGAACAAAGTAATTCAATGTAACGTAAAGTCTTGGACAATATGCTCCCAAGACTCATGATGGCCTTGCCTGTGTCATCAGCTAAGTATGAATAATTTATAGACAGAGTTGTCAAGTTACATAAACCACTGAGTGATATTTTATACATTTCCCTCAAAACATGTTTTGATATGTTAGAGTGTTTATAAAAATCTAAATATACTTGACAAGCCTTAATTTTGTTCATTCTTATAGTTTCTTCTAGATCAGGCACCCTTCTTATTTCATCATCACTGTGATCTATTAAATATAACAATCCTGAAAATAAGAATTTAAGAACATTAACACACAATGTATTTATCAGTTCCAGGACACTACATTGCTATGGTTGAAATATATGAACAAGAAAATTTTAAAAATACATTTGCTAAAAATAACATCATTGTAACATACCAGACTAACAATAATCAATAATAGCATAGTATTAACAAAATAACATTAATAGCAAAGAATTAATATTTTTGTTTCACTACTGAAACTGTTTTGCTTAAAAATGGGTAAGTTGGATTGCTTCAATTAATGATTCAATTTATAATGAGTTTATTGGTTATTATTATCATTTTGATAGTTATACAAGACCAAAAAAGGGATACATAATTTATCAAAAAATATTCTATTTAAGCTCTTTGCAAGTTGAAATTATGAACAATATTATTAGTAACGATGGTCATTGTTAATTGTGTTAATTACTTCCAATTAGTTACCAATTACTTTAACCATGTTAATCTTTATGTTAATCTTGAATAACAAATTATTAAAGAAGACCAAATTAAATATGAATAATAAAACATCCATTAATGTCTGATTAAAGTATTTCATTAATATTCTACAATTAATTTATTATATAAGTTTGAAAATTGTCTTAAATTTAATAATCTTTTAAATTAATTTAATGTTAAAATTATTACAAAATAGAAAATGTTCTGGCCTGCTTACATAATATTGAATTTATGTGTTAAAGAACATAAGTGAAATATTCTTTTAATTGTTTTAGATAGTATTTAAATAATATTTTTCTTCTATCATGAGTTTACACTGTACATAATTAGTTGCAAAGTATGCAAAATTTAGTAAGTATACTATGTACTATTGTAAATAAAGAAACAAATATGTGAAATATGTGTTGTATTTCATTTTGTCGAAATGATTGGAACAAAAATATAAAATTGAAAATCAGCAAACTTTGGTGAGATAAATAGATAGACAAAGAAGCTTTAAGAAAGACAATAGAAGATTTAAGAAGATAGCCTCAATAATTAATTTTTGAAAATCACTAATCTACTTAAAGGAGTTTCACAATTCACTTTTCACCCTCTTCCACCCACTGAAAATTATTCCAATGTTTCTGCCCAATGGATAGAAAGACATCATTCACGAAATGATCTGAATTTTTTTTTTTTCAGAGATAACCACAGAGACATTTTGAGAACGATTAAAAATGTGAAATTAAAATTTTAGAATTCTTATAATATTTTGCTAATGAAAAACAGAATATGTGTTTGTACATGAGAAGCACAATGATTTTTAAAACACATTTCCAATTTCTAATGTTATATTATGATGTCAGATTATATTATGATGTTCAACTTCAGATTCTCAAAGAGAAAGTCTCATTTTGCTGGGTTGTTGACTTTGGATTTGTCAGTAGGTTATAAAATTGAGAATTTATTTCAGGATCTGGTGTACATAACAACTGCTGTCAAATTTTATACTTATTACCTAAATTAAAGTTATTTTATGTTTTTGGACGCATTTCAGAAATGATTAGTAGCAGAGAATTCAGTGACATCTCAATGGTTCAGCTTAACAAAATTACCAAAATTGAAAATGATTGTAACAAATAGGATTTTAAATTCAATTTTACTATTTTGACTGTCATTTTGGATGAGTTTCTTTCAGAAGACTTAACTAGTTTAGAAACTTATTCAAGGGTATGAGCAAGCTAATTGTTGAACAAGACTTGATCTTTTCATGAAAAGTTACTTATCTTTTTTGAGTCAAATTGACTATTTGAAGAAGGAAAGGAGTTAATTAAAAATTAAAACAACCCCAGAGGGTGAATATTTGTTGATAACTTTTATTTATTAATAACCCTTATTTAAACATTTCTTGAAATATAATAAATAAAAAAAATGAATATTTATTTTGTTTTTTCTATGGAAATTGTGAATATGTATGTTGCATAATTTAAATCATGGAATACATTAAATTAAAATTCCTACATTCTAATCATATCATAGTTATATGTTAAATCACTTACTATTTAGTTCTTCACTGGTTAGAGCAATTGTTTGTGAACCTCTATGATCGTTACTCTCATTTTCAGGATTAAGCAATGAATAGTCCAAAGAATTACTTTTACTTCTGTCTACAATGATTTGAATAGATTCTTTGTTGTTTTTGCAAAATGATGGAACATTTTTTAAAGGTAAACTTAATACTGTAGCTGCTCCAATACTTCGTACAGAATTTTGGGTCACAATAGATTGATTTAACACTTTTGAAGGAGTCTTTTTAAAATTTTGTTCATGGTTAGAAGAAAAATTTATGGATTTTTTACTTTTTGAATCATTTAATTCTTCAATTCTTTTAATCTCATGCACGTTTTCAAAATTTATATTGTCTAACAATAAATTTTGACTCCACTCGTATAATGATTGTGATTTGTTTGATTCAGTTAAACTCTTATCACTGTTTTTAATTTCCACTGCATGAAGAATTAATTTCTGAATCCAGTTGTCCAGTGATTCTTCTTCAGCAGGAGAAACAGTTGATGCTGAAGATTTCTGTCGAATAATATCATTTACTATATCAGTCATAATTTCTTCACTTTCAGAAGTTTGGATTATTTCAATTTGTGGTACAGCTTTAGCAAGAGATCCATCTTTAGATGAAGGTACATTATTTCTTGATTTCTTTAGGTCTTCTAAATATTTTCTACCATTTAAATGCACAGTTGGAGGTCGAGGTCTTAAATTATTGTTGTACATAGCATCTGAAAATAATAACATATGATTTACATTACATTAATAGCTTATTAGTAAGATTTATGCACTGAAACTCAAAACTGAGAACATTAATGTGCACCTCTTGAGGTTTTATTCATTTTGATATATAGTGGAACGTCGATAATTCGGAGGTCAAAAATCCGGACCGTCAATAATCCGGATTCGTATCTAGCAAGAATATGTAGTGTCTGATGTTTTTACTGTACGTTGTACACATGTTGCTGTAAAGAGAATACGTTTTTAATTTATAGACCTTATACTCTACCTACCAATAATACAAAATAATACAATTTTAAAAACTTTTTTTCTCAAATAGTGTGTGCTGGCCGTTTTTTAATGTAATTTCGATAATCCGGATAATTTGATAATCCGGATGGGGTCCGGTCCAAATTAATCCGGATTATCGACGTTCTACTGTAAACATATTTGTATATGAGTCAATCTTTATAAGATTTTGGCATAATTCGATATATAGATGTTTTGCCTAATTTGTAGATCTGAGATCATTATAGTAACAAACAAAAACAGAAAACTAGACATGAGTAATTACACTGTAAATTTTTTAATGAATGTTATAAAAAAGATAATAAAAAAAAACAGGAATAGTGTAATATGTTATATAATCATCATTAGTAGTCCAGAATTTTAATGTGTAGTCTGTTTTGTCTGTTTTCAAATTTAAAACTTAGGAAGTATTTAGAGTGTGAATACAAAGTGGTCCAAATCATTTATACCAAACAAAAAATATGATAAGAATACTTTTATTCCTTTTCTAGATTAAAAAAAAAAATTTACAAAAATTGCTAAAACTGACAATTACATTAAAAACTAATTTGTTAAACTAATTTTAGAAACAGCCTTGCAATGCTTTGTAAAAAAAGAAGATAAAATCTCCCAACAGAATTGTTAGAAACTATTACACACAAATTATTTAAAATAATGAGATTTATTCTACACAAGTCAAAGGTATAATTTAAAAAAATATTTTTAATGAAAAATTTTAAATGTGTTAAGTTAGATATAAACTAATGAGAAAATAGTTTAAAAAATAAACGATAATCAAGGATCACCAAAATTGTTTGAAAATAAAAATATTGGAATTTACTGAGTCTTCATATTAAAATTAAAATTTTGACTCAAGTTTGACCAAAACAATAAGTGACAATTTTATGTTCATCATCCAAAATTGGTATTTAAATAATAAAGTTAAACATTATACTTATACCATTTTGTATTGTTAAGGATGTTAATTGAAAATTGTGCAGTTATGCACTCTTGAAATTTGCTAACTATACTGAATTACCATATTTATTGTGTCGTTAAAAACAATGAAAATCAATACATTACTTCCATTTAAACCCATGGTAATTTACACAGATAGGCCCTACTAGATGTATAAAATGTTAACTCTTCATAACAAAAAGGGTTATAAATTGGGTTCCATATGCCTAACTAGGCTATGCTACTTAAATATTTTTTTTTTTTTTAAATATCATGAAAACTGCTTTCTAGGCTATTAAGATGATTACATGTTAAAAATTAAACTGAAAAAAACTCTTTGACTACATGTCAAAAAATTAAACTAAAAAAACTCTTTGACTACATGTTAAAAAAAGTAAACTCTAAAACTTTTTTTTTTCATGTTTAATTATTCAAAAATCAGTTTTCATTGTTCACAATTAAACCACTAAAGAAAAATGCTAGTAAAACAGGTTAAAAATTAGTTCAGCTGTTTAAACTGAAGCGACAACAGCACAATTGTACATAATGCCTGGATACTCAATAGATTTTTTAAATGAGTTAAAATGAAAAAATACCAAGTTTCTTTTTCAAAATTTTAAATATACACTACAACTTCTGTAATGAAACATACAGAACCCGTCTAATAACGTTACTTACGATTAGTCAGAGATAAAAAAAGTACAATACTGTAATTTTATTGTATGCAACAACAACATTCTTTTTTTAAATAAGAGTTTGTTGGCTAATCAAAAACACTTATATAACATTCAGAATATATTTAAGATCTATCTATTTAATTACTGTAGACTCTGTGTCTTACTGTGGCTATGAAAAACACTATATAGTTTAATGGTTAAACAAATTACAATAAAAAGTATAAAAGCACAGTTACCGGTAACTAAATTGATTTTACAATGTAACTCTAAATATTTATATAAATGAATATTAAATTTATATGAATATAAATGTTATTATATCTAATAATGCAGATTATGCAAAACAATAATTTTCATCGCTGAAAATCATTAATATTGTCTACTCACCAACATTAATATATATATATTTGGCATGTTTACCAAATTATATTAGTTCTTTTATTGTTTTGATATTCAGCAGTATCAAAAATTATAAATTTGTTTAGGGTATCTATGTAATTGAAAATGACTTTAAAAAATGTCTGATTGACCCTTAGCCTCTTACCATTCAACTGTAATTAGTAGTTCTTTATCTTGTGGTAAGGCAGATCAGTCTTATTGACAACCACAATGATTAAAAAAGAATCCGAATATTTTATATACATATAAACAAAAATAGTACATATATTTATTTATAGTACTATAAATAAATGGAACGAAGGATAGTTTTATTTCTTTATGCAATTTTGTAAACATTACTTTTGAGTGGTTAATCCCGGCATTTGATATTGTACTACATCAAATTCTTCAAAGTAGGTAAGATTTGTGTAGCCTATATTTTTTTATTTTTATAAAAACTTGTTTAAAGAAATTATTACCAGAAATGTCAGTGTTTCCACAGAGTACAAGAATCTTGAAAACCTTGTAAATTGTTTTTATCATAACTACATTCATTTTGTGTGGATTTTTGTCAGCAGAATAATTATAATTATATCTGATGACAATGCTATTTAAGCTTCAACTCTAATCAAAATTATTCTAAAAAAATATGAATCCACTTCATTTTGAATTAGTAGATATCACAAAATTCCATCTGTTTCATAGTTACAGAGGAAATCTAAGAGCTGTCATCTCTATGAATTGAAATTAAAGTTTGAATCAACCTCCTCACAAATTCATTTCATTTATCAAGTCCTGCAGAATATGTATCTTGTTAATTTATGTTGACTTTGAATTATTTATAATACCAATTTTTTTTCTTTTCCTCTGTTGTAAAAAATCTTTACTGATCAGGTTGAGCTGTATCAGTTAAATTTCATTATGGTACCTATCCCTCCAAATTTGAAGTTATGTTTGAATAGCTTGTTTAGTGGGAAGAACAACATTTTAAAGATGTTTTGATCACACTTAATTTAGAGATTCACACTATTTTTAATAGAGTACATCAATATGAAAAAAATATATATAGTAGTTACTTTGTAATAATGTGAAAAGTTAAAATCTGTAATAGGTTTAAAATCCGCGGGTTAGTAAAGAGAGATAGGCTGTTCAAATCATAATTTATAGTTAGCAAATTCATTTATAAAAGAAAAATAGATTTTCAAGACAATAGAATAAATAATCATGTCAATGTTAATATAATTTGTTTTTAATTAATAGTGTATGTGAATTTTTATGTTTTACGGGGGGTTTGTGAATTTCGAGTAACCGCGACCGTGAGAAACAGTTCGAGAGGGAAAATAATCCTCGTAGCAACAGACAGTCGAAGTCCAGCGTTTGGAGTGACCAGATGTGTTGGGTGCGTAGAGAGACTTAACAGAATGTAGTTCAAATATATAAAAAACTGTTTTAATTTAAAGATTGTTATGATAGACAAGTATTAGTGAGCGGTAGTTGCTCGTGAATAAACTTTTTTAACAAAAAAGACCGAGAAACATATCTTTGAGTATAGTGATGCAATGCCGTACACGTGGCTGACGAAAATGGAACAATGAACGGTTATATTCGTTAATCAGTTAAATGAACTTCAGAGATAGTGAATACTACATTTTTAAAGAATGCAGACATATTGCCACGGTGTACACTTTACCTCAAATACGACAACAGCTACAAGGTTACTCGATGGACATTTTTCAGCACATGTGAATCACAGGTTCTATGGTTTCATATAAACTTTCTATAACATGTTGTATGTATTGTATTAGAACTATGTCTATAATATATATGAATTTCAATTATTTCATAACATATTTTATGTGAGTCCAAATATTAGTTCAATGAAGAACAATTAATTTCATTTTACATAAATTTTGAATCGATAAAAAGAATAAGTAAAACACTTATATCTAAATATTTAAAATTTACTAATGGTTTAAATACTTGCAAGTTTGATTTCTTAAATAATAGAATTTCAAAAGTAAAATCAATATTTTAAAGTTAAAAAATATGATCGATCTTTACAGAATTGATAGAATCTATAGTGTAGCAAGACTTTTGTAGCATCTTTTGTAATCTATGTATGTTAATAATTTGTTTTCTTTTGAATTATGTTAAAACTAATTTCAAAATATGTTTAATAAATCTTCATGTTATTATTTCAAAGACAAGTGTTTTCATTACATACCAAATTTCACTGTGTAGTACACTTTTAAAAGAGCTTACGACCCCAGAGATAATAAACTTAATAAATTCATTTTTTGATAAATAATGACTAAAAATAGTCTGGTGCCCAATAATTATTAAATAACAACAATTAAATTCAATTTTTATTAATTAAATAAATAAAGTAAGAACTCTTCAAGTTCAACACAATTAATCTTTTTAGAAACTTATCAAATCTAACATTTACAAATTGTTTCAATTGGCGCCCAACGTGGGGCGATTAAGTCGAAAAAACAGTGAATTTGGTGTAATGAAAATAGTTAAAAAGGTAAGGACATTTTTAAAATAGGAAATATTCTCTTAAAAAAATTCTTTTGTGCGAAATATAATAAATTAAATAAAATTAAGATGGATTTAGAAACAATAAATAGTAGTAATAGTAAACAGGTTAGAATAATGATTTTGGTAATTAAAATTTAAACTTAAAACTCAAGGTAAATATTAATAATAACTAAAAATGGAGGGTACTAATAATAATAATCTAAGGTTTGAAGAAGTTAGGGTAATTGAGCAGGTTAGGATAGACAAGAGTGTGGAAAATAATGATCAGAATTTAGATATTAAAAGTATGTTAGAAGTAATGATGGAAAAATGCAGCAAAATAATTTAGAACTAAAACAGGAATTAAAGCAAGATTTAAATAATAAATTTGATCAAAATAGTTTAGAATTAAAACAAAATAATGTAGAACTAAAGCAAGATTTAGACAATAAGTTTGACCAAAATAGATTAGAAATAAAACAAGAGATAAATAATAAGTTTGAAGATTTTACTAATAAATTGGAACAAAGTAGCTTAGAGTTTAATACTAAATTTGACCAAAATAATTTAGAAGTAAAAAAAATAAGTAACAAGTTTGATCAAAATAAGCTGGAAATTAATGCTAAATTGGAGAATTTTAATGTTAAACTTGAACAAAATAATGTAAAATTGGATAAGATAGATAATGACTTAAAACAAAGTAAATTAGAGTTTAGACAGGACAACTTAGATTTTAAAGAAGCAATGTATAAAAAATTTGAAGAGATTAGGGTTGAATTAAAACCAGATTGTGTAAAATTAGAACAGAATTTTAAATGGGAAAATAAACAAATGGGAATTAAGGTAATGGAGATTAACAATAAATTAGAATTTGAATTAAGCTATTGTGAGAAAAAAGTAGAATTTGAACAGGTTAATAGTGTAGAAGATGTTTTGATAAAGGATATTAATAATATAAATAACAATTTAGATCAAGCAATAGCTAAAGTTGAAATTAACAATTTTAATGAAGTAATAAGATTTTAGATGACTTAATAATAATAGAGGATAATTATGTAAATGATTATGTTTTTAAACAAGTAAACAATGGGATTTGTAATAAGGAAAAGTTAGCAGAATGATGAGCAAATGGAAGAACCATTTGCACAAAATATTTTAGATCAAGATGTAAATGGTAGTAGTAATAGTAGTAGACGTTCGAGTGTGAACGATAGTAGTAGTTTAGGTTCAAGTTGCCATGGTTTTAGTAGTGATGGGAGGGAAAATAGTAAAAAACAGTGTGAAGGTATGAATCAAAAAATGGTAGGAGTACTAGGAGTAGAAATGGAAAAAGAAAATTCAGATAAGGAAATGAGGGTTGAACAGGTTAGGGTAATTGAACAAGATATAGTAGATAAGAGAGTGGAAAATATTGATCAGAATAAGAAAACGGAGAGTATGTTTGAGGAATTAATGAAAAATTTTGAATGTATAAGTAATGATATTAAACAAATAAATACTAGGTTTGATAAAAATAATTTAGAATTTAAGCAAGATAATGATAAGAAATTTGAATGTGTAAATAATAAATTTGACCAAAATAGTCTAGAGTTAAAACAAGAATTTAATACTAAATTTGACCAAAATAATTTGGAATTAAAAGAAATAAGTAATAAGTTTGATCAGAATAAGCTGGAAATTAATGCTAAATTAGAGGATTTTAATGTTAAACTTAAACAAAATAATGTAAAATTGGATAAGATAGATAATGAGTTGAAACAGAGCAAATTAGAGTTAAGACAGGATAATTTAGATTTAAAAGAAGAAATGTATAAAAAGTTTGAAGAGAATAGGGTAGAAATAAAAGAAGATTATGTAAAAGTAGAACAGGGTTTAAGACATCAAGGTAAACAAACTAGGTTAGAAATAGAAAATGATTTTGATGAGAAAATTGTTAAAGTTGAATTAGATATGTCAGATAAAATATGTAATGTAGTTAAGGAAATTGATAAGGTAAAATCTGAAACTGAAGTAAAGTTGTTAAGTAATCAGATAGAAGCTAAAAATAATCTAAAGATTGTTGAAAATAAAATTTGTAAGGAAATAATAGAAGTTAAGAGTGATGTAAACAATAGAGTAGATAAAATTGAGATACAGTTAGGGAAAACGGATGAAAAAATAACCTTGTTAGACTTAGAAGTAGGAAAACAGAAGAAGTTAGAAAAGCAAGAAATTTGAGAATTTAAAAACAATGTAGATGACCAAATTAATAGCTTAACCTTAAAATTTGAGGAAGAATTTATGCAGAAAATGAAAGAAAATTTTATAGAACAGGGTAGTGTAAGTCAGGGTGCTTATGCAAGCACAAATATAATAAATGACACTATAATCCCAGAATTTCAAAATGAGAGATCAGAACCACACCCAAAAGTATTTATAGAAGCTATAGAAACATTTAATAAAATAAATGGGGGACAATGGAAAATAAAGTTAGGTTTTATTAATTTATTGATTTTAACGCTTATACATTATTTTACCAAGCTAGTATTATTGATTAAATAATTATTTCAAGTATAAAGGCTGCAAGCCGAGTATACAGATTGGTTTCAATGTCGTTTGTAACGAGGTAACTTGTCTGTCATAACTCAAAAATTGCAAGCCAAAAACAAATTCAAGTGAGAAGTGTATGCCCTGTGCTGGGAAGCGATCAAGGATAGCTCAGTTGGTAGAGCGTTGGCGCGTAAAGCCAAAGGTCCTGGGTTCGATTCCCGGTCTAGGTCGTATATTTTTCACTTGAAATAATTATTTAAAGTTAGGTTGTTTGAGAAAGTATTTTAAAGGTGAAGCAGAATTGTGGTTTGAAGCACACAAAAATGAGTGGGGTAGTTTTGGAGAATTTAAATTAGCGTTTTTGGACAGATTTTGGTCGGAGGAAAAGCAGGAACAATTAAAGACTAAATTATTGGTAGGAAGTTATTTCAGAGGACCAGTAGAAGAAGTATTTAAATATGTAATGAGATTATATAACAAAACACAATTTTTAGATCCACCAATGTCGATGGACACCTTTATCAGACATATTAGTAGAAAAATGCCGGAAAAGTTAGGGCTTATGATGTTAGCTGCAAGACCAAAAAATGTAAATGATTTAGAGAAGTTAATTTTAAGTTGGCAGGATAGTCAAAAATTAGTAGGAGTAGATAGGATGAGACAGGGTGATAATAGGACAAATGGGGACAGACCAATATATAAAAATTTTCAACAAAGTCAAGTAGGACAGGAAGGGTTTAGATTTAGAGGACCACAAAATTTTCAAGAATTTAGAGGAGAGAATAGTTTTAGAGGACCTACAAATTTTAATAGATTTCCACCACCTAACATGCAAACTAATAATAATAGGCCAATGTTAACAAATCAACAAAATTTTGTAAGAACAAATGGAAATGGAATGAATCAAGGATTCAGACCCAATTTTCAACAAAAACAGCATGACCAGGGTAATAGGGGAAATAATAATAGACCACAGGGAAACCAAAATGGGCAACAATAGATAGGGCCCAGGTATTGTTGTCTAAGGAAAGAAATAGGCCTAAAATAATAGCTAGTGAAGATAAAATTTTATCATTAATAACTAAAGAAAATAATAGTACCGATTTAGACATAAGGGAAGAACTTTTAAGTGAAGAAAATTTTAATAATGTAAATATACAGCCAATAAAAGGAGAATTAATTGAAATAGAAGTAAAAAATTAATAATTAAGAATTTAAATGTTTAATTGATACAGGTTCAGAGATTACTGTAATGAATGAGGAAATCTATAAGAAATTAATTGCAAGTAATAATAAAATTTTAGAATTGCCAGTTTGTAACTTAACAATAGTAGGAGTAACAGGTGTGCGTAGCAAAAGGATTACAAAACATGCTTTTATTGATGTGGAATTTGGAAATAATGTAATTGCAGTAAATTTTTTAATTGTTAGAGGTTTAAATATTGAAATAATCATAGGATGTGACTTTTTAAAACAGAAGAAAGCCCAAATAGATTTTCATGAAGAAATGATTAAATTTAATATAGAAGATAAAATAAGCCAAACAAAATTTAAAAAACAAATTTCGCAAGTAGAGTGTTATAAACTAAAGCTGTGTAGAACTAAAACAGAAATAAATTGTTATAATGAAACAGATTTTGATTATGAAGAATCACAAATAAATGATGTAGCTACTAACTTTTTTCAAGACTTTGATTCAAAATATTATGAAAATAATAATGAAGAGATAGAATGGACGCAAATTGTAGAGAAAATTTTAGAAGAAAGCAATTTAAACTTAGATTATGAAAAACAAGAATTAAAAACTGTATTAAATGAATTTAAAGAAGTATTTTCGGATAAGTCAGGAAAAATGTTAAACTATAAAGCTAAATAAAATGTAAAGGAAGATAATAAATTTATAAATAAATCATATGCTATACCACATTCAAAAAAGGAAGCTGTAGCCAAGGAAATTCAAAAAATGATAGATAATGACATAATAGAAGATTCAAATAGTCCATTTTCTAATCCATTGGTATGTGTAATTAAGAAAGATTCATCAATAAGATTATGTTTAGATGCTAGACAGGCAAATCAGATTATAATTCCAGATCGAGAGGCTCCTGAACAAATAGATGACATATTACAACGATTTGAAGGTGTAAAATATATTTCTAGCATAGATTTAGTGAGTGGATTTTGGCAGATAGAGTTAGATGAACAATCTAGAAAATATGTTGCATTTGTGTTTAATGGCAGGAATTTACAATTTAAAAGACTTCCTTTTGGATTAAATGTTAGTACATCTTTGTTTAAAAAGGGATTAAGCATGGTATTAGGACCTGAAGTTTTAGAATTTACGACAGTTTATGTGGACGATGTATGTATAGCGTCGAAATCATTTGAAGAACATATGAGACATTTGCGAAAACTATTTGAAAGACTTAGAATACATAATGTTACTATCAAGATTAAAAAATCTGTTTTTCGTAAAAAAGGTATAAAATTTTTAGGATGTAACATATCAGATGTAGGAATTGAGCTAGATAAAGAAAAAATTAAAATAATCCAAGACTTCCCAACACCAAAAAATATAAAGCAGTTACAAAGTTTTTTAGGCCTATGTATTTACTATAGGAAATTTCAACAAAATTATGCCGAACTAACCAGTAAATTTACACATCTTTTAGGAAACAATAATAAAATATGGAATTGGACAGAAGAGGACACACATACATTTGAAAAAATCAAACAGGTTTTCTTAGAGATGATAGTTTTACAGCACCCTAATTTTCAGAAACCTTTTTATCTAAACACTGACGCTTCAGACAAAGCGGTTGGCGCCGTATTATACCAAATAGACGAAAACAATGACCATCTGGTAATAGCCTTTGCGAGTCGTAGTTTACAGAGTAGTGAGGTGAATTATACTGTGACGGAAAAAGAATTACTTAGTAAGTTATAGTCTTTGCTTGTAAAAAATTTAGAAATTATGTGCTAGGAAACAAAACGACTATATGTTCGGATCACAAGGCATTGACCTTTCTAAAGAATTGTAAACTAACACATGGTCGACTTTTAAGGTGGATATTATTTTTACAAGAGTATAACTTAGAAATTGAATATTGTCCAGGGAAAAAAAATATTGTAGCAGATGTTATTTCAAGAACGGATCATAATGAAATTATTAAAACAGGGGATGAACATTTAATTAAAATTTTCGACACACAGATTGACAAAGATTTGGCAAAACAAGATAGATTTTTAAGAAAAGCCTTTAAACGCCTAGAATTAGAACAAAGTCAAGATGAACATTGTAAAAGGATTGTTAAATTATTAGAGGACAAATCTGTTAAATTTAACAAATTAAGAGAATGTTATGTGGTTTATAATGGTGTTTTGTTTAAAAAGTCGAAAAGAAATGGTATACACAAAATTTGTTTAACAAAATCCTTAATAGAAATAGTAATTAATGATTGTCATGAGAGATATGGACATATTGGTGTAGGAAAGTGTTATAAATTGTTAAAAGAACTATATGAATTTCCTAATTTAGAAAAACAAATAAAATCACAAATTAGGCCATGTGATTTGTGTCAAAAAACTAAAGTATCAAATTTAAAACATAAAGGATTAATGGTGAACATATTGCCAGAAAATGTATTAGATTTAGTTGCAGTGGATTTATTTGGTGAATTACCGACAGGAACTGGTGGGGTTAAATATATATTTGTAGTTCTGGATGTTTTTTCGAAATTTATAAAATTGTATACTGTAAAAAGGGCTATTGGGACAGTCTTAGCAAATAAAATTATCAATGAATATGTACAAGAGGTAGGAAAACCTAAAGTTGTTCTTAGTGATCATGGCAGTCAATTTCAATCACATTTTTGGAAAGAAAAATTAACAAATAATGGTATTCAAGTTAGGCACACATCTGTATATCATCCTCAAAGTAATCCTAGCGAACGTTGCATGAGAGAATTAGGTCGAATGTTTAGGACATATGTACATAATAAGCACACGAAATGGCCGCTTTTGTAAAGTTTATTGAAAATTGCATTAACCAATCTATACATGAATCCATCAATGACAGTCCGTATGAGATAATGTTTAAAAAGGAATGTCCTCGTATTTATAACGAATTGTGTAAATTTCCTCCAGGAAAAATAAAAGATTTTGAAGAGAAAATAATTCTAGCAAGAAAATGTTTAAAATTAAAAGCAAGTCAGCGGAAGAAATTTCATGATAAAAAACTAAAACCTGTAAAATTTGAGATAGGAGATTTAGTTTTAGTGAGAAACCACTATCATTCATCAAATCTGAGAAAAGAAATAAAGAAATTTTTCTTACTATATCAAGGTCCTTTTAAAGTTTTGAAAATTAAGTTGGAAAATGCATATGTAATAGGTACAATTCATACTGAAATAATTAAAGGAACATATAATGTCACTCAATTGAGAAAATATATTTCGTAAGTAATTTTGAAGATAAATAAGTATTAAACTTGTAATGATAAATTCTGACCAAATAAATAAATAACTTGTGTAGAAAATAAAAATTTTTTTAAATATGAACTATGTAAAGTAAAAAACTTTTAGAGCAAATTAAAATAAGCTGAAATGTTAGTTGGAACAGTCATCAGAGATGCAAGGCTTTGTTAATTAATAAATAACTCTGCGTGTTTATAAAAGATATAATATTGATAATACGTGTCAGATAACAGCTTGGTAGGAAGGAAGATTGTACGACTGTTGTGAATCATTGAGAATATATTGAAGAAATAATATTCAATATTGAATGGGTTGAGTTAATATTGAATAGATGCGATATTGGAAAAAGTTTTTTGTATTGTCGGTCGAGCTGGAAGTGTTGTTATCAGTAGAAAGATATATTGCATCATAAAGGGGGAGATGTTTATCTTTTCAGTAACCAGGCCTAAATTCTTTTGCGTCGAACATTGAGACTGAGATACAGGATGTGTAGAAAGTTCTGTTCTAAAAAATAAAACTATTGATTTGATATAATGAAATAAATTTTTTTTGTGTTTAAAAAGGAAGTTTAAGTGAAAGATAGTTGGTATAATATAAAATATTTAAAGGTAGAGGATATTTATTTGATTAATTTTAATAGAATGGAATGCAATTCATCAACCAAGGACTTAGAATAGTTTCAGATGAAGGATTGTTGAGAAATAGGATAGCATTGTGTTGGAGGGAGTATGTAAGCGATAAACATGCGACGATAGGGGTACAGTCTGGTTAAGAAACAATATCTCAACTTCGGATGGGCCGATTTTGATGAAATTTTTTATGAATTTTGAAATTGTTTGTTTTTTTTCTTTTCTTTTTCTTCGTGTAGATGCATTTAAACATAAACAAACAAAAAAAGGAGGAAGGAAGGCGTTTATGTAGTAGATAGATTGTTTTATTCGCAAGAATAAAGCATTCTGGGACTGCATGAAGGATGTGTTATGGAGTTGAGGTGTGTATTGGGTTTTATCTTGAATTTAGTAGAGATATTACATTCAACCACTGCACATTTTAAAGTCATAACATGTTGCTTTATGTTAGAGTTCACAGGGTAACCAGAGGGGTACATATAAAATATTAGACAATCAGAAGGATTGGAGGGTCGGCAGAGGAGTAGGAATGCATAAAAAATAATAAAACATTCATAAAAAACAAAAATAAAAAAAGGAATAACCAATAAAACAAAATAAAAATGGAACGTGGAGGGTTTTATTAGTTGATGTTCGGTAAGGTTGCTTTACCTATATTAGAGCGTATTTTCTAATCGAGGTAAGGTACCCTGTCGTAGTTTCGAGTGATAAAATAAAATAAAAAAAATAAAAAACAAAAACAAATAAAACAAAAAACAAAAAATTGTCATATGACTCATGTAAATGAAATATAGTTAAAATTTTGACAATTTTGAGAAGTTTGAGAACTAGGAGTTCTTGTTTATATTGAAAAATATAAAAAGTTTAGTAGAAGAAGTATGAAGAGAGAACTAAGGGTTCTTGATTATATTGCAAAATATAGAGTTTGGTAGGTGAACTGTTCTTTATGGACAGGGTGTAGCTATGTTCGAAGAATGATATGACGAAGAACCTATATTATCATTTGGAGAACATAGTGATATCGGGTTACTTGGAAAACCTATAAAAAAATCCAACGTAGTTGTTTATAGTTATGTCACATGTAATTTTGGCCAAAAAATGTAAACAATGACTTATGTTTGAAAGTGTCATAAACTTTCGTAGATATAGGAAAAGTTTTTTTTTGTGTCTATTCAATAAAGTAGAAACAGCTGTTAAGGGAGATAATGGAAGACAATAGGACTATCTTTCATGGTAGAAGGAGGGGATTTTGTTGAAAACAAAACTTAAATTAAACCGGACGTGACACAATAAGGAGTACTTATATAAGGAAGTGGAAAATTTCGAAAGAATGTAAATACGTTAATAGATTAAGATAAGTAACTTGATGTTAATTTGTAAAATAAGAATTTGAATTTTGATGTTAGTAAATAATAAGGATTACTTGATAATATGATATATTAATATTGTTAGTTTTAAGTGATTTATGGTTTGAAGAAGAATAGTTTGTAAAAGTTTGAGAAATCTATGTAAGGCGTTGCCAGGACAAATAATAATAGAGTTTTTTATGTTTTTTGATTTAAAATGAATAATGAATAGAAGATGTTAAGAATTTGTTTTAAAAGAAGATAGAATGGTGAAATAATAATAACTGAAGAGATTTTAATGAATTTAATAGAACAAATAAATAAGTAGAGCTTTTTAAATAAATGATGGAGTTTGAAGTAACAGATGATTTCTTAAGGAGTAATATTATGATAAAGGTATTTGATGATTTTGATGAAATAAGGTGTTTAGCTGGGAAACAATGTAATTTTTTGGTAATGAAGTTTTTGTATTCAAGTAATAGATAATTATGAAGTCTTTTATGTAAAAGAGTTAAATCAAGAGTTTTTTTTGTAGTTTTTATATGAAGATGAGAATTTAACAGAAGTATTGAGTAAAATGGTATTTAAGATATGAAGTTGTTCTGTTGAAGAGTTTTTTATAAGAATGGTAGTTGATTGCATTAATGGTTAATTTTAAGTTTTTTAAGAGGTTTTTTGAGTACTGCAATGATATAATGAAGAATACGACGTTTTTATGAAGGAAGATAATGTTTGAGGAGTTCTACGAATATACGACGATAATGATGTTTTTTAAAGAGATTTTTAAGTAATAATGATGAGCTTTTTTAATGAGGTTTTTAATGCGATGATATGTAGGTAATCTGCGGAGCTACATAAATAAATAATGAAGAGTTTTTTGTGATTAATGCAATCTTAATTATTAAAATATGAAAGACTGGAGATAGAAGGAATTTTTAAAATAAGATACTAAAGAATAATACAGTTGTAAAGAAGAATTTTGAGACAGATAGTGGAATTCTGTAAATTTTTTTATATTTTTTTTGATAATGATGTTATATTATTTTTTTGAAGTTTTATTAAAAATAAAGAGGTTTAATAATGAGTAAAGTCAGTAATGAACATTTTAATCCCAGCAAGACAAAGGAGAATTGAGAGTTTAAATAAAAATAAATAATAATTGGATTTAAGTTAAAATAAATGATGATGTAAAGGTAGAATAAATGATGTAAAGATTTAATGTAATTTGAAGTGATTTTAAGTAATAATTGAGTGATTGTAAGTAATGTTAAGTATTAATGAGGAGTTTTTCAATTCATGATTAAATAAAGATAAAAAAATATTCAGATGAATAACTAAAATGAAAATTAGATTTCAAATAGAGATGTATAATAATTTCGTCTTGGCAAAGGAGATAACGTGTGAAAGTAAGCACCAAGATAGCAGGAAGTTCTAGAGACAGTCGTCTGGAGATAAGGTTTGAGTGACAGTTCCGGTCAACAAGAAAATGTTGATGGGAAATCTTTCAATCAACGGATGTTGATAAAAAGCTGATGAGGGTTCTTTGATGAATAGAGATAATTTTTAGCGCTAAGTGATTATTTTTATGTAAATGAACATTGATAAATTGAAAATAGTTAGGATAATAAAAAAGGGTATTTAGTAAGTATGTTTTTAAAAAAGAGAATCTTTCCTACAGTTTATACATTTAGTGTAAATAAATGTCTTTAGCTGCTGAAGTTAATAGTTTTGAAAATCTATTAAATTTTTTTAATATTTTTAAATTTCAAATTTAATTTTTTTTATTTATGGAAAAGATCTGTAGTACAATACTTGTATTGTAATATAAATCTTTGTGGGGTTTTTGTAATAACGTAAAAAATTAAAGTTTGTTTGTATGTTTGAAAGACGCGAGTGAGTAAGAGCGGATAGGCTGTTTAAATAACATTTAGTATTCGGTAAATTCATTTATAAGATGAAAATGGATTTTCAAAACAACAAAATAAATAATCATGTGTAAATTTAGTATAAATTGTTTAATATAAAGTGTTTATAAATTTGAGTGAAATATAGGGAGTGTGTTGATAAAAAATAACGGTAAACCGGAAGAACTCATTTAGGGAAGTGGAGAATCACATGGTTAATCAAGCAGTCTTAGATCAGAGCTTAGTGGAGTAAGATGTGTAAGTTAGAGTCCAGTGCTTGGAGAGACAGGATGTGTGAATAGGAGTCTTAGATCAGAGCTTATAAGAGCATGGTCGGTTTTTTAATAAAAGTCTAGTTTTGGCATGTTATGTAGAACGGTTGTTCTTTAGAGTCTAAATTGGAAATTTATAGGACAAGTATAGTTTGAGATGTTGAGAGAACAGTGTGTTAGAAGTGATTATTACAAATCGCGTGTAATTTTGAAAGACAATAGACAATAACGCGAGTAATATTGAATTCGGTTGTATTGTGGACAGTTACAAAGTGAAAAGATGGACTAACAAATTAGTAGACATTCTAGACACTAATTTTCCGCGGGCAGAAGAAAAGGATCATCAAACAATAGACTTCAGGTTCACCATTCTGTAAATGCATTCTGAGTCAACGAACTGGTAAAATGTGTTATTCAACACATGAACTTAATTCACTTTTTGTATAAAATTTAATATGTTTATTTTCTAATTTTATAAATTAATATTTTATATTGCCATTTGTTAATAAAAAATAATTGATGTCTGTTAACGTATTGCTTATCAGAAATGAGCTAAATTTAATGCCAAATAACAGAGAGTTTAAATCTGTTTGTTTAAAAATATTTGTTGCAACATAACGTTAAATTCAATATAAAACAAAGAAAATTTTTAGTAAGTAATGTTAAAGAAGCTTTAACCATTTAAACTCATTTTTATGAATTAGTATGTGAAATGAATATGAAATTCTTTCAAATTTTTAATATCACAAATTAAACTAGTACTAGCAAGTTTTATTAAAGTAGATTCATTTTTTTCTTTATTTTCAAGTTAACACTTAAAAAATTATAAAATAGACCTTCTTCAAAGGCATAGTTAATAAAAATAAATAGGATGTCAATCATTGTAGTATGTCATGATATACTTTGTTTAATTAATGTATATTAATATCTAATGTTTTATGTCTAATAAATGTTTATGTCAAAATTTCAGCTACAGTGTTCTCATTTCTTACCAGAATTCACTGTAAAGTACACTAATAAAAGAACTTATGACCCTGAGGTTAAATTTAATTAAATTCATTTCTTTTCAAAATCGATGTTAATTCATCTGGCGCCCATAAAGCTTGGCATATCTTTATAAATAATAATAATCTTAAATTCATTTTTATATTTTTTGTAACTTTTAAATAAAAACTCTTCAAGTGAACAATTTTCAATTATTACAATATTGAGAAGCTAATATTATTTTTTATCTTATTTAATTATTTTCATAGAACTTTAATTCTTTTTCTAAATTAAAAACATAAAAATCATAACTTTAACCAAGGAAAATCTTTTATTTATAAAAGAATTATAAAATTACACTCCAGTAATGTATCATCCCTCCTTACAAAAAACATAAGACAATTCTATATACACAATATTCAAATTTCAATAATAAATCACAACTTTAAATTAATCACATTTCTTAGTTTATATAAAGAATAGTTTAGGCATGTTATACCAGACATGCATAAATATTTTAGATAGAACTTTTAATTAAAAAACACATCTTTTCGGGTTGAAGTCACATGGCATCGTTTCACTGAAATCATGTCTCCCATTTTAAAATTAACTTTTTAAGTTTTCTACTTCACTTTTATGAACATAACAATTTTGTTTACTTCATCATTAGTTCATCATTCAAGTTAATTAGTTTTTGTTTAAAACACAATTACTTATTCTTTTCTATATGTTTTTTCCGGCTTACGTAATGCACATTGTCCATTGCACAATATTACATTTTTAGCCAATAGAAACTAACTCGCATTATTACATAACAATACTTGTAAAACAACTCTTAGTTTCTCAAGAAAACATTTTCTTTCTATACTTCCACATTATCTCGGCAAACATATTTATTAGCTGAGCGTACGAAACTAAACATTAACCTTTCAAAGTTCAGCTTAGACTGACTTGCCTCCAGTTTTGATGGTTGGCAACAGCTTTCATTCTTTGTGTTCAAAACGTTAACATTGCAATTTTCTCATGATTAAATTTATAAATGTTTTAAATATTACCATACATATAATAAATTTCTCTGATCATTTTGTACTAATTATTTTCTTTATTTACTTATTCTTTATTGATTTTATTCAAAAAACAAAATACGTTTCTTTTTTGCTGCATTGAGTCCAACGTATACCCCATTCCATTTAAGATCACTAAACTGAAAATGTAGACTATTACAAACTTATATCTGTACAAACAACAATATTTTTGGGGCTTAGTATAGTAATGAATTTAAACTAGGAAACATATGTGTAAATATATTCCAAAAGACGATAGTATTGTTGATTGCTTAATAGATTTGTAAGTGGATGTATGTTCATTTTGAGGATTTCATGTTTTTTATTTATACAAGTCAAGCTTATTCTCAGTTTTAAAATAAGAAAATCAATTTTCATTTACATTGAGAGATCGTTGCTAAACACAATATAATAAAACATGTTAATAAAAATATATTTGTTTATTTTATTATTGAACTGAAACAAGTTTTTATACTCTACCTGGCAAAGGGCCTAGAAATGGAATGTCTTCAAATTTGAGTGCTCTCCAAAGATACAACTTTGTAATAGCCATGCCGCTGTTGATAGCTAAAGCAAACATAAGAATCAGAAAAGATTGTATCGAGAGTTTTGAGTTTTCAAGCACTACACATAGAAGATTATCTTGAGATCTAAAATAAAACATAAGTATTTAATAACAGATATAGTAAATTTTCTTTTATATAACAAATGCTATTGTGATCTCAACCAAAATCTTGGTCATATTATCATAGATCATTATGTCCTTAGAACCTTGCAAATAACTATTTCTCAGAATTTTTTATATACATATATTATGAAAATATAAATGGGAATATGTCAACCACAAAAATAATATACTTACTTCTCATTGAATAATTTTTATTTGTTATTTAACCCACAGGGCAATAATTTAATAAATTATAATGTTTATTACTATAATAGAGTCCCACAAACGCTGCAACCTTAATAGGAAAAAATATTAAATATTAGAAGGCACTCATTTGGAAAATTTACATAATCATTGTTTACACCAGCTTAGTCACTTGGATCAATGCTTTGTGCTGAATTTCCTCCACCAACACTCCTTACCTTATCGAGTGAACCATAATCCAACTATTACTTCACTATGCATACAGTGATCATTGTGGATCTAAGTGGTAACTAAATAATTATGCTTGATGGTTTATTAGTACCATATATTATAGTTTTTCTGTTCATTTTCTGTGAATTGAGTTTGTAGAAATTGCGACTTCAGTGAAGGGGAAACAAGTTAATTTATCTATCGAACAGTTAGCTGCTTAAAAGATGTAATACTCAATTTTTAAATTTTGATTTGGTACCAATATATTAGAATTGCTGAAAAGGAATTTATGATTGGTTTGAAAAAAAGACGATGTAAGTCAAGTGGACATCTGTAAATAACATTTAAAATAAGGGAAAGAAAAATTAAAATAGATTTCCAAAAATATGTATTTAAAGTAAATAATGTTTAGTTTTAAGATTGAATGAGTATTGGAGTGAAATTTTATGTATCTAAAAGCGAAAGTGGGTGTTACTAGGCAAGAATTATTTGGACAGTGTCCGTGGAACTTGAAAGGTAGACCCTGTACTCGCATGGTAATCGTACAAGCTCAAGGTTAATATTTAATGGGAAAAGGGAGTCCGAAGTGAACGGACGTGGTTTTGTGAGTGGTGAAAGAACTTTTCAGAAGACAATTAAATTTGTTTTTGAATGATTTTTGAACTAATGAACAATATAATTTAATGTTTAAGAGTCAGGAGATGGAGTCCAAAGTGAATGGGCATATTTTTGTGAGTAGCAGTCTAGCTATAACGTTCAAAGTAAATGGACATGATTTTCAGTAGTAATCGGAACAATGTGCTTGTGCTGAAAGAGACGCTTTCAAAAATGTGAAAACGAGTAATTTTAACAAAGACCGTTGTTGGGAGTGTTGTTGAATGGTGATTTCGAGAGACAGACAAGTTTTCATTTTGAACATTATGCAAACAGCGACGGAGTTATCATCAGGAAACTAACACATCAGTGAACTGCAATGAACAATCTTTCCTGCAATATAGGATTGGTAACTGGTGTTATAGAACACCCAAAATTAATTGTTGTAAAACCATTTAGATTAATTATTGCTTGATGTATTAGTTATGAGTTTAATGATTTTAATATTTTCTTTTGATAATTACTTTGCTATTAAAAAAATTTAAAGATGCCTACAAATAAGAATAATTTTTGTTGAGATAAAATAGTAAGAAAAAAAATTTTTTTTTTAATAATAAGCCTAATTCTCATTTTGATGAGTAATTTTCCAGAAGTTGCAACTCAACACTTAAACTAAAAATTCAAGATTTTGACATTAATAAAAAGTAAAACAAATATAAAAGATAAAAGTAGGATGTTTAATATAGTAAATTGGTAATAAATTTATGTATTTGTTTAATAATGTGTTAAATAAAGAATGTTCAATTTCAGAAAAACAAATAAGGAATTCTTATTTACTGTTAAACCACTGTAAAGTACACTTAAAAAATAATCACGACCCTGAGAACATTTTAATTCAATTTTTTTACTTTTTCAAAATTTGTAAGCTTTAAGCTTCCTGGCGCCCTTAGCTGTGCAAATTCCTAATTCTTTATGTTCAAAGTTCAATTAAATTCAAAAAACTCTCCTTTTTTATATATTTACAAAGAGAATGGACAACGTAGAGAGTGTAAACATAATGGCCGTGATTATTAGTAGTTGGGCGGAGTCCTAGTGGCGATTTAAATAAGAGATCAGAAATTGAATCTTAGTGTGTAAAACGAATTTGTACTGATACAGTAGAAGAAGGAAAGAATATGAATGAGAATTAATTTAATGAAATCAGCGAGGCATATTACCCGTGGTTTAAAAAGAAAAGGAACGCCCACACAGAACCAATACTGGAGAAGAATGCATTAAAATTTTATGAAGAATAATAAAAAAGAAAAGCCAAAATTCGTAGCAAGCTTCGGTTGGCTTGATTGGTATAAAAAGTGCAATGGAGTCAGGCAACTGAGGTATGCAAATGAGTGGTATGTGGCAAAAATCTTTCTAGTGACATGGAAAGTATTTTAAAATAAAAAAAATTCATAAAATAATTGACAAAGAAGGTCTTAGTGGCGATCAAATTTTCAATTGCGATGAAATGTGACTGAATATTGATATCAAAGAATGAAAATTTTGCTTCTGGATAGAAAAGAAACAAGGAGAGTTATGGTCTTGACTTGCAGCAACTCAATAGGTAAGGATAAGGTTAACTTTAAACTTTGTTTGATAGGAAAAACTAAAAATTCTCTTGCTTTCAACCATTTAATTGTTAATGATCTTCCCATATGGTACAGAAACCGGTCAATGTATGAACAGAAAAATGTTTACTGAATGTTTTTTAACAGTTTGTCACATCTTTGAAAGGTTTTTAAAATCAAAAAATCTCACAAGAAAATCAGTTTTCATTCTAGACAACACTAATGGTCAATTTAGTTACATCCTAACACTCATCAATTATGAGATGGTGATATAAAAATAATGTTTTTACTATTTAATATGACTGCGCTCTGTTAGCTCATGAACCAAGCTGTCCTAGCTACAGGAAAGAAGAGCGATCGAATAAAACTTCTTTCTTTTCTAGTGATAGCAATTGATGGAGGTCAAGAGAAAATGCAGATATATTTAAAAAAATTACTTATTAGAGGTTGTTGGATGGTTTTCAGAGTATTAGATTGAGTTACAACAGATAAAACTAGTGTTATCTGGAGAAAATTGCTTGACCATTTAGGAAAAGAATTTACAGAAATCCCCAGAAAATTCTGGCCTATTGAAAAAGGTTCCTGGTTGTAAAGAAGCATATGATGGAGACATAAATGAATGGATGAAGACTGATATAAAGGTGAGCCTTCTTTCAGATAAGAAACATGACTTGTAATAATAATTTTAAGTAAGGGAAATTAAATTAACTAAATTTCCAAACTAAAGTAAATAATAATGTGTAAAATATTAGCTGTAATTAATAAATAAATTAAATAGGTTGTGTGTGTAATAAAATTACTGTAATCAAAAGAACTTTTTGTCATGTGAGAAATATGAACAGTGTATGCAAGAGTTGCGAGAGACATTTATCGCAAACATAGCGGGAATTTAGTAGGCATCCGTGTGAAAGAATCTGTGAACCCTGCACAACAGGATATAGAAATTCACCATGCGTTCTAAAAGCAGTCTTAGATCAGAGCTTGGAGGTGTAAGATGGGTTAAAGCAGTCTGAGTAGTAGTGTTGAGGAGATGAGAGTTTTGGGTGGAAAGGACGATGTAGTCTAAAGTCTTGGTTTGATCTTAAAGTGTTTAAGATATATTAAATCGTACCAAACTAATATCATTCACGGAGTAATCTGAACATTATAGTCGAGTGTGTTAAATGGTATTAGATTGATTAGAACGGACAAAGAGTTTAAAACGAATAACGTGTTACGCGCAAAAACAATTGACAATTAAGGCGTCTCGTATTAAAACGGTCTAATGATGAACATTCATAAAGTGTAAAAAAATGAACTAATAATGTTGATAGACATTCTTAACACAAACATTTACAAAGTGTGATTGAAGTGATTTCGATGGACCTCGTTCTCCGCGGACAGGACAAAGAACTATCATCAAATGCCATGTTACATGCACCACAACTGCGTAATGTGTTTTGCGACAACAGACGGGTAAAATCTGTTATTTAACACAATAAACTTAATCTATATATTATATAAAATTTAGTATGTTTCATGTTCCAATCTTATAATTTGATATTTAAATAAGTATATTTTCTACATGAATAAACAAATTATGTCGATTGACATATTTATTTTTCTCAAAGATAAAGTAAATTCAATATTAAAAAACGGATATTTTAATCTGTTTTGTTTCATAAATATTTTTTTTATAGTTGCAACATAAAGTTAAAATCAAGTTTTATAAAAAATAGTCCTTCTTCAAAGGAAATAAAAAATTTAATTTGGATAGGATGTTAGTTATAAACAATTCATTTGATATTTTTGTCATGATAAATGTCATGTATTAATATTATTTTAATAAATTCATGTTAAAATTTCAGTTAACAAGAGTTTCTCATTCAAAACCATAGAATCACTGGGAGTACACTTAAAAAAGAATCCATGCTGAGATATTTATAATTCATAAATTTATTTGTTTTCAAAATTGGTGAGTTCATTCCACCTGGCGCCCTAATGACCGAGCAATGTTTCAAATTAATCATAAATAAAATTCATAAATTCATTTTTCTTTTTATATAAAGTAATATTTATAATTTAATCTGTAAAAGGTGCTAATTTATATTTATTACAATTGTCGCCCAACAGTGTGGCTTTTAATGTATAAAGTAGTTTCCCTGGTTAATTTATATTTATTACAATTGTCGCCCAACCGTGTGGCTTTTAATGTATAAAGTAGTTTACCAGGTAATTTATATTTCTTACAAACAGCGCATTGCAGAGTCCAGTGCAAGAAGTAAATGAGTATTTCTTTTTTTTTCCAAAAAGTGAAACCAAAATAATTATTTGTTTTTTAAAGTATTTTTATTAATATTAGTACTACTGTTTAGTATAGTACTTTAATTATAAATACAGTTATATTGAACTTGTTTTATGATATCTATGCCATATTAAACCTTTTTGTAATGATTTAAACATTTGTTCTTATATTTAATGTCAATAAGTACAATTATAAATACATTTAAATATATTAACCAAACAACAGTTTATATTTTAAAGCCCTTATTCTGAATAATTTGGCATTTCGGAAACTCTGCACTCTTCCTGTCCATATTTGGCTAGGTTTGAGAAAGTCTACTGCATTATAATTTACAAATTATAATTTTCTCCGAATTTAGTGGGATAGTCAATCTCTTAGAATCCCAAGTCAAGAAACCTGATGTTTCATTTATGATTATAGAAATGCAGATTAAGCTCTATGAGTTTCCTTTTATGATATATTGCCACAGATTTATTTATCTTGTGTTGTTTTAACAAGTTGTGTCCTATTAATGTCCTAAAGATAGTACACTATGACCTAATTTACCCAAATTTGCTATTAATTTAAAAAAGAATTCTATTGTCGTAAAATAGAATCCTTGATATGCGTGACCGAAGTGATATCAGCTTATATTATATCATCACGTGCGGACAATGGCAGAGTTTTCATCTAGAAGCAGGCATCTCAGCGATCTTCAATGAACAACTTATCTTACAACAAAGGACTGGAAACAAGTGTTAAAGAACACTCAAAATAAAATATTGTTAAACTATCTTATATTAATTATTATTCAATGTGTTAGCTATCAAATTTATGATTTTGATATATTATTAAATAATTATTTTGCTGTTGAAAATTAAAGATGTCTACTGACATGAATAACTTTGTTTAAATAAAGTAATTTTAATATACTAAAAAACAGATAAGGCTAATCAATTTAACTTAATGAATAATTATCTAGGAGTTGCAACTTTAAACTTAAACTCAACATTCAAGATTTTAACCTTCTTAAAAGGCAGAATAAAAGATTAAAGTAGGATGTATAATTCAGAAATATTTAAATAGAAATATATATATATATATGTGTGTGTGTGTGTGTGTGTTTGTAAGATCAATTTTAATAAAACTCATATGTTCAGTTTCAGAAACACAAAAAGGACTTCTTATTTATTACATATCCACTTGGAAGTAGGTACCCTTTTAAAAGAATCACGACCCTGAGAACATTTTAATTAAATGTTTTTTTTAACCTTTCAAAATTGGTAAGCGTAATTCTTCCTGGCGCCCTTAATACTGAGCAAAATTTCTTTTAATAAATAATTTAAATTCAAAACCCCTATATATATTTATATTATTTCATACAGAATAAGGACGTACACAATTATAGCATCAGGAACACTTGCAACTGTCATACTAATTAGCATAGGTTGAGTTTACATCATAATAAATTTCTTTCACAAGTAGTTAAATTATTAATAAATTATAAATAAACTTCCCAAGAGGATAATTAATCTACAAAATAAAAATTCTTTTAAAAAAACAGCCTTAGACAAATATTGTTGTGTGGAACTTTTTGTGGGACTTTAGATTTTATTGTAATCGTTCGATGCCCTTGGGCTGTAGACCACTACATATAGTACGACAGATGGCAGACAGCCAGACATGAATTCAAAAACAACGTTTTTAGACTTAAGGAATAAATTCTTCCAAAAATTTGACATAGATTTTTTCACCCATCATATAACTCTCTATGCTCTGAGAAGAGTCAGTACATAGATTCCTTGTATTATTCATTCTTTCGAGAATGTATGATATGGGGGTGTAGATTCAAGTGTGGACTTACATGCCTCCATACGGCAGTTGCAAGGTGGACAACATATTGGTGTGACTTAACTATTCGGGATGCAACATCGATGTGGCAGAAGAGTCAGATTTTACTTATCCCAAGCCAAGGCGGAACAGCATTGCCGAGGGCTCCATGGCTAAGAGGAAACTTAGCCTCAGGTAACCTTCAGTTTTAATTAGGCTTAGCTATGCATGCAGAGCTCTGCATCAGTGGACTGTTTACTTCCCTAGCCAACACTGGGGAACATACAAAAGATAATCCAGAGTGACAACTAAATGAAGATGGAGGAATAAGTGTTTTATCTAACCCCATGTCTCATAAGTTTTTTGCCTATAATGAATGGTTTGTGTGGAAAAAATTATTTCAAAAAATTTATAGAAAAATAGGGAGAGGGGGAGTGACTGTTTCACCCAGGATATATAAATAAAGCTATCTTTTATTTTGGGTTTTACTTGGTGGTGCATTTTTTTGCTGAATCAGAACTTAAGAATAGCAAAATAGTGTATGTATTTGCCACCTGCTTCAAAATAACTTTTTTTTTCTTTTCCTTTTTTATTACCAGTGAGATGTTGGACTGAGATTCAATAATTACAGATTGTTTACTCTCATTTAATTTGATCTTCACCATGGAATGTTATTTCATCCATTTATAATAACAAAAAACTCCAGTATAAAGAAATTTTTGGAAAAAACTGTGCTAATTGAAATACTTAACAATCTTTACCTTAGATATTTAGCTAATCCATCAATAGTTAGCCGTCTTGTCTCAGGATCCAATGATTTTAATCCCAGTGTTAAGTTAGGCATCATGAAATTTCTAGCAGGAGGTTTCATCGTGTTTAATTGTGATACTACTTTAGTGTATACCTATGAAATAAAACTATGAAGTTGTTTTAAAGTACTGTAATTCTTAAGTGTAGCTTTGCATAGCAAATAATATTATACTTAAGGAATACTCATATTTTAACATTTAAGTGTAGTGTAATTATATTGAAATTCAGCTTTGTAAATAAACTTATGAAAAAGTCACCTCCAGGGGTCATACCATATAAATTTCAAACCCTGACCTCACCCAAAACAGTCATGAGCAAAGAAATTTATCACATAGCCCATTTCATAGCATAAGCCATTTCAATCATTTAGTGTAAGAAAATAATCTGTTCGGTGCAGGAAGTTAAGTGAATTACAAAAAAGAAGAAGAAGAAATTAAACAAGGACTCAAGCAGGCAGGAGGGCTACAATAATGAAAAATGCATCAATTGAAAATGGAGTACCAAGCCAGACAGTTGGTACAATTTGAGTTCAAACCATTTTAAGTGTATAATTATATCCACGAACAAACAAAATTAAATTAAAATACAGGAAGAAAATATTTAATCATTTGGTAACTATAAAATAAAAAATAAAAAAACAAGTTGGTGAGTGAACTATTCCATACTGAACTTATAGACTAATTCCCTTGTGAACATTGATAAATTCTATATACAATATACCTTCTTCTAAATTGTAAATGAACTGATATTCTTAACTAAAAAAAAATATACCTAGATCAAAAAAATCACTTCACATTTTCATCCACCCAATCATCCACTTAGTAATTAAGAATATCAATCATAAATTTTAGTTTGTGTATGTTAACAATTCTATTTAGTCTATTGTGAACCTAGTAAATTAGTTCCCTGCATATAATAAATCTGATTTTGTATCCATATTCTCTGTCTATTTCATTTGTTTAATTACAATAATAATAATAATTATACTAGCAACATTCAAATTTTAACATTTAAGTCTAACAACACTCAAATTTTAACAGCAATCAACATTTAACATTTTTATATTTCCCACTAAACAGGCTCTCCCATATAATGTGGATATTTTTAATTTTTTCATTTGAGATGAAACTCGCGGTAAAATTCATGCGTGATGTAATTGGATCAAAAGCAAATGGAAGTTAATAAGGTCAAGCGAAAATGGAAAATTGAAACCTGAGACAATCAACTTAGGCACTACTCTACGTAACTTCAGTCAGCAGGAAGGCGGCTTCACATTACAAGGAAAGTCTACTTTGGAGAGGACTACAAAGTGGTAACACAAATAACAGAAATCTTATTTTATCTTTTTTCTAAAAAAGGACTAACAATAAAATTTTAATTATGATTAAGATATGTTAAAATTTTGTTTGATAAGTAAATTTAAATGTCATAAATATTTCCAGAATGTCTAATCTAAAGTTTCAATAAAAAATTCTAATTTAATAATAAAGCATTATAATTTAAAAATATGAGACAAAGATCCTCATATAAAAGTTGATTAAGCAAAGTTGCAACTATTTTGAAGTGAGTCATTCACAAAAAAACTTTGTCTCTTCAAGACAAAGTAATTTTAAATTTGAATATAATATAATTGCAAATGACAAATTTATGTATGTGTGTTAATAATGTATATTTGAATAAATAATATGTTCAGTTTCAGAAACACTCTTATTTACCATTATACCATTTGTGAATACACTTTTAAAAGTATCTACGACCCTGAGAATTTAGTACAGCACTTCAATTGTCGCACCAACTGTGGGGCAATTAATTAGTTAATATAGTAACCTCATCTTAATTTTATATTACTTCAATTATCGATCCAACTTAGGGGCTATTTGTTTATGTTCCATACATAAGCAAATAAGTCGAAAAACAAGTGGTGTGTGGTAAATTAGAAGTTCTTAAATAAAGGTAAGAATATTCATAATAACATGTAATAAGAAAGATTCTCTCTAAATTTTTTAAAATAATTAAAAGATAAGATAAAAATAATTTAAAATAAATAACTCTAAACTTAATTTAAAAAATCAAAATCAAAATGGAAAGTATAATAAATAATAATAAAATAAGTGAAAAAGAGAGTGTAATGATTCAAATATTAATGATAGTTAGAAAGTTAGAACAGAGTAATATAGAACAAAAACAAAGTAACGTAGAATTAAATAATAAATTTGATCCAAACAGTGTAGAATTAAGAGAAATAAAACAAAATAATCTAGAAATTAATGCAAAAATTGAAAGATTTGATGCAAAATTTGACAGTATTAATAGTAAACTTGATCAAAATAATGTAGAATTAAAACAATGGGATAAAGAGTTAAGACAATATAGATTACAAAAAACAATGATTAATGTGTATGAGAATGTGTATGAAAAACATGTTGTATGTGCTATAAACAATTATAATGAAGTAAACAATAAGTTAGGTCAGGTAGAAGGGGAAAGTGAAATTAATGAATTTGGTGGAGTGAATGATGATGTAAACAAGGTTAGTAATCTTGTAAACAAGGAAAAGATAAATAAGAGTGATTGTGTGAATGGAAATGTAACTAAAATAAATAATTTCGAAAACAAAATATCAGATAACAGAAAAGTACAATCAAATTGTAAAATAAAGAAACAAAGCCGTGTTAGAATCATGAGTTTTGAACAAATTTTGATGAGTAAGGTTAGAAATAAGTTTAGAATACAAGATCAGATAAATAAGAGTTTGTATGAAAAGGAAAATTTTGGAAATGATACAATGGTATCGCAGAGTCATTATGAAAGATTATTGGTAAAAACATTCTTAGAAATAGAGACATTCAATGAAATTAGGAGATTAGGAAGGGTAGATTAAAAAAACAAGCCAGTAGGAGAAGGAAATTACAAAAACAAACTGCTAATTAGAAACATGCTAAGACTTAGAGATAATTTAAAAAAGAAGTTTATTGTTAGGAATATGTCAAACTCAAAACACAGTCGTAAGAGAGAGTTTATAATTATTGTAAAGAGTTATCAGTTAAGGATTAACCAGAAAAAGATGCAAATGTATACCAAAATGTTTAGATGTAGGTCCAATCACAGGAAGAAATAAGTAAATGGTAATTAGGTCGTATTAAATTACAAATTTAGAAAAGAATTGTAATAATGTAAAAAAGTTTTGAAATCAAACGGATAAACGATTATTGGTTATTAGATTTAAGATGAATAGACCTTAGAATAAAATATTTACTTGAGATAGGCTTTGTATATAAACATTATTGGTAGGCAGCTGCAGGCAATGGTTATAAACAGAGATAAATATTTAGGTTACATGAGATAGGGTGTGCAGCATTCCAAATCGGCTAGCGTATACAGTTGGGAGGAAATAAGGAAATAAATTTGAATAGAGTCAAACTTGAAAAAGAGTTTTAAAATTTTTTTATATATGATTTGAAATGAACTAAAGTGCAAATACAGATGTTATGATTAATTAGAAACAAGTTTTAATAAAGTTTAATAAAGAAGACATATTTTTCATGAACTATTAGTTTTGGGAGATAGATCAAGTCGAATAAAATCTTAATGAAAAGAGAGACTGCAAATACGCAGTATCTAAACCTTGTATATAATAGAGGTAGTCAATATTTAGGTTACAAAGATAAACAGAGATAAAAAAGTGCATTGCAGACAGCACTCTGGTAGAGTACAGTCTGAGCAGAAAACTACAGTCTGATCAAGAGAACGTATTTCAAAATCAACTTGGACGATTTTGATGAAATTTTTTATTTGCTTCTTCATCGAAAAGGGAATTATTTAGAAAGGGTACTCATGGGAAGAAGGCAGGGTACCGGTAGTCGAGGACATGCTTAGTTCTTAGGAATAAAAAATGTGAGACAGCGTGAAAGGTGTGTAATGATTGTAAGGCGTGTTTTGGGTTATATTTTGAACTGAGTAGAGATATGACGTTAACCATCTCATGCCTGAAGGCTATAATGCATTACTTTCATGTAAGTGTCTAAAGATGTAACCAGAAGGGTACAATAAGAGAGTTGGCAAGACGTGTCAAAGAGTGGGAGAGAGAATGGTGGAGTTTAATTCGACTACTACAATAATTTTTTTAAAAGTAATTTCATGATAATAAATTTAAAATGTTAAAAGTTTTTAAATGTAAGAAGGTAATTGATTAAAGTAATGGATGTTAAGTAATTTAATCAAATAATTTGTTAAAAGGTTTAAAATGTTAAAGTTTTTCTTTAGAATTGAAGGTGAAAAGGTAAATAAAGTAAATTTTAAAGTATTATGAGTAAATTTGAAGTTTAATAATAAACAATAAGATAAATGAGAACAATGTAAGTAAAGATTTGAGGATAAAATGTTTTATATAAGTAAATAGTTAGAGAGATCAATTAATTGTGTTCAATGGAAATGAAGTAGTTTGCTAGAAATAATAAGTAAAATCAGGATTTGTATGAGATAATTAAGATTTTTTAATTTTTTATATATAAATGAAGTAATATGAATAAATTTTTTAAAGTAAATGATGAAATATGAAATTTAAGATTAATAAAGGGGATATGAAGTTTTACAAGAATGTAATAAAATGGTATCCAGTAAAGAAATAAGGCTATAAAGAGGTTTTTTTGTGAAGAAAGTAATTAATTGTGTCAAGAGGTAATTTTTTAATTTTAAGAAGGTTTTACGACATTTTTTATTGAAGTTTTATTGAGATTTACGACGAGGATGACAGCAAGACTAGGTGGCCCTGTGCACATATTTAATATAGTTTTATGAGTATTCTACGAGTTATTTTATTGCGACGAATTATGGCAGTACTAAAGAGTTCTGTACATATAATATTAATAATGAAGTTTTTTGAGGAGTTGATGCTATTTGGTTATTAAGTTACGAGAGGCCTATAAAGAGATGAGTTTTGAGATAAGATACTATGTTATAATATTTATGTAAAAGGAGGTTTTAAGATAATAGATGATTTTTTTTAATTTTCAAGGAAGTTTTAAGTAATCTTTGTAATTTTGAGTAATGAGAAATTTTTTAATGTTTTATGAGATCTATAGAGAACATGAGTTGTCCTAGCAAACATATAACAAATTCAAGTTGAGATTTTTTTATAAGAAAGAAATAAGATGAGTGTAATAATAATTTAAATGATAATGTGTTCAGATAAATAATAAATGATAAGATAAGGGAAGTCTTAAAGATGTAATACAATTTGGGTGAAGTAATAAAACAATTAAGCTGATAAGTTGTTAGTACTAGATAATTAGAAAGATGAAATGTTAAAATAAAAAAAACTTTGAAAATAAGCTTGTTAGTTGAAAAGAGAAAAAGAGTTAAACATAAATTTGATATAGAAATGACGGGAGATTTGAAAGGTAGAATTGGCATAAGAGAGATTGAGAAATAGTTTTTCCTTCCTAGATAGCAGAAGTATGTTTTGTAGAGGTTCTAAAGCTAAGGTTTCCAAGAACACGCCGGACGGACAGTGTGAGTGGACAAACGTGAAGACGTAATCGAATTCAATTTGAAGCCGTGCTACTGCATGGGCGCGGTTTTCAAGCGGGTGAGGACACGCTGGACAAGAGATTTCCCGCCATCTGTCCGGCGTGAGTCCTCAGCACGGCACGCTCAACTTGATCTCCAGTCAATTCGGCGTGCCACGCAGAGCGGACACTGTGATGAACGTTAATATTTTGAATGATAAATATCAATTTGATTAAATTGTGTTAATTTTAATAATGGAGTCAAAAGTATTTTCATTGGAACTGGACGAAAAACTTATTGATTTAGTAAGTTGTAATCTGGTCCTGTATGATATGAACCGGAAGAACTACAAAGATACGATGGTGAAACACAATGTATGGAAGAAAATTGATCACTTTACCTAGATGTTAGAGTTTGTATTAATATAAGTAACATGTCTATAATAGGATACAAATTATTGTTATATATTTTAAATAAGTTTCTGTTGGTACACAGTTCGTATTAAAAGTTTATGATTATGTCTATTTATAGTGTATATTAACTGTGAATAGGTATTCCTTATTGTTATTTGCCCCATAGGGCTTCAAAGCTCTCATCGTATTTACAGGATAATATTTTTACTATAGGTTGCAAATAAGAATACCACTTTATTATACAAAAATATAAGTATGAAATTAAGAGTACAATATATTTAAATATATTGTACAATAGAATTACGTTGCCATTCGAACACGATCAAGCTGCCAGTCTACTGGGTCGTCACGACTGCAGAAATGTTCTTTGAATGTACGTTGACCTCATATGCGAAACGAGTTGCATTTCTTCCTGTTTTCGATATTGTCAATGGAATTAAATTCTCAATTTGGAAGCGGCAGTTCTTCTGCTTCTTCGTTAGGACAAGGAATGTTTGCATTTCTCATGAGATTGTGTAGTATACAGGCAGATTTCACCAGGTTATCTACAGTTTCAGGTACAATCGCTATAGGCGTGAAGAACACCCGGAAATACTGGCAATCATTAGTTTAAATGTATCGTCGCCAATAACGACATAAGGCAGTTGTGCATTTGTTCCAAGCAGTGGAGCTGGATTAGGAAACGAAAATGTCCCATCAGCAATAGATCGTCCAAAAGTAGATTTGGGAAAAATACTCGCATCACCCTCTTTCCCATAGCTGCCAACATCTATTACCAAAAATTTGTATTTGAACTTTCAGGACACTTTATTCTAATGTGTTTACCATCAACAGTACCAACACAATTAGGGTAGTTCCGTCTGTTAAGGAATCCACTGGAGACAGTCATTAACGTTTGTTTTTCAGGAACTGGTATTGCGAGGTTTAACATTTGTGCTGCAATCGACAATTTTACAATATATCTGTTTTACTTACCTTAGAGTGATGCACAGCTTTTCTGTTGGTGAAATAGGAGTGTTGACACGATTGCAAGCTTCTTTAGAAATATCGGTATCAATAAACATAAGAATAGTTTGAAACAGTTCTATACTGACTCTAAAATATTCACGAAATTTTCTATCGTTGTCCATCAAGTATCGTGAAATTAAAATCCTGAAGCAACCCTCATCTTGCCTTTTTTTAAACATCATGTGTGGATCCTCTCTAACAAAACCTTCTTACAGTAGCAGAGCATCAGTAACGACGTCCATGCTGGTACAAACTGACAACTAGATCATTTCCCAAGTAAAATAAATTGGAAAGCCATTTTCTTGCAAACCACATTCACGCCGAGCTTGAACGGACATCCACTGGACGGAATTACCGCCAACGGACATCACGCCGGACAGCTCACGCTGGCGTGATCTTGGAAACCTTAGCTTAAGATGAAGCGAGAGCGGCTGTTGCTTCAAGCGTAAGTAGGCTAGGTCATAAGATGGAGTTGATTGATAGACAGCTAGAGATAAGGCTTGATGGAGGTCTATTGATAAGAATAAATTAAGGTTTTTTCATATGCATGCTAGTTGATAGGACTTGCGAATAAATATTATTAATAAATTATTGTAATTATTAACTTAGTTTAGAAGAGAGAAGAATTCTTATTTTAATTTTTTGTTGTTCCAATATAGGAATATTCTTAACTGCTGGAACTTTTATTTATGTTTTGGAAATTTATTAGGATTTATTAAAAAAAATTTTTTTTGAATAATCAAAAAATTGAAAAGATGTATCTGGAGTATGGAAAATCTCTGGTTTAATATTGCATATTGAACCAAAGATTTGGTGGAGTATTGTAATGTGCTACAACAGAAATTCGTTGTATGGGATTATATTTTGGTCAAAAATGAGAAAAATCAAAATTTAATCCTAATACAAGGTTTGGCTGATTTGTAAGCAACTTTGCTGCTCAGTGCGAGTCGGTGAAACTGACCTATGACTTGGTCTAAAGTCAACTTTTCTCCTACCCGTTTTGACAGTAAAATCGTATGTCTAGATTTTTAATAAAAAATGTGTATTTGATGAATTATGAAAATATGAAATAATAAAGTTAAAGGATGTGTTTGTAGTACAAGTTGTACGCACTACAGATCAGTTACGGTTATTTCATAAAAATTAACATACGCGGCAGCAGATTTGAATGAAGAATTAAATTTTTTTCAAAATTACTCAAAATCAAACAAACTTGTTATTTCTGTAATTGGTAAATAATTCTAAGAATAAAAGATTTTTGAACAAATTTTGAAAAAATTAAAATGGTATTAAAAAAGAGAAATGATATGATTTGAAAGTTAATTAAAACGTAAATAAATGCAAATTTTGAGAATGTATTGTATAGGGATAATTAATAGAGTAAAGTTTCACAAGTACTTTACTATCTGGTCAAGTTTACTAGGACCATCTGTATTCTTCTATAGTTCTGAGTCGTGTGCACACATATTTGTCTCTTAAAAACTATTCTGATATAGATGTTATTATTAAAGCAACCAATTTTTATCATGTAGAGGAACTGAGTAAAGAAACTACCAAGAATTATTTTTTTTAAAATTAGGAACATAAAATCTAAGTTGCCCATTAAAAACATAAAAATTATATACTTTGCACATTTTCAAAGCACAATTAGATAAATATGGTCTCTACCTTTGGGGCAATAGCAGTAACATCGGTGTTATACTGAAGGTTCAAAAGCAAGTAGTAAGGTTAATATTTAATGCTGGCTATAGATAAAAATGTTAGCCAATTTTTATAAAGCTAGAAATTATTACTGTGATAAACTTATATCTTTTTGATTTATTAACCAATATTAAGGCTAAGGAAATGGACTTATATTGTTGATCAAATGGACATAGCTATAATATCAGAAATAACTGTTTAATTGATGCTTCCTACTATGACTTAAGATATCTACTAACAATTATACTATATTGAGAGTAAGACTTTTTAACAAATTACCACCTAGATTACATTATTTACCTCTCAAAATACTTAAGAATAAATTGTATTAATGGTTTATTAATAACCCACTTGTGTAGTGTGTCGGAGTTTAGCGATAGTAATATAAAATCCATTATATGAATTCATGTGGGACTAATATTAAACTAAATCAATCTATGCATTTTAATGAATTCTATAAATTTCTATTTGTAGAAATGAATTTATCAGTACAAATTTTGTGATGGATGATGAATTGGATGTAGTATCTTATAAGACTAATATTAAATTTCACAATTGTTTGTTAGAATTCTGACAATTGTCTATTGTAACTATATATATATATATATATATATATATATATATATATATATATATATATATTAAATATATAATGGCAATAAAGAGATATCAAATATTATCTATGACCATTTTTCATGCAAGTTTTCTGTTATAAAAAATTTTTAAATTGGTTTTCCTACACATGAATTGTACCGTACAATATTCACCAGACAACAACAAAAGATATTGTTTACTGTAATCAGAAAGTAAGACATTACTTGTCAACTACAAAATGACAAACACTTTGGAGCTCAACAATAGCACAAACCAAGGAAGGTGATACAGAGCAGCTGACAAAAAGATGTTGACATGATTGTGGTAATTTACCTTAACTCAGCGGCTCACTGCATAATTTTAATTTTGATTAACACATTAGACTTGTTTAAATTTCAATAATATTAGGCCTTTGGGTATTAATACTAGAGGTGCAAATGAAAATTATTCTTATAAATTATAGACACTTTATTAAAGAAACATTATTTAATTTCTAGAAGTTGGGAACAGTTTATATAAAAATTCGTAATGACAATTTAAATTTAAGAAGCTGCTGGTTTTATGATTTAATTGTTATTAACACAGGAAAATCAATTATTAATTGTAAAGTTTTCCTAATAGTAGTGTTATTCTGTTTTCTCTATCTTTACTTACTAATATCCAGAGGTAAATTTAACTAAAAAATTATTTAAACATAACTCTATTCGCTTCACTTATGTTAGTAGTTCAGCCATGGTTTGTCCTACAAATTACTTTGTAATTTAACATGGCCTCCACTTGTTTTACTCATATCGGGGACTTAATACACTTCTTTGTAATTTAACATGGCCTCCACTCGTTTTGCACATATCGGGGACTTAACTATTATGAACCTTATAGTACTTCACATGCTATATCCTCCATTTGCTTTGCTGGTATCATTAACTCGGCCCTTTAAGGTAGTTTATTTTTCAATAGAATTATAATAAAGTTCGCTATTTTTTAATTTTTTAAATTTTTTATAAATCAATAATATATCTTATTGGATATGTAGGTTACAATTTTGAAACTAAATAAGCTTAACTCAAAATGGAAAAAGAACTCAGACTACTGTAATTTTGAACTTGATATCGTCCAAACCATAGATATTATTTGTTATGTGTATAATTTCTTGTCAAATTGTCTGTTAGACTTGCAATTGTTTCATTTTTTAAGAAAAAAGACAAAAAACTAGGTGACACAACAGAAATAATATATGATGATAATATTTAATTTGTTTAGTTTGTTAACTTAACATTAAATATTTACAAATACTGTAGTGCCTATTTTATGAAATTTTCTTTAAAAACTTTTTAAAAAATCTATCTACTAACCTTTGAAACAACATAACGATATTCTTCGTCCGGTCTACAACTTAATATGTGATTTCGATACAGATATGTACCACGTTTTGTTGGTAGCTCTATGTTTGGAAAAGGTTGTGGAATGAACAATGTTGAGCAATGATCATTGACAATCCAGTGTTGTCGTGAATCATCAAGCTCTTGGCAAGACTTGAACCTTAATACAAATATAAAATTAGTTTAATGGTCATTATGAGAGTAACATATTATTTAAACATCAAGTATGTTAAAAAATGATTATAAATTAAAGGTTAAGGATGCACAATATTATCACATAAATTATCCATCCAGCCATCTTTAATCTTATAACTCTCTTGTTGAAATCTAGAGATAAACTTATGCAATGGACAGGAATTTGTTTATAAACACTCAACTTATTATGTGTAGGAAACAGAAATTTTAAATTATAGTAGAGAAAACACTATAATAAGTTAAAAATGGGGAACTGATGCAGTGTCTTTCTATTTTTTACAAATTATAAGTGGAGTCTTCTAAATTGCCAATGGTTTTGATGTCTAAAATTAGAAGTTATGGTTATCAGAAGTAGGATCAGTTCTTACACAAAATTTTCTAGAAATTGTAACAGGGAGTCCCCCCCCCCCAAAACATTTCGGATCTTTTAATCCTTGTAAAAGTGCTTATCTTTAACCAAAAAATGAAAACTCAAGTTGTTTCTTAGTGTGTTGTAGGATTCTCTGAAAACCATCTGAATAGATAAAATAATGATATGTATTTATAATATTTAAAATCAATAATTCTTAAGATAAATATGTAATTGAATAAGTTTAAAAACTATAATTACATTTGCTATAAAACAATATAATAATAAATTATATTATATATAATAATAAACTACAAGTTTATACAGTTTGTTGTAAATGCAAAAAATACAAACATCCTTGTGAAGTTAAGTTGCTGAGATTTTACATATTTCAGTATTTCTAAATTAACTATTTTGAGTAGGTACATTATTGTCATATTTGGTTTGTTGTGTTTTCATTTTGAAAACAATTCAAAATAAAACTAAAGAACTATGTAAAAGCAATTTTGAAAGATAAAATTGTAGTCTTTTCTGAACTTCAACATTATTGCTAGTGAGTTCAAGGTCAATTCTTTAATTAGCGGTAACCTGCAAAAAGTTGAGTCTAGTAGAGCTGTTCAGAAAGAGAGTAAGGCAACTTGACTGTTGTCAAGTTTTAAAAATTTTAAAGTGCATGTCGAAAATAGTTATAGGCTACAATCACGTGTAGTAGAAAATAAATAATTTAGTTTATGTTAAAAATACAAATACAAAATATCTTCAAACACCCAAATAAGATTTCCTTAAAAAGAAGTGCCTACATTACATTTAGGCATTTTTTATTATAATACATCACTAGGCCAAACCTTTAATTCTCTACAAACCAGGTAATGCATCATTCATTTTGTATTAGCTCCACTCAGAATTGAGTTTCTAAATAAATGTAAAAGTTATAGTTTATAATTAATTTAATTAATCATCTTGTAAAATAATTTTCAACTAAACCATGTGCTATTGAGAGCTTTGTATAACTAACAGCTCTCACAGCTTTGTTAGAATCTGTTTTATCTTGAATGATGTAAAACATATTATATTTATTAAACTTTTTGTGAAATAATTATCAACTTAACCAAGTGATTTAATTTTAATTTAATAAATCATGCATTTATAGTCTGTCTAGTAATAGCACGCAACATGGCTTTTCATGATTATAATACAAGGAAATTGTAACTTTTTAAGACATCAGTCTCATAAGCTAAATGTTGTGAAAAAATTTCCTTCTTTTGCAGATACCGGTATTGAATTTATTAAGAAACTTCCAGATTATTAATTTAAGACTGGAAATAGATTCTGTATGATTTAAAAACAGCCTAAGACGACTTTTACTCAGTGATCAAGTTCATTCACCATACCTGGTGACTGAAAAGAATGGTGGGGATTGTACCCTTCTTGGTGAATTTCTGTTGCAACAGATTGATAATATTTATTGTTCAGTTAGAGTTTGTTTTGTTTGGATATATTTCCTGAATTTTATTTATTAACCCTGCAGAACTGGCGCCTCACCTCACGGACCCGAGCAGATATGTTTTGGTTGGCAATGGTAGGGGGAACGGCCCAAGGTCACAAAACCCCTTGTAGCTGTATGCCTCCTGATGCCAGTTACTGACTTGCAGTCAACCGTGCCGTACTCCAAGTAATTTTGTTGCTATTTAGCTTTCGGGTCTGTCAGACGAGGCGCCAGTTCTCGCGTCACACGGTTTGGAGTGTGTGCTTTTTTATTTATGTGGCAATAAAGTGACTGTGCAAGATAGTTACGAGTGTAAAACGTTTTATTTTCTTTTATTTAAAGTGCCTTTTGACATATAAATGGCAAGTGAAGCGGATAGGGAAAGAATAAGAAAAATTCTCGACGACATTGAGAATGATGATCTTACTGAAGAGGAATTTGACCAGTCTGATCGAGAGGAGGAAGATTATGTCTCTGAATTTTCCGAAAATACAGACACAGAGCAAGAAGGAACTAATAATGAGGCAGACATGAAAGAAGATGTACCCAAACCGGAAATTATTATTTTCATGCACAACATGTCCCATTGCAAATGAAAATTAAATGTTGATTTTTGAAGTAAAATGCTCATTGTCCATTTATCGAATGTTTAATTTTTAGTTTTGTTATTTGTACTATGGACTTTTATGAACTACATTTTATATGCCATTTTTCAGTTTAATTATTTTTTTATAAAATTTTTTCTAAAACAACGTTTTTTGTAAGGGTTTTTTAAATTGTTCAATAAAAATGTAAAAATAAAAAAATTAATTATTTTTTCCACCAATACCTCTTTAAAAGTTATCAAATTAATAGAAAATAATTTATTCATCTATTTATTTAAACTAAAAAAAAAAGTAATCAATTTTACATTTCGGGTCTGTGAGACGAGGCGCCAGTACTGATGTCACAAGACAGGGCGCCAGTTCCGCAGGGTTAATGATATGTGTTCATCTATCTGTAACTTTTACTTATTGTAGTGTTATTTATATGATATATTTATTTATATAACACATTTATTTATTGTATATTTTTGTTCTTGTTTTGGTTTTGTGTTTATGACGATTTTGTTATTTTGTGTATATGTAATTGTTACTGACTTAAATAATTACTATTAGTCAAGAAGCTTAATAAAGAATAATAATATTAATAATGTTCATTATCCAGGTTTTCTAATTCACACTTGTTATTTAGGTGCTGGTAACTGCATGATATTCTAGTAATCTTGTACTTGTTTGTGGTTATGGTAATAGAAGTTATTTTTGTCTGAGCCATCCATGCATCTGTGTTCCTTCCCTATCCATTTCCTTCTTGTCTTGAGGACTCATCTTCTTGGTTTGTGGGAGGAGAACTGCTGAGTTCTATTAAAAACACTGAAAATTAAACCCAAAGGACTATATGTAAAAGCAGTTTTGGAAGATAATTTGTAATCTGTTCTGAACTTCAAAGTCGAGTTTAGTACTGCTGTTCATAGTGAGAGAAAATTAACTTGACTGTTTATACAAAATGTCTTTAAAATTTTAAACTCCACATCATAAGTACTTATAAGCTATAACCATGTGTAGTGAAAATTGAATAATTTAGTTTATGTTTAAAAAAAACAAATTTCTTCAACCCCCCTCCCCATCCAAAAGGTTATCTTTTTTTTTAATAGTGATTGAATCAATTTAGACTTTTTTGTTGCATCGCTAGGCCAAACCGTCCATTCTTCACAACTAGGTACCATTCAATTTGCAATAACTATACTCAGAATTGAGTTTCTAAATTAATGTAAAAGTGAAACTAAACCATGTGCTCTTGAGAGCTTTGTATAAATCTGTCTGACTCTGTTTTATCTTGCATGCTCAAAGCCTGTCTGATGTAAAATAATTTATTTTTTAAAGTTAGGTATTAAAATTTTATATTTTTAAAGAAGAGTAAAGTATATACTTTTTTTCTGTTGTATTCTGCTCACAGTCCTATTATGTATTTCTTATTCGGTGATGGTCGTTTCTCCTATTTTATTCAAGCATTGTCAAACTGATTTTTGTTCATTGCAACTGTTTAATTTAAAAGCATGTCATATTTGATTACATTACATAACACATATACACTTATTACAAAATTTTCATATGAAATACAACATTCAAAATAAGACGTAGTCTACTGTTCAATAATATAGACGGGTCTAAAATGTTTTATTACCGGTATGTATTTGGAATTCCTCTAAGACATTCATAATTGGGCCTTTGGAATGTTTATGTAATATTTGCATGTTGCTTTGTATGTTGGAATAGTTATGGCCTGTTTCTAAAAGATGTTCTGCAAATTTGGATTTAATTGGGTTAATGTTTCTTTTCAGTGTTTTCCTTAAATCTGGTTTTAAATGATCTTCCTGTTTCGTTAATATAATGTTTAGGGAAATTATGGTCCATAAAGGACCAAATGGAAAAAAAATTGTTTGACGCTAAATGTTTGTACAAGGAATGCATTTGTACAAATCTTGTATCAAGCACTTGCCTAAAAGTGTCAGAGCTGACATGTGGGTAGTCACACCAATTGACTCTTGGGCTTGTAATAGGGTACATTTTTGGCTATGTAAACTTGGTCTGACTAGAAAAGTAGTTTGACTCAAGGCAGTGAATAGGGAATGTATTCTGTTATAGAATATAATAATAATAATAGATAGAGTTAAATAAATAGTACAAATAAATAAAGAAGGTAATTAGTACTAAATGGTACGAGAGATTTGTAAAAAATAAAATAATAAAAAAAGTATTTAATATTAGATCTAAGAGAAATATGACAACATTGTAGATATGCATAAAACTTTAAGAAATGTGTAATAAAAAGGTTAATCAAGTTTGAATAATAAATAATAGTGGGAAATTGTATAGAAAGAAATTGGGAGGGAGTAAATAAGTCAAAGTAAATAAGACTTATGTTGTAAAAGTTAAAATAAAGTAAATTCAATTAATATAGATTTCCAAACACAAGAAAATAATAATGTATAGGATTTAAGAATTTTATTTATAAGGATTTAAATAATTTTGTGTGTGTGTGATATAGAATTAGTTATAAAGGAACTTGTGGGTGTGCTCAGGACATGGAACAGTGCATGCGAGGTAATGGGAGAAATATTCTAAGCGACGTAGCGGTAAAGAACTATCCGTGTAGGAAGTGAGGTAAACCCTGAAAAATAACGGAAGTGGGATTTTCACCATGAGGCCGGCAGTCTGAATAGAACCATGAAGCAGGTCAGATGTGTTTCTCGAATCAGAGTGAGAGCCTTAAGAAGGAGCTTAGAGAGTAAATATGTGTTTTTGTCAAGTTGAGTAAGAAGTTTGGAGAATTTTGTGGAAAGAATTGGCATAGTATAATGTACTAATTTGATATGTAGAACAATATAAAAATGTAAAGAGTTTAATCGTCGGTCGTGAAGGGTGAGAGAGTGTTAAAAAATCTTGGTTGAACAGTTAAGTTGGTTAGACATGTTCTTGCGTATAGACAATAGACAATTAGCGTGTGTTATACTAATACGGTCGGAAAATGAACAATTACAAATTACAGAATGGACAAATATGTAAACAGATTTTCTTATTACAAACATTCGTGATGTGCGAATACAATTTATCCATGGACAGAATAACGGCATCAGTTAGCATGCTGCCAGGACCACCATTGAATTACGTATAGTATGACTATGAACTGGTAACTTGTGTTATTCAACAAACTATATTTACTCTGTTATTGTATTAAAATTTACAATGTTTAATTTTTAATTTTTATTATATAAATTTATTGTATAAAGGATAGTAATTTTTTTTATGTAAAAGATTAATAAATGTGTACTGACATACTTATCCTTGTCAAGGAACATAAATTCATATTAAAAAGCAGATGTTTTTAATTTGTTTTTGTTCATAAAATCATTTTTAGTTGCAACTTAAAGTCAATTTCAAGTTCAAAGAATAAAAGATTAGTCCTCCTTCAGAGGAAATAAAAAGTAATTTGACTAAGATGATAGCTATATAGTTGTTTCCATGATATATGTCTCTATAACAAATGCTAATGTATGAAAAATAACTTGTTTTTAATAAATTTATGTAAAATTTCAGCATATAAAAGAGTTCTTCATTTGATACCAGGAATCACTGAAAGTACACTTTTAAAAGAATCCATGCCCGAGATATTATAATATTTAACTTCTTTTCTTTTTCAAAATTGGTAAGCGAAAGCTCCCTGGCGTCCATAAGCTGTGCAAAAATGCTAGAATCGTAATTAAAAAAAAATGAAATAACAAATTAAATTCTTTTTTTTTTGTTTGTTTGTTAGTAAAGTAATATTTTATAAAACCCTTAAGTTTTATATTTATTACAAATGTGACATCAGTGTGTTGTGTGTAAAAGTGGGGGACAGGAAAAGCTGAAGAAATTAGACAAGACATTGTGTTTGGGGAGATAGGATGTTTTACAGACAATGTAACAGTGTACATTTTTAGTTCTTTGATCTCAAACAAAATGGGATGTACTTTGAACTTAGATAAAGTGGGGTATACGCCTAGACTTGATGAGTCAAGCAGGAAATGTATTTTGTTTTTCTTTGAATAAATTAAAAAAGACCAAATCTAATAAATGAAATAAATAATGGCAAATGATCAGAGAAATTTATTCTATGTATTGTAATAATTAGAAAGATTATAAACTTTATAATTAATAAAGTGAAGTGCAAACATTTTGTATACAAAGACGAAAGATTTGAGAATTACCACCATCAGATTTTTAGTTTAATCTAGATAGAACCTTCAAGGCGAATGGACGTTGGTCGGACAGTGGTGTCCACTTTCGGACAAAGAAAAAGTAGAAAGAAAAGTGTTTTTTTCAATAGTTATGAACTGTTTTAGTAAAAAATGTTGTGGTAAAAATTCAAATACGTTTTAATCTATAAAACGAACATTTGGACTGAATAGAATTTTCAAATGTAGATTTTCATAGCAGGTCGCACATATAATCGTGTCCAAATTTGAACAAAGACAAAGTAGGGTAATATTAAAAGTGTTTTCTACAATAAAAATTAACTGTTTTAGTAAATAATGTATTGTGATAAAGACTCAATCACGTTTGAATCAATTATGAACGTTCAGAGTGAAAATATTTGATTTATTAATTTTGCACATTCAGCAATGTATGTTACCTGGAAAGTATGGATATAAAGACTAAGTTTTTATTTTATGTTGTATCTAAAAATAAAACAATTTGAACATTTAATTATCCCTTTATAATTTGAACAATTGGCATGTTCTCATTAGTAAAAAATGTGGACTTATGACATTAACTTTCAATAACGGTTAGAGTGACTGTGCTGAAAAGACATCATGCTGCTGCAACAAGGAAAGGAAGTGATTTTAAATAAAAAGTATGTTTTAAACAAACACATGTGTTTGGTTCAGCACATATAAACTACTATTATATAAAATAAAATGTGATTGTTCAATGACTTGCAAATGTTCATGAATATTTTAATCTTGTACTTGTAATTTTGTTTGAAGTCTTCTTATAAGAGACATAATATGTTGTTTTGAAAGTAACATTAGGATCTTAAAACTTATAAGAGATTTTCTTTTCGATTTAAATATTTGATGAATATTGTTGCATATTAATTCAAGAATAAAGTATATTAATTTTTTATAAAATATTATTAAATTCAATTTCAATAATTCGATTGTAACCAAAATTTAAATTTAACAAACTTAATAAAATTAATTTTTGTTTTTAAGGATATATATACAGGGTAATTAAATGATTACAGGAATTTGATTTCATATATGTTTACATGTTTTAATAATTTTATCTTAATAAAAATTATGTGCATTTCAGAATAAAAAAGACTTCTATTCTTTTATCCAATGTTCTGTTCAATTCACTTGTTTTAAAAGAATTCATGGCCCAAGAAATAGTAATATTCACTGGTAGAATTTTAAATTAATTATTTATTTTTTTATTAATCTATTTTTTGTAATCAATAGGCTACATTACAAAATGGCGCCCAACTTCATTCAATAAAACCTTCTACTAATTTAATATTGTTTCAATGGTCGCACAATGTGTAGCATTTCACAAAAATAGAGTCCCTTTTTTAATATAGATTCAACAATAAGTTATTTTTGAATAGAGGAGAAATCAGACAATCAGTGATTTTCTCGGAAATGAGACATAAAAATTGAATAAGTTACATTTTAGAGAGAGGGGATGTTTTCAAAAGATACTTTTTAATAGATGTGATGTGAATTCAAAAGACGACATGTGGTTTGAACAAAGAAATAGTTTGAATCCAATGAAAATTTTAAGTATATTGCAGAATTTAGCCTCAGTGTTAGCGTGCTTGGTATGACATGCTCAAATTATGTTTCATAAAAACCTAAACATAAAAATAACTGGAACATACAGTTTATCAACAAATTTTAGATGGGATAATAGTGGTTTCAAGAGGTTTAAAAAAAATTGTTTTAAAAAATAATGATTATAAACTTTAATAAAAAACGTTCATGAGTTGATTTTATTAGATTTGATGTTTAGAGAATAAATAATTAAATAAGTAATTAGTAAAAAGAAATTTGGTAATATAAAAATATTGTAAATTTTGAGTATATTGCATTTTCATATATGAAAGATTTTTATTTTGAATTAGGTTGCAAACATAAAATTAATTATAAATTAAGTATGGATGAATTATAAATTTATGATGTTATAAAAAATGTGATGATTTATGTTTTTTTTTTTTTTTTTTGGAAATATTTTAATTTGTGTACAATCTATAATATTTTTTTTAAATAATTAAATGTACATTTCAGAAATTGGATTCTCTATTTTTATTTGAAATTCTCCAGAGTACACTATAAAAGAACTTATTTGAGAAAATATCTAAGAAAATTTGAAATTTTCTATGCTCTCTTCAAGAATATTTCTTTTTTATTTCATTTATTATTTTTTTAATTTTGTAATAAATATTACAAAATGGCGCCCAACTTCATTTAAATATTACAATTAATTATAAAACACTATAGGCTTTATTTTAAACAAACCTTTGATTGACTTGGTTGTTGAATCTATAAACATTTTTATTGACTCAGTAAAACAAAACTACTTAAATGACTCAAATAAGGCTAGACATACAGATAAAATTGAAATAAATGCTTATTTTGGGTACTTTACATAGCTGGAGCATTGCAAGGTAGTAAAATGAATATACAAGAGTGTTGGGACACCAATGGAACTGGAGTGGAAATCTTCCGAGCAACTATGTCTCTAAAAAGATTTAGGTTTCTAAGTCATTGTATCAGATAACAGATTGTATTCAATAACATTCACACCAGGGAAAAAAGGAAAGAAATAGATAAGCTAACTGCACTGAGAAATCTTTTAGATAAAAATGTTTGTATCTAACTGTAGTACATATTTTGTTCCCTCTGAAAATGTTGCATTAGATGAAGTGCTTGTACCTTATTGAGGCCGGAACAGATTTCGTATGTACATACCAAATAAACCGGCTAAATACGGTATTAAGGTTTACATCCTAGCTTGTTCCAAAATGTATTATGTTAAACACTTGGAAATATATTCAGGTGCTCAACCAGATGGTCCATTCAAAATTATCAACAAAGCAAATGACGTTGTTGTTTGACTTGTTGAACTTGTAACAGGTTCAGGCCAAAATTTAACAATAGACAATTTGTTTAACTCCTACATTGTAGTAAAACTTTGAGAAAAAACAAAAATGCCACAGTTGTAAGGACATTAAAAAAATAAGTCTCAAGTTCCATTTGAGTTTTTAGCAAAACAAACAAAACAAAGCAACAGCATTCTAGTACATATAGTTTCAAGGAAGATCTCACGTTAGTTTCTTATTTACTTAAGCAAAACAAACGTGTACTACTTTTTTCCTCAGTGCATAACGAGGATGAAATCGATGATGAAGCTGGTGATATGAGGAAACCAAGCATTATAACGTACTATAATAAGACTAAAGGAGGTGTATATGTTGTTGATTCCATGTGAGGGGAATATATTGTAGATAGCTAGAGAAACAAAACGATGACCTCTCTGCCTTTTTTTGCACTTTTAAACATTGCTGCACTTAATGAATATGTTGTATTAAAATCTAATATTCATACATGAAAAGAAGAGACTATTTAAAAATCCTAGGAAAGTCACTTATACAGCCTTACATGGCGTTGCATCGTGCTTACAAGCAAAATCTTCCCCGTGAAATTCGAAGTTTGACTGTACGTCTTTCTGGCATCTAAAAAGAACCAAAAGTTGATCCTCAACCAGGTAAAAGAAAAGGATGCCACAAGTGCAAAGATTCAAAAACAAAATATTTTTTTAAGTCCCTTGAGTGGCTGTTGCTGCAGAAATGGTGTGTGGTGATTTTCTGAAAACTAAAGATTTTAGCGATCAATATGTTTCTTATTTACTATCAATAAAATTGTTGTCATATTTTTTCCTAAGTAATCTACAAAGTCACTTCTACACAAAAAATATTTTTTAAACTTATTAAGTTTGGTAAAAACATTAAAAAAAAGAAGTTTTTGTTCATGTTTTTGTTTTTATACGCGGAAAAAAAACTTGTATTTTTTTAAATATTAAATAAAGTTATAAATAGTTTTCCTTACTTCAATTATATATTTTTCTTTTTAGGAATCATGTTAATAACTATCTGTAATTATTAGAGATTGTTGTCTTAATTTTATTTTTTTTTACATTGATTAAAAATACTAATTCCATGAATATCGATAAAAAAAAAGAAAACAGTCTATAACCTCATCTGAACAGAACTTTATAGAATAATAAAACTCTTTTTAAAAGTTGAAGAAAATTAATTATATTGTTAATTTTGTGAATATAAAAAAAATTAAATAAGTGGTGCAGCAAGCTAAATTTTTCCTCATCGCCCCAATGGACTAATATTCAAAAAGTTCTTCTTTATTTATAAACAAACCTATAATTAAATTTTTTTTGTTAAATAAAATTTACTTATAAGGATCTTGATGAATTTATTGTATATTCTGTTCATCACAGGTATAGTTAATTTCCCAAATTTGAGATTAGCAGTATTTTGGTTGCATAATGTATATGTACACACTTCCTTCAAGCAGAAAGGAAGCATGTAAAAATTTCTTGTTATATTATTGGAAATAGAAAATTACTTTGACATGTGCACTCCTTTACAAGGCTCTTTTATTACAAGAAGTGCAACATGTTTTATATTAACTTTAACAAAATATTGGAATATTTTAAATCACATGATATGCTGACATTATATCACTAAAGAGATATGTTTTTTAAATAGAACTGGTGAATATGCCAAAAAAGGGATACTCCAATAAAATAAAACCTACTTCTGCTTTTGTCAATTTTATTAAATTTATGTTTTTCCAACGGTCTCTATAATGATATCTTAAGAGTCAAGAACTGTTCGAACATACTTCCCTTTGTGCACAATAAATAAGACAAAGTCAAAATTGGATTTTCATTGACACCAATATTGTGAGTATTTACATGGACCCTTTAAATAAGTGCCTATTAAGTGACACATTAAGTATCACTGTGCCTAACATATTTCTGGATTGGAAATAAATTTATGTTGGGACCTCATTATTAATATAAAATTATTATGAATAGAAGCAGGTTTTAGCACCTAGAAACTTCAGTCTACAAGACTTTTTGTGTACTTCTTGTTCCTCACTAGCTTATTTCTATGCCCTTGGTTAAGGACAGGATTTTCCTAGCCAGTATGCTTGTTCCTTTAAAGATCTCATCTGGATCGAAAATCAGTTGTCTTCTATATCCTAATGCTTCTCACTTTAGAACTGTTCACAGTATCTAGGTGCTGGTTGCATACTCTGCATTTCAGGTTTCCTTCTTGAAAGTGCCACGGCCTGGTATGAAGCTTAATATTTTTCTCTAATTTCATTTACTTTGTGAAGTGACAAACTAAGATAGTTTCAGATCTTGTTGGACCAGTGATCTGTAAAGTTTTCCCGTGGAGTATGTTGTTCAATTCTTTCTTAATTTCAAGTTTAGCCATTGTTTTAGAGTATCTTTTGCTACGGTTTTAGTTTTTCCGCATAAAGGTTCTAGAACAATGAAGGATTTCTTGGATCCTTTTTTGCCTGTTTATCTGCCTTTTCCTTGCCTTCATAGCCTCTATGACCTGATATCCAGTGAAGTATTACCTGGATTTGGGTCGAAGCTTAATTAAGGTTCAGTGACAATTAATATAATATACATATTTCTAAGTTACAAAATTTGAACTATTTAAAGGTTTTGTAAGTGCTAGATAAAGAGCCCTCAGCTGGTCTAGTGGTTAGCACTCTAACGAGTGAAAGGTTCCAGGTTCAATCCCATGCAGGCTCAAACCATCTCCATGAGGAATATCATTACTAGTGAAATCTGATTGAGAAGGTGAGAACAACAATGACGAGAATTTCAATGTGCTAGCCATACATTTCATGTCTGAAAAGTCATCTAGAAGGCTTGGGCTGTTGGAGTTTAGTTTTTAGGACCTCAGTAAGAAGGAATTACTGAAAAACGATTTCAAATGACAGTCATTTTGAATTTAAAGACTATATTATTATTGAGTAACTTACATTTTAATTTGATTAAAATATTGATTACTCAGACTATTAGGGCCTACTGTAGAATTTTTCTAATTTTGTGGTTGTTTGGTTACAAGTTTCGTTTTTTGTGATAGGTGTGATTGAAGTAATTCAAAATAAGTCTTGGTTAAGAAAAATGAAGCTACTTTAAAAAGAAAAATTATTTGAACTTGATGAGTTCTTATTTTATTTATTTAACTAATGAAAAAAATGAATTTATTATAATTTACAAAGTTTTATGGGCGCCAGGTAGCTTTAGCTTACCAATAATTAAAAAAAAAGAATTTAATTATATTTATTCTCAGTGTCGCAAGTTCTTTTAAAAATGTACTACACAGTGAAATTTGGTATGCAATGAAAATACTTTGGCTGAAATATTAACATAAACATTTATTAAGCATAAAATATTGTATACAAGAACATATTATTTAAACATATTAAGAAATTAAATATGAATATTATCTTAGTTAATATACTTTATTCATTTTCATTTCTTCTCTGAAGGAGACTGTTTCATTTATTCCATGAATTTAAATCTTTACTTTAAATGTTGCAACAAGAAATTACTTTTTAAATTTAAATTACTTTGTAAATCTATGAAGGAGATTTACTTTTAAAATTGAAAATTTCATTATTTTATTAATTTATTTTTCTTAAAATATTTTTTAAGCAGATAAAGAAAAATCAAACATGTACAGCACATATATCAAAATATAATACAATTCATTAGTCTAGAGTTAACATAGGGTGTTTATACCACAACACCAATTTTTATAAAAAATTGTCCGAAGGTAGTAGTTCAGACGTCCCGTATCTTGTAGTTTACTGCGATCGTGGCTTTCAGGAAAGTTCATGTTACATATATGCTCGCACAGCACTCATAAAATGTTTTTCTTATAATAGTTTATAGCGAGTTTATTGTCTTTAACGGAAAGTTTATCTCTACAAAATTCTCACTACGCGGAAAATGATCTGTTTCAAACTCGCGTATAGAAACCATTGTCTTTTATGTTCCCGCGACATTGTCATTGAACACACTCTTTATCAATTTTTTAAACACTTTCAATCTCTACTTGAGACAAAAATCAAATATACATTGTTCTAACAGAACCTAGAAACTCTTTCCTAAGACTGAATAACTCAATCATGCTCTACTGAGCTCTTATTCACATCTTACTCCTCCAACCGCTAAACTGATACTTATTCACCTTGTCTCTCCAGACGCTGGACTCATACTGCTTGACTAACCACGAGATATATTACTTCCGAAAACGTCTTTTCCGCTTTGCTGTTATAAATACTTCACACACCCCTATTTTTCACACAAACTAATAAACACTTCTTATTAAATAAATTATACTAAGATTAAACATGATTATTTATTTTCTTGTTTTGAAAATCCATTTTGTTCTTATAAATGAATTTACTGAAGACTGATTATTATTTCAATAGCTTCCCCCCCCCATGTACTTTACCGCGTACTTTTCTTTAATTTTTTACATTATTACATGATACTCAATTTTTGAATTTAGCTTTGATATGAAAATATTCGGTGAATAAGGAAAAAGGGATTTTATGATTGGTTTGAAAGAAATACGACGTAAGTCAAATTAAAGTCTGTAAAAAATATTTGAAACAAGGGAAAGAAAAATTAAAATAGATTTCCAAAATATAAATTTAAGGTAAATAATGTTTAGTTATAAGATAGACTAAATGTTGAACTGAGATATTATTTGGAGTGTCCATGGGACCAGAAATGTGAACCCTGTGCTAGCGTCATGTAAAAAAGCAAGCATGCGTGGAGTCAGTTGGAAAGGAACCTCTGAAATGATCAGATGTGTTTGTGGGAGTTGTAAGTCGGCGTCTGACTTGGTCAGACGTATTTTTGATAGGAAATATATTGAGAACAATATAATGTCTAATAGTTGGGAGAGGGAGATTGAGATGATTGGACGTATTTTAAGTCTCAAGACGGTGAACTTTTATAAATATGGTGAGAACAATGGCTTCCACGTGTTCGATAAAGAGTGAGATGATCGAATTGGAAAATATAGACAAAACTTTAATGTGTTAATAGAGAACAGTTTAGGTTAAAACGCTAATAGATATTTTGTTACATGAACAATAGAAATGAAATTTTTTAAACGAAAAGGTGAATTGAAGACGTCAGCATCTGAGCAAGGGACAAAGCAACTTCCACCAGGCTGTAAGGAGCTCCGGCGAACAAAGCGAATCATCTTCAAGGAAATGTGTTTTAACTAAAAAACAACGTGATTGGTATCCATGTCAAAACCTTCATTTCTAAAATAATTATGTTTGTATCTGAAATGATTTACATATTTCAATGTTAAGTTATAAGTTTGATTTGACAATTTAAGTTTTAATATACAAGACCATGTCTTGTATTCTAAAGTATAAAACAAAGTATTAAAAAAAAAATAATAATATTAAAATAAGGTCTTTTTCTAATAGCTGAATTAATTAAACATGATCTATTTTCAAAGCTTATAATTCTTAGCTATATAAATTTCATTTAAATAAATTTAAAGCCCATTTAATTTTTTGAGTTACAACTAAAATCTAAATTCAGTAATTAAATTAAGTTTGACTTTTCTATATTATTATTATTTGAATGATTCAACAATTATTAGGATGTACCAAGTTAAGATTTTGCATATGAATGTTTAATATAAGAAATTGATGATAAATTTGTGAAATTGTTTAAAAAATTGAGTTTAATAAAGAATGTTTAGTTTCAGGAAAACAAATAAGGATTTCTTATTTACTGTAAACCATTGATAGTACACTTAGAAAAGAAACACGACCCTGAGAACATTTTAATTCAAAGTAATTTTTTTATATTTTCAAAATTGGGTGTTTTATGTTACAAAAGTAGTTTACCCATTTTATTTAATAATTACTTAGGCTATTTGTCTTAATTTTATTAAAGAAAACATGCTTGGCCTTCACTAAATTGGTTGTAAAATGATAATAGTGAAAATTCAGAGGCGGAACTGACTTCAATTGACTGCAATTCTAGGGGAGCTAAAGCCCCTTTGTAGTTTAAGGTAATGTTTTTTAAACACCTATTTTACCAATATGAACTCTATTTTGAGATAATTCATGATTACAAAGGTATTGCACTCAAAGGAAGATAAAATGAGATTTACAGATGATAAACATTTATTTCACAAATATTAAACATAGCATATAATCCATTGTGACTATAGCTACTAAGATTGATTACTTAAATTAAATTACCTTGGTTTCTGTCCGTCGATAATCTTCTTTATTATCTACTTAAATAATCGGTTTCAACAGATAAGTACTGTCATCATCAGATTTATACACTTAAAAACATATTATATAAGTACAAGGTTTAAATCATTTGAATTGAATTATCTTATTATAAACTGATATAAAAACATATCACCACAAATACTACAACAAAATGAGAACATTGTTTTATATAAATATCACTGAAAGAATGCACCAATCAATGTCACTTAAAAATGTGTCTGATTGTCAACTGAGTTGATTCCCATACAACAGTCATTCATTTATTTGCTTATCTGATGTTCATTCATTTAAGGGAGATTACAGTATTTAATATTTCATTTAAGGAATAATTTATTTTGTCATTTAATATGTTATCAGTATTGAATTTGGCTGCCCTGTACATCTGGAACTCCTCCGATGTGTTCATATGCCAACCTTTTTGGCATTTGTGTAAAATGATCATTTTGTTGGCATGGTCTTTATCTATTATGTGCTTCACGAAATTAGTGTTTTGTTCATATAAAGTGGGTTTTAATGTTCCTTGTATCTCTTTAAAAAAGATCATCCTGTCTGTCCTATGTAAAAACTTGGGCAGATAGAGCATGTGAGCTTGTAAATTCCAGAATATGAAAATTTGTCTTGGGATGTTTGTTGTTTTGGTGTTAGTGTCCTGTTCAAATTGTTTGTTGTTATATATGATAAGATTACACCATGCTTCCTTAATTCAGATCTCAGTGTATGTTCCAATTTATTTCCGTATTCAATTGATATATAAGTGGGTTTATCTATTCTCTTGTTGTTGCGTGATTTTGTGTGTTTTTTTAATAGTCTGTCTATTGTTGTGTAACCATTGGTGAATGTAATGTGGTTTATCGCATCCAGTTCCTGTTGGAAGATTTCAGGGTTTAACGGTATCTTTAATAGGCAATGGATATAACTTTTATAAGCTGCCAATTTGTGTGACATAGGATGATGTGATGTTGCATGTATAGTCTAGTCTGTGATAGTAGGTTTTCTAAAAATATTAAAAGTTTGCTTATTATCCTGTTTGCCGATGGTTAGATCTAAATAATTCAGGTGTCCGTCCTTTTCTATATCAAGTGTGAATTTCAAATTTGTAGAGATATTATTAATGTAATTTTTAAATATGTTCAGCAGTCTTGAGTTTCCATTGAATAAGATAATGGTGTCATCAACATATCTGAAATAATAAATTATCTTGTTTTTGTCTTTATTCAAGTTAGAGAATATGTGTGTATTCTCAACATGGTTTAAATATGTGTCAGACATAATTCCTGATAAAGGAGAACAAAAGGCCAGTCTATCTTTTTGTATGTAGAAGCCGTCATTAAATTGGAAATAATTTTGTCCCAACTAATTTTAACCAAATTAATTAATTAATTCATTGCTTCGTGTTTTAGGCGAGAATTCTGCTTGAGGTTTGTTTTAAAATTTCTATTGTCTCATCAATTGGTATGTTTGTATATAAATTAACGATATCAAATGAGGCTAACTTATATGTGGGTTTCACTTTAGTATTATTTATATTATTTCTGATAAGTTCCAAACTATTTTTTATGGTATGGTTATTATATAAAGTTATCTCGGATTTGATAATCTTATGTAATTTTTTTGATACAGTAGAGTCTCGCAAACTCGGCACTCGATAACCCGGCAGTCCGGATTACTCGGCGACCCCGATGGGAAAAAATATATATTTCTAAAAACAGCGATGTTCATAAAAATTCGGCAGATCCCAAAGCGGGCATTAACTTCGATCGCTCGAATCGTTGATGGTACTTTTCCCACATTAAACTCGTCACAAAGCTTTTTTACAGATTCCCCTCTGTCAAGTCTTTTTAACACATTTAACCACGTCTCAAACGAAACCAACAAACGCTTCCGTTTTCGTAACTCGCTCATTTTTATTTACTGTATATACAGTACTGTGTGTACCTGTCAAAGAAAACTGAAAAGAAATGTTATACTTTCCATAATGTATACTAAATTGATTCGTAGGAAAAAAACAGCCCATTAAACGTTTTTGTAGGTGTATGTCTGCTATATCGACGGGTGCCAATGCCGCGGTGTTATTATGCCGCCGACAATGGGATACCGCTATCGACAAAGTCGTTTGATATCGCCGCCGCTTTGGTGCCGCGGTGTTTTTACTTCGCTGACAATGCGATACCGCTATCGACAAAGTCGTTTGATATTCCCGCCGCTTTGGTGCCGCGGTGTTTTTACACTGATGCCAATGGGATACCGCTATCGACAAAGTCGTTTGATATTGCCGCCGCTTTGGTGTTTCAATTACAATTTATTTTTTGCCCTTATTCCCGATAACCCGGCAATTCACAAACTCGGCACACTTCCGGTCCACATTACGCTGAGTTTGCAGGACTCTACTGTAATAAGTTGCTGCGGATCTAAAGTTAAAAAGCTAAGCACCTCCTAGACCTCCTCAAAATCTTCTAAAAACATTTCAAAATTTTAAAATCAGTCGATATTTTAAGGGTACCACAAATAATGGATTTTTCTTGCTAACAAACTTGTCAACATGATTTCAAAGACCTACTCTATATACCACTAAAATTGCAGACTAAAATTGCAACCTCTAAAGAACACACACATATACACATGAATACACACACATACTCTATACTGTTCTTTAAACAAAATATATTTAGGTATTAAAAAAAAATTAACACATTGGTTGTGGCAGGTCAATCAGTGACTCCCTGGAGCCGTTAGCTAGAAGTGATGCATCACTGGTGAGGGAGCACACCTTGTTTTGATGTAAGTTTCAGTGTGGCACAATCACTTGTGATAGAAGGTTGAATTATTGTTGCATTCTGTTTTAGATCTGTGCGTACCTGGCCAAGCAGTTAGTTCATATTTTGTGCAACAGTGGCGGATCCACCAATGACATCCTATATACAACATGTGCTTTTACTTATAATGAAATTTTGAACTAGTAATTTTTTTATATATTTATTATTTTTATTGATAATGGAGACCACTATGGCTGGACCGTTAGGACTACAGACTGGTGTTGAAGTAGAACATTATGAATTTCCAGAGAGTGATGTTGATGAAAAAAACGATCCTGTACAACGTGTAGTAGATGACGACACTAAAAATCTTTTGACTTGTGATAATGAAGATCCTGACACATATGCTGAGGCTCCTACATGGATCATAACCACTTTGGGCATGAAACCTATTCAACAAGAACTGATACGTTGTTAGTGCCTATTCCAGGTGAAGGAAATCCAATTGAGTGGTTCAATCTTGTGTTAGTTATAGTTTTTGTCTTCAAAATTTGTATATGCATATTCCAATTGAAGTCATTTTCAAGCCATCTCTTAGTCCAAAGTCACGAATAAATAAATGGAAAGATTTAACAGTTCCAGAGCTAAAAAGTTTTATCTGCATGTTTTTATATATGGGCACCATCCGTTTTAAAACACTGCAAAACTATTTTAAGGTGGAATGGTTTTTGATTTTAAATGTTTTCGAAAATGTATGCCTAGAAACAGGTTTCTATACTACGTTGTCTGTACTTTAGCAGTGTGCAAAAGAAAGCAGAAAGAAATGAGTACATAAAAAAAAAAATCAAACCATTGTAGAGTATTTCAACAACAAAATGACTAGTATTTATTATCCTCAAAAGGAGGTCTCACTAGATTAGGCCATGGTTTTGTGATGGCACAGGTTACACTTATGCCAATATATAAAAGGAAAGCATTAAAATACTTTATGAAATTATACACATTGACGGATCATCAAGGGTTGATTTTAAAGTTTTTGGCTTATACTGGCTCTTCAAGTGAGGAAGTATGGGGAAATGGTATACAGAAAAAGTAGTGATATATTTCTTGAAGAAAAAATTGTGGAAAGGATATGGACAATTTCTACAATAGTTATTGTTTGTCCTCAAGGCTTTTAGTCAATAAAACCTATTACACAGGCATGTTACACCTCGATAGAAAAAATATCCCACCCAAGGTCAAGGTAGGAGATTTAAAAAAAAAGTGAAACAATTGCCATATATGGAAATAGTATTATGATTGGCAGTGGAAGGACAAAAGAGTTGTAACCTACATATCCTTAGAGCATGAAAATGAGATGGTTGATTTTATTGATAAACAAGGACATATAAACAGAAGCCACTTGCCATCATGAAGTATAGCACTACTATGAGTGAAGTAGACAAGGCCAATCAAATGCTAAGCTATTACCCATGTTCATGTTCCAGAAAAATTCTGCGTTTGTATGAGAAATAATAACAAATGCTGCTGTTTAATTCATACTCCCTCCACAACATGTACAAATCAAAATTTACTTTTTATGAATTCAGATTGCATGTGATAAGATTACTCCTGCCAACATCTGATGAAACATTTGAATGTCCTCCCAAAAAAGAACATGTCAGGCGTTCTATAAGATAATAAAAAACATGGAATGTGATGGAAGCAATCAATTGAAGCGAAAGAATTTTAGAAACTGTTAGAAAAAAGTTGGAAATAAAATAAAATCTGTGTATTTTTGAAAACCTGACCGGACCAACCAGGTTTGTGTATTGGCAAGTGTTTTGACTCTTACCATGACAATTAGTAAGCTGTGAAAATGTGTGGGATGATGGGAGAGTTGTAAATAGTATAAATAAATATATATTAGTTTGCATAAAATGACAGTATTGATACACATATTGTGAGTGTGCGACGTGTGGTGGCTCTTTCAGACAATGGGGTTCCTAAGTGAGGTGGGGCTGGGTCACCAGTGACTGATAACCAATATCATCATTTTTTGAAAGATTTTATACTTCAACTTCCATTTGGGCTCTTACTAAGTAAATAAAGTAAGTTTTTTTTTGTTTTTTTTTTTATGTATAAAAAAAATTTACCACCTGATCCACCCCATGTATAAATTTGCTCACCAAATGTGTTAAAAATTATTTGTTCTGAATGATAGACTACTTTTGGTTTTATTTCTTGCTTTCATACTATGTAGTTTATAAGATATTGCTATTTATTTTTAATAATGTTATTCATTTTAATACAAGTAGTAACTTCAAAACTTTAAATATATATTATAATATGAAGAAATAATCTTAAAAATTACAAACCCATATTGTTGAATGGTATAGAGAATTTCATTCTCGACTTCTTCGACTTTTGGCTCTGTTTCCAAAATCAAATGTTTCCATTTTTTTGCTCCACAAACATCATGGAGGCAAAAGTTTTTATTTTTATTATTGATTTGGTTTTTCATAATAGAGTTATTTTTAATTTAGGGTAGTTATAAAATATTAAATTATTAAGTTAATTTTAAAGCTTGAAACTAAAGAAAATGGGAAAATCTAACGAATTGTTGCTAGGTAACAAAAGGAACTTTTTCACTAATTTCTATTGAAAAAGTAATTTATATTATGAAGCATTTATTGTTTTTGTGTTTTACTTTATTAACTAGCGAATACAGTAGTGTAATTAAAAAATGACTGGTGAAGCGGTTTCATACTTGAAATAAAAAAAAATGTCTATGCTCTAAAGTGACACCTTTATACAAGTCAACCCTGTTCCTTACTGCAAAGAATCTGAATTGTTTCTCTTGTTTGTAGACATTGTACTTTTTGTCTTACTTATTTCATTTCAGTTAATGTTGTGTCTGGTTTCCCTATTTCCTATTTTACCACATCAATCTGGCTAAAATCTATTTTAGTTTCAATATCATGGTAAATTGCAACAATTCCAGCAGAGATGACTATAGAGGACAAGAGTGAAAACCGAGATTTCAGACTGGGATACTAATAGGAGTTTAGGAGATAAACTTTGCCAACACTCATTCCCATTAATTCTAGCCTGTCCTGAAATCATTTGCCCCTACCTCAATTGAGATGAGTACTCCAGTTTAGTATTTGGTCAAAACTACTCCCAAATATTTAACTTCTATTCTTATTGTTATTTCACTACCCAAGAGACTTATAGATCCAATGCCCTCTGAGACAGGACATTCTAGAGAATAGTATGACTGCAAATTCTATTTGATTAACTGATAATCCAGCTTTCTTAGATCAATTTTCCACAGTCCTAAGTGCCCTTCCAAGCCACTCAGAGACAGTTGGTCCCATGACAAGAATCACTACATCATCAGCATGGCTCTGAGCAAAGATGTTATTGAGTTTCCTGAAAGAGTCGTCAACCACAAGGTTCAGTCCTCCATGTGAACAACTATGTGTTACTTCAACCTCCACAGTCACTCCATGCATTGAGGACTTCACAAACCTGACCTGTATCATGGCATTGATCCACCTAGATATCATTTATTCAATTCCATGGTTTAAAGCCGCTTCCATGATTGACTTAGCTGTGGTATTGTCAACACTCCTTCATTATTTATAAATACACTAAGTGCCACTTCTTTAAATTCAAGGGCACTCTCATTTCTACTTACTAGATTATGTAGAGCCAAATCACAAGATCTCCAAGTAATATAGGCTTCTCATTGATAGGATATTCCAACAATGCCCCTTCCCACAAGGTATCTATTGTATATTATCTTCTTAAGTACTTTCAGAAGTAAAGACGAAAGGACTAATGGTCTGTATAGCTTACCCTTCTTGGCTTTGGCATCTACTCAACTCTTATCATTCTCCATGAATGTGTACCTCATGATAAAACTATACCTGTTGTAATAATATGAAAAAATGAGGATGTTACTTTAATTTAAATAAAAATGCCATATGTTGTGCGATGATTGTAATAATTTAAAAGTGAAGCTAAGTTTACTTTAAATAAAATAAAAATGTTTATTGATTTATGTTGGGCGCCATGGCAATTACATAATTACCAAATATTTAATTTTGACTATCAAATTCTTATGGGGTATGAATTCTTTTGAAAAATTGTACTTAATGGAATACTGGATGAAAAGTAGAAAACTCTTTAAAGTGAAACGAACATGTTATTTATTGAAGCAAACATATTATAATTAATGCACACATATACATTATAAATTTCAATAAATAAGTATTTCAAGACATATTATCATAACAAATGTCACTTTCCACAAGATTATTTAACAAAGGATTTAGTTATAATTATAATTTATGAAAATAAGAGCTTGGTCTCAATTGTGATAATGTTAAAATGATGGTCTGATTAAATATTTGAATACAGCGGGTACAATAGTGGGGATAACCGGATTAAGTAATATTTCGTACTAAACAAAGTAAATTCTAAGATAAAAATAGATTTTCAAATCAACAAAATAATTAATAATGTATAAATTTAAAATAAATTGTTTAAATAAAGTGTTTATTAAATTTGTGTTATGTATAGTTTTGAGTGGACGTTGTCGGGGAGTGTGTTGGACTATTGTAACTGTTTAACCAGGAGAAACATGCTCGCAAAAGCGAGAGAACGTGTTAATTTTCAGTTGAGAATTGGGGCTAGTTGGCTCCGGACCTATGTTGGGTTGTGCTATGAGCTTTATGTAGAACGACAACGATGGAAAATAGTTTCGGAAGTAATAAATTTACTTAATTCATAATAAAAAACATTCGTAAGAGTTACAAAGACAATATTGTGTTTTTTAGAATCGTATGTGACTAAAATTTTGGAAAAAGAACTATGTTGTGCAATCTCATGCACGTGGTTTCAAAAGACGAACAATGAACATTTGTGTTAACTCGTTATGTGAAATGAATTTCAAGTATTACAACACGGACATTATTCGAGAATACAGGAGTATTCTACTGCACTTCAACGCTACAACTACGATTCGAAGAACAATGGTCCTTAAAAGACAATGGGTTTCGACAGTTTGGTAAAACCATGTACCACATGTTATATTTCAATAATGTAAATTTTGATAATATGTTATGTTTTTTCTTCGTATTTAGTATAAGTAAATTTTATCAATTTCATTAAAAAGCTTTATTAGTCCAGATATCACTTAGATAAAGGACAAAATTAATTTTTTATTTTATATAGGCCTATCTTTTGTACTCAAGAAAAAAGAGTAAAGTTTTCACATTTAAGTTTTTAATTTCAGTAAAGTAACTTAATACTTGCAAGTTTCATTTTTTTATTAATACAATTTTCAACTAAAGTTAATTTTTGACACAAAAGATAGACCTTCTTCAAAGGCACTAAGATTCATAGTTTACTAGGATGTTAATAGTAATTGATATTCATGATATTTTATTCTTTATGTATGTTCATATTGATGATGAATATGTTTAATAAATTTTTATGTCAAAATTTCAGTTCAAGTGTATTCATTAATAACCAAGAGTCACTGTTGAGGAGTACACAGATAAAAGAACTTGCGACCCTGAGATTAAATTCATTTTTTTTGTTTAAATTTGACGAAAGTCTGGCACCCATAAAATAAAGAGCAAAATTTCTAGATTAAATAATTAATATTAAATTCTTCTTTTTTTTTTTACTAAAGTAACATAAACTTATGAACTCTTCAAGTTCTCTTTGCTACTTTTTTAAATTTTTACACAATTGAGACAAGATTACTCCAAACTCTTATATAACAACTTAACATCAAATGCAAAATTAAATTCATTCATGACTTCTACTATTAAAATATCAAATTAAATTTTAATCTAAATAATAAAAAAATTATGTATTATTATTATTAGTCATAATAGCTCTTAAAACAGCATGATATAGATTTCAAACAAATAGAGCATAACTATGAAAATCAAAAGTTTATATAAATCTACTGATATTTAAGTCATTTTTCTTAACATATTATATACCAAAACACGTACTCTCGGTGAAACACATTTTTTCACAAATGAAGAAGTCACTTGTTACACTGAGATATTGTCTTACTACTTATTCATATTAATAGTTACTTACGGCAACTTGTCCTTGAGCAAGCTCAACTTCACGCACGACATTGAGACTTCCTTGTAATTTCACATGCCTTTGATGGTTCAAAAGTTTTTAGTTTAATACCTTCGAACATTGTTTATTTATAAAATGCGTTACATTTGCACAAAACACTTTAACTCTTGGCTTTTACTGTAAACTAAGCCTAGTTCTTTAATAATAATTGTAGACACGTGGTCTCACATTATGCACTTGTTTATCCGTTTTAATTTGTATTTTTACGAAACAAATCTCTTAGTCAGAAGTACTTTACATTGTTTGTTAAAAGAGTGTACTTTACTAACAGTTAGCACTTCATATTTACACTTTTTCTGTCTAAATTAAATTTGTATTTTTACGAAACAAATCTCTTAGTCAGAAGTACTTTACATTGTTTGTTAAAAGAGTGTACTTTACTAACAGTTAGCACTTCATATTTACACTTTTTCTGTCTAAATTAAACATTCGCCATTCTAGGCGACTAACTCCTTAGATGGAACTGTCTAGAATGATGCAAAGTCTCCTTACACTCAAGCCTTGCTTGGTAAAAGCATGTGATTTACATTTTTCTTAATTACAACAATTTTTATCATTCTAATTATATCTAAACACAGTATACATCTCTCTGATTATTTCTCATCAATTACATCTTTTCAAATTTTTGTCCTTTTTAAGTTATAAGAAATAGTTGGAAGGACTATTCTTCTTCCACTTCCCGCTTGCTGTTACTCCGCCTATACGTACCCCCATGCAACTTATGATCAGCTTTGCCTTTCCCAAAGCATACTCTCTTTCTATACAAAGTCAACGAAACTCAAAATCTACAATATTACACTGTACAGCTTACAGAACACTGGTAGCACGCTCTTCATTATCCGCTGTAGAGAAACAAGTTTTATGCCAAAGCCTCCATGAAATTTGTATAAATCAATCAAATGTTTCTAATACCCACTTAATCTTACCTCAAGTGATTAGCCAGTTCCAATCTTCAATCCTTACAATGGGTTCAGCCCAGTCATCCTGGCTGGGCATATCTTCCCATACAGTGGCGGCTTACTCATAAGGACTCTCGGACGCCGCCCCCCCCCAATGATAATATTATTTTAATAATGTAAATACCTATATGTATTTAATTCTTTGGAGATAAATGAATTATGAATTGCCGCTATGGATTTCACCATCATTTGTAGCGGAATTTTTACAATATAAAATATTTGACAAATGTATTCTGGAGTTCGGACGGTGGCCAGAGCGTCCCAGTTTCATTGCATTTAGTCATATGGGGCAAGCAGCAGACAGAGCTGAGGGTGCAGTGACGTCATTTATACAGCGTGTAATGGGCTTCTAGGGCAGAGCCCGAAGCTGCGCGCGCAGACATCAGTCAGTGCAGCCACCATAAATTAGATGTTCTGCATTACTAAAAACCTTGTTTTCGATGGGCAAAATAAGTTGGCGCAACTGTTCTAAATAGTGTCTCGCCACTCACACGAGTTGTTTGTTTATGTTTTAAGTTTAACCCTTTGTGATTGTGAATGTTAAGTGAATGATAACATGTATATAATAAAACAGAGCCTTACGTGTATAAAATAAAACAGAGCCCTCCCATTGCCCTTAACCATCGGCCGCTACTGTTCCCATATGCTATTACAATGCAGATTTGGAAGTGAGCTCTCAGTAGAACCTAAAGCTTCCACAAGGAATTCGCCAGTTACTTTCTTAACCCCTTAAGTGTTTATGTCGGTTTAAGCCGACGCTACAAATATCGATAAAAAGTGCCGCTGTCGGCTAAAACCGACGCTCTTAACTTGCCCTATTCTATTTCGTTCTCTGTCGTAATATTACGTTGTATTTGCTAGTATTGCCGTTAGATAGTGTTGGCATGCTCTCTAGAGCATAACTTATAAAACTACCGCTTTATTTTTGTTCTCTTTGGATCCGCCGTGAACATTATATTTACAAGGAGTCGCTATATGTCCGCAAGGAGTCGCGATACCAGTGCAGCGAGTGTGATGTTGGGCTGTGTGCTGCCCCATGTTTTAAAATATATCACACCCAAAAAAATTACTAAACATTAGTAAGAAACTGTAAACAATCTTTATTGTGTGTACTTTTATTTTTAACAATGGTTTTATTACATTTTACTTTTTTTTAATTGTTAGGTAAATGTGTTTTTAATGTATTTGCAGAAAATTTTTAAATTATATTAAACATGACATTTATACTTTTGATGTTGCTTATATTTTCTTTTAATGCCTATTTTTTAACTTCCAAGTTAACAAACATTAAAATAATCAAATAAAAAAAATAGGCATTTTTGGGTTGATTTAGGCAAAAAAAAAATAATAAAACACTTAAGGGGTTAATGATTACAACGGTTTATCCCTTTGCAGGCAACCTCTAGAGTGTGGCAGTTTCCTGCATTTCTTCAATGTAAGTGTAGCATATTCTCTCCGAGTGTGGTTTTCCTATTGTTCTGCTATAATGGGACAACAATTCATGATACAAGACCCAGTATCTATAATTTATCAATTTTTTTTTAACAGATCCGGCTCTCCTTCATATGCAGATAGCTCAGAAGTCTCTACTTTGACTTGATTGATATGTACATAAAAGGGTCATTTGCTTCAAAAAAGCTCACTACGGCTTCCTAAAGATCATTTGTTACCCTAAAGATCGTCAATATTCTGTATCTTACCAGAGAGTGATTCAATCCCGCCCAAAAGATCATTTTTTAGGATGCCCATGAGACGGAGTGACAAGATCATTAGTCTCATGTCAAATTTAAAGCGAGTTAAATTGCCGCGCTAAACCTTATATAGAGTGGGGACGAGGTGGGGCGATGACGTCACGCCAGGTCGAGAGTAAACTTGCCTGCTCTGACATGAAATGCCAAACTACCTTAGTTCCTATTTTATTAAAAAAACTAAATTATTAATATAAATAAATAAATATTCAGTAGAGTCAACCGACTAATAATATCAACAAATAAATTTTTAATCACATAAAACAAAAAAGTTATTCAAGTTTTTAGAAGGGCTCAAAAACCTAAAATTTGGAAAAAGAATAAATTCAAAAATCGTAGAGTCATAACCAAGTGGGGAAGTAATAATAATCACAAATAAAAAAATAAGTAATAATAATAATAAACAGGTGAGAATGGACTTAGAAAGTCATTCTTGGGGAGTTTTTTGAATTTTTAGAGTTGAAGGGGGGATATATTAAAAAATAATAATAATTACGATTGAAGAGACAACAATAGGGAACAATAATATGCAATTAGATTCAAGTTTCAACTTAAAATGAGGGAGATATAATAATCACCAAAAGTAAAACTTTAAAGCCCAAAAGCGGTCAAATTTAAAGTTAAAGAGGATATAAAAGTATGTGATTATGTGTATCTAGTATATAGAATTGTAATACAACAAAGCAGAGATGATAATAGATAATGGGGGGGGGGTTTATAAACAATAAACATGACGACAAAAACTTCTGAACTTCAAGGACGAATAACTGGAGAGCCAAGCGAGCTACGTTAAAAGTCCAAGCAGATCTTTTCGTCATAACAGTAGAGGAACAAAATGTAGTCAAAAGAATTTCAAAAAAGGACTTATATCGGAAATTCAAAAGTGTAAAATCAGACTTTCGATAAAAGTGCGATAACTCGCGAACGGAGAGTACGAGGACGACGAATCAAGTTCCACAAGATGGAGAAGAAGAAGAATCCAAAAGGAACTTGATGATCGGACCAGCCGTTCGAAAGTTACAGCGAGTTGTTCGAAAAAATGTCCAAATTCAAGATTTTCAGGAAAAAACATGCAGAGTGACTCGCGCATCTCTACGTCACGGTACAGGCGTTGGACTTTGTATGACCAACCGTCAACACACTTAACACTGAATAATACAACAATTGAATCTATTGTATTATCTATTAAAAGGTGTTTTAATAGAAGATAAAGAAGGAAAACTATTCAATAAGTAAAAACTATGTCTAGTTAAATATCTAGTATAAAAATTTCAGACCAAAGGGGCCTGAAAATACTCAAAACGAAGACAAAACATTTCTTGACAAAAGGGAGGTAAATGGTCACCTTTTGTGGGAAATTTCCCACAGAAAGGGAGACCGAAAATTATCCGTCGTAAGACGGGTACTCTTGTGGTAGATTCGAAGCGAGGAAGACGTATCTCTTGTAGCAGACTCCGAGCGAGGAAGACGTGTTCTCCTGTACCAGACTCCAAGCAGAGAAGAAGCCACATTAGTCACTCTACTAAATTCGACTTAGAAAAATTACTACTCATTTCGAACTTCAAGGCGACTTAGCAGATCGAAATCGAGGCCAGCATTCAACTATTCTGCAGTCTACAGGACTTGGATTGAAAACAACGCATCAACATTAGACAACTTTAACAACTAACTTCAAAATCTACAAGAACTTCATATAAAGTGCGAAGGTACAATAAGCTTAAGGAATAATTCGCAAATATTAAAATCATTTTTAAATGTAACTTCATTTGGGAAATTAATAAAAATTAAATTCATTAATATAATCTCTGCTTTGGTGTTATAAATATTTAATAATTAAATACGACTATTTTAGTACAGGAAAAGCTATCTGTAGTTCTGGCTGAAATAGTCTAGCGTTTTTATTTGTCTTAGGATATAAGAAATATTCTGTTTTGATTTTTGTGAAATATTTTAATTGTTTTGTTCTTGTTTGATTAATTTTGTTGTGATATAAAGTTTTTAAATTGCTTTTAATTGTTTTTTAAAGAGAAATTATATACGCAATTCGTTTCTCAAATTTGTTGTGCTTTCTATTTATCCATTCTGTATATGCATATAACCATGTTTATGATAAATGTTTTATGTGTGCTCTGGTTAAATATAGTTTAAAATTTTAAAGAAATTATCATCAGAACTTAAGAGCCGATTTCTTCCAAAAGGCACTTCCCCAGAGAAAGAGAGTGTTAATTAAGAGAAATAGTTAAATTATCGAGCATTGAAATAAAATTCAGGGAATTTTGCGTATATTAAAAGGTTGTAAGTTTATGAGGACAAGCTCATACTTACAAAAGCCAAGTAGTGCAATATCTTTGATTGAAGAAAAAGTAAAAGTGAGCATCTTGGTCTTGTCCGCGTAAGTTTAAGCTGAAGGTGAGAATCGCACTGCGCAGGCGGTTGTACAGCTTAGGTAAGCGTACGCGGCACCCAGTCCATTCTCCTAGGGTTCTTAAAAACACATTTTTTTCTAATTTAAGTTCACCCAACGTGAAACAGATGTACCTTTCATCAGACATATGATGGCTACATGATGCATGACAACAATGTACCTAATTTATCATTAATACTTTGCTAATAATCGGATAATGTAATATAACAGCAGACTTACCTCTTGTATTAGTGTTGATGCTTCCCCACACGAAATTGTAGAACCTCCTTTTGTAAATATTAAATAAAAAGGGGGGTGTAAAACTACTGATTTGATAGATGTTTAAATTGACACTTTGTAACATTAAAGAATTTATGAAAAATTGCTCAGCTAAGGGCACCAGGAAGCTTGAAGCTTACCAATTTTGAAAAATAAAAATTTACTTTAAATTGAAATACTCTCAGGGTCGTGTTTCTTTTCTAAGTGTACTACAAAAAAATCAGTGGTTTTCAGTAAATAAAAAATCCTTATTTGTTTTCCTGAAACTAAACATTCTTTATTAAATTCAATTTTTTAAACAATTACACAAATAGTTGAAAGAAAAGAAATATAATATTTTTTTTCCCATTTTTCAGAAGTTGCAACTAAAATATAAATTTATTAATAAAACTTAACTTCATTTTCTTATATTGAGATTTGAATAATGAAATAATTGAATAGGATGTGTTAGCATAAGACATCTTATCTGAATTTACCTTTTATTTGTATTTTACTGTTATGTTTATATGTGTTAAAATAAATAACAGGTACATTTTAGAATAATAAGGACTAATAATAATGTATGAATTAGAATAATAATTCTTTCATGCCAATGTTCCATTGAGTAGGCCCTACACTGTTTAAAGAAATCATGACCTTGGAGATTTTCGAATTCATATTTTTAAATTTCAAACTTTAAAAAACTAAAATCTTAATTTTTTATTATTTTTTGTAAACAAAGATATTCAAAATGGCGCCAGACTACAATCACTAAACATTTTTTTAAATAAAATAAAAGCCTTAATTTCATATTGTTACACGTGTGACTCGACCTAAAAGCAGTCCTAATATTAAATTTAGATTTGATCCTCTGTTTTTTCCCAGATAATCCCCTTACATAAGGAATGGATAACCATACCCACAGGTTTTTCCTTAGTATCAATATCAATAGACATCTTAGTTTCAGATTTTTATGATAAAAATAGTTCAACAAATTCGGGCTGTATCACAAATTTTATTATTTTTTTGGATTCAGTGGACTTCAAAATTGTCATTTATATGTGAAATGTAAAATTGATTTTTTGATTCACCATTATTTTTTTATTTATTTTATTTTTTACTTTCTGTGACCTAAGTAAAAGCTATGGTTGCATTTTATAACAAATCTGTCTTCAAAAAGTTTAACTTAATCTCTTAGGTTATATCTGTATAATAAGGTTATTCATGCAGAAATCAGATTAAAAAAAAACAAGTGGTTCTTTTCTACTAACCTCCTCCCAAATAAATATTTTGTTCTTCAAGTGTATATTTTGTTAAATTCGTATTATTATAGGCAGTTCCTGTTATACGCGGTCCCACTTTACACGATTTCGCGCCTTAAAGAAATTTAAAAAGGTCTTTGAAAGGTTTTGTATATGAGTTAAGTTAAACCACAATCAGATAAATAAGACAATCACATAAGGACGTTAATTACAGAAGGTAATCATAATTTCATAAACAATTTATTTATGATATTGTTTTACAGACTTGATTGAAACAATTATGTACACTCTTTAATAAAAATTAAATAAAGATTAAACAGGCTTAAATGCAACAATCTATCAAGAACTTTATACAATAGATAGTTCCAAATTATTTCTGGACTGAACAGTTAAATATTAAAATTCTAATTGAAAACAAAATAGTCCACTCTTTCTCCGAGTATTCTTATATATGTCTGTTCTTTTAGTGTGTTATCTTTTGAAATAATGTCTTTTTTAACATATAATGTGATTTAATTTGGTAGCATAATATATACAAAGCTTACATATCAATCACCCTAAATATAATACAGACACTTTATTAAATGTAAAAATAATTAAATTTCCTTTAATCAACTGTTAATCCTCCATATAATTAATTTTACAAGAGGTAGCAAGAAGAGAGGCACTGAAGCGAATAGAAAACAGGATAATAATAGTTCAACACTTTTATTAACATTTATACACTTTTAACAAATTCTTACCAACTTAATTGGGTGAAAAATGCAGATCAGATATGTTAGAAATATCTTAAAATACCACAATGTGTATGAAATAACTATATGATTTACAAGTTATGTAACAATTCATTTACATTATTTATAATTACAATAATAATAATAATATAATGGAGTATGTTTAAATATAAAACATAATGCCTATTAAATAAATGAAAAGTTAAAAGCATAACTATACCAACAAAAATTATAACTAAAACTAGTACATAACTTATAGATATAATTCAGTTCTGTAAGTAATACAAGCACAAATATCTTTTTTTAAATAAAAAATATTCTAACAGCAAAATTTAAGATGAGTTCATGTATAGACAATTAATTAGCACTATTAAAACCAAAATTTAAAAAGCAAGATTTAGAAATGTAATTTATATTTTATACCGATCATTCAAATTGCTGAATTTTTATCACAACAAAAATTAAGTCTTACATGATTTGTCTTTTTCAAGTCTATTTAATTGAAACTTCTAGAAATTGTGCACTATATTATATTTAACAAATCTGAAGTGAATGAATATATTACAGTATTTATAGTCTTAATTTTATTATAGGTTAAAAATGAGTTGACGGAGCAAATTTTTTAATGTATATTATAAAGGCTTTGTGTCTTACGGAATAATTATATTGTACTTAAAAAAAGTTTGGGAGAAGGAAGATTGGAGAGAGGGAGGCAGGGGTAAAAATAGCATAAATAAATCAATATTGGAAATTTTGTTGATCATAGTACTACGCAGGGTGTTTTATGACGTTCACTTGGAGATATGATTCAATTCATCAAAACAGTTCATGTGGAAAAATTGTCTATCTCTAAATTCTATTAGGTTTATTTATTTATTTTTTTTCATAAAAGTCCAATATCTGAGGAACTAACTGTCATATTAAATAATAATATACCATTCTTATTTAAATTGTAGTGGTTAATATGACTACGAAAATTACAATTTTCCATCTTACCGTTGCAGAATAGTAATTATCTCAAACAAATATTAAATCTCTATATCACCATTTTAAAATGTTTGGATGAAATATTAAACATCTAGTGATGTAAATTTGGAATTGATTCCTCAAGTATTTATATATTTTTATAAGTAGGCAGACAGAAGTTATACTAAATAAGTAAGAGGAATATTTTGCCAGTGAGTAAGAGCATACTTCGTGCTCTTTAAAAGATAAATTAGGAATTTTAAAAAGGTTGGATGATGAGGAAAGAAATTCAAAATTAACTATAGAGATTCGTGTAGGAAATAATAAATGCAAATATCACAGACTGGAAGAAAATTTACTCAAAAATTTGACAGTTTTGCGCATCAACCTCAGGAAAATTACTGAAACACGCTTAACATAAAAAATATCTCTGTTTGACCAGGTCGATGAGAAGCACTGTTTGTATGTTTTTCTCAAGAAAGAGAGAAAGGTGACTTTAGTAAGTGAGTTTCTTTAATAATGGAGGGAGGTGAGTCTTTTACCGCCAAGGGTCTTTACAACCTTAACATGAACTCTCTATTGGTCTTTTATAGTAATTAGGAAAAAGCATGGATGAATGCACACTTTCAAAGAATGGTTCGACACAATATGTTCCTGCAATGAAGTGTTTTAATGAATTAACTGGCGTGCCTGCATGGGCTCTTCTTCTTATTGATAATGCTTCCTGTCATCTCTCTGATGGTGAGTTAGTTTCTGGTAAAATAAAGATAATTTTCTGCTACCAAATCTCCCTTACAACAGCCAATGAACCAACATGTTTTGCAAAATCTCAAACTTTCTTATAAGAAAATGTTCCTGAAAATACTTATCGATAACAAAGAAAATTCTCTATCTCTCCTTGGAAAACTAAATAAAATAACAGCAAGGATGTAATTTATTGGGTGGCAGAATCAATCATGGGTTTCTTTTAACAAACAACTCTTCGTATAAAGTTTGGTCACATATCATTTATATAGGACAACACTAATTAGGAAAATGAATGTCCAAATGTTCTTGAGCTCATATAACATTGGTCGGCTTTGATCTAGCCTTACCTTATGTCGAGCAGCAACATCAGCAGAACATAAAGTTTTTAAGATGCTGGCATAATATTGGATCTAAAAGTAGAGACTCTTCACTTCATCAGAGAAATAAAACTTACTTAAAAAAAAAAAAAAACTTTTTTAAGTTTAAGTAAAGATAACAGTGTACTTCCATTGGGATTAAAAAGATGTTTACATTGAATTCATAGTGACTGGATTTTACGAAATTTATGTACAGACACTAACTTATTATACTACATACTTGAATTAATTTAATCAGATAAATTAAGTGTTGTACAATATTATTTTGAGTCTTCAAAACGATTTAACTGTATTTCTGAATTTTATCTCTTTCATTACTATTTTATTTCAAAAATGCAAATAATTTTTGTTGTATTACTCCCGTTTCTTTCCTTAACCTATTATTTTATTTTGCTTATTTTTGGTTTCAAATTAAGCAGATTTTTGGATTTCTGGGTTTCCAATTAACGAAGCTTTCATTATTAAATCTACTGTATAGTCATTATTAAATTCTTTCAATTTAAAAAACAATAATAAATATACACAAAATTTTGGATTAAAATTATTTCTAGAATTTTCAACTATAACTTTTAGTTCTTTTTCTTGATTACTTATCGAACATACCTTATATCAGTTAGATTAACAAGGACAGAAAAAGATACAGAGTAAATGTGGATCTATCAGCCAAGACTCCACCTTTCTCTTAAGTATAACAGAATAATATATTTATTTTAAAATATGAATGATGATTATCTGCAGTTGAAATAGAAAAAAACACATTATTCAGTTATTATTCATGAAAAATAATTCTACAGCTAAAAGTTTATTTAGCCACAATAGTTTTCTTCTTGTGTTATTTCTTACTTACTTAAACATTAAATTCAGAATTTATCTAAAATTTCTGTCCAACCTCCTATCAGTTTTATTTGAATACTCCTAATGTGAGAAACAACAGTGACTAGATGAAACAATCAAACTTTCAATTAGAATGTTATTTATTTATATTACTTTTTTTACCAACAAACATGTTTAAATTTCTTTTTGTCCTTAGCTTAATGTAACTGTATATTACAATTAAGTATGCTCATTTTTAATGATAATAGGAACTGCAAAAAAGTGTTCAATATGAGAGTTATAACAACAAACTTACCAGATTTAAAACCATAGGGAAATATGAGCTATGATAATCACATATGTTCAAATAGAGATAATGTATAAGCAAGTGTATATAAAGTAACTAAAATACAGTATTCTTATATTCATAGGTAAAGTATAAAATTCTAACAATACAATATGAAAGTATCACAATATGTTACATAACACAGATCGATGGGGGCAGGCAACTACTGTACCAGCCTTATAATCTCTGTACATCATTTTAACTACAGAATAACATTAAGTTTTATATTTATATTGCAGACTTATGAACTCAATATAAGTAAATTTCATCTTGAGTCATCCTTATCCATAGGTGGAGGAGTGGTTGGTAATGTCTGAGAACTCCCTTGAGTCAGATAACCAGCAGTGGTTGGAACTCCTTAAACACAAAACAAACAATACAGAAGTGGCTGAATTGTTAGGACCATTGATTTTACTAAATAAATAGATTGCCTATCTCTATAGAAAGGGGTGAGTTAAGAAATTAAAGGCTCTGGTGCTGGTATATAACAGCTGACTTATGGTAACTTCAAGGACAGTATGCTGTCAGACTCCTCTAATACTAGCCTTCTGTACGATATAACTATACCACCTGGCAAACTATAATAGCAACCCATTATTGAGCCTCACATTATTGTATGCTATAGAATATTTCTATTTATTCTTTCTAGATATAATTTCAATGTTAGTAAAAAAAAAGGAATGTTATGTTCATTTCACAGAATTGTTTGAAAATACAGTAGAACCCCTCTTAACCGGTCTAGTCGGGACTGACACCCGGGCCGGTTGCCCGTTTGACCGGTTAATCCGAGGCTCCCGTGAAAAATCGGTTTTCGTTCAAAGAAAGCTTATTTAATTAGGTAGCACTAAAAATTATGCAATAAAGATGTTATTGCAACTCATTTTATTGTACATAAATGTTTCGTATATATTATGTTTTGTATATTATACATCAAACATGAAAAAATTAAACACTACAAAGCTTTTTTACAGATTCCCCCCTGTCAAGTCTTTTGACACATTTAACCGCGTCTCAAACGAAACCAACACAAGCTTCCAAGAAAAAGAAATGTTATATTTTCCATAATGTAGGCTATATTAAATTGATTCGTGGAAATAAAGCGGCCCATCAAACGTTTTTGTCTGTGTATGTCTGCTATACCGACGGGTGCCAATGCCGCGGTGTTTTTATGCCGCCGACAATGGGATACGCTATCGCCAAAGTCGTTTGACTCGCCGCTGCTTTGGTGCCGCCGAAAATGCGATACCGATATCGACAAAGTCGTTTGACTCGCCGCTGCTTTGGTGACGCGGTGTTTTTACGTCGCCGACAATGGGATACCGCTATCGACAAAGTCGTTTGATATCGCCGCCGCTTTGGTGTTTCAATTACAATTTATTTTCGGAAACTCTCATCCAACCAGTACACTACGATATAGGCCGGTTAATCCGAGGCTGGTTAACAGAGGTTCTACTGTAAGAACAAAATACATATTTTTGAGGGAAATAGATATTATAGAGAGATCTTACATGTGTAAACACAGAACAAGATATTTTGTATAAATGATGTACGTTCATTTTATATATATACACACCACATACTTACACACAAATAATAGCCACTTACAAAATTTGCTTAGTGGCTACACTAACTCCGTAATAGTTGGGTTAAAAACTTTTAGAAATTCACTGTGTTTCATATCAAATTTTTCTTTAAAAAATATGTTGACATTCTTATTATTTACTACATATATAAATATATCCTTACTTTAAAATATGTATAGATAACCCACCAGAAAATGATTATGGTTACAGAAACTCAAAACTGCCAAATGAAATTCTGACTTTTCCCACACAATATGTTATTGTCAACAGGCTATAAAAATAAATTGAAATTGTTTATAAAACGTGTCAGGAAATCAACTGCATAGTTCAAATTTCAAACTGAAACAACTTCACAGTTCGGTTTTAAAACCTTTATATTTAACAATAGACAACACAACAAACCTTGTAAGTATCCTTGAGTAGGTGTGTGTGTGATAAATAAGTCATGTTTCTGCTCACTGTAGGATGCCCATACTGGAGACTGGTCAAGCAATGAAGAAACAGTTGTGCCGTGTAATGGATTCTGACACATGGACTTCAATGCTTTTACAACTAAAGCTTTACTCCGAGCAGCATGTTCAGAACCTTGTAATCGCCCATCTAATAGACTCAAAAGGTATGGAATCAAGTCTGCGTCTAATGCCTAATTATAATAATGATCAATTATTATTAATATTAAATATATTGTATTTGTAAATAGACCAATATGTAAATACAAATTAAGAGTTTTGGCATAAAAACAGATATTAACAAAATAGATAATTTATATTTATTTATACCGAGTAGCTTATAAGTCATGAGAAGATTTAAACATTTAATAACTTACATTTAATAATAACATTTATTATTATTGTTCATCTATGGTTATTTGAATATAAAGCTTAAAGATTAATTTACATAATTTTTGAGAAATATTAATTTATTTCAATATCATCTATTGTTGGTTTCATAAGGATGGGCTTTTCTACAGCTTTTTAATGTTTGATGCTGTAGTTATCTACAATTTCAACACAAATATTGCCTCTTACATTGTTGGATTGTATGAAGTTAGCTTATTATTTTTTTTCTCTCATGTAATTTCATGAGGAAGACAGGAGGTGTCATAATTGGAGACCATTGTGGTAAATTAATTGCAGCTATTCGTGAAAACTATTTGTCCCCCAAAAATGTTCTTAATGAGTTTTATTATTACTTCGCTAGTATGGCATGTGACTCCATCTTGCGGAACCACAATTTAAGATTTTTTTTTACATTCCATGGTATGGAAAATTTTTAAGCCCAATGTTGTTCCTCATTAACCATCACTAATTACTATTGTCATCTTCCAAAAATAAGGTTAATGAAATGATGTCCAATTATTATATCTTTTCATTTTCTCTGAGAAATTAAACACAAAACTTTTGTTTAAAGTAGAAGTATTTAAAACATTTTTACAAAATTGCTTATTTTGAATTATAAATGATTCACTGACTTTTAAAACTATCACAACTAAGATATACTTTATTCAGGACATTAATATATTAGAGTATTGTTGGATTTATTATAATATTTAATAAAGTAACAGATACAAGACATATAAGTTATGTAACAACTACATACCTGCTTTACTAATTGGTCTTTGTTGCAAAGAAAAAGTCTCCCCATTGTATCACATCCAATATTTACAATATCTGAGTTTTCTTGCATTGCAGTTTTCATAGGTTTTAATATATTAGTCTGACTCAAAGTGGCAATACATACCTAAAACAGAAAATTAATGAATAATCATATCAATTAATAACATAGTGACTGCTGAGAAATCTATGTGTCAGGTTAGAGAAGAAATAAGGTCCATGTTGGACATAACATACTAATCGGGTAACTCTGCAAATGAATACATCCCACCAAGACCAAAAACTATTGACAGAGTTCCTAAAAAATCTGTAAGAAAAATAACCCTGACTTTCCTTAACTATTTTTTAAAATCTCCCTGTACAAATTATACCTAACTTTCATTTGCATTTTGATATTCCAATGAAATGATAATCATTTGGAGAATAATACTTTTATATATTGAGTGTGACTACAGTCGGTACTCGGTGAAATTCCATAATAAGGCAGAACAAAAATGAAAAAGCACTTATAATTTCACAAAAAAACAATTTATTGCTACAGCTGTTTCGCCGTTAGGCATCGTCAGACAACTAAGAACTAAAAACTAAAATACAGGTCAACTTAACACTAACATCTAGGAATGAAGGTGGGGATGAAAGCAGAGGTTGGGCAATGACCTGGTTTTACCTGAAAGGGACATGGATAGGAGAAAGTATTTAAACAATAGGTTTTAACAAAGGGGATGGGTTATTGACTTGTTCATTCAGGTTAGAAGCATGGCATTTTAAAACAGATCTGTTAATTTCTAAAATTTCCAAACTATTTAATTTCCTAATTTAATTTTCTGAAAAGTAGGAAATTAAATAGTTTGGAAATTTTAGAAATTAACAGATCTGTTTTAAAATGCCATGCTTCTAACCTGAATGAAAAAGTCAATAACCCATCCCCTTTGTTAAAACCTATTGTTTAAATACTTTCTCCTATCCATGTCCCTTTCAGGTAAAACCAGGTCATTGCCCAACCTCTGCTTTCATCCCCACCTTCATTCCTAGATGTTAGTGTTAAGTTGACCTGTATTTTAGTTTTTAGTTCTTAGTTGTCTGACGATGCCTAACGGCGAAACAGCTGTAGCAATAAATTGTTTTTTTTGTGAAATTATAAGTGCTTTTTCATTTTTGTTTTGCCTTAATACTTTTATAGTTTGTCTTTTTATACTCTCTACTGATTGAGAATGTGAACAGTGTTTACAAAATATTTCAGAAATTTATTGTTTTATTGTGCGTTTTGTTATTTGTATACCACTTTCCATGGTAAGCCTGTGCCTTCTACCCATACAAAATCAAAACATATATAACATTTCACATTTTTGGGTCTCTAAGATGAGTTAGTACTTGGTTTGATATGTAGTATAAACGAGATATGACGTCAGGAAACTTGCATCATCTCTTGTATTTCAATCGTATATTCGAAGCCTCGAATAGACGGACGGACAATGTTAAATTGGTTAATGTTATAGAAACGATTTGTATGTCTGGAAAATGTTAAATACTGTATAACTGCTTATACAATACAACACACCGAAATTAAATAAATATTGTAAATTTTTTATAGTTGTTAGGTAATTTAAAAAAATTATTTCCCCAAAAAGATTAAAAGATTCAGTGTGGTGTGTCAGTGGGTTGATTTAATTAACAGGGTAACCAAATCTGGCCCAAAATGTCCACAAATCACAGCATTTGACAACCAAGCTGGAACAGCGTACTCCTTAGAGACGCATTCGTTCATCTTCTTTCGGCGAGAGTATGTTGACTCTCTCACCACTACGAGACCTTCTCATTAGACTGATCACATCAGATTTCGCTTCGCTTCAAGAGAACAATGCAACAAATGAGCAATATCATTAAAAGAAAGTTTTTTCCTGATTTTAAATCAAATCTGTGATCAAGGTCCTGGTATAGATACTTGCGTTCAATCGTATACGTATTTTTATTTCCTTGAGAATATTGCTTAGAAAAAAGACCAAGGCTGTTAAGTTCAGTAACAGAAGTTAAAAAGACAATTTTTTTATAAAACAACTCTTATTTTGCTTGCTTGAATAAATAGAACAATTAACAAGTTCACTTAGTGTTCATGGTACGAACAAGAGAAACTTTAAATGTAATTTGTGAACTTCTTTCAGTAATTTATATTAGAGACTTTGGACAGAAAAATTAGTAACAGTTTAGGCATAAGTAAAAGATAGGGTTAAGAGTTTATATCAAAGACTTAAAGAGATTGAATAGTATTATTTAGTAACATTGTTAGATATATGAATGCTACGTGTAATATATTTGTATGTATGTTTTGCAGGAAGTCCTTCATAAATTTATTTTTGTATAATATATGTACATATGTAATATCAGCACCAATATTCAACAGAATATTATAAATGGAATATTCATAACATTTACGATTTATTTTAGACTGTAAAGTACACTTTCCTAGAGTCCCACGATCATGGGCCTGTTTTTTAAAAGTACATAGAATGGCACCCAATAAGTTTCAATAATGTTCTTTTTAAATACAAATTCAGTAAATTTAATAATTGTTAAGTAAAAACTTTTTATATCCACAAGTAGCGAGAGGTTACAGTTGGCTTGTCAACGTAAGACAAGGTTGAAATAACTTCAAAATCGAAAAAAAAAAATGGAATGTTTTGAAAGAGCTCCTCCATAAATTCACCTGTGCTGTAGAAAAAAAAACCAGCACTGTGCTGAAAAATTGTAGTTTCTTCACCTAATACAAGTGCTACAACAGCTTGTATAAGATTAGGATAAGCTCGAACATAGAAAGTATCTACCACACACACTTCCTCTTGGAGTACATGTTATTCATTGAAACTGGGACCTATGATCTGGTTTCTCTGTCATTAAAACAACTTTTGTTTATTTCTCTGACTTTCCTATGTTTTCCCCTTAACTTTGCAAGTGGTAGAGACCACGTTGAGCTATGAACAAGACTTATTTATTGATTCTCTAGGTGTTTTCATATCTTTAGCTGTATCTGTAACAAAGTTTATTCTATTTGTATCTAAAATATATTAGAATTGGGTTTGCTTTAACAATAATAGTATTCAAATATTAGGATTACAGAAAAACTTACTTCGCTTGTAGCTAGCTGATGAATAATTCTAATAACCGTTCGTGATACATGAGGACTAGATCGAGGAGTCATCTGTGCACACAGTCGAGGAATATGTCCCATTGCTGGTACTTGGTCAGCCAAATTAGGATGAGCTTGAAGGAGATTTAGTAAAGCTGTTATAACCAGTTCCAATAGTTCATACTGTGAAGATAAATATTTGGAATTACTGTAACTTGTATATTGCAATATTCACAATTTTTAAGTGGTGTTAATGCAGTTTACTTAATAAAAGAAGTAAATAGTATATTCTATAATGGAGCAGCTACTGAGTAATTTTCATCTGGCAAAGTTTCTGGTACTAATGCTTGAAATATCATAAAAAGAGTTACTAAGATCATTTGAAAAATATACACAATATGCAAATCATGAACATAAGGATATTTTGGATTGGGCTCAGATTGAAATTGTTAATAATTACATCTTTAATAGTCATTAAAATCAAACTGCTATCATTAAAATCCTCCATTTTAACAGGTTGTAAATCAGTTATGTGTTTGGCACTATTTTATCACAACCACATATCATATTCTAAAAAATGGGATAACTACCATAAATTTGTCAATGTTAACTACCTGTTGTAATGATGGTCTTCCCAAATGGATTTTGTGTAAAGCAAAATAGGAAGTATACACCGATGATTCAAGTCACTTAATATTAATATTAATGAAACAATACAGTCTTTTACAACTGAACTTCTTACAGCAATGGACAAAAATGTTCCGAAAAAGTTAACAAGACCACTACATCCCTGGTGGAACGATGAGTGTAGTAACACTATCCATTTTCATCATAAAGCTTTAAAAGAGAAAGGAAGAAAATAACATAAAATAAAGACCCCTAGTCCTTGTATACCCTAATAGTGTCACGTTAAGAAAAGAACAAGAACTGGTCAAGAGAAACCCAATAGAAAATATGAAAGAGACGAATCTAATCAAAGATTACTTGGAAAAAGGTCTAGATCCAGCTAAGTTCCCTCTGGATCCAAACCTGTACTCATTATAAGTGAGCCCCAGAGGGTGATTTGGCGATTAAAGTTTCCATAATTATTATCATTTCAAAATAATGATTATTACAGTACACTTATTTTATATCTTATAATGAGATTAAACAAAAACAAAAGTTTGAAAATGTATATAGTTAGTTCTTATAATTAATTTTATAGGTAAAGTAATTGGTATGGTTGGTTTACTTCAGCTATAAATAATCTGGCACAATGGAAAAAAAAAAAAACCGGTTGGGATGTGTTTAGAACACATAAATTAAGATATTAACCAACTATCATGATATGAATACATATTTTATAAACTGTTATCATCCATTTTCGGCAGGACCGACACAATGACAAAAGCTAAGCGAGTAGAGACACTTCAATATACAAACATCTACGAGGCTTGATAGACCTAGTCGACATCAAATAAGTAGTGATATACACAATCACGTATACCCAACACCATCATAGAATTTAATTCAAGCAGATCCTATTTAGGTTTAAAATTTAAGACTTCATGGTCTAAAATTTTATTTTGATTTCAACTTTGCAATTTATTATGAAAGAAATTTGAAAGTTGTAAGTTGCTCCTCGGCTTTGTCGTTTATCTGTGGTTTAAATATGTTATTTTAAATCTTTCCTTACTGAGTTGCCAAGTCCTTATCTATGTACTTTTGTTCACTAACAATTCATATTTTTTTTATTTTGCTTCTTGTCTTTTTACACAACTCTTTACAGTTTTTGTCGACTTTACTCGATGCCACCAAAATGCTCTGAAAGTGCTACTGTCGACCATAGTAGACAAGCAATTCATGTCCGATTTTAATATGTTAAATGTCGACTAAAGTGGTCGGTTTGTGCTGCTATCTATTGAGACAACATTCAACTAATATTCTAAGCATCTGTGAGTACACTATTCTTCACGAATCTTTTTTTACGACGAAATTATATGAGCCATGTCACCCAGCTAAGAAGTTGTTTATTTTTAGGGTAGCCTTTTACGGTGATTTTTATGTACGCTAATGTTTATGAATAAAGTTTTTGTTTTTGTTTTGAATTATAGCAACTGTAAATGAAAGTGAAGTTAATTTGTTATTACTTGAGGACTCAAATAATTTATTATTTGGTTTAAAAGATGTGTTGTCTGTTCAACCCACAAAATACAAAATAAGAAAATCATCAAATTACCAGTGATGTAGGATTATGTGTTGTTCCGTGCTTTAGACAATACGTTATCCCAAAAACTTTAAATTAAAACATGTAATGTACATAGTATAGAATATTGTAAATAGTATAGGACTTTGTGAATAACTATATACATATATATACAAGTGCAGTCTGGCTGAATATTTTAGAAAATATTAAACTAAGTTCGCTGGAAAACTGGACCTAACCTTACCAAAAGATTCAGCATAAAAAGTAAGTATACAATAAATATTTACTAAAAAAAATATTTTTTTTTACTAATATAAATGAAGTATAAAAAACATGTATTTTTAATTGGGCGAAATAAAAATGAGCATTTTGTCATCAAAAATTGGTAAATTTAATGAAAAGTTAAGAGATTAACATTATATCCAAATACACTTCTGTCAATGTTCAGTATATCTACAGTTTTTAAATTTCCGCTCCAATATTATTTTTATGAAGCTGTTTCAACCGGAATTCTGAGAACTCCAGCTGTTTTGGGGTTTCCTTTGTCTCTTATCAATCAGTCCAAGTTTCAACCTCAAACAGGTAACTGTGTTTCTTCCTAAATCCGCAGATACAAATCCTTTTTTTCTCTTTTTCTCTTTTTATTATATACGCATTTCGGCCAACAACTTAATTAATTGTGACTCATAAACAATTGTCATGTTTAATATTAAGAAGTCAAGTGTTTTGTTATGTGTTTTTACGATTTACAATTGTATTTAGTTTGTGCGTTTATAGCAGCTGTTCTCGCGTGTGCACACGGGCATTCTTGACGACAGAACATTACCAAGAAAGGAACGCCGCCTCTACAAGGTACTGTGACATTAATTCTTAGCTAAACATGACAGCAAAATTAATCAAAAACCATTTTATTAGTTGGTAATAATTTCTAAAATGTCAATTAACCATTTCATGTCTTTTTTATTTTTGTCTACTTCCCAATCTAAATTAAATTACTAAACCATTCACTTTTACCACAGTCGTTAAACCAACCGCAATATCAAACAGTCATGTTGAGTCTAACTTCGACTTAAGGACACATACCTACCTTACCCTACAGGAGACTTCTTTCAACTGACTACCAAGCAATGCACTCTATCCCTCCCGCTCCAAACATTTTTCAGAATTGTTCTGTTTATTTGCATATTTGGAACATCGTATGATCATTCCTATTTCCTTATTTGGAGATCATATGATTAACACACCTGTCTCCTTGCTTCTAGAATGTTCTTCCTTAATATACGACAATAAACTGTTTATTTAAGTTCACTTTTCATTTATTTATTCCTTAATCCTAATAATTTTTATTTACACATACTATTTTTTATTACTAGATTTGAATTAAATTATTATTTATTGGTTGGAAGATATCCCATGCTTACAAAGTTTGTACTATTCCATACAGAATCAGAATCTGTTCATGTTGACAATTTTAGATATTAAGTTTAACACTTTGAAGCCTAACTCTCTAACGCGCTGCTTTCCTACTATGCCTGGGGGTTTTGGACATGTTTTTAAAAAATTGTGGTATTTGTTATATTTATCGTATATGTTAAACCTAAAGAAATTACCTTTTTAAATATATATACATGTAATAGATATTTTACTCACGGTCAACACTCCTTAGTCTTGAAAAAGGGTAAAATACACACACAAATAAAAATAGCTACACAGCACTTCACTAAACATAATTGGCCTTTGTATGATACAGTTTGAAACATTCAGGTACACAAAGGGGTACTGAACATTCTGGGTTCACCATAACTCAAAAAGTATTTAGTATTCAAGAAAAACAACAAACAAACATAACGAATCTTGGTTACTCAGTCACTAACTTTGAACTAAACAAACGTCTGCTGCTACGTTCCTCATAGACATGTTACGTTGCCTAGCATCAGCTTTATAATATTTATATTTAGTCCATATCAACAGCACAGACTATTTGAAAATCAAAGACATGCAAAAATAAATAACCAATTAGCTAAGCAAAAGTGCCGAAACCCGATCATATGCCGACATCGCGATCGTATAGAATTATTTAGCGCAGCCTGATGTATACTCGGGCTTCGGCGGCGAGCGCTGTCGCACTGCCCGACCTATACTCGGGCTTAGGCTTCAAAGTATTAATTATTGCAAAACTATGGACAAAAAGATTTTATAGAGCCTATTATGGACAAAAAGATTTTAAAAAGTCAGACATTTTGTAACGATTTTACTGGTTAACAATTTGTCAAAGATAATGCAAATTTGAGCATTCAGACAAAACTGTGACTACCAGAGTGTTCACACGCACCCACACAAATAATTATATATACGAATTTAAAAATTAAAGTATTTTAATGTAATGTAAGTATTTTAAATGTTAGGATTGGTTTACATTTCATGATCCTTTTCCTTACCGTCATGGTAACTGCAACAGCTTAATTTCCTAAGATTATTAAACATTCATGTTCTAACATTAAAAAATGATAACTAGAAATTCATGCAATGAATATGTTTTAAAGAAGTATAATCCAATAAATTTTAAAACAAAACGAGCTCAGAGTTGAGATTTTTCATTTCTAAACAAACTCAAATTACTTACATTGGGAGGATCTTTGCTGTTGACTTTGATGGATGTATCCAAAAGTTCTGAAAGGAATTCTCTTGGTTTTCGTAAAACCCAACCCGGATTGTTATTAAACAACCGGAGATAAACACCTCCTACTACAATTTCTTTACTTTGAGCACCTAATACACTGGTCTCTGGCAGCTTAAGCACAACATTTGGGTTAACTTTTTGTGCAGCATAATGTCTGAAAAATAGAAGATTTTTGTTACTGTCAGAAAGAGGGATACTGTAAAAAATATTCATAGCATTTCATACGGAAAATGAGAAACTATGTTTCATGATTTGTATGTATGCGTGCACAAATTTGATACTATAATTTATTATAATTTCATTAAGATATATTAAAAATCAACCCACTTCTCCGAGACATCGTGATATTGGTGCTTCATGGTTGGAAACTTTCTGACTAAGAAGAAAAAGAAGATCAAGATATGTTGGTTACAATATATAATATATATATACTTACTATAGAAGATAACATTATGATTGTTGTCAGTAATGGTGGTGTTTTGACTCTTAGTTACCTTTCTAACTACATAGATACATTTAACTGTATTCATAAAAATTTTGTAACTAAATTTAAGTTGAGTTTAGTTCCAAACTATTTAGTCTTGGATTAAGCTTGGTAATAGCAAAGGATTAACTACCGTATTCACAAACCAAAACTAGTGTGATAGGTGTTAGAGACAATCATGCCAGAAACATTGGTGGAACACTTATTGACAATTTTATTATTAGATCCTCTATCTACGATAGCCCGAAAAGCTCAAAAGTTTGCTAGAGACTTCAATGAAGATGACCTTTTAGTTCTGTTTGGAGGTGCAAATGATGTTATAACTGGTAAAAACTAGGATAAGACAATTATGGAATCTATGAATGGTGATTTACCACTCTTTTTTAAAGCTAATGTCACAATACCTAGCCCTCCTAATAGTACATTGAGGAAACATTTAGTGAATAAGCCAAACCATATTATCCATAAATTAATAAATACTAGTTCCAACAAAAAAATCTTTAACTTAATAAATTAGTATGCATTAACTTTATAAATAGCAGAGTTTTACTTTCCATTTTAACCATAGTGGACATTTTAATAAGGAAGGGAAAACAGCATTCTGTAATAGATTAGCTGAACAGATTTGCAGCAAAGTAAAATGGAAAAAAAACAAAACAAATGGAGTTCTTGAGATGTGGCTACAAACTGTAAAGTCTACAAATACCGAAAATACTAAGGAAAATTGCATTAAGAAGACTATCACCCTTGATGGCTAGCAACTGGGAGTATTTGTTCTGTCGATGAAGGGTTTTCTAAGTCGGTTCAAAAGGAACTCCAAAGAAGTATCTGCCATTGTCCATTCACCTCATTCACGAATGTTATTTCTGAGTAATATCATCCAGAGAGGTCGCTCTGGGCCTATTGATATCAGATAACGGTTCTTCTCCACTTGGTCAGACTATTGTATCAACTATTGTAAATGTTGATAGTAAACTACTAATGGTAGTTCTAATTATGTTTCTTTTTAAGGGAATTAAAAAACCCCGTATTGTTTTTTCACTTTAATCATAAGGAAGAAGTTAGTTAAGAGAGCTAGAGATCATAATGGATTACTCTAAATGTGACGTAGTTTTGCTTAAATTACCACTGATTACTGAATGACGAAGTACAATCTTACTATAACTTAGTACAACTAAGTTACTAGCTATTGTAGATCGAATAAGATGTGTAGAGGAGTCACTATTTTGGCTATGAATAGGCTAAGGTTATTATGTAAAGAAATAGATGTTAATTATACTTATTGTAACAATATCAAACTAATCATTTACAATTAATTATGATTAATGATATCAAAAGATAAATAGTTAATTAATTCATGTACAAAATAAAAATAATAATAACAATAGTTAAAAAGCAATTCATATTGGAGAAAATGTAATGATGCCAGGTGCAGCTTGGGAAGATTGGAATGTAAAGGTACCAAGGGGAGTGTACAAGGGAAACAAAAGAAAACGGGACTTTAGCCTTGAAGGAGCAAACGAGCCTACACACTTAAAAAAAAACAAATAATAGGATAATTGGCCAAGGACAGATGGGAATAAAATTTGTATAAAAAAAGGAGAAAACAAGGGGGAAGTTAGCGTCCCTAACTGTACTTCAGAAAGGAAAGATTCCAACTGTTTCGAAAAATAACGGTTTGCAGAATGTAGGTCGACCAATGAGATGAGATCCCACTTTTAAAAATCAACGGGCAGATTTTGAAAACCGCCACTTAAGGGGCAGAAACTATGTTTTAAAAAGAATTAGAAGATTTGAACGAATTAACGAAGAATACGCCAACTCAAGTTTCAAGAGAGGGGATAATATTCGGTAAGAACCAAAATTGGAAAAGAAAGTTAGTCGAGGAATGAGAGCGGAGGACTGTTAGTCGTCAAAGACTGTGGACCCAAGAGGCGAGTCGTCTCTGCGTCACCTTGTTAAAGGAGTTTTTGTTTTAAGTCGAGTAGAAAGATAAAGTCTTAAACTGTTTGTTGACCAGAAAAGTTGGGCGTCTCTGAGTTCGTTAGCTGAAAGTCAATCAGCACAAAATTTAGTATCAACAAGAAGTTAGTATTTCGTCGTCAGGAAGGAAGGCTATCAATTGCAGCTAGGACCATCCGTCACCCAAGGAGTTCAATAAGGAATTTGTGAGTGCTTCGTTTTGTTAGTGAAAAGAAAATCCGGTGAAGTGATAAAGCAGAGTCAGTGAAATTTATGAAAAATTAGCCAGTTAAAAAAGGAGTGAACCATTGATAAGTACAAAATTGTTAACCATTCTTTTATTATTAATCGTAAATTTCACTACAATTGAGCCATCAAAGAATTCCCCCTGAGAAATTAGAGTTAGTGCTATTAAAAAATTAAATTATTTTAAAAATAGAGCAAGCCGTGGCAATAAATTATAAGTTTAATGTTAAAGTTTTAAATTTGTTTTTTGTAAAAGAGCAAGCCGTGGCAATAAATGATATGTTCAAGGTTAAAGTTTTTTAAATTGTTTTGTAAAGAAAAATCAAAGCCGAGGCAATAAATTGTATGTTATATGTTTAAAGTTTTAAATTGTTTTTCTTTGTAAAAAAAAATCAAGGTTTCATTAGTCAAAACTAAAAAAAATATAATCTTGGTAGAATAAGTGTTGATGTCCAAAAAGGGATTTTAGAGAAAGTTTTGAATATTGTGTCAAATAAAAACTCATTGTAAGGAAATTAAAATTAGGTTAAGGAATGTGTGCAGAGTGAATACAGTATAGTTAAGAACATATTAGGTTAATAAAAGTAATTGTTTTTCTAATATCAAAATCTTGTATTAAAGCATTTTATTTGAAAGGTTAAAAGTTGTGTTTTGCGTTTTATTAAAGAGGAGCTAGTTGTATTTGTTATATATTTAACACACAATCGTAGAAGAGGTGATGTATAATATATATAGTGGAGCCTTTTGAGTGTGCAGTTATGCATGTACCTACTTATAAAATTATCATTGTCTCAATTTCATGTGTACAAAATGCTTATTTAGAGATTTTTATCCAATGTATTGAAAAGCTAATGCAGTTGTTTAAGAAGTACAAGGAAAGTAATATATTAATATTTCGAGATATTAACCATGATATAAGGGAGAGTTAACTAATAGAAATAGAATTTTTCTTGATAGTTTAGGAGCCCTTGATCTTTTTTTCCTTAAGGGGAGTTGAAGGGTCCATAAGAGCCCATGAATAGACTAATTACAGGTACACTTTTCTCAAAAACCCTTTGACCTAACAAAACCAAATACATAATACTAATGTACATACTAATGTACAAATGTACATAATACTAAGCCCCTGTAGAAGAATTATGCATCCAACTTTAAATCTTGTATCTATTTAAATTTTTTGATAGTTTTAATTTTTTAATCAAAATTTTTTATATAATGTTATCCCACCCCTCAATTAAATATAAACCAATTTTAAAATTTTTACTACAGTAGTTTACCTTCCCATACATGAGAATACAACATAAATTGCAAGTCGATAACTTAACTGGTTTATGAAATAAGTATACTGTACCTAAATATTCAAAATTTCAAATTACAGAAAACAATAAAATTAATAAAAAATAATGGTTACGATTGACTCAACATACATTAAAATGCTCCTGGCGCATATTCCAACTAATATATGGGATTGTTAATTTTTTTAGGAAAATATACTTCACAGTCACAAACAAACTATGCATAGTTTATAATATCCAAATTTATTAGGAATTTGTGAATTCCTCATCCATACTGCAATTATGCATAGAAAATAACACATATCATAAAACTACCATAATTAATTTCCAATTAACGGAAGTACTTCCTACAGACATGTAATACTTATAACTAAATAAATTTCCGGGTATGGTAATACTCCTGAAATACATATACATACACATATATATTCTAAAATATATACATATAGTGATATAATTAATAAAAAGGGGATCACAGTTGATGACGGGTTTTATGTTATAAGTTCAATTCACAGAATATAGTGTCTATTAGTTTATATTTTCAATAACGTTCAAATACAAATTTTAATCAATGAATAATTTTTTCAAATATTATATAATAGTTTCTTGATCTCAACTTATAGTTTTTTTAGTAATGTTTAACGGTATTCCAGATTAGTGAATACTTTTTACAAATATTAAATAATAGTTCTTGTCTAATATGAAATTACAAGCAAAGAAGGTCAGTTTGTAATGTTCAACTTTATGCGATGAATATATTTATTTCAATTTCAATATATTATAAATGTTAAAATAACTGGTGCGCTTTATACCAGGGATACTTAACACTGCTTCTATCTAAAATCAACTATAAAACTGTTTTGAAACGCTCATTTGATGGGTTGCTCTTGTAGATTTTTGTACTATTGTGGTAAATGAGAAGATCTCGTGATGGCGAGAGAGCCAAAAGAGGACAACTCTTGCCAGATGTAGATGAGTGAATGAGCTCCTAAAATAGTACACTGTTTCCTTCTAGTTCAAGAAATATTACTATTGGTGGGAATCCTATGCCAATCAGAACCAATCTGACGAAATATATTGGCGCACAACACTGTACTGAATTTACTTGGGACTTGTCTAATCATTTATTATTTTATATTAGATTTTGTATGGATAGGAGACACAGGCTTACCTTGGAAAGTGGTCCTTGGCCACAAGTAAGAAAACACTCAAAAACACTAAAGTTCTGAAGTATTTGATAGGTGAGGGTTTATTTTTAAGGTATTTTGTAAAATCATGTAACAAGAGATCTTTTTCTAATAATGATTATGATATAGTTATTATGATAATTGAATAATAATATAGTCAATACTACATACATAACAATTTGCCTCCTCCGTCTACACTTGTAATATGTTTGAAAGGAATTTTTTTTCTTAACTCCTAGGCTTGTAACTTATCTAGGTTAGGCCAAATATAAATCATTCAAAAACTAGAACTTCACTCAAAAAAATAAACTTTAGAAATAAAAACACATATGTTGTAACTTGTATACACAATTTTTAATAAATAAATAAAACAAATCTTCAGAATAACAGAAATATAATCCCAAATCAATAAGCGCTACGCCTTTACATGTCACTTTAGTACACAAACATCGCTATCTTCTGAGTAAAAAACAAGAATCTAAAACTAACTGTAGGATATAGCAAGTAATACCAACTTGTAGAATGAAATCTCCTCTACAACATACTGTAAAGCTCGGTTACAAAATATCGATTGAATAATCGATTATCTTATTTAGTAAACTGCACTGAATGCCAAGTGAAATTCGTTCCGTTTGGTACTACTTTGGTTAGATAGAAATATCTCGCGATCTATGACACATAGAACAATTTGTAAACCACAGATCGAAAGAGAAAGATGTGATCTACAGAACAGTGTTTTGGTCAACCTGTTTGACAGAAAAATAGATTTGTGAACATATGAGAAAAAATGGCGTCATTTCTACTTACAACCGCACAGTTCAAATCTTGATTTTACGCATAAAAATATGCAAACTTTACCAATTTTTTAAATATTATTTATAACGTTTTGTGGTATTTTTTTTGCATGATTATGCATCTACGGAACATTAGCTTTCCAACGGTATTTTATTTATTGTGATAGGTCGATTCTAAGTGGGTGAAATGATGAATTGCAAAATACGTGTTTCCCGGTCGTTAGACTAAACCATACATTTAAAATCGACCCGCCCGGGTTGAGTAACATTTGGAGGGTTAAACCAAGTTTAGCTAATCTAGTACCAAGGAATGTTTAACAAAACAGAGTTTAGCTTAAAACTGCTTCCTGAATATTGTTTTTTTGGAGACTAAGAAAAAGTTATCAGCTGATCGCTTAAACATGGTTTAGTGGGAATCAAAATGTTTATGAATATAATTGTAAATAAACAAAGTCAGTATTGTGCTTTGTAAAGAACCTTTTTACATATGTATGTAAGTGTTCCTCAGCGTCGTCATATAGCTGATTGATATGTTTTGGGTAGACAGCATCTTCGTTATAGGATCTACTCAAAATACATCAAGCAGTTACAAGACACAGTTAAGGAAAGCAGATGCATACACTCACAAATTTATATAAATAATTGTAGCTAAAAGAAAAGAGAAGTTTCTAACAACTAGAACCTTGTTATTATAAGACAAGCTCAAAATATATTTATACAAAAAGTTAAGGATATTTTATATTTCATTGATATTTTATGATACCAATAATTAAATCAATGTGATGAAATTCATTACTAAATCAGTCAACAGTTACTGAATAACTTTAAAGATAATATATCATCATAAAAGAAGTTGAATTAACTGAGAATAAATATTGAAGAAACTGTTAAAAGAAAATCAATAATAAGACTAAATGAGTTTACCTTTTTGTGAGATTTGAAACGGCAACAGACACTTGCTTTCGGGATTCTTCATCCCATACTAGTTCAGGATTTTCTTGGTTAGTTTCCAACAGTTGTACAGAGCCTGAAGGAGACTCTCTAAGAGCATCGCAAATAGCTGAAGGTAAGAACTGGCCTAAAGCAAGACGTACACGAGGTCCAGACAATTTATCAGCACACAAACGCCCCAATAACTCGGCTGCTTTTACTCTCACCTCAAGTACATTGGAGTTGAATAGCAAATTTAATAAGTATATAAAACCACCTGTTAATTCAAATATTAAATACAATAGTTTTAAAAATTGATCATAGAGACATATTATATACTTGTTTTAACAACAATATGTAATTTTATATAACCTAACATTGAGCCAAGAGCATGCGTTTACTATCAAAATGTAGAACTGTAGGGAAGATAAAGCACTACATGCATCCGAACAACAATAACAAGGCAGTAAACGTGTTAACTCACTGGAAAATTATAACTCTGCCTACTGCCTTTACTAACTATCCTCATATCAATGAATGTGAAAAATAGTTTTATCAATTAGTATAAAGAATATCGATCTGTTTTTTTCTTGTAAAACCCTTCTTTTCTTGCATTGTAAAAAAAAAAAAAAAATATTGATCTGCTTTTTTTTCTAAAACCTTTCTTTTCTTGCATTGTAAACAATAGTCAAAATTTTAATTTCTATTAACTCCATTAAAGTAGAATTAAATTTTTTCAATCAGCACAAAATCAATTGAGAATCAAAATTGATGATAAATTATTGATACATATTTGTTATCCCCATTCCGACTATTGATTAATACTAAATATATTAACATGAATTACCATCAACAATATTCAATATTATTTTCTTTTTAATATCGCACTACGGCTGTTTCGGCTATTCCGCCATTAACGAGTGCTTGTTGTGTTGTCATAAGTCATATTAATATATTTAGATAAATTATTGTACAATTCAATAACTTTTACATAAACTGATGTTAGTTATCATTTTCCTAAATTATATGATAGTGCTTCTCTTTCTGTTTTAGCCGAATCATCCTTATATATTTTTTTAAGTACTTAAAGCAACAAATAAGTAGTTGCCACCTTGAAAGATATATTCTGTGGATTCGTCCGAACTAATAACCAGATTTGGAAAAATTCTCGGAAGTTCTAAGAAAAGAACTACAGATTTTCAAACTCTACAACATTTTTTTTGTAGAGACTGAAATTGGTCTAAAATCAAAATTTCATTTAAAATAAATAATAAAAACCGTAATATTAGAAAATAATTTGTAATATAGGTTTTTCAAGGACAAGCTAAGTTTTAACGTCAAAAAAAGGAGAATAAAAATAAAACACAATTATATAGCACGTTTAATAAATCCACATTTTCTTTAATGTCTATTGAACTTAATAAAATTGTAAAAAGAGCTTGAACCCTTTTTAAAAGAGAATGTCATGTCTGGACATATTATTAGTTCAGCTAAAAGTATGAAGTAATTTATGGCTAAATATTTAGTATCATTAACTCCAATCCAGCAAATGTCTGTACCTCAGCATATGCAGCAAGACACAACTTTATTAGCTGTCTATGATATAACTAACAATTTTTGTAAGTAATACATAATTGACGTTTATAACCTATTTAATGACTATTGGTTTAGTTTAGGATCCTTTTTTTAAATTGACATTAAAGTTATCAAATAGGTCATATAAATGAATTAAAAAAAAAAAAAGAAATAAAATTGAGCTAAGGCTTATTAATAAATTACTATACTCTAATATAGTTGTTACACAAGTCAGCATGCAGAAAATAACATTTGCCAATATTTTAGAATTTTTATTTCTTTAAAAATGTTTTCAATTATTTAAATTTGAGATTGTTTTGGATAATCAGGTTTCTACTGCAAGTGTATTAAGTAAACTGTAGTTATTAGGCCCATAGCAAAAAATATATTGTAACACTGCTCTTGGAAGAAATTATAATATAATTTAGGCCAGTAAAGGTTCCAAAGTTAACTAGTTACATGAAAATACTAAATATCATTAGCTTTAATAAAAATATACCTTTTGCTAGGAGGTCCTTAACGATAACAGGAGATGTTGTGAGAGCATGCAGTACATTGAGGGTTACCAATTGCTGATCTGTTAAAGTGTGAAGAACAAGCAATACATGGATCAAAACACTAGATGCTCCAATATCATTAATACATTCTTGGTTCCTAGTTACAGAGACAATTACACTTAAGATGGAACTCTGAATTGGTTGACAACGTTCCAAACTTAGGAGAGGAAACAGCAAGTGAAAATGTCCAATGCATTGCATTTCCAGACCTACAACGTAATATATACAATAAATTAGTAAAAATAATAACCAATTTATATGATCAAGATAAAATCACCTTTTTCTAAATATAGTAAGTAATTATAACAAACTTACCTGGATTTGCATTGATGACATTAGAAAGAGCATGTAATGCCATAATAACACAACTAAGGCGGTTTGGATCACTTGGTATATCTTCATTTGGTTGAGGTTGTTGTTCTTTTATGTAATCTAACAAATCTAGTAAAAACCCTTTGGCATTCTGAAACAATTATAATTAAAAATAATTACAAAAAATAAATAATTTCCGTATTAAAGAAATTTATAAACAAAAATTACATATATATTTTTAAAGTAGTTTCTTAAATAAACATCTTCATTACCTACATTTAGGTACCATCATATCAGAGATATAAAGTGAGTGTCACTTTAGTGAGATTTCTCTGAGCAAACTTTATTTATATTATACCATAATGTTTTGTGATAGTAGTACCTATGAATTGTATATCGTTTTAAAACTTTTATTTACTTCTTACATTTAAAAAAATCCAGACTAGCGAATTATTTAAAAAAAAAATAGTTAAATTGTGAATATGGGATCTGGAGTGCTTGGTATTTCTGTGCTCATTCCTCCCAAATAAAAGAGTTATATTACAAAATATTTTTCAGAATATTCAATACCTTTAAAATAAATTCGATCTTATCAACATTTTACTTTATTTTTTTATGAGGAGAGGTTGTGTGTATATCGGAGGATCTGCCATTCCAGTTGGAGACTACTCAGTTGCTTCCAGTTTTAGTAGACAAAACCACAAAGTTTCTGGTGTGTGTAGGAAGGTCAAGCAAGACCTCCAATGTAACCTCAAGATACTGAGAAGTTTTGTATTGAAAAAGGACTGTGAAATCACAGCATGTACAATAATTATGTACAGAATTGTAAACTAAAAGTCATTACCCCCATATTATAGGTCCCCATCCAGTATGTTAGATGTTCTTTTCAATACTCTTGAAGCTGCATTAACTGAATTAATAAAAGACAGAGACTAGTTTATTTTATGTGGAAATTTAAAATATCAGTTGTTTAAAACTAAATAATAGTTCCTGTAGATACTCAGAACTTTCTAAAATTGTTTAACTTGAAAACTGTTATATATTTTGGGGCCTACAAGGATAATATCTACTTGTAGCACATCTTACTTCCATATTAAAAATAAAAATGTAAATGCTGAACTAATACAGAGCACCTAAGTTGACAATTATGGAATTATGCTCACTGGAAAGATTGGTACCAAAGAGTACTAAATTTTTATGTGTCAAAAAGTTTTACACAGTCCAACTGTGGTATAAATTCAAAATAGAACCATTTTTTAAAAATAGTAGATTATTGTCTAAATTATGAATTCCCTTCAAGAAAAAAGAAAATGAAAAAGTCAAAGATTTCATTCAATCTAAGAATGAGAATTTCTAGATAAAAACTAAAGTAGAAATACATGCATAAAAGTCATCTAATGTTGGAAGCAACTAAAAAACTATAGAAACAATTATATTCAAAGAGTTGATAATAAAACCCAAGCAATTTGGAAATCAATAAATGGATGATTTATATTTAATTAATTCAATAAAAGGGAAAGATGAATTACTAATTAAATTTAATAACATATCAATACATGGACCAAATAAAATACCTAATGTGATCAACTTTTATTTCGCTACAAACAGCAGTGTCATGTAAAATAAACCTTGGTTTCTTCAAAGTGAAAATGTGAAATCAGTTCTTTCACCTATATTTTTGAAACCACAAATGAAAAAGAAATTGAATATATTATTACAAACTTAAAACTGATTTAAATTGGTAATTTTCTTAAACTTAAGAAACAGCCCATTGTGGGATAGTTAAGGATTAATTATTTTGATAAGGTTTTGGCAAAAATTATATCTTTCCCTCAAAGTGTGCTATAATATATTATTTTGTTAATATATTGAATAATTAGTAGTTTAAATGATCAAGGAATTAATTAATTTCCTGATATTTTGATAAAAAAATCAATTTCTACCAAAGTGTGCTAGGACCCATATTATTATCTACTTCCCTGTGGTTTATCTTTTTATATCTATACTATTATATACAAATCTAATGGTGTCTGTGTGCGTGTTACTCAATCATGTAAAAACTACTGGACCCATTGACCTGAAATTGTACATGGACATTCTTAGGGTCCGTAGTTAACACATAGGCATATTTTATTTAGAAATTCCATCAGGGCACCTCCCCACTGGCCTTGAAAACTCCCTTAACACTCAATACAAATATACGTCAACCCCGTATGAAGGACGGGTACTCTGCTAGTATGTTATAAATGCTTGATGTAAACATAATAAATACTGTTTTGATAACAGTCAGTAAAAAATTCACAACTGAAGATAGTAGTCCCCCCCCTCCCACTTGTAATGTTCTCTTAACCCTCGAACTGGTGTTTGACTCGGTAACGGGTCGAAGACTGACGGTTGGTTTAGTTAAAACACGTATTTTGCAATTCAACATTTCACCCACTTACAACATTTCGTCCTATCGCAATAAATGAAATACTGTTGGAAAGCTAATGTTCCGTAGATGCATAATCATGCAAAAAAATAATAAAATAAAAAATCACAAAACATTATAAATAACATTCCAAAAATTGTTTAAAAGTTTGCATATTTTTGATATGTAATGTCAAAGATTTGCGCTGACAAGTTGTAAACAAAACTGACGTCATTTTTTTTTCTAATATTCCCAAATTGATATATCTGTCAAACAGATCGACCATAAAACTGTTCGATAGATCGCATCTTTCTCTTTCGATCTGTGCTTTCCAAATCTTTCTATCTATTATAGTTTTTATTATATAAAAATTTAACAAAATCAAGAATTTTAACTCATTTTTACACGCTAAAAATTACATTTTTTTTCAATTCAACTTTTATCCTAGTACATATTATTTTATCAAAATGTATAATATATTATTGTAAAGGTTATGTTTCAATCTTTCATAATCAAGTTTAGCAAAATCCATCACACTAAAAGTAAAAATCCCAGAACTCGATAAAGTTGCTGACTTTTCCACTAGATCGCCTCACTTGACGTGACAGCGTTTATATAGAAAAATGTGTACCGAGTATTCATATGATTTTACGAAATGGTAATACTTGTCCAAATGCCATAAGTTGACAATATTATATAGTATTTTTCTTTCTCTTTCAAACTACGAATTCGAAATTATCCTATGTTATATAGGTTACGAGTTATATCCATTCTACGAATTACTCCTCCGGTTTCCTCTTGTGAGTGTTTAGCCACTTTAGAATATTTCGATCTTAATTTTTATATAATCCTTCCGTTTTTTGTACTACTGTGAAGAGGAATATTGGATCTACAATTTGGTATATGAATCTAATGTAGAGCCACGAAATAACATAGGCAGTGGATAACCTAAAACCGAGTGATAACTAAGGAATATTCTCCATTGTGTGTTGTGTCGTGTGGTGAATAGAAAGTGAGTTTTTATTGAATATTGTGAAGTTATACTTTTATGAGAAATATATTTATTATAATTTGATTAGACAAATTATAATAAATGTGTTACTGTCTCTAGAGTGTACTTTTTTGAGTGAATTTTAATATGTTTAGTGTTTTTTTCTATGCCTACCACGTGCTATATGTACATTTTATATTAACTTTTTATTTTTATCTAATATAATGGCATCTAGAAATTTAGCTAGGTCTGACAACCTCGATGAGATTATAATGGACCCTGAGTTGTCAGACCTGGAAGGGCAATATGATGACATGCCAAGTTCTCCTCCAAGGACATATCACGAAATGAGGTCTCTTTCTTTTCAAGATGACCTGTCAGGGGAAGACTTCCTTGAAGACAGTGATTCTGAAGTAAGTTCTGAAGACACATCTCATGATATGTCTTTTGAGGATAATGTCGCCCAAATTATTGGTGTGGTAGGCTCTGCTGACGAAGAAGACTTTCTCGGCTTTGATCTGCCAGAAAATGTGGTAGGCCTACAGCAACGTACACAAACACAACTTGATACTGGTCTTCCTGGACCATCACACATTACACCTGCTCGTACAACACAAACAAAAAAAGTAGAGTCATACAAAAACGAACACAAACACCAGTGGTTACGGAACCACTGGTGTTTGTGTTCGTAAGGGCATATCCTCCAGAACAAGAGAGGGATATAGCGTCTAAATTTACAGTGACAAATGTAGGGCCTAGAAATACTCCAGTTGACTCACATCCGATTGCATTTCTTTATCTTTTTATGACAAATGCTATGTGGGCTCTTATGGTCGAGGAGACCAATAAGTTCGCACAAGCAGTGTTACGTCAAAAGCAAGATTCTGGAAATTTACAACAACATTCCAGAATCAATCTGAATTGACAGCGACTAGCTCGGCAACTTTACCCCCACACACACTAACAAAACTGCCAAAAGATTGCAAAAAAGTTTGTATAGTATGTAGTGAGGGTAACGTTAGCCATGTAAGGTCTCGATTCTGGTGTCCAGTGTGTGATACGGTGTACACCGGGATTGTTTACCTCAACCACTACTGGAGGTGTGGACGAAGGACTAATTTTGCAAGCCTTCCCAACCAGTAATGTTGGTTCGTGTTCTTCCGGACAGCTGCAGCGCTACAGGATATCTGGATGCCATTCAAAATGTAAGTACACAAAAAAAAAATTATTTTACCTTATTACATTATATTATTCATATATTTGGTTTTATATTATCATTTACATGTTGTATGTATGAATTTATCATTTACATGTTGTATGTAGGAATCTTTAAAAATAGACCTAACCTGTAGCTTGATAGAGATTTTCGACATTTTACATAAACATAGATAGTTCCTAATAAAAATTGTATAAATTGATTCACAACATTTATTCACAACTGTATTGCAAAACTTTGTATATTTTGAAAAAATTCTAAAAAATTTTTTATATGGTTTATATACCTCTATCTGTGGAATTTTGCCTCTGTTACAGGGTAATTTTGTTGATTCTGTACATACTAACTCCAAAATGTTTCTATCTAAATTTTTTTGCATTACACACATAAAATCTATGTATCTTTCTGAGAACATAGGTAATAAAAACTTGGGTATCGAATAATAATTATATTTTTGATGATTTTTTCAAATTAGGCCTAACATTTTACCTATTTTTGTAATTTTTTAAATTTTTATAATGAAAATGTTACCAATTATTATTTTTTTCCCTAAATATATTCACAAATATTATACAAAACTTTTGTATATCTTGAAAAAAAGTGGTAAGCTATTGATTTTGGATGATACAGATTTTTCTGAAAAATGTTAACTTCATTTTTTAACACCTAACATACTTACTCCAAAAATGTATCATATACAGTACAACCTCGTTAAGTCGGACCAGCCGGGACCGCGGCCGATCCGACATAACAAAAATCCGTGTTAATCAGAGGAAGAGAAGAAAAAAAAGAAGAAAATATAATACTGTACTACAATAATTTCCTTTATTACGGAGAAAAACACTTAAAAAATATTTACTCATCACAATAAAACAACAAGCACATCTGTGGACTGTACATGTATGTCTACTTTTTGGAGAATAAGCTTGTAAGTTTCTGTTGCGTCAGCTTCGAGTAACGTTTACGCGCATCCGTTTCAACATGAGCTCGGCCGGTGTAGTCTCGTTCTGATGATCAAAATACACTATCAATTCATCCAAGTGAGATGCTGCTTCTGCGTGATTGATGACTTCTGGTTCTCCAGTAAAGCGCGCCAATCACCTGGGTGACAATGACTCACCACGCAGGCATGCAGCACTACAGTTAGGCATCAGATGTACAGTCACAGCAAACAAACTCGGTTGCGTGAACTCGGCGGAAACACGATCATCGTGCAATACGCTACGATTATGTGATCATATAAACCAATAGCGCTACCAAAATGCATATTTTATATTAATTTATATTTATGTTTATTTATTGCAAACCGGTCCGGGTTACCCGGAGATTCGACTTAAAGGGGGCCGACTTAACGAGGTTGTACTAAATTTTTTATTTTATAATTTACATAGATAAATTCTACGCATCTTTCTGAAAAAAATGATATCCTATAAGTTAGGATTTGTATAAAAATAATATATTTTATTAATTTTTAAACAAATGAAGAAAACTAACATTGTTGGTTCTAGGGTTAACTTGACAATCTGATCCAATACCAAATGAAAAAAATCTTGCCCTGCACACCTCTAGTTTTATATACCATTTCCTTATACTATTTTGAATGTTCACTTCATCTCATTTAATAACTATAGTAATAATAATATTTACATAAAATATACCTGTATTGGAAAAGTTGGCTGACTGTTGTATACCCGAATGAATATATTTCCAATAATTAACTCCTTCGAATGGCTAGAGAATATGAACTCAACATTATCCAATTGCTGAAACTGATTTCGATTAGTGAATCTGTTTTCAAGGAAATCAAGAAGCTCTGCACGTGTTGAATTGTCCCAAAGCAGGTAAGGATTTTCAGTGTTGTTTGTCAGGTACTTTAGTAACTGTGACAATAAAAACTGTAGTTATCTTATGTTTATAATAATAAAGAGATGATATAATTAGAATCATTTTATAAAACCTTTTTTTAAAATATAATCACAATAATACCAATAAATGGTAAATGAAGGATACTTAAAACTGAAATTATGTCTATTATTATTTACTTCTTTGGCTTTACTGCATGTATATAAAAGTATAAAATGTGTATTTTCATTATTAATGACCATAGTTTAAAACTAGTGGTTCAATGGAAATTCACCATTAAATGTTTAACCAATATATTTTGTTTGTACTTAAATTCTATTGCAATTACTTTTTAACTTCTTTTTGCATGTTCTATAATTTTAATCCCATAGCTTACTTGATGTAATGTTCTTCTTTTGAAGATACATCTTAAGTCAAACAAATCTTTTTTTTTTTAAACAAAGTAAATATAAAACGGTTTGATTTGATTTCACTTTAATTTTGAATCACTAACACGTTGTTAACTATATGTAGTTTAACAAAACGTAATATATAAACCATTTTCTTTTAGGCCAACTTTATACAATCATTTCAATATTAAAACAAATAAATACCTTAAATAAATAAATAAAATAAAATAAATTACCTTTTCAGGTTGATTATCTGCAAACTGCTCAGCTAAGAATGGGGTTAGTAGTTTATCCAATATATGTCGAACAACTGGGTTATGTGGACTTTCTGCGTTTCCTTGTAAATATCCTCCCAGTTTGGCACAAGCATATACTGACAATTTTGCCAAACGGTTCAGTACTTCCTGTACAAACAGAATTTTTGTGTGTTTATGTATACAGTTTTAACTTTTAAAGTTTTAACTTTTATACTACTATAAGAAAGAAACAATATGAGTAAAAGTAAAACACATACTTACACACAAACAATATTCTTTATTGTTGTCCAGGATTAAGTTTTTAATCTTAGGATAGTATTACAAATAGAATCAAAAAACTTTTTTTTTTTACTTCGGAATAAGAGCAGGACTTTCGAAAATATCGGAATAGTTCTGGAACGGAAAAAAATATAACAGCATTTGTAGAAAAGATTTAGTTAAAAGTAATTTGCGAGAGCAAAAGGATCGTCTCAAAGGTTCATCAACTATACAATCAGTAATATTTTCTAAATGATATACTTTTTATTATTGATACAGAATAATACATAGTTTGTGTACATAATATTTCATTTTATTTTGTAGTGTGGTATGGTAAAAAACAGGTGATACATAACCTATATTACATTTTATCCACATCGTCTGAACTCTTGACTCACAATTTACCCCAGCGCAACATTGTCTTGATCCTTGCTCAGTAGGAATAATAAAATGTCCCAACTAGGTTACAGATTGATTTGTTTTTATTGGACCGGGTCTAAATTGTGGTATTCCGTAGCGTTTTAAGTTAGTTAGAACAATCTTCCGCTGGAATTCTTGCTGTGTGCATTTTTCGTTTGAAATTTTATATAATATCCAGGCATTTTGAACTACCGCATCTAGTAACCATGTGAAAATTGGCCACTACCACGTTTTACCTCTAATGGATATCCGATGTCAATTTACATTTCCATCACCTAGGTCAGTACCACCCATATTTTTGTTGTATACCTACTAAATTTGGTCTTGTAACACAATATGTTTTAATCTTTTTTTACCTTCTCACATTAGAAGTCGGATGGACACCATATGATGTTGAGGCTACTGTTATGACAGAATTATCCATTCAGCGGATATATTGTATGCCTTTATATTTGTCTAGCGTGGTTTCATAAAAGCCACAAACTTTTCTTTTTTTTTTGCAGTTAGAGGAATATTTTTTGGAAGTCGATTGTCTCTTATCGTTCCATTACATTTTAACTACTCTCTTTTAAAAACCGAAGCAAATTTTAATAAACCTTAAAACACCCGATAGATTATTCTCCTAGGGTTAGTAGGTCTATTATTGTTTTAATTTATTAGCCAATAATATTTATATATTTTAAGAATACTGAGTTTTAATTTCACTTGCATTAAACTTCTCAGCTTCTGGAATGTATTTTGGAAATATTTCTAAATTCCAAAATATATTCTAAACATTATGAAAATGTTTTTTTACTAATTTTTATGAAACTTACATACATGTTTTAAGGCGCTAGGTTAAAATTTAACATCAGATAATTACATTTGTAATTGAAAGTTATGTGGTTACCACATCTAGTATTTTATATGATATAGGTCCTATCAACAACTGTTTGAAACTGATCTGTATTTATGTTATTTGCTTTAAAAATGGAAAAAAAAAATTAAACAGAAGAAAAAGAATAATTTTTACATCGGTTGTTTTTTAAAAAGTTCATTACTAATTAATACCTTCCAATAATTTTTCCATATTTTCTTTTATTTTCCCCACCTCCAAGTTATTTCTTAAATTGTAAGGTTTTCAACAAAACTTACAAAGGAAACAAAACAAGTTTGACTGTAAATGCCTAACCTAGTATTGGGTATCCATCTAATAGACAGGAAGTGAGTGTGTATAAGTATTATTTTGATACATATACACAAATCTTCCACAACCTAACACTTGGACGATTGTTCTTATTATCATTTTTATACAAGGAAATAAGTGTGAACAATAATGGAACCAACCTTATTCTCACTTAACTGTATGGCAAATCTCTGATTATGAATTCAACTAAAAATCAATGTTTTATGAAAGATTACAGTTTTATCTTTCTCCTATAGTACAAATATAAAATAAGACGTTTACCTGAATGTTGGCTTCTTCTGATCTTTCAACACCACACTCTTCCAAAGTAAAGTCATAATAGAATAGGAATGACAATAGGTACCAAAGAATTCCTGCATGAAGTAGGGCATGTTGCAATCTGGAGTCAATGGCCAAAGAACTAATGCATTCAGCAGCAGCACAACACAACTTCGGCAAATTCTAAACAATTGGAAAAATAAATTAGGCCTAACCCTTCACAATTTTAGTATAGTGTACTGGTTAGTTGCCTGCTACAGGAATATTTTTATACTCATCATTCTTGTTTATAAATGTCTGAACAAGTTTTTTACTAATAGTAATATTAGTATGGGATTTAAATATTTTTTATTAAAATGATACAAAATGCTACATACAAAGTGAAAACAAAACATTTACTATACCGGTACTTGTAAAGACTATATTTATTATGTACACTAATCCTGATAATATATGGTGTATCAGTTAACAATGGACTCCTGCTGGACTATTGGTAGTCGACACCAAGACTATTGGTGGTCTTTGGCTCTATTGGCTTTTTGGATTTGTCAGTCGGCACCAATACATTACTGGACTTAGGCTCTGATCTTCACTACTTCTGTGCATAAATAATGTCAATTGCACTAAATAATAAGACGATAATCCACGACAGCGATAAGTATCTTATTAAAAAATAAACATATATTTTCTATAATATCAATCAACTGAAACCAAAACTAAGGATATAAATTTAATAAGATTATATTTAATATTAGTATTAACAGTGAAGTACATTAAGACTATATATATATATATATATATATATATATATATATATATATATATATATGAAAACACTTTTATTATAATGAACTTTCAAATAATATAGACTATAACAAAAGCCGGCACAACGCCTAGATCCGAGATTAAGACTTGGAAACAAACCACCAACATCAGCAAATTAGTATTTATACTCATAACCTTTCAAAATTCAACAATAAATATTCAGTTTATCGTAGTCCCAAAACTTCTACAAAATATTATTATTGGAAGTTTGAAATGAAAATATTGTTTATATATTAAATATGTGATGAAAATATTGTGAATTATATTAAACTTCAGAGACAAAAAATAGAAAATTGAAAGAAAAGGAAAGGAGATCGTTATATGGAGTTTTAAGTGGTAGCAAAACAAGGAATTGTTATTGCAATTCCAAATAGTAAAAGGGGAAAAACGATATTGCATAGAGTATGAAGGAATACTGAAGCCGGGCACAATGACGAATTACACTCAACAACCTATAACTGAAGCTCACAAAGTCAGGATTCATAGTGGAGATAGTTTTATAAAGATAAAATATATTATTGAAACCACCAAAGCTAAATCAGCAAACGGATATTTTAAAGATAATTTTCAAAATTTTAAAGGAGACGGGAACTTTAATACACATTAACACATTAAGAATACACTCAATCAAAATCCATGAACAAAAAGAACAATTATTCCAATTATTAACCCAATACTTACACATTTTTTTCAGATCAGCCTGGGAAATGCACAAAATACAAGTATGTAACAAAGATAGTTTCAAAAAGCCAAATTTACCCAGTTCCTTTACAATGGCAGGGAACAAAGTAGATAACAAAAATTAGTAGGATGGAGGCGAAGAATATAATTGAGAGAAGCGATAGCATATATATCAACCCGATAATCACTGTAATAAAGAAAGATAGAGACTTGAGACTTTGTCTAGATAAAAATCTCTGCATATAGCTTATGTAAATGTGGAAGTTTTAATTTTTAGAAAAGGCTATGATTAACACAAGTTAAAATGAAAATCCCCCCAAAACCGTTGGAAGATCAGAGACAGGCGCCAAACAGACATCCTTCAAAAAACTACTATTTTCGACTCGAGAAATAGTGGCTTTTTCTAGTATTAAATATAAAAATGTACTAATTTCACTTTATACTATTTTTATTGCAATAATATCATGAATAATAAGGAAATGCAACAAACTTGTTCAAGGTAAATTAGTTTTTCCACCACTGTATTATCACATATTTTAGTACATATATTATCTATGTCCAATGTTCTAAGCATAATTCAAGAAATTCAACGCTTGAATTCAAAAATGTCAAGGCTCTCTTTCATTGACAAATTAATTCTGCTTTAATATACTGTAGGTTATAAGCCACTGTATTAATTTCACATAAATTTGGTACGATTTAGATGTCCAATGTTCTAAGCAAAATTCAAGGAATTCAACGCTTGAATTCAAAAATTTCAAGGTTCTTGTTGACAAATTAATTCTGCTTTAATATACTACATGTAGGGTATATGTAGTATATTAAAAATCAAAGGCAAGATAAAAACATATATTTTTACAAAATTTTTATTCATTATAATTTTGTGTTTATTTTAATAATTTTTTAATGATTAGAGAAGTCATTATTTTTTATTTATAAAATAATACTTTTAGAAATGGCAATAAAAAATTTGTATTTAAAAAAATTAAAATAGAACATTTAATTTAGATTCAAAATGTATTCAGTTATATAATATATAGAAGAAAATAGTTTACAAGCAATACATTTCAACCGCAATTTTCATTTGATAAGTAGAATGGATGTATGTAAGAAAGAAAATTTGAAAAATTAAAATTAAAACATTCTATACTATTTAATTGTTGATTTCAAGAACATATGTTGTATAAAAAAGTTTAAAATGACAATTAAAAAGATTAAAAAAATCGGAAACCAAAATAATTTAGAAGAAAATGAGAGTTAAATAACACACAAAGTCAAAGTGTCAGTATGTAATGTTTGAATTTTTTTTATCGTTGATTACGTAATATTAAATAATACACATAATTTAACCCAACTTTAAACACATTTCCTAACACAAATGGCATTTGATGTTGCATATAAAAACAAAATGATGAAAAGGAAAGAGTGATTGAGCAAGTTATTGGATTGAATAGATTGTCCATCCCGCTTATTGGCAGAGGGGGGGGGGGGAGGGCTAAAGAAGAGTGATAAAGGAAGAGCATAAGATAACAAAAGTGTAAACAAAGCTCCTTTCTCTCTTCATTTCTTTCCTCTCACCCTACACATGAAGTTAGATCATCCATTTATGTTTTTGTTCTTAATATAATATAATTTATATTAGAACAGAATGGATATTCTAGATGGTTTGAATCATGTTATATATTGTTACATTTACATTTTAAAGTGTTTATGTAGTTTTATTTCACAAAACTTTATTAATATAATAATTGTAATGTACAAGAGATATGTAGTATAGTTAATTTTTCCACAAAACATTTATAATTGTTAATTACTTTCTTATAGATCGTTGTTTTCTTGCAGCTGTCATGCCATCCCATTAAAAGGATTACATCTGTACTAGAAACTTCCTTTTGTTGTTCAATGTATTTCAAAGCAGCTTCAATAGCCTTTAAGCCATCTGTACGAGTGCTTGTCCCATAATTGCCCACAGTTTGCTGTTCATCTGGCTTTTTCTTTTCGCCATTTACTATGTGAATTATTTCAACATCAGTCACTTACATTGTGGATCACCATTCTTCCACTCTTTCACATCTTCCACTGAAGCATTCACAGCAGGGAATTTGCTGTAGCAATAGAAGAATAGCATCTCCACTTCATTGTTGCTCCAATATTTAATTTTCATTAGGTGTGTTCTCTGGTGTTTCTTCATTTTTGCAGCACAAACTTTTAAGACTTAGTAACTAAGCTTACACCAACCATTTCCCCCTATGTTGCCACTCAGTAGGCTACACACTTCATATTCATTTTTTTAACTATGTCCTGCCTTTCTTCAATGGTCTCAATTAAGTAATTTAAAAGAACTTTCTCTTTTATAGTTTTTCTTCATTATCTCCAGCACACCTAGGTCCATTAGTTGACAAAAAATGGCTATCATTTGCTAGGAGGAACATAGCTTTTATTTCCCAACTTTGAAGTTTACTCTCATCAGGGTGTGTGTGAGCACTGTTCAAAAGCAAAATTGTCTTTTTGAATTTAAAAAGTTTGTTCCGTTTCAAATACTTTTTGGTTGAGGGCACAAAATTATTGTAAAACTATTTTTTGTTTAAATGGCTCCATTTAAATGGTGAACATTTTTTGTCACTCTACTTTATCCACACAATTTGTTGATTTGAGTATTTAACTCTAAGAACGTTTTTAGAAATCTGCATAAATGTTCTGGGACATTTTGTCGTTTGTAGTAGCATTGTATGCGAAGATAATTATCCTTTCTTTAATATGATTGAGACTGCTATCTCTGCTTTAGTTGCAAGAATTTAATGAGGGACCATTTTGTAACTCAATCTAGATTCGTTACAATTGAAGACTTGGTCCATAAATAAACTTGTGTTTTCAGTAACAATAAACTTTTGAAATTTTTTCTTAAATTTGTTCATTCCAATGTTATCAGATGATAATTTTTCTCCAAAAATTTCGAGAAGCCTTAATTCCATACTTCTTCTTCCACCGGTCGAGCCATTCAGTACTGGTTGTAAAATCTTGATCAAATTCGTTACAAAACTGTAAGGTCTTTTCTTAGAATATAGGTCCGGAAATAGGAATCTGTGATTTCTAAACCAATCGAACAGTGCTTTTAATTTATCCTCCATTGAAACTACTACTCGCCTCCTTTTAGTTGTTATAGTGAAACAATTTGAGAACCCAATGATACGAATACACATTTATATTGGCTAAAAAGATCAATCAACGAAACACACAAACATAAAATACCACTACGAACTGATAGGTTTCGGGTCTCAAGCATACCTAGTTGTCTGTATCCTCCGCTTGACTTTGATGTATCTAAAAATACCAATGCCGCTAGTACACTCTCAGCCATACATACAGTCAGATCAACCAATCAGCCCTCAATGAATTAGTTTGTCATGCTGGGTCAGCAATATATTTATTTTCAATGTAAGTATTAATAATAATTTTTTGAACTAATCTAGAACTATGTCAGTTAAAACAGAAAGTTCATGTCGGATAACGAGACACTACCGATTTTCAATTTATCACTAAAGTTATAAAACCTCATTCATAGGTGTAGTGCATGGAAGATTAATTTTACATCAAAACATCAAATTTTTGTTAATTTAATTCAATACAAATTCTAACCTTGAAATGCAAAATTCTAACAAGATCATCGATGAGTTGCGGAAGTTCAACAAATGAGTTTCTGCAAGCTGGAAATTGAGCAGCAACAGTAAAGCAACATGTACAATGTAAACATACTTGTACATTCATGTCATCTTGTGTGCTGGACTGACTTAAAACTGAGACACAACGTGAATATGCTGCCAACAATACCTGCACAGATCAATTTAAACTTGTATAAACTACCTTTCATCTTCTTATTCAATATAAATTATTAACAATTTGTTCTTTATAAGAATCTTCTATTAATAAAATAACTAAAACTATGCTTTGTATTCCTATTTTAATTTTTATTATGTAAATTATTCATGTTACATCTACAATATAAAATTTAGCATGCATATAAATATAAATTATCTCACCTTATAAAATTTTCTATTTTAAAAAAAAGAAAATAAAAGTGGAGGGAAAATAATGGTAATAAATGTTGGTGTGGACTATCAAATATAAATTTATGACTTGACAATCATAAAAATATCTTTATTTGCAATTGTATTACCAATAAAATGTCCAAGTGGAATTAAAATGCCCATCAAAGTTTACCCTCCTCTTCTGCTGTCTGAAAACCCTACTGATGAAAATTTGTATAAAGAATCTTTTATACATATGACTAGAGACTCTTGTAACAAAAATACATAGCAATAAGAAAAAGTTATATATATTTGGAGCCTTTAAAAGTTTGAACCTAAATCTCTAGCTCGGAATGAATTTCAGTAGAGGTGTCACACAAATGGCTGACTGACCTTGGATCACTATAATAAAACAGAGAAAGTCTATATGTTGCAAATCATTTAGAATTTCAGCTGAAAAACATAACCAAGGAAACATAACATAACATAGAAGTTAAGGAAATAAAACAAACCTCAAATATTCAATAATATCAGGAAATAAGAGCATAGAAATAGAATATTTTCATTATACACTTTCTCAACATAGGCTTGTGAATTAATATTACCTAATCAGGATCATAATTGAAGGGACAGCGGTATATCCAAGTTAAGGCATTTATTAATACTTTGGACATTTAGTTCCAAAATAATTTATTTCATAATTTATATTAAACAAATCTATTGGGATGTTTATGCCAAAAACACTATTCAGGACTACAAATAAATAGGAGTGTGCAAGAACGAGTTTATGAATTTGAGCTGAGGCCAAGCTTTAATCTATTTCGAGCTTTTACCATGCTCAAGCTAATAAGCTTGAGGTTTTAACCTTCTGTCAGTAATAAAAACCATCCGTTCAGTTCAATCGCACCCTATTTACTGCTTTGTTGTACAAAAAAATATAAACTTTCGATTCAACAAAATGAATAGAAATTTTCTTTGGAATAAAATTAGATTACAAACCCTTACATATATATAACAATACATAACAATTATTACGGAAAATAATAATGGATATCTGAGTATAAAATTTTACACTTCGGGTCAAGTAAAAAAAAACAAAAAACATCGAGTAAAGCAACAGAAAAATATACTATAGATTTTGAAAATATTAGTAATAAAATTTAAGAAAATGTAAAATTACTGACTGACTGACTGACCGACAGACTGAGTGAGTGAGTGAGTGAGTGTCTGAGTGTGTGTGTGTGCGTGTGTGTGTGTGTGTGTGTGTGTGTGTGTGTGTGTGTGTGTGTGTGTGTAGGTTATTAATTATTTAACAAATAATTTTGTTGTTACTAAACAGAATCAATTTAAAACAAGCTGAGTTACATGATATATAGACTCAAATGCAAGGAATGTATTATTGCAAAGAAAACAAAGTTATACAATTATTTAGGGTTGAAATATTTTAATAAATGAAATATTTATTTCTTGTTTACTGTTTATTGATGTGTAATTATTTCAATAGTATATAAAAGTAATAGTATCAAAACTGAGATAAGCTACAGTATATGAATCAAGGAGTGCTGTAAGCCATTTTGGATTAATTTTTAAAGGCAAATATAATAAAATTAAAAAAGAAAGTTAACAATATTTTTAATCTTCACAATTTGGGACTCCAAGAGGAGTTTTTCTTTTACAATTTTTGACTCCACAGCGTTTGGGTTTAAAAAAAAAAATTGTAATTTAAAAATAAAAATAAAAAAGAATAATTAGAGTATGCTCTTGCTACATTGCTTGAACATAGTCTTAATTGAAAATGTATTAAACAACTGTACTTCTTGGATATTTTGTAAAAAAAAAAAAAGATAAATATTTAATTGATATAACTGAATTTGATGTGAGTGATTACGAAATGTAAACATCTCTTACTTGAAAACCACCTTCTCTATTGAGCTCTTCAGCATTCAGAGCTGAACAGCTGACAGTGTGATATGCCAATTCTGTAGCAGCAACTAATAAGTGTGCCGATTTTGAGAATAGCTGGTCATCAGCTGTTTCTAACTGAATAGTTTTGATCAGTTGTTTGTAGCCGGCATATTTGTATGGATGTAGTTCTGCAAAATATTCCAATGATTTATTGTTAAAACTAAACATTACTACATTACTGTTTTATTGCTATAATTATATTACTACTTAAATTTGGATGCATACAAGAAAATATGAGGATTAATGTTTAATAAAATTCAAATATAACTAAAAACTATTTTGTTTCGATTTTGTATGTTAATCTGAACATAATAGGCTGTGTGCCCTATTAAATTCTAATCTAAAACTTATTTTACCTTGATGAGATTTTGACGTGTTCTCTCATCATGGCTAAATTAACAATACTGGCTTGAAATACACAACCCCTCTCTTTTTCATTAGCAAAGGTTTATTATTTTCCTTTGTAAGTGAAACAACAGTTTTTATTAACTTTATAAATAAAAATTTTGGTATATGTTGGTGAAGAGATGATTAGAAGTAAATTACAACTATATTCATTTGAAATTGCTCTAGTTATTATTTATTACACTTATTAAACGAGATATTTATGTATGAATGTTATTAGCATATTTACTCATTTGCTGATCTCAACTTTGATATATTATGTTAAGATCAATAAGCTAATATACACATGTATATTTGTAGGTTGTAGACAAGATTGGAACACTTTTCATTCGCCAAACGTTTGAGACAACCTTTCCCTGTACCTCTTTCTCTTGGTTACGATGGTTTCTTGTAATTTTGTATATCTTTTTTATCTCTGCTAAGAATGATATAATTAAAATGAGTACATTGTTCGGCCTTTCCCAGCTTTATAAATCTCATGTTTCGGATATACTCCATTCTCAAAACATTTATTACTTAATTGTTGATTTGAAGAACATATGTGGTATAAAAAGGTTTTAAACGAAATTTAAAAGATTTAAAATGTCGGAAACAAAAATAATTTAGAATAAAATTGAAGTTAAATAGCACACGAAGTCCAGGTCACGAAGTGTCCATACATAATGTTTGAATTTTTTATCATCGATTATGTAATATTAAATAACTTCACATAATTTAACCCAACTTAAACACCTTTCCCAACACAAATAGCATATTCAAAAGCGTTGCATATTCATTTGATGTTGTATATTATAAAAATGAAGTGCTGATAAGGAAAGACTGATTCGGAAAGACATTGGATTGAATAGATTGCCAATAGGTAGTAGGCCTAATCCGATTGGCAGGTTTTTTGACTAACTAGATTGTCCGTCAGGTAGTAGGTCTAACCCGCTTATCGGCAGGTTGCTGAATAATGAATAATGAATTTATAAAGTACGCACAAGGACGGTATCATTTGGACTTCAAGGAAATACCAATTCATAACATTATTTCTTAACAAGGTGGTCGGACTCATACTCACGACAACTGACGCTGCCCTGTTCCGTTGTTTACAAAAAGTCCTGGTGTGTTAATGGATATAAAGCGAATTAAAATGGTATAACTATTTTTTTAAAAATAATTATATATTATATTAAATTTTAATACTTTTATTGTAACAATTTTACTGCAAAAGATTACTATTTTTTATGAATTTAAAAAAAAAAACTATTAAAAATGGAATTCAATTACACTGTCCCTTCTATGATCAATACTTTGTAAAAATGTTGAATAATAAAAATTCTCTTATGAATTGATTATAGTTCATGTCGCTTCATGATCCGCTTTCATTAATATAGGCCCCGCTATGAACAATTAACATGAGTTATAAAATTTCCCAATTTTCTTGAAATTAAAATATATTGCAAATAAATTTTATATATTTTTTCTTTATTTGGCTTGTTGTTTAAATAAAACTATTAAAAAGGGAACTTTTTGGTTTCCTATGTCTTCAATGATATGTATTAACAAAAGTTGTCACATTCGAACCAGACAATCGGGGGTATCACTAACACAGAATAAAAACTTGTTTTTATCTCATGAGAATTGGGACTAAAAATAAATTAAATATCATTTTCATTTCCCATTCTAAATCAATTATGAGTGTTTTTTCCTCATTTTATCAGTTCATGTTATATCGAACTTTCGTTGTAGTTTTATTATATCAGTTTGGACCTTATTCAAAAACTGAGCCAGCCTTGTACAAGAAAACCTGCTCAGAAAATATTGTGTTGACTTCGTAAAATCCCACAGATTTGGAAAGTCATATCAAGTTTGGAAAATCAAGCCAGGCTCGATAACTTGAAAGTTGTTGTCAACTTGAGTTCAAGCTGAAGGCATGGCTTGAAATTTCGAGGGCTCGCACATTCCTACTAATGATACTACCAGCAGTGCCAAGCCTATTTATTTATATTCCGATAGTTTTCTCAAAAATTCTTTATAAATATATACTATTAAATATAATTTTTAACTTTAATGTAATAGCAGATATTTCTTGTTGAAACTCCATATTCATGGATAAAATAAAGCAAAAGCTTAAAGTTTCAAATATTATATATTTGAAACTTTAAGCTTTTGCTTTATTTTATCCTTAAATATAATTTTATTCAGAAAATTCTAGGCTACTAAAAATTATTCTTAATAAATATTTAAAAAGTATTATGTGTAGATACTTTTGTTAGCTTTCACTTGAGGAATGAAAATAGATTTAAAAAAAAAAATACCTCACTTTTTCGCAGCACATAACAATCACGAAAAAATTAAAAATTAAAATTCATGTAAACGCAAAAATATAAACATGTTACAACTTATTTACAGTATATACAAAATTTTTAAAAAATGTTTATTTTGAACAAATCAATAAATGTTATAAAGTACTAAGTTTATCTTCAGTCTGATTCACTTTCACTATAATTTCTTTTTTTACCTTTTATGCCTCCAGAAGTGCTTCAATTTATGATCACAAGTAGGGTAAATATCATAGATAAAACTTTAACACCAATGACAGCTTGTCTTTCTTTTTGTTGGTGAGATCATCTGTACATACAATACATGATCCCATCAACAAAAAGAAAGAGAATCCCGGTAGATGTGGAAGACACTTGGGCCACTTGGACCAGACACTTGGGCTTCAGACTAACTCACATTAGTCTTCTGTCCAATAGGAATATCTTTTCAATATTTTCTTTTATACAGAATGAAAGCATCAAGAAGGACCATGCCTAGCAAGTTAGTAAATATTTGTTTCTCCCAATACTTATGAGAAGATCTGGTGCAAGATACATGATAAATGGAATTGGTCTTTGCAGTCTACTACCCCTATTTACAGATTATATTTATTACTACTACTGGCTTGACTCAAACAAACCCTGTACGGGACTCTTACTTTTGATAAGTTTATCTTCAGCATTGCACCAGATTGCCACCAAGTACACAAGCTTCCTATTATTATTATTATTTTGGTTGATATCATACTAAAACTTTGTATACAAATTATCTATTAAAAACATGATATCCTTTATCCAATAATCTACATTTGATTAGTACCACTATTACAACTTTTTTTTTAAGTAAAGGAGTCATAGCCATCCTGCAAAACGTCTTTACCATTATACGAATATAATGACATATGCTAAACATAACTTCCGTCGGTCTCACAAAGTTCAAATTTTTTGAGTCTGAATCTTACATATTTTTTCTTAGGTATATACTGCATGAAACTACATCTACTCTTCATTTTGTACATAGTGGTGTTTGAATGCATTGTTTATTGGGTCAAGGTAAAACCTTATTTTGTACCATGCATCACATTCAGGTTCGCCACTGAGGATTGTTCGAGTAGAACTGATACAAATCATGGAATTGATCAACTGAAATCGATTTCGTAGCATAGTATTAGCAAAGAAAATAACATGCTGTGACTATAGATGTTTCCCAATAAAGAGCTACATATATAATTTTTTAAGGCTCATATTCATAGTTAGTGCGATGAATTTTTGTCATTTCTGTTAAAATAACATCAATTCAGTTTTGTAACCTAGAGGAATTATTTATGTCATCAGAATCACTCCTAGCTCTAATTAATTTGTGAGCATGAGTATTAGTTCCCTTGAATAACATATTAAAAATAATGTTACTAAAAAATATTAAAAACACCTAATAGTCTACTATCACTACCACTGTATTCAAATAATTCTTCATTATCGGGAACATAGTTATATCACTCCCTAAAGAATAATCTAGTAATGAAAAATCACCACGAAGTTGTTCAGCTGAAATAGTACTGCTATCACTACCACTGTCTTCAAATAATTCTTCATTTTCGGGAACACAGTTATATCACTTCCTAAAGAATAGTAATGAAACATCACCATGAAGTTGTTCAGCTGAAATAGTACTGCTATCACTACCACTGTCTTCAAATAATTCTTCATTATCTGGAACATAGTTATATCACTTCCTAAAGAATAACCTAGTAATGAAACATTACCATGAAGTTGTTCAGCTGAAATAGTACTGATATCACTACCACAGTCTTCAAATAATTCTTCATTATTGGGAACATAGTTATATCACTTCCTAAAGAATAACCTAGTAATGAAACATCACCATGAAGTTGTTCAGCTGAAATAGTACTGATATCACTACCACAGTCTTCAAATAATTCTTCATTATCGGGAACATGGTTATATCACTCCCTAAAGAATAATCTAGTAATGAAACATCACCATGAAGTTGTTCAGCTGAAATAGTACTGCTACCACTACCACTGTCTTCAAATAATTCTTCATTATCATGAACATAGTTATTTCACTTCCTAAAGTATAATCTAGTAATGAAACATCACCATGAAGTTGTTCAGCTGAAATAGTACTGCTATCACTACCACTGTCTTCAAATAATTCTTCATTATCATGAACATAGTTATATCACTTCCCAAAGAATAATCTAGTAATGAAACATCACCATGAAGTTGTTCAGCTGAAATAGTACTGCTATCGCTACCACTGACTTCAAAGAATTCTACATTATCGGGAACATAGTTATATCACTTCCTAAAGAATAATCTAGTAATGAAACATCACCATGAAGTTATTCAGCTGAAATACTACTACTATCACAATCACTTTCAATTTCACAAAGTCTAAATAATACCTCACAAATATTACAAAAGTTACATATTTTATCCATGATAATAACTTTATATTTTATTTCAGTTTGAAAACAACAAAACATAACCAACCACTTAAACCAATCAACGTGACTACTCACAAAAGAAACAGCAGACTCATCTTGACAATGAAAACAAAATCCAATGTTTGACTAACTAATCTTAAGACTAAGAATGCCCAGGTATACTTAAAAATAGAGCTCGAGATCTCTGCTATTAACAGGTACTAAAATTGATGTCACTAAAATAAATATTAGAAATGCCTTCTAGTGTTCCATGAACAGCTTAATTACAACATTGGCACGACAGAAAAAGGGAAATTAGTCACAAATTACGACTATTGGCACGTCTATGTTTAATTAATTTATAGGCTAAATATATGATTTTGGCCTGTTAAGAAATAAAAAAAAATTATAAACATTGGGATATTAAAATACAGTATCCTCAGACTAGGAGGTTGTCTGGTGTAATAGGCGTGTCCTCCCTTCTACTTGCTTCCTTAACCTGACTTGACGGTACAACCCATTCCAAGAAAACTAGGTACACAAATTACTGCTTAGCTACATTTAATTCTTAAAGTTTCAGTACAAGTTAATTCTTAAAAGTTTAATTTTGTAAATGTTTTATTCTTATTTACACTGATAAAATAAACGAAAGTAGGGAAGGCGTTTACACAGAAGCATTTGTTTTTTTTTTATTGGGGTTATACCGCTGAAAGCAAACGCAACAAACGAAGTGTGGGGCCTTTCTTTTCCTCTCCACCTCAGACACATTCCTACCTTGAGGATACTGTATCTTTACACCCTGCATATTTGATAAGCTTTGTGGTGATCTGCCCACCACGGTTCCCCCTGCGCTTGGGGTGGAGGTTGCTTGTCCGCACCCAGTGTATTAACAGTTGCCCGGTGCCACAAATGCAGGGGCAGCAGATGATGAGTAGCATGTTCCCCCACCCTGCGAGCCCTGAAGTCGGGTCACGAACGAGAGATAAGCCAGTTGTGCACCGCTTTCGCAAGGAGCTGGACCTTTGGAAAACTACATCCATATAAACCATCACCAATTCATCGTTTCTTTATATCTCCTTCTTCCTAGTGTTAACCCCCCAAAAATAATGACTTAATAGTCAAATTGGGTAGGGTCAATTGACCCGGGGTTAAATGGTGCGCACACATTCGGCTTTCCGCGATCGTCGGTGCAGTGTAGAACGGCGGCCATTTTAGGCTAGTGTCTACATCGGGACCACTATTTTGTTAGAGTCAATCGTTGCAAAATAACCATATCTTGTAAGTAAGTTAATAATACTATACCTAAATTTAGAAATAATTATTTAAGATATTAGTAATAGTCCCTCATCACGTGCTGGCTGACTGAGTAGTGTCTAGTTTTAGTCGACAGGTCTGGGCTGTGACCGTTGTGCCAACCAAGTTTTGAAAGATCCACGATCCTCTATTCCCACCCAACCATAAATTAAATACCAATAATAATTAATAAGTATCGCAATTGCCGCAGAATGTTAGCAGAGATCGGTTGAAATTTGAGTTTGGTGCGGTGGTTGCGGCCTAATACATTTTGCCTGAAGACGAGAACTGGTGTTCAATCTTGTACAAACTTGGTCACCCGGCATCGTGGCAATTTTTGTTTCCGGTTGGTAAAAATTCATAATCTAATATTAAGTCGATCTGTTAAATAACAATTTAGTAACGTGTAGTTTTCCCATTTAAATTCCTTATACACATAATTTCCGATAATATTTAGGCGTTTTCCAAATTCGTTATCAATAGTGGTCCTGCACCCGATTATCCAAAATTTTCCTTCCGTTACCCCTTAGTATTAAATTAATTAATTAAAAATGTGTAATATTTATATTTTTATTACTAAATTCGGTGTCCTTTACCGGTCCTAGAAAGATATAATTAGGTAAGTACCCCCCCCCCCCGTCTATAAATTCGTGTTTTATTTAAACTACCAGTCAGAAGAGTTGGGGTAAGTCAATTCATTTTCTTATTTTCTTTTTTTTCTCCTTCAGTACGACAAAAATACTTTATTATGTTAGTTTAGACTTAAATTTGTAAAATTTTCCTTTGCTCAAATATCATTTAACTTGGACAATTCATTGTCTATTGCTGGAAATACCAAGTGAAGTAAATCATATTGTGACTACCTACAGTGATTAAAATTTTTTTTTGCTATAAACCATAACAAGATTTCTCCTCCCACAAATTGAGAAATCATCAAAAAAAAAAAAAAAAATAAAAAAAAAAATTAAATTTAAAAAAATATATATATATATATATAAATAAATTATTTAAAAAAATATATATATGTAAAATAAAATATATAAAAAAAAAAAATAAAAAAAAATTTAAAAAAAAATAAATTAAATTGAAATTATTATAGTTTTCATATTTTGGTCACTGTATTGATTTGAGCAATGGAATTGGTTGTTCAAATGTTTTCAATATGTATTGGGTACAGATTTTGTCTCGTCGACAATTCCTTTTTTATGTGGTCCTACAAGTACGGACATAACGGCAGATAAGTCAATCTACAATGGAATTGTTGATGTAGAATCAATGTAGACCTACAGTGATTAAAATTTTTTTTTGCTATAAACCATAACAAGATTTCTCCTCCCACAAATTGAGAAATCATAAAAAAAAAAAAATAAAATAAAAAAAAAAATTAAATTAAAAAAAAAATATATATATATATATATAAATAAATTATTTAAAAAAATATATATATGTAAAATAAAATATATAAAAAAAAAAAATAAAAAAAAATTTTAAAAAAAATAAATTAAATTGAAATTATTATAGTTTTCATATTTTGGTCACTGTATTGATTTGAGCAATGGAATTGGTTGTTCAAATGTTTTCAATATGTATTGGGTACAGATTTTGTCTCGTCGACAATTCCTTTTTTATGTGGTCCTACAAGTACGGACATAACGGCAGATAAGTCAATCTACAATGGAATTGTTGATGTAGAATCAATGTAGACCTTCAATATGCTTCTACTAGTGTAAACAACCTTTTGGTATTAATAGTACATTATTTATCAGCTGTGTTTGCCTTGATAGTGAGCCGACAGTCCGAAATATACAATAATTAATTACGATTAAAATGTTTAATCCATAAACCTTATTACAGTAACGTATTATTATGCTTAATGAATATCTAATTGTGCATTTTCTTTTGTAATTGATTATAAATATTTTCTGTCTTGTATTTCAGGTGTATTAACTTGTGTTATACAGTGTTTATTTTCAGCCTTTTTTTTTTAGCAAAAACTCCATTTCACCTTTCTCGAGTATCGATACTACGATATTGATGAAATTTTACTGCCCCGACTTGCCTTACGATTTAAATTTACACGAATAGACATTCTTACTTATATCCCTTGTCCACAACATAAACTCCTTTTTTTTTATTTTCTTTAACGTACAATTTTTTTTAAATATTTATTCGCAGTCCTGTCTTTAAAAAAAAAAATAAATAAATAAATAAATAAAAAAATAAAATAAAAGTAACAATGAAACCCATAAATTTTGATATTTTTTAATATTAATCTTTGTACCCTAATTGTCGCCTCGGCCAATAATATATTTGCTATATATAATATCTCAACTTGTTTAATATTTTTTTCTCCCTTAAAGCTAAAAGACATAAATAAATTAAATAAACCACAAACCTGCCTTAACCATGAATTATTTATAATTTGCCCACCCTCATTAGCGCATTGTGAGACCAACACCGGGTTGATTTGACCCAATCCCATAATCTTCTTTTGTGAATTTAATTCATATCTTCCTGTAAAATTGGTAACAAACCAAACTTAAGATGGACAGCGTAGATTTTTCAGGGGATATCCCCGTTCCTTTCCCTTTTTCTATTGAGACGGTTGTTCCTCATCGTAAATGGGTCAATCGTTTAACGGCCGATCAGGCTAGGGTATTGTTGAATTTTTGGAAACTGACCCCTGCCGATACCCTCGAGCTAAATCGGGGTTTGATTCGCTCAGAGTTGGATGTCCGAGTTGATTCTCTCCCTCAACACCCACCAGCCAATCCGTCGTCTATGACGCAGCCTGCTGCAGTGCAACCTAGCATATCAGACTTGATAACCGCCCTTCAGGCTCATCTGACCCTACCGCCCAGGCGGTCCGGTTCTGAAGTACCGGCCCTACCATCTCACCTCAGCATGACCCTACAGTCGTTAAGACCTTTTAAAGGGCTGCCTATCGACACCTTACTACCGAAATTGTCAAAAATTTCAAAGATGGCCAGGTTAAATCCCGGTTTCGATCAATCAATTTTGATCGACCTACAAGTGTCGTCTTCAGGGATTCTGCTAGGATTGATTGAACAAGCTATCCAGATGAAGTCTCCTATTTCCACTTTTAAAACTGACGTCATCAAAACCTTATTGCCCCATCAAACCTTTCATCAATCCTTGGCCCAATGGGTTTATCGCCCTCAGAGACAGGGCGAAAGTTTGGAGGATTTTGTCTGCAGTAACCGCGACATGTCCGAATTACTTCAACCGGAAGTTTCGGAAGCCAGTATGCTGCAGACTATTTTTTCGGGCATGTCCTCGGAGGCGGCGGCACGATTTGCCACTGTAAACAGACCAAACACTTTTAACGAACTTTTGGCTTTGATACCCACTATCAACATGGGTATTTTAAATAATAGAGACCAATCAGCGCAGGCCGTTAACCCTAATTCCAGAGGTCCATGGCCCAGTTCTTATGTTTCTCGCAGACACAACCCTGACCGCTACTCCCCAAATCAGTATTGTCCACCGAATAACAATAATTATCCCCCACCATTGATGAGTACTCCAAATTTTTATTCTCAAAATAACCACCCCTCATCGCAACATAGACACCAACCACCTTTCCGCCGTAGAGAAAACCCCAGCCGACCATCAAATTCACATTTTTTAAACTGAATGGGAGCGCCCATGGAGTCGGTCGGCGTCATCCCGAGTTATCAGCGGCTCATGTGAATAGGCAGGTGGTGGGTGCCCAGGGACTGGGACCAAGGAAATTATCTGTTCCAATTACCAGGGCGGTTACAGTAGAGGTTGGCATTGGTCCTCTTAAAATATTTGGTTTACTGGACACCGGGTCTTGCTTCTCATTAGTTTCTCAGAAATTTTATGATAATTTGAAACAATTTCCCAAATTAATTAAAAGTGTTACCCCCATTGATGTCAGTGGTATTACCGTAAATAATCAGCCATTAAACTTTAGAAAGAAAGTCAAAATTCATATTAAGATCGATCATCTCTCCTGGGATTTCTCCTTTTTTGTGGCCCCTCACCTCCCTTATGATATGTTGTTCGGTTATAATTTCTTACTAAAAACACAGGCCACAATAGATTTCCAGAGTTTAGTGGTCCGTTTCCCATACGCTGCCCCACTTTTTTGTTCTATCACCCCATCACTGGCAACTGAACCAACCCCGAGTTCTCTTACCAGGTCCCCTAATCTCACGGCTTCGCAACGGGCCCAGATCTCCCGCCTTTTGCAAACTTTTTCAGATACAGTCACTAAGAAACTAGGTAAAACAAACCTACTCACTTACCACATAAATATTAAAGACACCACAACCAAAGTACGATCACGAGCGTACCAATATGCTCCTCCTAAGTTACAGGCTTTACGGGAGCATGTTGACGATCTCCTCGCCAAAGGAGTCATATCTCCATCCAATTCACCCTATGCCTGCCCAGCTTTTCTGGTACCCAAAAAAGGGGGTAAAACCAGAATGGTGGTAAATTATAAACCGATAAACGAGCTCCTAGAGCTCGAGGTTACCCCTATCCCCACACTAGAGTCTGCCTTCCTGTATTTGGGTAAAGCCAGATGGTTTTCGCTGCTGGACTTAAATCAGGCGTATCTTCAAATTCCTTTAGATGAGGATTCGAAGAAATTTACTTCCTTTGTATGTCCATTCGGCCAGTTCCAATATAATTTCTTGCCCTTTGGTCTGGCCAGTGGTGGACTCGTACTCACACGCCTGATCGCCAAAATTTTCGGGGATATTAAGTACGATTACCTGTTTTCTTTTTTTGACGATATTTGTATTTACTCCGATGGCTCATTCGACGATCACCTTCTTAAGGTGAAAACCGTTTTAGCCAGATTAAAAAAGGCCGGGTTAACTGTCAACCCCGAGAAGTTAACTCTCGCCTCAGACTCGATTCAATTTCTAGGGCATGTGTTCCGAAACCAGTCCGTGTCTCTCCATCCTGATCGCGTACAACCCATTTCCGATTACCCCACCCCCAAAAATTTAAAACAAACGGTTAGATTTCTCGGTCTAGCCGCCTTCTATTCCAAGTTCATTCCCAATTTCGCCTCCATTGCCCACCCTTTAAATAAACTTAAACGAAAGGGAGCCCAGTTCGTTTGGGGACCTGACCAAGACCAAGCATTTCATACCCTAAAGAGCAAGTTGACCAGCAATTTAATATTGAGACTACCCGATTTTTCGAAACAATTTGTTGTCCATTCCGACGCTTCCGGTTCGGCTTTGGGAATTTCCCTATCCCAAGATTACAACGGCGACTTAATGCCAGTAGCCTTCGCCTCTAGACCACTAAACAAGCATGAACTGAACTATTCCACAATGGAATTAGAATGTTTGGCTGTTGTCTTTGCCCTCCAGAAATTCCAACAATATTTAGAACACCGCGAATTTCAATTGTTTACAGACAATTCGGCCTTGTCTTGGCTATTAAATCATCCACGCCAAGTCGGGAAACTGGCACGATGGATTGAGTTCATAAATTCTTTCAAATTCTCGGTTCAGCATATAAAAGGATCCGAAAATATTGTAGCGGATTCCTTATCACGATTATTCGAACCCTCGGGACCCTCAGCTATCCCTCTTCAACCTGTACCCACACATAAGCCCATAATATCTTTCTTGTCATCCTTGCCCGATATTTTTAAGGACCTTCAGGTCCATCAAAGAGAGGACGAGGAGATTTCCAAAATAGTAAGAAAAAAACCCCTCCCACCAAATTTTCAAATAAAAGATCACATACTCCTACATCTGGCCCCAGGCCAGAGTAGGGGTAAAGTTGTACTGCCTCGTAAACTGACCGATTTAGTTTTTAAGTACTATCATGAGCTACCCATTTCGGCCCATATGGGTATTACCAAAACCCTCGCCCGAATTTCCAAATTCTTCTGGGCACAAGATCTTAAAAATCAAGTTGCCGACAGAGTCAAGTCATGCTTGGCCTGTCAACGGGCCAAACAGGCCCAAAACACTCGCCTTGGTTACCAAGCGTCTCAAGTTCCATCCTACCCTTTTGAGAAAGTCTTTATAGACCACATTGGCCCCTTGCCTCTAAGTTCAAACAGAAACAGGTATTTATTGACGGTCGTCGACGGGTTTTCTAAATTTACCCTATTATTCCCGGCCAAGAATACTAAGTCCCAAACCACAATAAATATCCTCACCAAACAAGTTTTTTCATATTTTGGTTTTCCCAAATACCTGGTGACCGACAATGTACCGAGTTTCAAATCGGAACTAATGGCACAGATGTGCCTTAATTACAGGGTTACCCATATCTGTACATCCCCATACTACCCGAACCCATCCCACGCGGAACGCGTAAATAAAAACCTCAAAATAGCCTTGCGGGTCTACCATGCCAAGAACCAAACTAATTGGGACACCAATATTCATTGGTTCCAACTGGCCTTTAATACGGCAACCCACGAGAGCACAGGTGACTCGCCAGGCAACCTTTTCTTGCGCCACCCGATTTGCGAACCCCTCCAACTCCTATGGGACCTCGACAGTTTAGTACCGTTACCTCCTAAACTATCAAACCAGGAAGTCTGGTCTTCTGCTCTGGGGAGGTTAGCTAAAGCCCATGCATCCTGCCAGACAAGCTATAATGCCACCAGGCAGCCAAATCCTTTTAAAGTAGGCGACTGGGTCATGTTTCGAGAGCATCACCTGAGTCGGGGCGGCCAAAGGATCAATGCTAAACTCTTACCTCTATGGTCCCGGCCCGTGGTCATTGCTAGTTTCACATCCCCTGTTACGGCGTCTTTGGTTGACCCTAGCTCCGGCCGACACGTCAGAAATGCCCATATCTCCCACCTTAAGCGATTTTTCCAACCTTTTAAATAATCCCCCCCCCTTCAGCCATGTATTAGATAAATCCTTTAGGTTTCACCCTTACCCTTTTTTTTTATTAACCTTCCTTTTTCTCACTACGCTCACAGCCTGGGTTGTCGACTGCGACAGGACGCATTCAGTCGTAGTGATATTAGTATTAAGTAACTTTCGTCTTATTTCTATTTTGTTCATATCATTCCTCATCTTACTTCACTGACCACATTAGCCACCCATTTTCCTTCCATTTTATGACCCACTTTACCTTTCCCTCATTTTCCCAGACTCATCAATGGCATAATTGGTGGGCCTGGCAGCGCCATTGGTATGGCCTGATATTATACTCCTTTTTTTATTTCTGGGAAATAGATTTTTTTTAAAACAAAAACTTTTTTTTCTCTATTAACCCACTCTTTTTTTTGAGTATGATTATCGGGTCGCCGGGTTGCTTCTGGGCTGGCTTCTCTTGCTTTGAATTTAGGCTCTCACGCGTGGAGTCAATTTGAGTTACCTTAAAAACCATCATCCATTTTATAAACATCTTACTCTTAATTTATCATTTTCATTTCATCTCTATTGTATTTTACCAGCCTTGGTCTTTATAGTGTTAGTATTTACCATTAGATTAGTAGTATTACTGTTTAGTATTAGTAGTATTATATAATATTCTATGTTGCATGTATCAATTTAGATTAAGTACTCTCCCCACCCTGATTCAAGCCCCTCAGCAAGCGTCCTCCAGCAATTAACCATAACGTCCGAGTGCTCGGTGGTAAGAAATAATACTCAGCGCGCGGTGATAAGTCTCTCTGGATGCAACGCCCCTCGCACGATGCCAGGGAGACCTGCACCGTAAGCCCTTATTCTAGGTTACGTCATATCTGCAATATCGTTTCAAAAGAAGAAGAAGGAAAAAAAAAAAAAAAAAAAAAAAAAAAAAAAAAAAAAAAAAAAGTTCTTACCTTATCCTTACCTACCTGGTTAAAAGATTGTTATTAAAAATTCAAATACTCAGTTTAGTTTTAGGGTTTGCATAAATAGCAGGTTACTGGCTTTCTCTTCCTTGGCTTCTGTGCTAATATGAATGCTCAGTTATATGCCTGCAATTGGTTTGTGGTCGTTTTCGCTTTTACTTAGTCATAATTCTGCGAATAAAATAAACAAATAATATAATAAAATAAAATAAATTGATTGTATTGTTTTGGCTAAAATATTTTCCGCACGTGTCCCCTCCCTTTTGAAAATTGTGATTTACTTCCAGCCTACATCCGTGGTCATTACTTAATTCTGACTCTTTTTCCTTTAATTAAACCCCATCCAAATTTTCCATTTCTTATTTTTTTGCCAATATATTCATAGTTTACAAAATTAATTCCCCCCAAATTATTGAAGTTTAAATCTGTGGCAGTGATTGGCTACTGGTTGCAACCATATATACCTTTTTTTTACAGTGAACCCAAAAAAAAAAAAAAAAAAAAAAATTGTACATTATTACCTCTCCTTATTGCCTACATTTATATATGATCACCTCCCCATTTAATCCAGAACCACCACCTGCATTTTATACAGCTTTTGGGTGTGACTGGGTATTGAATAGTCAGTCAATGATGTAACATAGAAGTTATCAGTTTTGGTTACTAATGGTTCATTTTAAACTTGGCGCCTTAAATTCATTGAAATACCAAGAACCATTAATATTGTCCACCCTTGCGTCGTTTAAAGTTTGCTGTAATTAAGGTTACCTTATACTTTCCTTCATTTCTATTTCCTATCTCTTCCTTTATGATTACTCCTTTGGTTTTATCCTGTACATTAAATTTTTTTATATTAATCAATAGTCTGCCAATCATTTCCACTGAACTGCAGTTATTTTCTACCCTTATTTAATTTATAAATATGTAGCACACTAAATTTTTTTTGTAGTATTATTTTTACAAACAATCCTTTCCATCCCTTATATTTTTCCTCACTTATACAAAGGTTTATAAAAAAAAAAAATAATAATAATAATAATTAAAAAAAAAATTATTAATGCCTTCGCCCCATCATCGTCAAATGTATGGTGTGGAAGTAAAATAGGTGAGTCCAGAACGAAACTGGCACCTTGCAAAATTGGTAAATTCATTTCAGCCCGTTTGTTCTTCGTCGTGTCCGATTGTGGGTAATGTTGTTGTCTTCAGCCCTGGTGGCCATCTGCTATCCTGTCAGCTCATTGTTATCTGCTCATTTTACCCTACTCCTTCCTTACCCCGCGCTAACGCCACCCCCCCTTTTTCCGCCGAGGGGAGGGAGTGTCGGGACCATGAGTCGCGGTCTTCGTCGCCTTGCCAGCGGGGGTGACTGTGGTGATCTGCCCACCACGGTTCCCCCTGCGCTTGGGGTGGAGGTTGCTTGTCCGCACCCAGTGTATTAACAGTTGCCCGGTGCCACAAATGCAGGGGCAGCAGATGATGAGTAGCATGTTCCCCCACCCTGCGAGCCCTGAAGTCGGGTCACGAACGAGAGATAAGCCAGTTGTGCACCGCTTTCGCAAGGAGCTGGACCTTTGGAAAACTACATCCATATAAACCATCACCAATTCATCGTTTCTTTATATCTCCTTCTTCCTAGTGTTAACCCCCCAAAAATAATGACTTAATAGTCAAATTGGGTAGGGTCAATTGACCCGGGGTTAAATGGTGCGCACATATTCGGCTTTCCGCGATCGTCGGTGCAGTGTAGAACGGCGGCCATTTTAGGCTAGTGTCTACATCGGGACCACTATTTTGTTAGAGTCAATCGTTGCAAAATAACCATATCTTGTAAGTAAGTTAATAATACTATACCTAAATTTAGAAATAATTATTTAAGATATTAGTAATAGTCCCTCATCACGTGCTGGCTGACTGAGTAGTGTCTAGTTTTAGTCGACAGGTCTGGGCTGTGACCGTTGTGCCAACCAAGTTTTGAAAGATCCACGATCCTCTATTCCCACCCAACCATAAATTAAATACCAATAATAATTAATAAGTATCGCAATTGCCGCAGCTTACTCGGTATAAGTGAAAACGACTTAGAAAAGTATATTTATATTATGCTGTTTGCTAATGCTCAGTGAACTTAGATTTCTACCATTCTCTTATGGGTGCCCTATAATATTATATTAATATCACTTATATAATAAATTTCATTAAAATCTGTCAAAAATTGAAAAGTTAAATATTTTAAGATTGAGTTGAGAATTTAGGGGAACAAACTACATAAAAACCAATATCAAACTTGAACTCTGTGTCTTGAAAACATATAATATTTATTAGAGGTAAGCCAATACCAGAATTGTTGACAAATTAATCCTGATATAATACCTCTGATTCCTGATAAAGATTCTAGGGAGAGAGATACAGGAAGGCATTGTGGAGGGGATAGAGATAGGGGAGAAAAGCTATGAATGATCTCGATACCGATTCTAGGACTAGGTAACTGAGACTAGGAAGTGGGAAAGAGGGTAATATGGAAGGACAGAAGGGATATATGGAGGAGTGAGGAAAGGGAAGAACCTTTGAAAGACAAAATTATAAAATTCTTTCTCATATTTACATTGACGAATTGGCATATATCTGATAGAGATGTACGCATAACAAATGTCATAGTTTACTATACAGTGTCAAAACTCCTTTGTATTCAGTTAAACTATCAATAAATATTTTCAATAATCGGCGGTTACTGATAAGATCTCATGAAATGTCTTCAAGCTTCGCATGAAACACAAAATAATGACATGGTGTTTTAGAACAAGTAATAAAGCAAAAGTAATAAATGTATTGATCTATTATCGATACAGTGTTGCTGACTTTAGCACATTACAATGAAGTATAATTTTGGAAATGTATTGCATTGTTTTGTGTTTGAAGAGGAGAAATGTATGTATGTATGATGTGTATATGTGCATGTATGTGTGTATGTATATATATATATATGTAGGCCTATATATATATGAGTATATATGTGCATGTATATGTAGTGGTTGGTGTATGTATGTGTTTGCATAGATATATATGACTTTATTCCAAATTCCATTCCTTATTAGATTGTTTAAGTTAAAGCTGGAAATGTATATATAAAACTGATGCAATGTGTGATTTCTATTCAAATTACATGTGGTAGTTTGTAAGTTTATATTTGTATTTAATTTGGAAGCCATGATTGTAACTTCACGCTAAGACTGATGTAGTGTAAGATTCGGAGGAGTGCGGTTGGTTGCCGGGTTTTTCTTTCATTCCGAGTGTATTTTAAGTTGTTATGTGTAAGTGCTTTCCTTTTTTTATATACATCCCAAACAGGTTTTAACCTAGGGATGTTATTATTGTTTCCCTTATATGTAAGGTTGTGTATATACTTGTATGTGTAAAGATAAGGAGCAATAAATATCATTATTATTATTATTATTATAGCATATTAAATTAACTCCATTGTAATACAGCTACATAAAAGTCTCCACAAAGCTTCATAACAAATCTCAGAAATTCAGCCAACAAGTTGTGTAACAAACATAAATAAATGTATATCCAGAGAAAATAAATGTTGTAACCTCTTATGAACTTTTTATTATCATAAATAAATATTGCTTGGTTTTACAAATTGGAATAAAAAGATGTTAAAGAAAGCATCAAACTTATACATACCTCTGCTTGTGTGTATGTATAACAGTAATAAAAGATAGTCTTCTGGATTTTGCCAAATAAAGTGAAAGATTAAATATGATGAGGGATTAGGAAGGGAAGTAGTTGCCCTTGAACTTCTTTAAAGTTGTATTTCCTTTCAGTCAGACAGATGCATCTGGCTTCAAAAAACTTGTCATTTAAACACATTATTTCTCTCGCTTGTGCGTAGTATAAAGTAAAATATTTATATTTTATAGTATATTGAGTGTTAATGGCTTGGCTTTTGTTTGATAAGACTCCTTGACTAAAGAAAATGAAATTGTTTTCATAATAAATGTAATATTTTTTATTTTATTTCACAATCAGAAATAATTAAGTATTGTCAAATTGGAAACTTATTGTACTGAAGTGTTTTTAATATTTTGTAATGGGTTTTATTTTGCCATATTTGATTAGTTTCCATCTATTTTGTTTAATAGGATAATAAAAAAGTGTGTGTTAATTGTTTGGTTTTTGATAATTGTTTGGTGAAAGTTTCTGGAATTATATCAACAGGAAACTTGCACAGGAAATTACAACAGTTTTCAGATTCCATTATATAGGCCCAACAGGTTTGTCACCAATGAAACGAAGCAAAATTAGAAGTCACGTCAAATTCGTTAACAGACTTGGTTAAGTCTTTATTATATCTTTTGGTTTTCCATTCTTCAAATTACTAATACTGCTATAATATTGGAAATAGCTGTAATATTGTTAATTATAATTTTAAAGTATACTATGAAATTAAACAACAGACACAATAATTATACTAAAAATAAGTCTAGCATCAATAGTTTTACTTTAAATAACGCATGGGTCAACACTTGTGATTGCACTCCCAAGATACTGCATGGGAACTACGCAGTTTTTATTCTAAATCGTATAATTGGATTAGGATTTGAGAGTTAAAAATTACCTAACATAATTTTTTTACTTTTTTAATATTTTAGATTCGAAAACAAACAAAATGATTACATTAAGATTTGTGTTATTCATATATCATTTAGTTATAACAGAATTGAAAAGAAATCTAATCAATAAGCTAGAATCTGTAAAAGAAGTATGAATCGCAGATTATGATTAATCGGTAAGAAAATCATCTCATCCCCAATATCTGATATAAATTTTGACATAAGTTATATGAATAGTATAATAAATATTATATTAACAAAATTTTGGAAAATATAAACTAGCAAATTGGTAAATTGTATGTCCATAAAAAATTAGAAAAGTTATTGATTTTTTTAATGTGAGAGTTGCCTAAAAGAAATAATATAAAATGTAATATTAATACAAATTGAAAAATATAAAAACACCTTGAAGTGTTTACGGTTATAATATAAAGCCTTGATAGTTAGGTAAATAAAAAAATAATATACATCTATGTAATAAATATTCTGAGATGGTAGCAACTTAGAATAGATAAAGCCTGGAGGTAAGATAAGGTTAACAATACTCTCTGTTACTTATACAGTATAAGTTTTAGTTCCTTACCCTTAATTCTCTTATCTATTGAACAATAACTGTAGACCTTACATTCAAAAATAATTGGTAGTTCGGAAAACATAAAACAATATAATTTATAGCCAAATAATCCTGATGAGTTCTATTTGATAACCTTGGACATAGTAAAAGACTTATAAAGAATGAATAATGAAAAAAATGACTTATTCACTGAATTTCATAAAATAAACTTTTTACTCTACATGAAACAAGAATTTACTAGTTTTCGCATCAATATGTCATATACTAAAAATAATACCTGCAGAATAGCGATGAAAAAGGATGCTCTGTGTCTGAAGAATAAGTACAATGTTGTTTGGATTTGGACCATTTGCTGTCCACGAGCTACGGCTGCAAAGGAACTCATATGCCTGATTCACTTTTTCAAAGTGTTCCTAAACAAATGCATTAAAGTTCGATGTTGGCTATTGTTTTAAAGCAGTTTACAAAAGAGACTTTTCAAAAATAAACATTGGTTTAAATAAGTATTACATGTAGTCCTTTGTAAAGACACGATAAACAAATGTTAAGTAGAAACATCAATCATGAAATGATAACAAAATTTGAAAATCACATAACTTAAAATTTTGACCTATTGAAAATAAGCAAGAAAGGAGAAGTATAAAGAATTACATATGAGGTTACATGTTTCATTAGAATGATGGGGAGGTGAAGAGAAAGTTTGTTCAGTCTCAATAATTGTGGGGGGGGGGAATTAATTGGAACACAAGTTATTCATTACACAAATTGTAAATAAAACAAAAAATATTGCACAAACTTTCTTATACACCCATTCACAATGACAATACTCACCACACTTCAGTAAGTCAGGCTTGGCGATCCTGAGGGAATCAAGATGGATCTACACCTTTTTTAATAGTTATATATTTTTTTGTAATGTTTATTTTATGCTCTTTTCTTCCTTTGTTTAGTTGTTGAAATTGTAGAGCAGTACACAGATGACAGATGCAGACGACAGAGAGACATTATTCCCAAAAAGAATCTCAGAAACAAAATAATTCCGCGGAAAACGAGACACCAGTTTATTTTACCAATCAAAAAATAGTTGTTGAAATATGTGAATTATGTTCACACAAACGCGTGCACGTGCGTGAGTGATTGTGTGCGTGTGTGCACGTGTGTGTGTGTGTGTGTGCGCGAATTTCCCCATACAGAAATCCCATAACAATGTTCAACAAATGAGCGGGTTTCGTTTGCAGTATACTGAGATCTGCCGTGGGCAAGTACATTTTCACAGTTGACTAGTGTTTGTGCTAAACTGGAAAACCATAACCAATGCTAAAAAGCAAGTACGGCATTGTTATAAATGAAAGATAACAAACACAATGGTTAATTATTTATCATATTACCAGTATAGTATTTAGGATTTAAGTTAATTTGAATAATGGCAGCCAAATTTTTTTTAAATGAACGATGAACGACTGTGAACTGCCCAGGTTTAACAGATAAAAATTCAAATTATAAATTAAGTAAATGAATATGACTTAAGTTGAAGCAAAAGTTGATAATTAGTATACACAGTGCAAAATAAAAGTAAATTGTAAATATATATCCCTGGCTGCAGATTTTCATCCGCAAGTTTGCTTTAAGAACAGATAATTAATAATTTTTCCTTACTGTGCTGGAAGCATTTATACTAAACAAATTAAAACAATACCAAAGTTGAAACAAATTCACAACAAGGTTAAACTTTCCTATAAAACTTAGTATTTCTGGTTATCGGCTTAGTTTTGAAATCAAATTAATTAATGTAGTTTTGTACAATTGTGACAATAAAATACAATACAAGCAAATTTGAAAGTTTCTTACAAAAATAAAGAAAGAAAGAATTAAATATTTGTTAGCACAAAGGTGGAATTTGTAACAATAAACTGAAATAAAACGTGAAGAATGTAACACAAATAAATGGTCCAAAGCATTGACCTAGTACTTAATTTCGCACATACACATATTATATAAAAACCAAAATCTAAACAAACAAAAAAAATTTTACATTAAGGGCCCCAAAGTAGAACATTCTAAAATTCTGTTACGGTACAGCGAACAGAATGTTTATGTTGTAAAGCGTAAGCATCAATGTTTGTAAATAAAAATATTCTCTCATAAAAGTGTTAATGGGCTCAAAGTAAAGACAAATCTAAACAATTCATTTACATGGATACTTTTGTTTAATTGGACTTTCATACACACATTTACATTATAAAAACACATATAATTTTTGGATATATTAAATATTAAAACCATTAGGATCCAAAACATGTACTTGACTTGGAAAACAAAGAAATACCATTTTATACATTTAGAGTACGTTTACTTTAGTACACTTCATGTATGTTGAACATTTATGGAAGTTTAAAATTGAGACCTTATTAGTCTAAAATGGACTCCTAAGTAAAAAAGTGTAAACAAAAATAATAGGGAGTAGAGGGAGAAGGTGGAGGTAATATGGAAAGACAGTGTAGAGGGGGTTAGAAAATGATAAGAAGCTTTGAAAGACGGATGACAAAATTGTTTCCTTCATTTATATTTGATAAATTCGCATGTGTCTATGATATGAATTTGATCTAAACTATGTGAATATCGTTATAGGTCATGATGATGATGACAATGACGAAGAAGTTTTTTGTCAAAAAGAGGAAAGGTAATAAATGATATCAAAACAAAATTTTGGAAAATATAAATTTACAAATTGTATGAAGAAAAGTGAATGAGCATAGGTTTTTTTTTTTTTTTTTTTTTTTTTTTTTTTTTTTTTTTTTTTTTTTTTTTTTTTTTTAATATGATCATAGTTTATTAATATTTATTTTTTTAATGTGGAAATTACCTAAATAAAAATAAAATACTAATACAAATTTTAAAATATAAAAACACCTTGAAAAGTCTTATGGTTGCATTGATGATTTTGTAAATAATAAATAATTCACATTAATGTGACAAAAAAGAAGTAGCACCTTAGAATAAATAAAACCTGGAGGCAGGATATGGTTTACAATACTTCCTGTTACTATGGAGTAGTTACAGTTCCCACTCACAATTCTTATATCTATAGAACAATAACTCTAGACATTTTATCTCCCTTCCTAGTTTACAAGGGTGAAGGAGGGGGGGGGGATTGAAACTAGTTTTATTCTTAAGAAACTAGTTTTATCATAGGCGGTGTGGTTTTGTTATTTATCAATTAAAACAAACTAATTAATCATTGCCATTTTCATTGTATCTCTGTACCCAAGATATAGTGCCAATTAATATCCCTACTTAATAATTTATAGCATTGAGTGTCTAACTAAAAACCCTTAATCCTGAATGTAGTCTATGTATTTTTCAGTCATAATTAAAATAACCACTTACTATCTTGTATTCAAACATTTTAAAAAAATGTACGATTTCATGATTCCACTGTCTGATACTAAGCATTTTATACAAAAAACAAAATTGGAAAGTTTTTTTGTAAAGATAGACATTGTATTGAATTGTTGTTATTCTATTTTTAGCCTTCTTTGAATTATAGATCACCTGTTACTTGTTTGAAATATCTTCCTAATCACAATTATAAAGTCAAAAGAGGATGTTAAAATATTAGAATAAATTAGAATAAAGAGGAAAGAACACTCATGTTTAAAACAAAATAATTATTTATTCATTAGTCAATTGATTAGATGATTGGGACGGACTGAGGTGAGGAGATCTCTCGAGTGTCGGTTTTTAAGACCACTAGTTTTTGTATTGATACTATTAGAATCCAAACTGCATAGATTATAATACAATTCTGTAGTTTTATTGGTTTTACTCGTTATGTGAACAGCCAATGGCATTTAAGGAAATTAATATAAATTCAAAATTAAATCAATATGCATTGGGAAAAAGAAGGAGGCAGAACTCAAGTATCAGTGTTTTTTTTTGTTTTGATTACTATCGGAATCCTATAACAAGTATCAGGTAATAGCTTAGCTCTGATAGATAATCTGCTATTTAATTTTTTTTTAATTTACAGTTTTTTAAATTGTATGACTGTTAGTAAAAATGAAATATTAAGTGCATTTTGGTATTGTAATAATTTTAGGGCTAATTTCTAAACAAAACAAAGCTTTAATTTAAGAATTATTGATGATATGTTATAAAACTATTTTAGGTTACACAAAAACTTGTTACAAAATTGTATTCAGAGTCTCACAAACATGAAAAAACTGAGTTCAATTAAAATCTGTACGTAATTAATAATACAGGGTTATAATTCATGAATTACAGACAGGGCCATTTTGTAAATTTTAATTTAGGCTTAAAGTGATATACATAAATATATGCTCTCTATTCCCATCTTGCATACTTATTCCCCATTTTAATATCACTTCGATTATATAATTCAATAAGAAAGATGTTTCAAAGTAGCACAAAGTTGAGTATTTGTGTGTGGGAGACAGAGAGAGATAGTACAGACAGGAACGATTAGAAACAGGGTCTCAAAAATCAAATGCATCTAGCTTAATACTAACACAGATATTATAATAAACTATGTATGAATAATACGATGGTGGGAAAACCAACTGATCAAATGAATATGTTTGTTAAATTTATCTTCTTATTGCTATAAAAAAATTAATAAATAAATAAACTTAAATTTACTCACATTTTAATGTCTTGATAAATTTTATATTTACATTTTTTTGGTCACATTTTTATTTTTTATAAATAGTAAAGTAAAATTAAGTAATAATACATTTTTATAATGGAATACGAAAAAAAAGCCACAAACCACAGAGGGAAAAAAGGAGTTTTTGGATTGATGTCTGACATCTGTTTCTGATCTTCCCAGTTTTTATTATTTTTTTTTTATTTGTATTTTAACTGGCGATAATTGTAGCCTTTCTAAAAACATAAAACTACTCACATTTAAATTATCGTAAGCTATACGCAGAGATTTGTTTAAAGAGTAAGAATTTAAATAATTTATTGTTTATAAATGTTGTTTATGTTTTTTGAATCTAAAATCAAGAACGAAACGATCAACGATGTTAATTTTGTGATTTTCCTGGTGAACGGAAATTTTTTTGACTCCAGATATACTCCGAGACAGAAGTTGGGGTTTTCTTAACGCTGTCTCCTTTTGCACTAATGTAGCTAAATAATTAAAAGTTTTCATAATGCAGATTATTAACTTTAAATAACGTTATATTAGTAATTCCATCATTTTAAAAGTATAATCAACAAACTTTTACTAAAAATATATGCATCTTGAGATAGTTTGGATTCTTATAAAACCGCTCAAGTCTTAAAATATCAAAAGGGGGGGGATTCAAAAAATTGTACATGTTAAAATTTATTAGAAATGTAGAATGACAAGAATGGACAATTACAAGGTTTTGTTCAATGCAATGCTATGAGTAATCAGCAGCCGCCTTAAACCAGCATCAATTATTTCATGTCTAAAAAGGAATTTTGGTACCAAGCAGTTAACACGCAAACCTTATTTTGTTAAAAATCAAATATATTTTTAGTTTTAAATCTTCATCTAACCTGGAGATAGATGATATTTTACACATTTATGTAAAAATAAATTTAATAAATATAATAATTAAAAAGTTACAGTCAAAAACAGTACTTTGAAAAACTCAAAATTAAAAATATTTTTAAAAACTAAATAAACTCAAATAATGCCCAAAAGGGGTACAAAAAAGTTAATAATTAAAAGTTATTCTTTGTGTAAAATGGCGGCAAAGATCATTCTTGAGATGTTTTCTCAAATTAAAGAAAAACTAAAAAAGGGTTTTAGAAAGTAATATTAAATAAAGATAAAGTGTTTAAAAGAGAACAGTTTTGGTAAGTTTAATCAAAATCAGCTAAACTGTTTTCAAATAAAAAAATTTAAAAAAGGGGTGAAAATTTTCAAAAAAAAGTATATTTGAAAATAAAATATTAAATTTATGGTTGAAATATAATAAGAATAGAAGCATATATATATATATATATATATATATATATATATATATATATATATATATATATATATATATATTATGAAATGGGGGTTTTTAATTAAAACAAGATGAGAAAATTAAAACCTTGTATGACGAATGACTCCACAACCATAACTAAAGCGGAAAACCAAATAGATTCTTTCATTTCTACCCAAAAGGAAGCAGGAACCAAAGAAAAAAGTGTAAAATTCAGTAAGGATCAGAATATGGTCAAGGAAATAATATGAAAACATTCAAACCCGAATAGCTTGGAAAGTTATGGTCGGATAACCACAATTCGAGTTTCAATGGATTCTACAAGACCTAAGGAAGAGTACCACAATTTTAGGAATCCCAAATTTCAACTCAACACATTTATGGCAAAATTAAAAGAATTTCAATAATTAATTCTTTTGACAGGACACGAAACATTCAGATATGGAAGTCCCCACTACGCAAAGGTAAGGCATAGCCAACTGCATGCTATACAATACAAAAAAATTATAATTGAAAAATTGCAATCAAGCTGCAATTAAATCAAAAGAAACAGAAAAACAATTAAAAGTAGCATTACTAATAATGTTAGAACAAATACTTGGTGCATTATTACTAACGTCAAAAAACAAAAGGGAAGTTTTGAGGGAATTGACCAAAATATCACAACAGAGTTTACTTCCAAAGTGAAGTGAAAAATTAAACTTACTTATATTATATCCTTCGTTCAAGGAACATCTTCAAGAAGCCTCTCTAGAGAAGAACTACTGGGTGATAGGTATAATGCAGTCAACTAGTTAAAAGGGTTAAAAGTAATAAGATTAATTCTAAATTTCAAACTAGATCAAGATATGAAGTAACATCTTAAAGATTTTGGGACAGTCATTGGCTGTCCGCAGGGAGGGTCACTGTCCCCTCTCTCTTGTGAACGCTGGTGATGGATAGTTGGGTTGCTGGAGTCTAGAGGCTTTAAAGTAATAGCACATGCTGACGATCTGGTAATTATCGTTAAAGATAAGCATGGTCACACAGTGTCTGATCTCATGCAGTGTTATTCTATTTGTCTGGAGGTGGTGGGGTCTTAGTATTAGGCCTAATAAGACAACCATTATTTTTTTACAAGAAGGGTTTCCTCTTCAGCCTTTGATAATAGATGGTGTGGAAATCACACCATCAAGGGAAACAAAATATCTGGGTATAGTTCTGGATCAAAGACTCACCAGGAATAAATACATTGATAAAACAATTGAAAGTGCGAACATGGCTATGTGGACGTGCAGCTACCGACACCTATTTGGTAAAACTTGGGGACTTAAGCCCAAAAACTACTGGTCATATCTGGCTATAATTAGACCCATGGTCACCTATGCTTCGGGAATATGATGGCCAAAGACGGAACAAAAATCTACAACAAAAAAGCTTCAAAGGCAGGCTTGCCTAGGTATTACAGGTGCTATGAACACCTGTCCGACCACCACCATGTAAATGGCTCTGGATTTGCTGCCTTTGAACCTACAGGTGAACCGCTGCTCTCAGGCAGTTAGGGACTAACATCACAATGCCAAAAATATTGGCTGGTAAACTTGGAAATCTGCTATAACAGGATACCACCCAGTTAACCAAAACAAGTTTCGGACTTAATGATTAAGACGACAAACATTGAAAAAGAATTTCAAAATCTTTTTCCCTGAACGACATGTTTGCAAGGAAGGTGGACTAAAACTAAAGTAACAATCCCTCAAATGGTACACTGATGGATCCAGAATGAAAGGTAGGATGGTAGTGGGGATAAAAAGCCCAAATTTCAGCCTTAGTAAACCCTAGGTAAAATTCCATCTATATTTCAAGCTGAGATACACGCAATAGAACTCTGCATTGGGGAGAATAGGCGAAGAGATCTATATCATGTCAGCCAGTCAAGCAGCTATTAAGGCTCTAAGTTCATACACTTTTGAGTCTAGATTGGTCTGGAAATGTCTACAAGTAGTTAATCAACTGTTTTTCTCATTTCACGTTATATCCAGTTTTCTTTGTGATATTATTCTATCAGTTTAGGCTTTGTTTGAAAACCAAGTCAGGCTCGTAAAATCAAGATCTGGTCGGAAAACAATGCAGAGTTCATAAAATAGAGCCAGATTTGTAAAATCAAGTCGTGCTTAGAAAATCGTGTCGAGCTCGAAATATAAAGGGCTTGATAATGGAATTGTAGTGATATATAAAGCAAAAGTAACTACATAACTACTTAGTATTTTTTTGGTTTTAAAAGTAATAAATTATACATTTCATAGAAATGCTTGTCTTATGTTATATAGTTAAAGTCATAAACGTGAATTATGATGATGTGCTATTTTTGTTTTCAACTAAACTACATCTTCCTACCTTGATAACCATTTTCCGGTTTAATGAATAATATCGAGGGAAAAGGGTCTCCATTTTATCTTCATTTTTTATAAGGCAGTGATGACTTTTAAAGGAAAAACATTTTTTTTGTGTGATGAACTCTAATCGTTAAGCCCGAATCAGTAAGAGCAATATGAATCAGCGATTAATCGTAATCGCAATTACGATTAATCGGTAAGTTACTCGTCTCATCTCTAGTCTGTACATCCTCCATTTTTTTACGGATTTGGTCCTACGTAATCTTAAAAATAAGTTGTAGTTTTTTAAATGTTGACTGTTGGATACAATTTTTTAAAAGAAGACACAAGAAACTAGCATTTCAAAACCACACCTAAAATGTAGTCACACAAAACAATGTAAAAAAAAAAAAAATTGAAAAAAATCAAGAACTTACTCTTCCCTGTGGGTTTTTGTCAGGATGATATTTCTGAGCAAGTCTATAATATGATTTTCTAATTAAAGGTTCTTCATGGTGTTGTCCTCTGGGTAAACCTAAAGCTTCATAAGCATCATCTACTGACATAATAGGTGGTTTTTTCTCCACTTCAGCTTTCCATGCTTCCAGCACATCTCTAAGCAATTTCACCTGTACAAAGATTTCATTTTATTATTTTATAATCATATTTCAATTTATTATTTAGAGTTTAATCAGTATTTAATAAACAATAATTCTAAATAAAATCAAAACTTATTGGTTATATTCACTCAAGTAATCAATTTGTCCTATAAAAATGGAGTTTACTAACCGGTTCCTTAATTGGCCAATCAGGAAACTTTGTTACATCACATAGATGTCTTAAATAGAATATGTTACAGAAGAGTTCATTTTGAAGTTGAGGATAACGCACAACTGGTATAGAAAGATAATGATACAATGTTTTGTTATTGCCTCTCAACTTAGGGGTAAAATCAGATATATGTAGAGCTATTTTTTCAATCAGCAGTCGCCTGTAAAACACAATAACCACATTAGCAAATGATTTTTATAATAACCAACAATAATATTACATGCAAATATTAAATACACAAAATGTATAGGGCCCTAAATATTCTTACTATCCAAAAAATCTCATGTTAATTACTTCAACATTAAATATCCTTGTTTTGAACATACTATTCCTGCTCCCCATAAAACTAAAAGAGTTTAATTTCTGAAATAAATTAAAATATAAAAGATATTGTTATATTTATTTAGTAAACTTAAGCATCTAAGATCTTGGGTATGGCATCCTTACATATTATATGGTTTGTTGTATGGAAATTTCAAGGAAAAGATGAAATTTTTATTACATTTATTTAAACACTGATTTGAATCTCATGATTTGGTTTAAAAAAAAATAAAAAATCATACTAATAGTTTGGGGACGGGTTACAAATGAAATACTGATTTTCTTACTCAATTATTATGACATGTTGTAAGCATGGGACACTCTCCAACCAGTAATTAATAAAAATAATTAAACATTCAATATTAATAATAAATAGAAACTAATAATAGAAATAATAAGCATTGTATAAAAATAAGTAATTGTAAAGTGTATTTGAATAATCTTCAAATCAACATAATAGTAACCTAATGATTACTAATAGACAGTTTAAAACAATACAAGTGAAAACGTAATTTCAAATGGTGCGCGTCAAAGTATTCAAATGTTGTAAAAGCCATGCTAAAAGGAAATTGAACCCCGGCAAGATTTCCCAAAAGCCTCAGCGTTAGCGTCTTGCCAAGCAACAAGAAGTGTGCCTTAATCAGTCTTTGTCAGGATTCAATATTGAACAGTCACGTTATGAAACGACTGGACGGACTCACTTTCAACGTAAAGATGGAGGATTTCAAGTAGTTGTGATATTGAAACAAACTAATGTAACATGGACTGGTAATTTGTGAGTAAAGTGAAGAACATTAGAAATTAAGTAATCATTAGGTTGTGAGTTGTAATAAGAAGGAATTGCAAGGAACTTTTAATTTTGGACTTTAACATGTTTGATGATTTATATTTTATAACAAATGAATCCTAGATTTAGAAATTTACCTGTTGATAAAGTTATGCCTTTTGTCCGTCAGTTAAATAAAAGGAGATTTCTTTTTGTTCTAAATATGTCTGGCTAGATTATTAGTGTCAACCATGTGCCATGTTGTAGAAGTAACCACTAAGTACTGTAATAATTCAAAAATGAAGGTGAAGTTACTTTTAATGTTATTAATTTGTTAATTTGCTCGACTATAGGGCGCCAGGTTTGCTTTAGCATACCAATTTAGAAAAAAGAATGAATTTAATTATTTATAAGATCTCTGGGGTCGTAAGTTCTTTTTACAGTGTACTTACAGTGGATTTTGGTTTTAAATGAGAACACTTTGGCTGAAATGTTACAAAGAAAACATTTATTAAACATTCAAAGAAACATCCTACAAATTATTATTAACAACAAAAAAAATCATATTATAAGTACTAGTTATCCTTTTTAGTTTCAATAACAAATTATGAATTTATATTTCCTTTATTTCTTTCTTTCAAATTAATTAATTTTATCTTTAAAAATGCTTCTACCAATAAAATTGTTGCAACAGGAATTTAATCTATGAATTTTTTAGTAACTTTGTAGTTCTAAAAGAAAAATGAAAAGATTCTATTTTCATTATTTAAAAACTTCATTTTACTATTATCTCTTCTAGTAATAATCTACTAAATTTTCTTTAAATAGATAAACATTTACAAAACAATTAATTTAAAACATAATACAGGTTACTAATCAAACAGATAATATACAGCGTCTATACCACAACGCCGATTTAAATAAAAAACATTGTCTGAGTCCGAATGGAAAACTGATATCATACAAGTTGAAGTTCTACGGCTTGTATAGGATTCTCCCTCGTTCAGAAGTTGTTTTCTCCAGTTGTTGAGAATATTCATAACTCGCGTACATAAATTATTGTCTTTTATGTTCCCACGTTATTGTCATTGAAACACGCTCTTTATAGATTTTTTAAAACACTTTCGATCTCTATATGAGACAAAAAATCAAATGTACATTGTTCTAATAGAACCTAGAAACTCTTTCTACGATCTTATCTCTCCAAACACTAGACTTCGACTTTGAAAAACACAACTTGTCCATTTTGAGCGGTTAACTCTAACTCCACAAAACACATCCAGTCCCTTCAAGCTCTGGACTTAGACTTTTTAGAAACACATCTAGTCCCTCCAAGCTCTGGACCTAGACTGACTTTACCATGAGGCAAATTCCTACTTCCGAAAGCGTTCTTTCCGGTTACTGTTCCCACGTTTTACCGCACTGCCGTAAAATACAAATGATTTACTTAACATAACAAACAAACTAAATTACATTAAAATTAAACATAATAATTCATACTGTTGTCTTGAAAATCCATTTTTCTTCTATTAATGACGTTACTAAATTTAAATTATTATTTGAATCTCTTATCTCTTTGGCTTAACCGCGTCTTTTAAATGAGTCTATATTAAAATCTGACTTTTCACATTGTCACAGTACGATACAGATAGAGACCTTGCCCCTCAGGTAAAAAATGGAATAATAAATTTAATGATAAGTTTGTAAGAACACAGACTTACTAACTGAAGTTACTTGATTTTAATTCAAAAACAAAGTATTAACTAAGCTTCTCTTACAATGTGATGGTAATTTAGCAATATATTTTGTCAATAGTTGATTAAATCAGAGCTCCAAATATTTTATATAAAATAATCAAGATATAAATATTAAAAAGTGTGTTTAGTGTCCAAAGAACAGACATTATGAAATTACCTCATTTCGGCATTCCAAATAGCTTCTGGGGTATCAAACTCGCCTAGAAATGTTTGGGCAAACATAGCAGCTCCATGATTTTCTAGATAGTTGACCATAGCTTCCGGTAAGAGCTGGCCTAAGACACTGGATTGCATCAATTCTGAAGATTGAGCCTGTTAATAAACAAACAAAGATTATTAAAACAAACTGACTGGAAAAAATAATAGTGTTTATAATTGATAGAGCACTATTTATATTTACTGTTAAGATATAACTTATCGAAATAGAGGTGCAGCAGAGATAGCATGTGTAATTAAGATTTTAACAGAGTAGATACATGAGGTAGAAGATTATGATATCTCTTAGAATATAGGAGTAGTTGTAATACAATGGTGGTATTAAATCTTCATTTATATTTGGTCCTTAATTTACATCACATTATTTGTTATGTGCTTATTAACAAACAGTTTTGATTAAAAAATGTATTGTTTTTGAATTATAGAATTAAGTTTGAATTAAACAGGAGTGAGGGGGAGGGAGGGAGAGAGAGTGGGGGAAGGAGTGGGGGAGAGAGAGAGAGAGAGAGAGAGAGAGAGAGAGAGAGAGAGAGAGAGAGAGAGAGAGAGAGAGAGAGAGAGAGAGAGAGAGAGAGAGAGAGAGAGAGAGAGAGAGAGAGAGAGAGAGAGAGAGAACTGATTCATTATTTGTATACAAATTGGCAGGAGATAGATGTTAGTTACTGAAACGAGTTGTTCGGCGGGACATCAATTTACAAAAGGACCTAGTAAACTATTACATACTTGCCAGGTTTAAATTTTATACCTGTATAATAATACAGAGATTTTTAGTGATATAATTTACATTTAGTTGTTTTGAATACTAATAATTATTTTCAAGAAAGTGGGCTACAGTTAATCAAATAAATGAAAAGTACATAATATAGTCTAAGTAACTTAGTTTTAATATATACAAGTATGTGTTGCTTGAATTATTTGGGTCACAAATTTTTCAATAGATACATAGGTTTTAAAAGACAGAGTTTTAAAAACACACAGTTTTTAGCAAAAGTCTATTTACAAAATAAATAAAAATATCTATTTACATTCATATACTGTAACAATGAAATTCAATAAGGTTGAACTGATGAACCTCAGTTTGCTTTTATAAGTTAAACATGATTAATAATTATTTTAATATCAGTATCATGCAATTTTTGAAAACAAATTAAACTCTTCTTAATTTTAGAACTCTTTTGTAGATAGAAATAAATGTCTATAATAAATATTTCTGCTTAAATATTCAATTTCATCTTTTAAGGACTTATAGCTACACTACTTTGTGTGCCTATCATTACTGGAGCATTATCAGCGCAAACTGCAATGCAGTTGTCCAACAGCACATTTTCAATTTTTTATTTATTTAGAAGAAGATAAAAAACTCTAAGTCCTGTAGCATCACCATTAAGATTAAGCACAATCAATAAACCTATTTAATTTTTAAATCCCCTTTGTATAAATATGTAACCACATTGAAATAAAGTTCTGCATTGTTTTGGTTGGTACTGTTGTTAGAAATGAAAATGGCAATATTTTAATCACACTTAAAATTTTATCAACATGTTATTTCCCGAAATATAACAGCTATGTTGTTTTTATTGTATTAATTGCCATTAGCTATATTTTAGGAAGTTAAGCATTTTTAAAAATTAAAACCATCATTAAAAAACAAAGCTTATAAAAGACTCACCACATTAAAGAAACACAAATTTCCACAACGTAAACTTTACTTCATAAGAAAATGATGTAAGTATTTATCTTCAGTTGATTGCAGGTAAAGAAGTTGAAAATAACAATGTATAAAAATTACTTAAAATTTGGTAACCTGTGAACAATTGAATTTGATGACTTAGTCATTTCAATGAATTTTATGTTAAAATTTGTGTTTCATTTACTTGGTGATTATTAACTTGGACAAATATTGGCATCTCTAAGTGATTTTAAAATTATAAATCACATAATATATTTTTGTTAAATTAGTAGTAATAATATATAAAAAGTACAGTATAAATTTACCTCATCTCCCCTAAATGCTTGTTTTGTATGAGTTAATTTAAGGAACTTTGCAATAGGAAGGACGTTAGAGCCATTATACATGAGTATGAAATAAAAGACACCAGTTTTATAAAGTTGATTGGCATGAGTATTATCTTCTGCAACATGACAGAGTAGTGTTGCAACTTTCTCCACAAGTATTGGATCAAATGTGAGTAGTAACTGTACAATATGAGGGAGACACTGGCTATTGCTCAGGTCTCTCTTGATTCGAGGTATAGGCCAAATAACTGCACCGTCATTGTTTCTATAAAATAAATACACATAAAAAGTTTGAGTTATGCACAAATAACTTTTATACAATCCTCTTAAAAAACAACTATTATTTATTTTTAAATATGATAACAAATAATGTTAATATTTCATTAACCCTAGAAGCGGCACTCTTCTATTTTTTAATGCATGGCTTAGTTCAGCAACTCTAAAACATGTATTTTGCAATTCAACATTACGCCCACTTAAAATTGTCCTATCGCAATAAATAAAATACCGTTGAAAAGCTAATGTTCCGTAGATGCATAATCATGCAAAAAAAAAAATACCACAAAACGTTATAATGAATATTCTAAAAATTGGTAAAGTTTGCATATTTTTGATACGTAATGTCAAAGATTTGCGTTAACAAGTTTTAAACAAAACATACTTCTCGTTTGTCTAATATTCCCAATTCGAAATTTCTGTCAAACAGATTTAACATAACACTGCTCGATAGATCGCATCTTTCTCTTCAAATCCGTGCTTTTCAAATGTTTCCACGTAATATAGTTTTTATTATATAAAAATTAAACAAAATCAAGAATTTTAACGCTATTTTACACGCTAAAAATTACATTTTTTGCAATTCAACTTTTATCCTAGTAGATATTATATTATCGAAATGTATTATATACCATTGAAAAGATAATCTTTCAACCTTTCATAACCAAGTTTAGAAAATTTAATGTTGGGTACAGTAGAAAAACACGACTTGACTCAAGTTGACGTTCATAGCGCTAGGTTCCGTCAATTTGTGACGGCGAGATTTATATAAAATATATCAGCTATATGTTCATATATTTTTTCGAAATGGTAAAACTTGTCCAAATGTTACAAGTTGACAATATTATATAGTATTTTTCTTTCTCTTTCGAACTATGAAGACGAAATTATCCTAAGTTATATAGTTTATGAGTTATATACATTCTACGAAGTGCTCAACCGAATTTTCTGCTTGATTTGTGCCTAGTAGCTTCTAGACAGTATCCAATATTTCTACGTTGACATCATAGAAATTTCCGTTATTTTTACACAGCCGTAGAGAGAAGATTTTCATCTTTAATTTTGTGTACGTTACAAACCTGTTGAATGAATAATAAGATAGCTGTGAAATGGACAAAAACTATAATATCTTACGCGATGCGTGAAATAAAATACACGCAAAAGGTCGTGGAATTTGTGTAATATTTTTATTATTTCTGTTATTTTGAAGGTTTGTGTATACAAATTGTATATAAATTGTGTATACAAGTTACAATATATGTGTTTTTATTTCTAAAGTTTATGTTTTTGAGTAAATTTCTAGTTTGTCAACTGTTTATATTTGGGATAACCTAAATGGTATGTTGTGAAGTTAGCCTATATGCACATTTTCTTATATTGAGTATTTTATTTGATTATAAAAGTGTATATGTATGTTATTCTTTGTAAAGTTTATTGTTTTAGTGACATCTAGTGATTTTGTCTTAGGCCTAGCTTTAGAAAGTTACTAATTACGTCTATATTATTGAGGTGTCTAACCTAACCTCAACCGTCAGAGTATCACTTTTTAGGGGAAATCGTTATTTATATTTTAAAAATGTAACAAATTATTATTTTTTCCCCCTAAATATATTCACAAATATATTACAAATCTCTAGTAATTGTTGAAAAAAATCCGAAAAATCTATTAGTATGTTATTGATTATCATTTCTGTGAAATTTCTGCTCCGTTACTCTTCGATTTTTGGTATTTGACCAAAAAACTCCAAATGTTTTACATCTAACATTTTTTTTCACTACACACCTAAGTTCTATGCACCTTTCTGAATATAATGATATATAGTACTTTTGTATAAAATATATATTACTATTTTTGGTAAATTATTGAAAAAAAGACCATTTTACATTTTTTTATAAATTTTTTTTTTTAATTATGAAAATGTAACAATTTTTTTCCCCCCTAAATATATTGAAAAATAATACACAAAACTTTTGTATATCTTAGAAAAATGTGGTAAGTTATTGATTTTGGATGATACAGGGTTTCTGAAAAATGTTAACTTCATTTTTGACATCTAACATACTTACTCCAAAACCGTTTCAAAAAAAAAGATTTTATTACATAGATGAATTCTATGGATCTTTCTGAGAAAAATGATGTCTTATAAGTTAGGTTTTGTATAAAAATAATATTTTTTATTAATTTTTAAACAAACGAAGAATTGTTAAGAAAATTAACCATGCCGCCTCTAGGGTTAATTAATACATAGCATTTATCTGCAACAGGAAATTTAGTCTGATCTTGATCATCATTAACACTAAGAGTGCTCAACATCCAGAAGGAATGACATTCTTCCAAGGTCAGGCAATATCCAACACTCAGCACAAGTCATATTTTAACATTAAAAAAAAATTATTTACTTTTTTAAGTTAACCTACCGTACCTTAAGCTGTCACAGTTTTTATTTTTGTCATTGGACTACCGGTTTTGGAGAATTTCTCTCTCCATTATAAAAACACACTTGAAACACTAAACATATTATTTGATAAATAGCCATGGAAAAGTGTGTAATCATAATAGCCTATAGTTGATAAAATTAATATTAAAAATTAAAACACCATAATATGCACATTTAACCCTTCCCACGCGGCAAACAAGTATAGCCGTGATGGTAGACTTTGACCCAAACGCGAATTACGATTAAAGTTGCAAAAATATATTTTAGCCTATGGTTAGTTAATTAGTTCACCAAAGTTCCGGTAGAATGCAGAGGCATGTCCGCTGTCTATTCAGGAATAGAAAAATGTTTTGTTGAAAGTTCTACGCCTCGAAGCAGTGAATTGGGATGCTATTTTGTCTGGAATTGCCCGGCGGCGCACACAATCTATAGTTTCTACAGAGCGGATAGCGGCTATACTCGCAGTCTCATTAGTCTGATAGGCGACGACCTCTGTGTTTGCATTTGAGCATTGTTTTGAAGAAGTATTGTTTTTATAGATCTTTCATAGTTTTTAGTTTGGATTGTAAACATTTTTTGTAACGTTTTATTTGTTTTATGTGTATATATTATCAGTATTTGAGTGAATATTTTTCTTTGTGTGAATCGTCTTTCTGTAAATTAAAAAAAAAAGATTTATTGAGTAAAATGGAAAATCCTGATGACCCAGATTTCGAAACTTTCGTTCTGGGTGCATTAAATGCATCATTTTCAAGTGCGTATAATGATGAACTGATAGACAGTGAAGAAGAAGACCTGCTTATAAACAATGTAAGTAACAGAAGTGAAAGTGACAGTGAAAATGCCGAACAATCTGCGCAGTCATTTCAGACGAGTGCAATTGCCTCTCCCCCTCCCACTGCAACGGCACCGCAATTCCCGTCCTCTCTGCCACTTCCTCACAATGTTTGGGTGAATGTAACTGACAATGACCCTGGCCCACCTCACACCATTCCAATTTATAATGTTCCAATTTATTTATGTTGTAATTTATTTGTAATGGTCCTACATTGCCTTCTTCTTTTGATGCGGAAACTGATCCAATTGAGTATTTTTATTTGTTTTTCAACGGTGAAATAATGGATCACATTTGTAAAGAAACCAATATATTTGCAAATAACAAACAAAGGGAAGTGAGCTCCCCACATGCTCGAATAATAAAATGGAAAGATGTGACCAATGTTACAATGAAAGCGTTTCTTGGCACAGTAATAAACATGGGGCTTATGCCGTTGCCATCAATCGAGGAGTACTTTACAACAGGCTGGGAAGGGTGAATTCCTTGGAAAACATATTTCTGTTGATGAAAGTACAATTTCCTTCAAAGGACGTGTAAGTTTCCGTGTTTACAATCCGATGAAGCCCACCAAATTTGGGCTTAAGATATTTGTGGTATCAGATAGTGACAACGGATATATCTACGACTATATACCTTATTTAGGCAGTGGAAGCATAATTCCTAACACCACTTTACTAAAGACAACTCAAATTGTAAAAGCTTTGACCAAATCTGTTGTTTTGAAATACCCTGAGTCACCCACTACTGGCCTGCATGTGTATAATGCATTTATTAATACCAGTTTAAACATTATCACATTGTGGTAGATGCAGCTAAAGAAAAGTTGTGATAAATGAAGATGTTTTGAGCTTTTAAAATAACAAACAATATAAACAACAAAACCTTTTTTCTTTTTATTTCATTCTTCTTACTCTAAACAGGAAGTGGTTCTTCCTTTTTTTTTTTTTATTCAATTTTGTTTTTAAAAAAATATACAATACAATTTATACTAGTACACAATAGATGTTCTATCCTGTTTGCTATATGTGTTACGTATTGTTACATTTACATTTTTAAGTGTTTATGTAGTTTAAATCATTTCATTTTTATACAATTGCTAGGTGAAAAATAAAGTGAGAAATAGAATTTGTATATGAAAAGTCACATTTATCCCAGAAACAGGAAAACATTTGTATCTCCGAAACAAAGTGAGATAGAATAGGCTTAATATGGTCAATTTTGTAGCAAATGAAGTGTTCTATCACCCAAATTATTTTGCGGCACATTGTTCATGATTCACCCTGTGTACATATTTATAAATTTGTAAACTATTTTCTAGCAGGAAATCTGTTAAAAAATGTTACTGTTATCTGTAAGAAATTTAAAGAAAAAGCTGTCCATTCCATTTGTTTTCTTTTCTGTTTCAGTAGAATCGATATTTTTCTTAGACCCCAATGAATTTTTAGAAACTGTATTTGATTATTTGTCTTTCAGATACACGAATATTCCTTCAATAAACTAATCACAGATTCATACATTTTTCTGTCAATTACAGTAAATCTTAATCTAAAATGGTCTAACGATAATTTCAAGATTCGTAGCAGTGACATGAGTAAACAAAAGAGATTCCATGATAAGTATGAGGACTCTTAAATTAAGTAAAAGGGAATCTTGCATTAGTAAGAATTTGGTTTTTACTTAATCTTATCCTTTAAAGCCATGTTTTGAGAAGTTAACTAGTCACAATTGGTCTGATTGAACAAAACTAGAAGACTTACTTTTACATAAGTTGATGACATGTTAGATATGAAATCTGAGTTAATATTTGTACCTGCTAGGGTAATATTGACACATTTTTATAAGAATGTTCAAAAGGAGACATGCCATTTCACTTTCATTCATAATTTGATTGCCTTGAGCAAGAAGACACCATTTTAACTGAGGGATAGTCTGTGCCATACGCCAATTGTCCATGCCTATTGCCCAACATTTTATACGTGATGTTAAAGTACCACTTGCACATAGCTCACGCATCTAAACAGAAAAAAACATTTGATTAAAATTTGATACATATACAAGCCTATAGTAATGCCATAAATAAAACCACTCAAGTTTCAGATCATTTTAAAACTTTCAACTAAAACATAAACTTTAATATTTAGAATAGTTTCAAACTAAATTAGTCAGTAATCAATATGTTTCATCATGTCACAAGAATGCATTTCATCAGGCTTCCATTGATACTATTTTGCATTGATTTAACCAATAAGAGGTAAGACACAAAGAAGGATGTAAGGCATCCCACTGCGGCAGAGCTCCACAAAGAAATTTCAAAGCACAAAGTGTACATTGAAAAATCTAATGTGGCACGCGGTAGTTACAAGTGGTTGGAGCTGCTGAAAAGCGTGGTAAATACATACAACAACACTGTGGACAGTACTATCTGCATGAAACCTGCTCAAGTGTTAAAAAAGCATGAGAAAATGTTACTGGAAAAAATAGCTCGTAAAACTACAAAAGCTGCACCACAATTTTAAGTGGATGACAAAGTTGGAATTTTCAAATATAAAAGAATTTTGCTAAAGGATATCAACCGAACTGGACAAACAAAGTGTTTATGGTGTATACTGTAGTGTCGACCAGTCCTGTGTTGTATGTTCTACAACACTCAAAAGATGATATTCTGAAAAGTGGATTCTATGCAGAAGATTAAACAAGTCTTCTGTAACATATATCTCGTTGGAAAAGTGCTATGCAAAAACGGTACTGGTGCAGTGGCTAGGGTTTGACAAGGAACCCTAGTTGGATTGATAAAAACAAGATAGTTGGATTGATAAAACCAGCTTGTTGTTTAGGCATTCTATTTAATAGAAACATGCTGGAAGTTTTTCAAAGTATTCAGACAAATGTTCATTTAAAAAAACACAACAGATAAGTGTGTAACAAATTTTGACCATGTTACAAGCAGCTGGGATCGACAATGCGAAGTCACAGCTCTTTATTACCAAACATGATGCGATCGATAGTGAACGGCCCATCAAATAGCAGCAAGACTAATGTGCTATTTAATCAGACCTTCAATTCAAACAGGTTGAAACTTGCCAACGTCCAAATCCCTCCATCAGCCAAAGTACAAGTTTTTGGAAAGTATACTGGGAAATAGCAAAGAATACATTTATTATATATACCAAATACCGTAATTATACATTCACAGACAATGAAATCCATCCTATTATTGAAGCACAGCCTAATTCGATAATAATTTTTGACAACATAGCTTACGAGAAACACGACGAAATATTAATTTTTTCACCATTAGATGACACAATAATATAGATTTGTTTTATTTAGGACAGACTTACAGCAGGATCCCAAATAAATGATTCAGTACAATGCCAATCTCTTGGTCCTTTTCAAGCAGGACAATCTCAATTTACGACACATTTACAATGATCATGTGAACATGGACATGGTGTTTAGTGCTTTTAAGAACATTAGTGTGTCCGCATGGAAAGATAAACACAGATTCGTGTAATAGATAAGGACACATACCGAATTAATTTTGACTGAATTTTAACAGATTTTGGAGAAGGTACAAAATGCTTGGTACTTGCAACAAACGCCATTCTACAAGATGACTGAGAAGAGAGAGCATCTAATGCTGGAGATAGCCAGATTGCACAAGACTATAAAGAAAAAGTACAGGCAGATGAGGTACAGAGAGGGCAAAGAGGAACATTTATATACTAAGAAATACACACCACTAATTAAAGAGTTGTGGAAAGTGGAGTTTTTTTCCGAAACAAGAAATTAAAATTGAAGAGTGGTATGGAAAGATGGAGAGAGCAGATGTTGTTGAGTGGAGCAGCGAAAGTGGGATGTTGAGAGAAAAGAACTGGCTACCCCCAATGTTAGTTTTATTGATATCAAAATTACAGAGACTCCGGAGCAATCGCAGCCTAGTGTAAGGAGGGTATTGTCCATGTTATAGGACAAAGTAAAACTGAAAATGGATAAACAGCAATTTCCCAATTATGTTGGCATGAAAATATATGGTCAAAATTATGAAAGATTCCGCCAATAATCGAAATATAGATCACAGTTACGTACTGAAAAAGGAGCAGAGTCTCTGATGATTGGTGACAAGACGCTTCAATTATCAGATGATGGTGAAATTATAATTGACACAGTACATCATAAAGGGACACCTGGATTATATGAGTTGGTGTTTAAAAGCGTTTACCTGATGATGAAATATATATATACTACGGCCGATTTGCAAGCATATAAAGATATCTGCTTGAGAACCAAGGCACACAAAAGATTGTATGATCCGGACGGTCAAGTTAATCGTAACAAATTTTTAAAATATAAAAACATTATAGAGAAATTATTCCCTGCTAAAACAGATAGCAGGAGAGGTTATTCATACTTTGATGATCTGAATGAGTTTTGTGGCAGACTGAGACATTTGTTGGCATCTCATGATGCAGGACATACGGAACAAGCTAACGAGATAGCTTCAATTATTCAAGAACTAAAAGAAGCTGGAATTATAAAAGGTGTGGGAAACGCAAAAAATTAGACCATTAATATGATGAGTATCAAAAAGTTTGGACATTATAAGAGTAATGGTGACTCCACTGAGCATGGCAAAATAGGTGTAGGGTTTAATCTTACACTCAAGGAAGACTATGATATAGGAGGAAAACTGTTACGTAATGTGGCTACTGTATGCTCTGCACACGATGCTCAGTCACCCTTAACCAATTAGAGAGAAAGTGTTTAATGTTTGATGACAAGAGGAAATGATATGACGCAGGATGGAAAGCTATAGGTGGTTTACCTAAACCGAAAGACAATGATGACCCTGTGACAAAAGAATATCTCGATATTAAACTTAATAGCTGCTAAGACTTTAAAAAGTATCAGTTACAGGAAACTGGTTTACCACTAGGCAACGGGCGCAGTCTAAAATTGAAATATGCTTTAGTGTATTTTGGGAGAAAACAAGTACAATAAATTTGACGCTCAAAGAAACACTATATGCAACATAAAATCTACAACAAACAAGGAAGATGCTGCCAACAAATACTATGTAGACAACAATGTAATACCGTCGGACAGAAACAGTTGGAACTGTGGTCATAGAAAACTGACCAATGTGAAGGATGCCACCAGCAACTTGGATCCAATCAACTTTCATCAATTTGAAGAATTGAAGTCATTGATTATATATTGTACTCTACTCAAATATCCAAGATTCGACTCCTTTGATCCCTCTTCAAAACATATTTGTAATATTGCCGACGGTGTGTCGGATAGAGATGCTGTCACACGAACCCAATTAGTACAGTTTATACTGTAACTGAAGCTGAATCGTTAAAGGGCTGCAAAAAGATTGTAGACAAATTAGAGTACAAATTGCAGAAATAATTGATTGATTTCGCACATACGATTAAAAAGCAATATAGTAAAGTTGATACTCCTAAAGAAAAATATAGCCATTGGCAAGTGGACCGCTGACACTGAACAGCCTGATATGTAAGATAATTATGTTGACCCTATGAGCTTTGATTCAGTATAGAAATGGCAAAGAGACGAACAACATCAAGAAAAGTCACTAAGAAGGGTAGTGGTCTCCTTTCTAGAATTTTATGTGCTGGTGATAAGGTTTTAAACAAGGCTATCAATCTATTGTCTATTGAGCTCCATCTACTGTCGTACAACTATTGTGGTCCGGGTAAAAAACTAGGTAAAAGATTAGCTCGTGGTGATAAAGGAGTCAATCCTTCAGACGAAGCTTGTAAAATGCACGATATAGCGTACAGTAAATACAGTGACTCAGAGCATCGTAGAGAAGCAGACAAAATTTTAGCGGAACAGGCTTGGAGAAGAGTCAAATGCGTCTATGGGGTGAAAGTGCGGCAATGTGTGCTGTAACAACGGATTAAAAGTGGGAAAAAGATGAAATGTACAAAAGGCAAAGAGACGATGATGTGGATGACGGTTTGTATCCCAAACCATATCAAAATGGCAGTGGTTTATTCTCAAACCATATCCAAAAGACAGGGGCAGTATCTTAAGTCGTATCCAAAAGGCAGGGGTCTAGAAAGAAAAAGAAGAACATCAGTAATAAAAAGTTTAATTGATTCATTACCAAACAGACCTTTAACAAATATTTATTTAGAGAAATATGTCGTGAAACTGAGGATATGTTACTATACCGAAAGGTTCGTGCAACATTGAAAAATATATCAAATCACAGCTTCAACCGGAGATTCTATTTTCATTTGCCATACAATAACACATTTAAAGCGGATATTAAGTGTTCTAAGATGATACACAAGTGTTAAAGACGGATCTATCACAAAATTACTCGGTTATAATAATGGGGATTTTTTAGCAAATCAAAAACACGAATCTGATTTGCCCATCGATATTATAAAGGTTATTAGAGCTGCGTGTAATATTGTAACTGGGTCGTTTCAAAATAGAAAAGAGTCCCAAAATATACATGAATTTTACCCACAAGTAGGTTTAGAGTACAAGATTGTCGTGATACCTGTTGTTATTATTGTTGACTGTAATATATTTACCTGTCAACATGAAAAACCATTCACATCACCGTATTCCTTAGAGATCAGAACGAAGTGCCTATAAATTTCAGAGACGAATTGGTTTCTGTCAAATTCCAATTACGTCGGAAAGGGTCTCATATTTAATGGACAATGTTATAAGACCAGCATCAGTGTACATTCAAACTCCACAGAGTTAACTACTAGAAATATTTCTTTTCTCTCAGCTTTCAGCTTTGGGAGTTAAAATGAAAAATAATCTTTTTAAGAAGCCAGAATGGCAACAATTATTGTGAAAGACTTGGAAAACTGACGAAATTGCTTACCTTGCAATCAAGGAGGACGTCATTGATGCTACAATGATATATAAACTTTTGGGTAGGAATAAACATGGTCAGTAGGCCAAGATTGATCAAGGAAAGGTGCTGCAGATATTCTTGAAAATACGGACTTGGCGAGTAAGAGTTTCCTAGGAATATTGAGACTTCAGACAAGCATCCTCAAAAATTTCAAAAAGGGTGAGCAAACTTCGTGTATTAAGAAACTTGTATTTATTTCAGAGTTTGTAAGTTGCTCCGGCTTACTTACAACTTGAATTTAATTTAATTTATGCAAAACACTAGGGGCAATTTGGAAGAAACAATAAAACAACTTAATTTTATAAGATAGGCGTCATCTTGGATGCCATCTTGCAAGCATGTGAGTCTACTTTCTTTCTGCAATTACTTCTGTCTTTTTTTTACTCTATTTCAAGGTGATTCTACTATTATATGAAAAAATGACAAGGTTCAGTCTCTGATCTGTACTTACAGGTTGCTTATATGTGGCACGGGACAGTGGTTCATACACAATGAATCTAGCCAGCCATGTTTGGTTTATAGAAACCTTTCTTTTTAATTACTAAAGATTTGTAAATTACGAACATGATGGATTATTAATTTTTATAACTGAAGTTAATTAACAAGAATTTAGGTGTTAATCTAACATATTCCAATATTATAAAAATATAAAGTTCTCAACTACTGTTCATCTTAAAACGTTTTTAAATTTAGATTACTCATTTTACTTTTCTGATCACGTAGATATTTGTTCATATTTACTCACATGCTTCACTTGTAAACACAATTACTTCACAAAGCATTGCCTTAAAGTCACTTTACAACACTTCTTTTTATATGCAACTACTTAAACCGCTCCATACCTAACGCAAAATTTGCGTCTTGCTCTGCTGACTCCTCTCATTAGACTGGGGACACTTGGATTTCTTCTTCTTGTGTGCTGGTGACGCTAACGCAATGCATCTTGGGATACATGTTACTGTATGATTCAGCCTTAGAGTGGTATCATTTATTCAACCAACGCGCGCATTATGAGTTCAAATTTTGTACACTGTATTCATAGTTCTCGTCTTTTGAGTAATCTTTAAAATTAAAATGACAGTTTCTTATTTAAATACATATCAACATCCTTATTTATTATTTATTATTGGTTGAAGGATGTCCCATGCTTACAAGTTAGATAATTAAACTATAACATAGAATCAGATTTGTGGGTCATAATAATTAGTCATTCTCGATTAATGATAATAATAAGAATATTGTAAAATTGTAATAATATACTAGATGGTTATTCTTGTTAATAATTGTAATTAAGGTTAATTGAGTACTGAACCATTCGATTATATTGAAAGTATAGAACCTAGGGAGTTTAAAGATTGAATCCTAACAAATGGTACATCGGCCTTGGGTTTAGTAGTTTTTACTAAATAATTTAGATATTATATTCCAAGTTTGAAAACATTTCAGTTGTTATAATTTGTTTTCTTTAGTGTATGTTTGAGAATTGCTTTGTTATTGAGAGATAGTTTGCAAAGGTTACTTTGTGTTAATTTGGGGTTATTATATCATTTGTAATAAAGTGTTGATAGGTTGTTTTTTAATTAAAAAAAGAAGACAACTTCTCGGAACATTTATTATAAAAGCTTAACACGAGTTTATTATTAATTTTGGTGAACATAGTAACTGGGATTAAAGTAAATGAAAGTTAGGTTATAAGTATGTCTTTTGGGGTGAATAGGGATCTCCATAAATAAATTCATAAAATGTGAGTTAACGGCTTTTCTTATGACGTGTTTCGAAAGAGCACAATTAGCAAATGGTTGGGGGGATGATAAAAATGCAAACTCCTTCAAGTTTCATAAATAATAGTACAGTAGACTCTTATAAACTCTCATAAATAGTAATGAAAATCCGGACCGGACGGTAAAAATTTTTTAATAACAATTTGCCGCTTTAGAGCCTTCAATTTTCACGCGATCTTCATCATTGCATGAATAACGTATTTTGTAATGATTCACGGGCAATGGAAGTTTCCGCGCAGCTGAGGTAATTGACACGCCCTACCCTGTGTTTTACTTAATTACAGTCCAGTACTGTATTATGTATTAGTTAATGTTTCAGAGTGTAACAAGTGCCGTTGGGTATCGGCATGGGCTGGTAGCGATTGAATCTGCGGCTTATCACTGCTCGTATCGGCCCCGCGGCTGACTTATCTCCAACTCCGGTAAAAAACGGACCGGACGGTAAAATTTTTTTTAATAACAATTTGCCGCTTTAGAGCATTCAATTTTCACGCGGTCTTCCGCATTGGATGAATGACGTATTTTGTAATGATTCACGGGCACTGGAAGTTTCCGCACGGCTGAGGTAATTGACACGCCCTACCCTGTGTTTTACTTAATTACAGTCCAGTACTGTATTATGTATTAGTTAATGTGTCAGAGTGTAACAAGTGTCGTTGGGTATCGGCATGTGCCGGTAGCGATTGAATATGCGGCTTATCACCGCTTGTATCGGCCCTGCGGCCGACTTATCTCCTACTCCGGGAAATCTGGATTTTTCGGAATCTGGAGGCCGTCCGCCACAATAGTCCGGATTTATGATATATATATATCACAAACACAAAAAATTGTCTAACCATAATATTATAAATTTAGACAGCCAGGTTATCACAGTGACTAGCGTTGAGGTGGGAGAACTAGTTGGCCTTTAATGGGTGTTTGTATCATTTGTTATCAGTCTATGAACTCAGGACCAAAAACTTCTCATATACATGCATTTTACTGTCTCCTGTAGTGGGAGAAAGTACAGTTTACGTCTGTTTAATAATATGTGGTGATTACCACCACTCCCCCTCCCCTTCGTGAATCTGGACAGATCCGCCCGGCCAGCTGATAAGAGGAGAGTTGTGCTCGAGACAGCTGTGACTAAAGACGTCTTACAGCGTTCTTCCTAAATATATTATAGTACGGTAAATTTATAACATGCCTTGCTAAACCCAAAGGAATAGGGCCCTTCGGCCCTTGGGTTTATATCTGGCGCATCGCAATTTTTGGTTATCGTAAAATTATTAGTCGAACTATACGCGGCTACGTTAGGCCCTGCTATAGACCGACAAGTTGTTGCAATACAGTGTAGTTAATATTAACATTGGTATTAGTGTAATTCTCTTATTTTTAGTTAAATAGTTTCTAGTAATACTCGTCAAAAATGGCTAGCCTAAGTTGAGATTCGCCCAGTGTACTTTATTAATTTTACCACGCGATCGAGACCCAGTAATACATTACCAAAGTAGATCCACGGACACCCAAATCGTACCCCAATGCAATTCCCATTCTCTCGCTACCGTTGCAAATAGTACAATTAATTCTGATAATTGTTTGATAATGATTTGTAAAAAAATCACCTAAAGTACTAAAAAACTATCTTTGAAAACTAGTTTTTTAAGAATTGGTATTTTTTATTTTATTTTTTATCCGAAACGAAAATAAATGAGGATTGTCAAACTGGAAACCAAACTTTTTTATATATATTGCTTTAAGATCTTACACTTTATAAAAATCTCTATGTACAGCTTATGATAATGTCACTGTGTTATGTTTTTAGAAAGTATACAATTATCACCAGTTAAAATAATACCCCCAAAAACTGTGGAAGATACACAGATGCCAAACGTACATAGAAAGTTGGAGAACCTACTTATCTTGTTCTTTATCTATAAGTTAATAAACAAAGCAAACTTTTGGAAGAAGAGATAGCCTATCTGTAATTGACAAGAAATAGACTTGCTACATTCATCCTGTTGCCTTCAATATGTAGTGATATAAAAAATAAAGATAAAAGAAAGAAAGAAAATACTGTGTGTTTTTAAAGAACACACTACACTATGGTCTTGGAATAGGCAAGATTTTATACAACCTACTGCTGTTCTTGTTTATTAGCTTAGATCAAGATAAAAATAGTTAAAACATTTTCTCACATCAAAATAAAACCATTTGTTAAATTACAAGAAGTACTTATCACTAATAATGGTAAAAAATTTGCAATTTCTGAGTTATCGGCTAAATATTAAACTAGACTTTCTCATGGAAGCTCATATATCTTAAAATTTACCCATGAGATTTTGATCAAACTTTGGTGAAATGTAAAGGTCAATGACAAAACCAAACAAAAAGATATGTAAATTAGAATTTATAGTTTGAGAGTCATATAGAAGAATGAATCGCAGTGGTAGTACTAATAATATTAAATATTAAAGTCAGATAATTAACATATACAAAGAATTTTCATTTAGTTAAGGTTTAATATAAGAGTTTATTCGCCTCTATATCTTACCGTCTGGAAAGAAACAGGCCCTACTCTCTCATTAGCATTATTGTAGTACCACTCCTTCTCATTATCCCTTGTCATATTTTCCCCTGCTTCTATGACATTAGTCTGAGTAGGTACCACAGCTCTAAAATAGAAAGAAACAAATTTTAATTGTAGTAAAAAACTAAACAGTTTAGTTAACAACTTAGTGTTTGTCTTGAAACTTTTACTCACCTACTGGTATGAAGGTGAGCTAATGTGATGAGGTCCACAAGAATTTGCACACCTTTTGCATCAATGAGTGCCTTCACATTTTGTTGATTCAGAATCAGTTTTTCAATGAAAATTACTATATGATCTCTCTCCGTTCTGTTTGTGCACTAAAATATTTAGAACAATAATAATTTAGTAACTCCACAATGAGCAACAGGAGTAGAAAATTCAATCACCATTTGATAGAAAGCATAAATTTCCATAACACACTCTAGGGTTTACTAGTTGTGATTCGGGTGTGGAATTCCTGAAATTACTCCAGCTAGATTTACACCTTTCATCATCTAATCCGGGGTTAGATTCTTCTCTTTCATCTCTACTTTCAGGTTTCTATTGACCAACATTCTTTTCCACATCAAACATTGTTAGAGTATTCAAAAGCTAGGGAGCTTTTTGCTTGAACTGTATCTTCTCAATTTGTGAATATGAGGTATGAACAGTGAAACGAAGGTTAATTAATTTGACTGTAGTGCAGAGGGTCGGATCCCCAGTACCCATTGGTGAAGTTAAAATATTGATGTCATTGATGTTTGGTTTTTGATTTGATTTCTTGGTTGTTTGTTAAGAAAGATAATGATAACAATCTTGGTTTTTGCCATTAAATAAAGCAAAAAATTCCACAACAAATATAATTTTGAACAATTAAATGACTAATGTTTCTAAAAAAATTTTTGAACAAATATCAACCTATATTTGTTGCAAATTCTTATTAAGTCCACATTATCAAAAGATTTTCAATAAATAAAACATAAGACATTTTAAAAGTTATCCAATAATGTGCCACCTATTTATTATAAGGATTAGAATAAGGAAACTTATCTAATGGTCTACAAAAAGTTTAAAATGAAAAAATGCATGTTTTCTGATAGTGACTTTGGAATAATTATATTTTAAAATGGCCAAGCTGAAAAAAAAAGAGTTATTATTAGCTCGTGTAAAAACGTCTATTTTACCAATAACCATTTTAAAGGGGTACATTTTTATTTTATTGTTATTTAAAAATGATTTACACCTTGGAGTCATCATCACTACAAATAAAGAGAAAAAGCATAAAATAGAGATCGTGAGTCCTTAAATCCTTCAGTAGGATTAGAATCGGAAGATAACAAGATTTGGTCACAAGAGATCTGATAGGAAACAAGAAAAAATAGGGATCTATCCAAGACTAGATAAAGATAGGTGTTGCTCTAGTTAGTGTACCTTAGGTTTGCCACACTCTGTACTAACTATATAAGGGATCATTGAGAGGTCCGTTTTAGAGTGTATAACATTTATTTAGAGTAATAATTACTTAAATGATTATTAAAACTTACCTTAAGTGCTAAAATTTGTTTGTACTTTAACTAAAATTCCAGTTACTATTTTACAGTAATTTAGCATTATTACATATTTAAGACATTTTAAGGTTATGTTTTAAAATATCAATTATCTTACTTTTTATCATAATAATCATGATTGGGCATAATTTGATGCATATTTTAAAGGTGCACAAAAATAAATATTTCTGGACACTGCAGGTCATTAAGGGGAAAACATATTGGAAAAAATGATGCCAATTTGTTCCTATGGGATCCTCTATGAACATTTCATAGTCTCAGGTGTCAGTGTTTCGAAGATGAAGATTACAATACCTAGATCTTCTATTAGGTATTTGTTAAAAAATGTTGTAGTTGAAATGCATATAATGAAAAGGTTGGTTTTGTTGAATATAAAATCTCATCAACATATTTTCAAAATATGGGAATTATTTTCTTAAATATAATAATTAAGGTACACACAGAGTTAAGAAAATTTTAGTTTGACTGTATTTTATATAAATAAAATTCAACAAGTATCTTAAAAAAATGTAACCTTACTTATTTTTTAAAAGCTATATAATAAACTAGTTTGATATTGAAAAAGCATACAACTTGAATGATGTTCCACTATCAAATACTCACTCTTTCCAGCATAGAAACTATATTTTTGGTATCACTGAAAAAACCAATATCCTCATGGTACCGTCCATATACAATAGCCATGGCCTTAAGGCACATACATTTCATTTCAACCTTGTTTGCCAAAAGAAATTTATGGTAGAGTTGATAGAAAAAATTTTGTCTGAAAACAAACATAATATTTGACAGATATATTTGTAATGCTTATATGCTGATTGATATTTGAAAAATGAGCCTAACCTATTAATACAAAGACATATATAAATCTAGATTTACGTTTAAAATAAAACCAATCTTGGCATAAATGATGGGTTCTATATACATTTTCATTTGTAATTTTATAAAACAGGACCAAGGCTTACTGAAATTTAACAAGACAGTATCAAAATCCTACATGGTTTTAACTATGGATGAGACAATTATTATAATAATTATAGGGAACATTTGCTATACAACGGTAAATTACTTATTGGGGTAGGATTATTCTTAGTATGTGAAATGTTGAATTTAAAAAAAGTGATTGTGTCACTGCCAAAATGTGTCACAAACCCATTAGAGTGTTGTAATAGTGTACATTTTTAGTTCTTTGATCTTAAAAAGAATGGGATATATATATTGATCTTAGATAGAATGTGGTATACTCCTAGACTTGATGAATCAAGCAAGAAACGTATTTTGTTTTTGTTGAATAAAATCAATAAAAGATTAAATAATTAAATAAAATAAATGATACTAAATGATCAGAGAAATTTATTGTATGTGTTTTAATAATAAAATAATTATAAACTTTATAATTAATAAAAGTGCAGTGCAAACATTTTGTATACAAAGACCAAAGGCTTGGGTTTAACCACCAAATGGAAAATTATTCAGTCTGGATAGAACCTTCAAGGCAGGAGCACGCTGCTCTAATATACATGATCGTTCCGGTGAAATGGAAGTACAAAGAAAAGGTGTTTTCTTAAGTAACTATGAGTTGTTTAACATATATTGTTATGAACTATTATGATTCAGTTACGTTTGAGTTAAAAAACGAACGATCAAAAGTGAAAAGTATTCAATTTGGTAATATTGTATGATCGACAAGGCGTATGACACCCAGAAACAACGTATGAAAAGACTAAGTGTTTCGCTTTTAATGTAAAACAAAGTAATTTGAACATTTTAATTTGAACTAATAATAATGTGAACAATTGATGTGTTCTCATAAGAGAAAACAAGAACTTGAAAGATTAACTTTGAAAAACAACACAAAGTGATTTTGGTGAAACGATGCCATGTGACTCCAACAAGGAAAAGTTTTTTTTCTACTAAAAAGTTTATTTCAATCAACTACGCGTGTCTGGTATACACACATAAACTATTATTTATGTAAAATAAAATATAACTGTTTAATGACTTGTAATTTTGTTGAATTTTCAATTTTGTATTTGTAGTTGTTTGATGTCTCTTTTTAAGAAGACATGATATGTTATTTGAATGTAATAATAAAACCCTTAAACATAAAAGATTTTCTCTGATAAAAGCAATTAGTTTAATATTTTTGAATAAGAATTCATAAATGAATGATATTATTATAAAGTTGAAAAGAATATTAATTTTTCAATATATTATTATTATTTTAATTCAATAACTAGGTTGCAACCAAAATTTAATCAAAATTTAACTTAATAAATTTGAAAATGATTTTTAAAATAAAATATATATATAGGATGTTTTATATGTAATAATTCTTTACAGGTATTTTTGTTTCATATGTATTCTTTTGCTACATTAAGTTTTCTAAATAAAATAATGTGCATTTCAGAATAAAAAGACTTCTATATTTTTATCCAGTGTTTCTATTAAGTACATTTTTTCCAAAGAATTCAAGACCTACGAGATATTAGTACTTACTTTTAGAGTTATAAATTTTAAATTTTAATTAATTTTTTTTGTAATCAAAGCATTACAAAATGGCGCCCAACTTAAATCAAATAAATATTACAAGATCAGTTGTCCCTTGCTCCTGGTAAATGGTCTCCAACAGCAGCTAGACCCCATCGGTCTCTTAAATGTCCATTGACTTGCTTACTAACTTAGAGTTAGGGTTAGAGTTTTATAGTTATTTTAACTGTACTGGGCATATTACATACGAGTTGGTGATTGGAACGCTTTTTGAATTCTTTTGCAACGATACTCTACTTTTTGTCCATTATCTTGAGACTTAGAATAAAATCTAAATTTCATCTAATTCTTAATTAACAAAATTCCCAACAATCCATCTTTAAAAATAATGGTTTATTACAGATAACTAACAAACCAAGTTTTTAGTAGAGATGGCAATATTGGTCTTAGTGGTAGTGGCTATTCTTTAGAATAATTGTAATTTTGTGTTTTTTCTTCTAACCAAATTTACTACACCCAAATTTTGAGTTATAGATTAAATGAAAACAGTCCTGAGTTATGGCCAAAATAAGCTCACATACCAAATTTGATTAAAATTGGGCATCACATTAAATTTGGGCTGTAGAGCACATACGGCAGATGCCAGATACAAACATAGACAGACATTATTCCAAAAATCATTTCTTGGACTCATGGGACCTCAAAACGGATATATCAGCAAAAAAGTCAACACTCATTTTTTGACTCATCACAAAACTTTACACTATGTATATTAGTCAGATATGTTAATTTTTAAAGTACAAGTCCTCTGTTTTTTTGTTTTGTGTTTTTCCCCTTCGATTTACATGAATATTGTTTTTTTAATATGCATCTCAGTGGGACAATTATTTTCCAGTTATTAAAAGTTTGTGCTCAGCCATGTAAATAAGTATAAGCAACATCTGATTTGTAAAAAAAATTATATAATTTTGAAAGTTCTATTCATATTGGGCCGAAAATCGTATGAAAGTAGTTTTAGGGATCGCTCAATACAAATTTTGCATCTAAATCTTAAAATGGCTGGTAAAATAAAAAATAATAATAAAATGGAGAAAACAAAAATATATGTGTAAGGGGATTTTTGGGTCGCTGAGCACAAATATATAGTCAAATATCAAAAATATACAAAAGCTGACCAAAGCTGAGCTCCAAGCGAATTCAATTCGCACTTCAATATGAATAGTTTTTATGGATGTAGCATTTTTTATGACAGTTAAAATTTCATTTTTCTAAAAATCATCATTTTGGATTTGAAGCCGCCTCTTGATATTAACATTTTGTTGCAGCTCTAGTTTCAACAATTTTAAAGAACAACAATATCAACTTGAAGTTTAGTTAACTTCAAAAGAAAGTAATTGACACGCCCTACCCTGTGTCAATTACTTTGTGTCAAACAAAAGTAATTATGAGATCAGGTTATGAGATCAGATTATGTTCACTAGAACATTTTTATTATGTTCTAGTGAAAAACATAATAATATGTTTTTCACTAGAATGGAGAGTTTTGACTCAATATCTAGAAAATGATTGAAATATATCTGATAATGTGCATGGATTTTGTGGTTGGTACTATGAAACCTAATGAATCTATAGATTCCAGTTTCAAGCTATCGACTTGAAATTCGGCTAACTTGAAAAAAATATACTACTTACCCTTTGGTACTATGAAACCTAATGAATCTATAGATTCCAGTTTCAAGCTATCGACTTGAAATTCGGCTAACTTGAAAAAAATATACTACTTACCCTAGAACTGTCACTCGACCCGAGTTCAAGCCTCGGTAAATCAAGCCCGGCTCAAGCTTTAGTCAAGCTCAAAATTTATTGAGCTAGAGCTTTTTTTTACAAAACGATCTTTTACTGAGCTAGAGGTTTTTAACAAGTTTGAGCTTTAATCAAGCTCGAGGTTTTACCAAACTCGAGTTAGTTCACCGACTCTAAAACATGTATTTTGTAATTCAACATTACGCCCACTTAGAATTAATTGTCCTATCGCAATAAATAAAATACTGTTGGAAAGCTAATGTTCCGTAGATGCATAATCATGCAAAAAAAACCACAAAACGTTATAAATAATATTCCAAAAATTGCTGAAGTTTTTTGTTTTACACCTCTTTCTTTCAACTATAACTTTTTTAATATTTACTTTACAAGTTTATTTTATTATTATTGTTCTATTTTAATTACTCTACAAGATGACATTATTTTTATTATTAATTTCGAATTTTGAAATTTTAACATGTACTCTTATGGGTTTTTTTCATGTTGTGACCGGAAAGCTTGATTATTCCTGTACGTACAATCTGACATCTCCTTAGCCTTGGTTAGTTACATTTACTTTCCCTATACTTAATCTAATTATTATTCTTATTTCTACTATTTTCGGTATATTTTATTGAAATTTGGTAGACCAATGTCAAAAATTTACAAAAAAAAGTAATATATATTTTATACACAACTTCTATATATTATTATATTTAGAAAGGTGCACAGAATTTAGCTGTGTAGTGGAAAAAAAAAGTTAGATGTAAAAACTGTAGAGCTACTATGTAAAATAGTCAAAAATCGGAAAGTAACGTAGGCAAGAATTTCACAGAAATGGTAATGTACAGTACACCATACTAAAATTTTTTCAAGTATTACTAGAGATTTGTAATATATTTGTGGATAAAAGTTGCTAGAAAGAAAAATCAATTTATAAAATTTTCATTAGACATGGATCATTTTTATGTAAAAAGTGAATATTTGGTAACTATTTTCAAAAATTCACCAAAAATATAATTATTATTCAGAACCCAAGTATTTATTACCTATGTTCTCACAACGATACATAGATTTTATGTGTAATGCAAAAAATTTTAGATGGAAACATTTTGGAATTATTATGTACGTAATCAACAAATTTACCCTGTAACCGAGGAAAAATTCCACAGAAATAGGTATATAAAAATCCGGGCTCCCACACCCCTTAAGAAAACTGACACTATTATACTATTAAATTTAGTATAAAAAAAAAATTAATGTCAAATTCTGGAAAGTTAAATTACCAAGTGTGAATTGTGCTTCATCAAACATGCCATCAGAATTAAATAAAAATATTGTCAAAGAATAAAAATTTTAACACCTGAGAATTTTGGAAAATTTGCTTCAAAATGAAAATAACAAAAAAAAGTACTGCTTGTATATTTCTGTTTTCCTAAAACTGTATATATTAGTGTGATATTTAAATAATCTATTTGGTAAACAAAGCGTTTAGGATAAAATTAACACTTTTTACATAATTATATTGTATGAACTTTGTTATAATTAACTTACGAATTTTTAATTAGAGATTCTGGAGCATTATCTTTCTCAAGAAGCAATCTTAAGTAATAACCATCTATGCAAACTTCATCATTGAGGCACTGGTACTGAACTTCAAACTCACTGTGATTCCATGCTATTAGAGTATTTCCAGATAGCTCTCTATCTGATGAAAAAGCTCGTACTTCATTCTCCAGAGCTTCTCGTAACTCTTCTCTTGTCTGGAAAATAAAGAAATATTATTTTAGCCATTACTTGTCTCTTATTTTATGAGCTGAAATATCCAAAATAGTTTTAAGTTTGAATGCTATACATCTGATATAAGAGATAAGGACGTTAGGAATGTGCAAGATCTCAAAAATTAAGAGTTGTTGTAATGATAAAAAACTCAATACTGTCTCGATTTTGTTAGACTAATATTATAATTCAGAACTATATAAAGCTTTAAGGATCTTGTTGACCAACTTTTTTGAATAAATTAAATAATACTGTAGACTAACAACTATCCGGCTCGCGACTATCCTGTCTCCATCTAATCCAGCGGATAATATTTATAAAGGGGACGAAATGCTAGGTATAATTTGGATAAAATGTGGTAGGTACTGTACTTCTTACTGTTTCCTATACTATCCTATGCCTTTCGCAACATGATAACTTCTTGAACGAAGCGGGCAAGTGTTTTATTAATTTTCACTCAGTTTCAGTTTCAAAGTGGATGCTCTTGGATAGTTATGTTTTTTTCCGTTTATTTTTCTAAGAAATATTTTAATACTTGAGTGCGTAAAGTATGATTGTGTGTTGAGATCTTATAAGTTTTTTATTGTGAAATGACAGATAAGTGAAAGAAGGCAGTGGTAAAGTTAGGAGAAAAACAAAGTACAATTAAAAGGCTTGATGTTGGTGAATCTGTAAAAAAATATTGCTTCTGAGTTAAGTGTAGGAAAAATTAATGTTTGGAAGAGGAGGCCTTGTATTAAAAAAACACAAATTTTGTGGTACACGTTTTTAAAGGAAAGGGTTTACCCAATTCTGATCCCTTACTTCAAGAAAAAGCTGTTAAATAAAAATAAATAAATTGAAGGAAAAGAATGTGAACTTACAACCAGTAATGGTGGTTAGATTGCTGGAAGAAATGATTTGATATAACAAAGATGACAGTTTATGGGTGAGCATCGTCTGCCGATAAAAGTATAATTCCTGATTTTACAACTCATGTTTTTGATCTGATAGATAAAGAAGTAATTTCTGGTGAAAGTTGTATAACTACTACGAGACTGGACTTAATTTTAAGATATTACCCTCAGACCCTTGCATCCAGGCAGGAATAAGTCACACTGAGATACAAAAAAAGCAATGAAAGTATAACAATCCTAGCGTGCAGTAATGCAATTGAATCCCATAACCTGAAGGTAAATCTCAAAAATCAAGAACATTTAAAAAAAACTAAAAAGAGAAGAATCATTGCTATTATATTACACCTGTCTAAAAAAATTAAAAAATTAGATGAATGTAGAAATTATTATTAATTTATTTTACCACGAATTGTTCCATCTGTCAAAAACATTTATGTGAAAGTCAATCCTTATTTTAGACAATGCACCTTCACATTCATCAACTGATTAAAATTGAAAGATGCAATATAAAAGCTTTATTTCTCCTTACGAACATCCTCGTGTCAATAAATGGATCACAAAGCTTTACAGAAAAAGTATCTACACCGGATACTCACCAGACTGATAATGGCAGTTAAAAATAATGAAGGCAATCATATGGCATTGACGATGATTGACTTATAATAAGATTGACAGCCACAAAACTACAAAAAGATGGGCCTAAACTTAGTTATAAGTTTGGACAAATTCGACTTCGGCTACAAGGGAAACATGATCTTCTTCTTAACCCTCCAACTGGTGATCGACCACTTTTTGCCTTAAAAGTGGTCGCTTCATTAGTCACGGCTCAATTCACCAACTAAAAAACACGTATTTTGCCATTCAACGTTACGCCCACTTAAAATTGTCCCATCGCAATAAATAAAATACCGTTGGAAAGCTAATGTTCCGTAGATGCATATCATGCAAAAAAAATATAACAAAACGTTATAAATAATATTCCAAAAATTAGTGAAATTCGCATATTTTGTATGCGAAACGTCAAAGTTTTACATTAACAAGTTTTAAACAAAACATTCGTCTCGTTTGCCTATTTTTCTTATTTCCAAATTACTGTCAGTCAAATATAACCTAACACTGATTGATAGATCGCGTCTTTCTCTTCAAAACCGTCTTTTTCAAATGTTTCCAACTAGTATAGTTTTTATTATATAAAAATTAAACTAAATCAAGAATTTTAACGCTATTTTACACGCTAAAAATTACATTTTTTGCAATTCAACTTTTATCCTAGTAGATATTATATTATCGAAATGTATTCTATACCATTGAAAAGGTAATCTTTCAATCTTTCATAACCAGGTTTAAAAAAATTAAACTTGCGTAAAATAATAAAACAAGACTTGACTGAAGTTGACGTTCATAACGCCAGGTTGCGACAAATTGCCGCAGCGAGTTTTATATAGAAAATATCACCTATATGTTCATATATTTTTTCGAAATGGTAAAACTTGTCCAAATGTTACAAGTTGACAATATTATATAGTATTTTTCTTCCTCTTTCGAACTATGAAGACGAAATCATCCTAAGTTATATAGTTTACGAGTTATATACATTCTTCGAAGTGGCTTACTGAATATTTTGATCCTCCTTGTGACTTGGAGTATTTAGACGCTATTCCATATTTCTACATTGACGTCATAGATTTTACTGTTATATTTTAATACATTCGAAAGACTAGGTTTCAATCTTTAATTTAGTGTGTGTTTAATATTTGTGCATTGAAAATTAGGGAAGCTATTTTGATCCAAAGTTCCTCCATTTCCAGTCAATCTTTCACGATGCAATTAGACGCAAAATGGCGTGGCATTTGTATAATATTTCTTTTATTTTGAAGGTTTGTGTATACAAGTTACAATATATGTGTTTTTATTTCTAAAGTTTGTTTTTGAGTGAATTTCGAGTGTGTATATGGAATAACCTATAAATAAAAATGGTAAGTCTAGCCTATATGCATATTTTCTTACATTTATTGTTTTATATGATTATAAAAGTGAATATGTGTGTTATTCTTTGTAAAGTATATATTTTCTTAGTAAACTCTAATGATTTTTTCTTAGGCCTAGCTTTAGAAAGTTACTAATTACGCCTAAATGTCAAGAGTTCAAACGTAACCTCAAGCGTCTGATTAGCAAATTTTAGAAAATTGTCATTCTTATATTGAAAATGTAACAATTTTTTTTTCCCTAAATATATTCACAAATATATGACAAAAGTCAAGTAATGGTTGAAAAAATTCTGATAAATCTATTAGTATATTTTTGATTACCATTTTTGTGAAATTTCTGCTCCGTTACTGTTCGATTTTTTGGTATTTGACCAAAAAACTCCAAATGTGATACATCTAACATTTTTTTCACTACACACCTACATTCTATGCACCTTTCTGAATATAATGATATATAGTACTCTTGTATAAAATATATATTACTATTTTTGATAAATTATTGAAAGAAAAAAATCTTTTGACATTATTTTATAATTTTTTTTTTAATTTTTAAAATATAACAAATTTACATATTTTTTTTCCTAAATATATTCACAAATAATACACAAAAATTGTGTATATCTTAGAAATAGGTAGTAAGCTATTGATTTTTGGTGATACAGGTTTTTCTGAAAAAAAGTTAATATCATTTTTGACATCTAACATACTTACTCCAAAACCGTTACAAAAAAAAAAATTTATTACATAGATGAATTCTATGCATCTTCCTGCGAAAAATGATGTTTTATAAGTTAGGTTTTGTATACAAATAATATATTTTATTAATTTTTAAACAAACGAAGAATTTTTAAGACACATTAACATGCGCCAGCTGGAGGGTTAAGGTAACAAAAAATGCTACAATGTTGAAGGCTTTTCCAGCTGGTGGTTCTGAACCTGGTTCGCTGTCAAAAGGCTCCCCGGAATCTGAAACGGTGCCTGGAGCTAGATCTGCTGCGGGAGGAGCTAAAACTTCTAGTCAGCCTAGTTTCACATCACAAAGTAAGGATAGGATGGCTGTAGCTGTATTGCAGGCCAAAGCTCCATTCAAAGTATGAGATTTACTGAATGTACTGAAGATATAGCTCTAATCCAAGAACCATGGGTCAATGGAGGAATCATCACAGGCCTCCCAACCCAAAAATGTAAGTTAATTTATAATAACATGGTAGAAAGACCGAGGGCAGCTATATTGTTAAATAGTAATGTCAATTTTCTTCCTATTTCAGTGTTTCTAACAAAAGACTTAGTCGTTGTGCTAGTTAAAATAAGGACTGATGATGGGGAGCAGGAGGTTATAATAGCCTCAGCTTACTTCCCTGGTGAATCCAATACATCTCCAACAGATGATTCAGCCAAGCTTATCTGCTGCTGTAGAAGAAGTGAGTAACAATATGATGTGACTCCAATTTGCACCATACTACTAGGGGAACAACTAAAGAGATGAGTACCTTTTTGAATATCTTTATGCTAATAATATAGGGATAGGTAATAGGGGAGACAACCCTACTTTTAACAAAGCAGGATGTAAAAGTTGGATAGACCTGACTGCATAGCCCCCTTTTAGGTGATTTTATCCTTAAGAAGAACTTACACTGTCTGATCACGTGTAAATTAAATTCAAAATTAAATCTACTCAGACCCAGATAGGTAAAAACCGAATCCCCAAGTACACCAATTGGGATAAATACAATCAATCGTGCAATCTGAGTTAGTAGAATTTAAAAGCCCTCTAGAAATGGAAACGGAGCTAGAGAGAGCTGCTGAAACATTACAAAGTATAATTGTAAATTCTTTTAAAAGCAGTTGTCAGGTTAGGGAAAGAAGAGTTACGGCACAGGTGCCTTGGTGGAACTCTAAGCAGTCAAAGTAGAGAGCTGCTGCACACAAATTCTTACCAGGGCAAAGCTTAATGGAACTGGGAGGCTTATAAAACAGCTCTCACAGATTATAAGAAGGAGTTGAGAAAGAAGGACATGGAAGAGCTTCTATGAAGGGATAAATAATATCCCAACAGTGGCTCAACTCCAAATGCAATAAGCAAAGATCACTCGAACCCTATAGGTTCCTTAAAGAAAGTAGATGAATCGTATACGGAGAGTATGGGGGTGACTATAAGTCTATTGTTAGACTCATTTCCCCAGCTCTACAGTGTTCAATCCCACACTAACTACTATTGAGGATCATCTTATACCTCGCTCCCTTAGTTGGAAAAGGAGGTGGACAGTGGGGAGCCACAAACCATACAAATCGTCAGGTGGAGGTGGGGTTTTTCCAACCCTGTTGCAGCAAGGCTTAAAGGAACTAATATCACTACTGGTATCACTGTTTAGAGCTAGATTTCCCTAGTGTATATTCCAAAAAGATGGAGGGAAGTAAAGGTGGTTTTTATACCTAAGGCTGGCAGGAAAGACACTGCGGTGCCTGAGTCATACACACCAATCAGCATGACATCCTTCATTCTTAAATCAGTGGAAAAAATACTAGACAAGTACATAAGGAGTGAAACTGGAAAAGGACCCACTCCATGGTGCTCAGTATGCCTACCAAATGGGAAATCTACATCTAACGCACTAACATCTGGTGCAGAGGTTGGTAAGTCAATAGAGGATAGGGATTGACCCTCCTCTATGTGCCTTCTTGGACATTAGAGGAGCTTTTGATAATACCTCCTATAACTCTATTGAAAGAGTGTCTAGGGCAAAAGAAATTGAACCCCAGATAATTAAATGGATCAGATCTATGTTAATGAGTCGTAGGATGCTTGGGTAGGGAGTCCAGAACAGTGTCGACAGTCCACAGGGAGGGGTACTGCCCCCTCTCTTGTGAACGCTGGTGATGGATGAACTACTTGGGTTGCTGGAGTCTAGCGGCTATAAAGTAATAGCATATGCTGACGATCTGATAATTATCGTTAAAGGTGAGCATGGTCAGACAGTGTCTGATCTCATGCAGAATAGTCTTCTAATGGTCTGAAGCTGGTGTCAAGAAGAGGATCTTACTATTAGCCCTAATAAGACAACCATTATTCCTTTTACAAGAAGGAGAAAGTTTACTGTTCAGCCTTTGATGATAGATGGTGTGGAAATCACTTCCATAAGAGAAACAAAATATCTGGGTGTAGTTCTGGATCAAAGACTCACCAAGAATAAACACATTGATAAAACCATTAAACGAAAGAGCAAGGCTATGTGGGCATGCAAATGCCTAATTGGTAAAACTTCGGCACTTAAGCTATAGATGGTATAATGGTCATATCTAACAATAATTAGACCCATGGTCACCTATGTTTCGGAAATATGGCAGCCAAAGACGGAACAAAATCTATAATAAAAAAGCTTCAAAGGCAGACTTGCCAAGGTATTACAGGTGCTATGAATACCTGTCTGACCGATGCCTTGGAAGCGGCTCTGGATTTGCTGCTTTTGAACCTACAGGTGAAAAGGTGTGCATATGGTGCTGCTCTCAGGCAGTGGGAGACTAACATCACAATGCCAAAAATATTGGCTGGTAAACTGGGAAATCTGCTAAAATAGGATACCACCCAGTTAGCCAAAACAGTTTCTGACAATGATTAAGACGACAAATTTTGAAAAGAATATCAAAACCTTTTTCCCTGAACAACATGTTTGGGAGAATACCTCCAATGGTATATTGATGGATCCAGAATGAAAGGTAGGGTGGGAGGAGGGATAAAAAGCACAAATTTTAGCCTTAGTAAACCCCTAGGTAAAATTCCATCTATATTTCAAGCTGATACACGCAATAAAGCTCTGTGTTAGGGAGAATATCAATAAAGGTCTCTTTAGTTAACTTAGAATTGAATTAATTCAATTTGTACTTTTAATTATAGTTTCAAATATACACACATATTCCTATAAACTTTATGTATGAAGTAAGTTCTGAATTGAATATTGCATTTTTCAGTTGAAACTGGATTTAGTTTCAATTTTGTAAACATAAATTAGTTTAAGTTTGATTTAATTTAATGAAATGGTCTATGATTTAGTTTAATTCCAATATGGACTTAAAATTTACACACCTCTACATTGTAATGTATTACCTTATGGTTCCAAATCAGATTTGAAAGTGCATGATCCTGATTAAACTTATAGAAGAATAGAGGCCAGTTTGCAACAATTTGTACTCGCTCCCTTCGCTTTCTTAAAACAATTGGTCTGTCTTTAGGCCGTTCATCTTTTCTTTCTATTCCAAGGTTAGTCCCCCAATGTTGGATGAAGAATTGCTAAAACAAACTTATAATAATATTCAAAATGTTTTACGAATAATTACAAATTTTAAACAGTCACAATCTTAAAATAAATACATTAATAAGCATAGACTTCAGACGAATTTAAACAAAATTTATTAGTGGACTAACCTCTACATTTTTTTCAACAATTCTTATTTTTTTTTCTATAACCACTAAATGTGGATTGCGCTGGTTACGTGCTGCATGGTCTTGTGCTAATTTCAGATTGTCCCTTGTCTGTAAACCGTCCTCGGAAGCATCTTCAGGAACTTTTTCATCACTGTCGAGAAAACTAAGTAAACCATCAGGCTAAAATTCAAAAACATGATGAAAATATAAGAATGAATTATATTTAATGTTACTAATAATCATATTTCAATTAATATCTACATTAATGTTTCAATTTTATCAGTACTTATTTTATAATGAAACCGTTGTGCTTGTTAATTTCTTCCCTTTAGTACTATAACCAAAATATATTGTTTTTATCAGAATAAATTTAGATTAAAACTCTTAAACTCTATTAAACTAAATTAAAAGTTCATTACGACACCAATTAACTTTAAAATAGTCGTTGCTCTTTTCAGAAATGATTATGTCTTCTGTATACTTTATTAGAATTAAGTATTAATTTGATAACTTGATGAAATGTAGTAATTTGTAAGAACATGTGTAACTAAATGTTTTATTCATACAATAAATAAATCTTAAAATCTATATACCTATTTTGAAATAATATTTATTCTATTTTTTCCTAGAATAATGAATTTTTTTTCTAATAAAATTTGTTAACATACCTTATTTACGTCTACAGTCCTTTGTACGTCTTTTTGTGAAGGGACTATCATGTCTCCATTATCAAGTCGATTACAAACGTTTATAGTTATTCACATAGTCACAATTAAAAACAACACAACACAAAATATTTAATTAAATAACTTAACACGTTACGATAAATTAGTAAATACAGCCCATCATTGGCCAACTTAGTCGGGTTGTATCAGTTGGCCAAAGATGGACTATATTTACTAATTTATCGTAACGTATTAAGTTATTTAAGAGTTTTGTTTCTAATTGTGACTATGTAAATAACTGTATAAACGTTTGTAATCAACTTATTAATGGAGGCATGGTCTTCGAATTCGGTAGTCCCTTCAAATAAGGATGTACAAAGGTCTGTAGACGGAAATAAGGTATGTTAATGTATGAATTATTTTCAATGTCTGTTCCACCACACCATCTATAAGGTTTTTCATCAAACTTCTTTATTTTCATTTAGTTCGGAAAGTAAAATATACTATCATCATATTGCATGTACTCTTAGAGCCAAAGTCTATACGAACGTAAGAAAACACAGATTCCTTAACGTCTTCATGCATGGTCGATAAATGAAGGCAAGGTAGTAGGTAATACACAGAGAAATGCACCGCCGTCAATTGAATTATATCTATGTATTCAAATTGCAACAAGATAAGTGGGCACTATGCCACCTAAACTACACTGCTCTCCAAAAATTTGTATTAGAAACAAGTTCAAAACAGGAGCTTGTCTTATCAACAAACATATAAGTGGAAATACATTTTATCAATTTAAATTGTTCTGATCAGTACAAGTGAAACAAGTAGAGGAAGTCTCCAAAAAAGAAAAATAAGTAAAATTATATAATCTTGCTACAAAAAATTGAATGTGGTCCAATAAGATTAAACAGAACAAAATTATCTAAAATAAGAAATATCATAAAAAGAGAAATTTAATTAAAAATACCATAATTCTTTGTAAAAGTGCCATGGCACTGCTGTTTCCAGTAACCCAAAGTCCTACCAAGTGTCTGGATAACTGTCTATGAGCTAACATTTGTTGGTCAGTATTTTTAGTAAACAATGCAGTCTGTAGATGTCTTGGTAAAGCTCCTTCACATAAAGCTAACTCTTGCATACGTGTTGCTACTTGTGCATCTCCTTCTTCAATCACTGCACGCATCACCAGACCAGCTCCCTTCACCACTGTTAAAGATGAATGCTGAAGCAAACAGAATTGGACATTGTATTATTAAATAATATTTTTTTTTTTTTTTAATAAATATAAAAACTGAGCACAGTGAATTTAAAAAAAAATTCAATGATATTTAGTTATAGGACTGTAGTTTTGAAAATTAAAACTAGAAATAATAAAATAATATTTGTGTGGTTTGCCGTCCATCACAAGTTGAGTTTTCCTCAATTAGTTTGTTTTTGTTTTTTTTTATTCAGTATACATTCTAACTTTCCTTTACTTTAATTTTAATTTTGTATTTGAATTTAATTGATTAAATGGGCACCATTCTACGAGTAAGCCCAGACACTTATAATTTATAATGAACTCTGTATAGGGGATGCTAGGAAAATGTACTTTTTTACAAACATACCATATTTTTTTTTTAATATCCACATTTTTTAATGATACATTTAGACAATCTATAGACTAAAAAGCATACATGACACGAGAATATATATTTTCTTATACTAGACAAGGCAACTAGCCATGGTCCTTTTCTGAAATTACAGACATAAATGGATATTTTTCAATAACATACAAAATAACGAAGAAACAATAGTTTATTTTATGGAACTATACATGTACAGAAATACTTTAACTATTACAATAGACATAAAATTCCTAAATCTATGTTCAATCTTTATTTTAATCGTTGTAACCTCTCACATTACAGCGATTGGTCTCTATAAATGGATTAATAGATTAGTGATTCAATATATGACGTAAATAAGATATGGTCTCAGGAAACTTGTGTCATTGATCGTACTGCGATCGTATATTCGAAGCCCCTTATGGGCGGACAGACAGTGTTCAGAAATTGGTAAATGTTATAGAATCCTAAGTAAACGATTGGTATGAATGGGAAAGTTTAAATATTGTATTGCAAATAATACAATATTCATTTAAATAAAATAAATTGTAAACTTTATTCTTTTATTATAAAATAAGTAACTAATTAAGAAAGATTAGTTTATCCAGAAAATTAAAACATATTCAGAATCTGTGCAGTGGGTTAGTGCGCCGATGTGTTTTGTCAGAATGTTTCGGATTGGTCCATTAATACAACCAACGCCAGTATTTTGAAATAGGGAGGGATCATTTTCATTTTAGAGAATTCATTAGCTCAACATTGTTTAAGAAGAGTGGTCGTGTTGACTCTGTTCATCACTGCTGATGAAGATGTGTTTTTTTTCAGATGATCGTCTCATATCAATTTTCAAAGCTATTCAGATATTACAAAACAGTTTTTAATCTGAGTTTAAATAGAATCAATGATTGTGTACTGGTATAGACACATATGTTAAAACTTTTAATAAACAATTAAGACATTTCAGAGATTAAAGTTTTTAACAGTAATGTGCAAATAATAAAACACTATAGACAAATATTTTACAGTAGGATCAAAATACCTACAGAAAATAGAGCCTTTTGGTTAAATAATTGTTTTGTGGATTTCTTTTGTAAGAACAATCCAATCGATTGTGGATTAAGTATATTAAGACAGGAAAGGACTTGGACTATAAAATTAATCTATATAATGTCATGTCATAATATTTAAAGATTGCATAATTATATATTTCTATATGTATGTTTCTTTTCTGGGGTACCTCCATTATAATTCAATGATTAAATTTGTATGTTTAATTATAAGAAGTATATTATTATTTAAATGTTTGTATTTCAGGTAAAAAGAAATACCAGGATATTTAAATAGGTATTTCCAAAGAAATCTGTAGTTTGTTTGTGGCTAGAAAAGTACACTTTCCTAGATCCCACAGTCCAGAAAATTTAAAATACAAGTGTATGCTTATTCATAGAATGGCACCCATTAAACTATAAAATACTTAATGTATTGTTTTTATTATTATTTACTATAACCACAAAGAGTGAAAGCTTACATAGCTTAATAATAATACTCTCTTTCCTTTGAAAGTTTATAAATATTTAAATGCAAGAACTGCAATCCTACTAACTGTTTATATTCTCTCCCAGAAACATAAAGGTTTAGGTTTAATCATTTTGTTTTAACACTCATGAAAAAGAAATATTATTTAAAAAGAACTATTTTATTGTTTTCTCTCAAATAAAGAGGTCTTTATATTTTCTTTCAATTCAAATGTTTTTTATCTCAATTAGTCACATATCGATGTTTAATAAATCGATGCACAGACACTGCATAGATTTTAAAATGAACCCATTGTTTTCCTAATCTAATAATTTCTTTATTTTAACTATTTTAATATTTTACAAAAACAACCTACAATTATTCCTTAACACTAAAAGTCTGAATTTTGCATATTTTCCACTCATACAACTCATTCACTTGTCGCTCTAGAACATTAACCAAATTTGAAAACTTGTCTGTCCGTCTATACCTCATTCCGATATGCAATCGTGATACCTGTATGAGGTAAGGAATTATGTCATATATAGTTACACCTCACCTACCGAACAAAGTACTAACACAACATTGAACCCAAAAATGTGGAATGTTACAACATGAAGGTAGGATTAATTGCCCATCTTATTGATTACCGGAGCTTTATTATTTCTGTGTTATCATAAGACTCCTGAGAGCAGATTGAAACTAGTGGATATCAGAGTTCGTCAAGAGTTTGTTGTGATAGATTTAAGTATTGAACAGTATTTAATTATTTTATATCAAGGCTAACCAAATTGTGCTGTTATCACATTTTGGATAGGGTCTGATGACCTTGGTCAAATTGGCGTGCACTAACGTATTTTTGGTCTAATATTTGTTAAATATGAAGTCTAAATTAGTGTAATCTAATACACTAAGTTAATTATACTAATTAGTTGTAGTTTTAGGGCTCGTCTAAAATGGCTAGTCAAGTGAAATTTAACCCACGAATATGATATTTTAAAACAAAGATTAACCCTACACACGTCAACTGACCCGATACGACCCATCCGTCGTTGCAATTTAACATATTTTGCAATTCAACATTTCGCCCATTTAGAATCGTCCTATCGCAATAAATAAATAAAATACCGTTGGAAAGCTAATGTTCCGTAGATGCATAATCATGTAAAAAAAATACCACAAAAGTTATAAATAATATTCCAAAAATTGCTGAAGTTCGCATAGTTTTTATGTGTAAAATCAAAGATTTGAACTGTGCAGTTTTTAGTAAAAGCGACGCCATTTTTTGTCATATGATCACAAATCTATTTTTCTGTCAAACAGGTCGAACAAAACACTGTTCTGTAGATCACATCTTTCTGTGGTTTACAAATTGTTCTGTGTGTCATAGATCGCGAGATATTTCTGTCTAACCAAAAAAGTACCAAACGGAAGGAATTTCACTTGGCATTCGGTGCATTTTACTAAATAAGATAATCGATTATTCAATCGATATTTGTAACCGATCTTTATAGTATGTTGTAGAGAAGATTTCATTCTACAAGTTGGTATTACTTGATATATCCTAGAGATACTTTGAGGTTTTTGTTTTCAAGTCGGAATGTAGCTAAAGTTTGTGACATAAATTCAAACGGAAAGGCATGGCACATATTGATTTGGGATTATATATTTCTGTTATTCTAAAGGTTTGTGTATACAAATTGTATATAAATTGTGTATACAAGTTACAATATATGTTTTTATTTCTAAAGTTTATTTTTTTTAGTGAAGTTCTAGTTTTTGAATGGTTTATATTTGGGCTAACCTCTAGAAAAGTTACAAGCCTAGGCCTAAAAGCAAATTTTCTTATATGGAGTGTTTTTATTTGATTATACAAGTGTATATGTGTGTTATTCTTTGTAAAGTTTATTGTTTTAGTGAAATCTAGTGATTTTGTCTTAGGCCTAATATAGAAAGTTACTAGAAAGGCCTAGGTTACAAACCTAACCTACCTTTTGTCGATTTCCACTTATAGCCTACGAGAAAACATTATTTTTATTTTGAAAATTTTAGAATTTGATTTTTTTTTACCAATTGTTATTTACATTTATACTAGAAAACGTTTGTAATACTTTAAAAAAATGTAAAACAAAATTGTCTATGCTCAATTGGGCTTTGAAGTGAAATTTAGCCTTCGATTTTCGTGTTTTTTTTTGTTTTTTTTTGTTCTTTGCCATACTGACTCCAAAATTATTTTTCAAACTTTTGTTTCATTACACTACTAAATTCTATGAACCTTTTTGAATATAATGATATATAGAAGTTGGTTTTCCATAAATATTACAATTTTTGGCGATTTTTTTGAAAATACATTCAACAAATTCCTTTTTATTGTAAAGCAACTTCTGTATTTTTGAAAATGTAACAATTTTGTTTCCCCTAAATATATTCACAAATATATTAACAAATCTCTAGTAATAGTTGAAAAAATTCCAAAAAATCTTTTTGTATGGTGTACATTACCATTTCTGTGAAATTCTTCCCTCCGATACTTTCCGATATTTGGCTATTTGACATTATAACTCTAAATTTTTTACATCTAACTTTTTTTTCACTACACAGCTAAATTCTATGCACCTTTCTGAATATAATGATATATAGAAGTTGTGTTTTCTACAAATGTAACTATTTTTGGTGAATATTTGAAAATAAGTGTAACAAATTCTCTTTTTTCGTAAAATAATTTTTTTTTAATTTTGAAAATATAACAATTTTTTTTTTCCTAAATATATTCACAAATATTACACAAAACTTTTGTATATCTTGGAAAAAGGTGGTAAGCTATTGATTTTGGATACAGGTTCTTCTGAAAAATGTTAACTTCATTTTTTGACATCTAAAATACTTACTCCAAAACCATTTTTAAAAAAAATGTATTACATAGATGAATTCTATGCATCTTTCTGAGAAATATTATGTATTATAAGTTAGGTTTTGTATAATAATAATATTTTTTATTAATTTTTAAACAAACGAAGTAAATTAACATTGACAGTTGGAGGGTTAACGAATAATAATCATTTAAGATAACCGTTAAAAGTCCTATTTTCCTCCACACCCCAAAATAAGTACATATACGCTGGATATTCAGTGAATAGAAATTTGTGTAAAAACTAACTAAAACTTATTCAAAATTTAACAAATAATACTGAGACTTTCCATTACCTGAAAATGTTTGAAAATAGATCGCCCTTTCTCTGCTACCATGTTAAGTAAAGCATCAAAGTGTTTGCCTTCAGTAGTTTCACTATATGGCACACAGAGTGCAAATGTTAAGAAATCTAACATTGCTGATACCACTAAAGCAGCTGTACCACAACTCTGAAAAACCAAAGAATATTCTTATTACAAATATTTGTTTTATTGATGTTGTTCTAGTAGCTGTTTTCAATCTTATAGTGAGTACTACCATTCCAGAACGTCTGAATATGCAGTGTTGAAATGAGTAACCATTATGACACTACAAATAGTCAAAAGGAGTAAGAAAATAATAATGTCAAAATTAAATTATATATGTTTATTAATCATAAAAATAACATAAATAGTCACACAAAAACTAATAAACATAAACAATTAAAAATCTTTTTTAGTATGGTAAAACTGTACAGAGTGGAAGCAAGGATCCCCAATTCATCTTTCCCAGGTGTCTATCTGTATGAAATTAAGACACACAACTCTTACAGCAGAATATAATGGCTGCCATTCAAGGAAACGATTAGTGAAAAACAACATGAAAAATGGTTAAACTATTTGGGTCTCTAGACAATATATCTGAACATCCTTGATTTTTAATGATTTAGTCTTGTATAGGTTTGAACAAATATGTAGTTTTTTTTTTTAATTTGTGTTATTTAGAAAATTTAACATTATACTATGATGGACATTAAATAACATTTTAAAATCCCACAACTAAAAGTGGTGAAGAGCTTGGTATCAAGTAGTACCATAGTAACAGTAAACAAACAAAATTTTGAAGGAAAAGATTCATGATAAAATTGTAAAAATTAGTCCAGCAATTTGAGCTTAGAAATTTAGATAGCCGTCTTGAGCATCCAGACATCATCCACAGGTTTTGTTTTTGGTTTTGAATTTAGTCATGACTTGAAAACAAAGAGTTACAAAGTTGTTTTTGTTAATTTTGGTTGTAAACTTTAAACTTTGAAAAGTTGTAACATTAGATGCTAGTATAATGATAACCAAATCCCTTAAAAATTGGTATAATTTGTAGAACTGGATAAAAATCAATCATAAAACAACTTTCCAATTTCTTTTGTATCAACATGAATTTTTTCATAATTTCTGGCTCTAAAATTACAAGATTAAAGAGAGTGAGAATTATATGAATATTATATTATTATATGATAGTTTATCCTGCCCATAGTTTCAGAAAAAAAAATTGTTTTAATAAATTTTGTTTTCTATCTTTCCACACCTTTCCTGGTTAAATATTTTAAAACTATTGAAATATATGCTTAGAAAAACAACTTGCCAAATTTCTAATTAAATGCACTCAAATAGTGAGTTAGAGAGGTGTGTGAAATGGACAACCGAGTGACACTGTAAATATTCTCAATTATATCTAAAGATTAAAAAAAAGGAGAACCTTTTTTTTTTAAGTTACAAGTTTTTAAAGTTTTAAATTTGAGACTTCAAACATTTTTTAAACTTTGACAAAACTCGATTGAAAACAAATATCTCGTGTCATTATTAAATTATAATAATAGCGGAATCAAAATTAAAGACTCGGAATCACAATGGAAAATAGTCACAACAACCCTTTCCTAATTAAAATTTACGATAACAAATATTTCACATTTTACACATGTATGTCTGCATCAAATAATGGTTCACTAATTTTTTTTTTTAATGCATAATAAAAACAATAGTATTTATGCACCACCTCATCTACAAAAACTGTTCAATTTTCATCAGTTTCAGCATTGAAAATAGAAAAGTTTCATTACATTCAAAAGAGTACACCTTGAGTAAAACCTTGAGGATAAAGTTGTAAAACATGTAAAAGATTAATAAATTAAAATAACTTCAGTATAAAAATAATAACAAAGTAATAACAACAATCATAAACTAGCTTAGCAGGCACAAACCTAATTTTATTTAACCAATAAAAAAAAAAGATGATATGTATCTATTACTCGTATTTAAGTCTAAAATTAAAATTTACCTTGATATATTTGCCATTGTTTGTGACATTTATTTGAAATTAAACAGTATATTCCTAATTAAATTATGATAAATGTAGAATAAGTATGTTAATTTACAGCAACAGGCTCCAACAGTACAATACAGTAAGTTTTCTAAGTTACAAACTAATTTATTTATTAGTTAAAATGTTTGCCTAATTTTAATATATTCAAATTTTTTTTTTTTTTTTTTAATAGACACTGTACATATATATATATATATATATTATTATTTTTTTTTTTTTTTAACTTACTACATGCTGAATCCACATGTCCAACAAACTTTGCAAGAATGAATGACTGGAAAGCAAAGATGACTTATTTAATTGTTCTTGACGTAAATCGTTATCTCCATACATAGGCTGCATAAGGGCACAGACCATATCTATTCCTGCATGAGTAATTGCCTCATTTTCACGTTTTAAAGCTTTAACTACCATTTTTCCTACACTTTCTCGAAATCTGTAAACATTAATATTATAACACTTTAATAATATTAATTAATTTTTACTTTAAATAAAAATGTGAAAAAAACCTGAAAAACAATACAGTCAACTCTCGATTAACCGTAATCGGATCAACCGCGTTGCGGCTTAACCGCGATACCAATATATACCAATATTCCAATATTTATTATGTACCAATATATGTTTTTATAATGGCAACCAAACGTAAGCGTGTCGTTTTATCGATTCAAAATAAGTTGGATATTGTACAAAATATAGAACAAGGTTCTACTGTGAAACAAATGTGTGTCCAATATAACATTGGTGATTCTACAGTGCAGTCAGTTTCGCCGCACACGCACAGCAGTCAGTTTCGCATGGGATGGCCTTGGCAAACGTTGAGTCACTGCTCGAGTACATTGAGAGCCAGGACGATGCTCTCATCACTGATAAAATTGTTTTGAGAAACCTAAGAAGTAAAATAAAGAAAAAGTGTTTCTCAGCACAAAAACAGAAAACCAAGACTGATTATTTTCAGAAACAGTAAAGTTAGACTAAGCCTATTCAAAATATGTTTTTTTTTACTTTTGCAGTACAGTTATTTAAATATTTTCCCGTGAAGTAGTTTTAAAAAAAGTGTGTTTATTTTGTGTGTATAAATAATTTGTTTAATTTTTGTGTATGATAATAATAATAATGCTCTTTTTACTGCAGTTTATGAGGTATGTGTGTTAATAAAACTCATTTAACCTGTTTATTTTAAAATTTACTATTGTTTTTACCGTTTTGCGGGTTAACCGCGATTTTACTTATCCGGGAAGCCTTAACCCTATATTATCCCGGATAATCGAGAGTTGAGTGTATTTAAAAAAAATAACATTCTTCATGGGGTAAAAATAGTCAAATGAAATAGCAAAAGTAAATTATTTATTGTTCTGATTTTTTTGATACACCATCTTTTCTTTAAAAGTATGGGTAAAAAGGTTTCTTATTTCAACTTAACCCTTTAAAAGATCATTCAAATTCCTAAAAAGCCAGGCCATTTTCACTCATTTGTTTAATACTTTTTTTTAAATTCACACAAAAAAAGTAATAGTATTAAAAACCCAACTTGTTATAAATCTTTTTTCTTAGAAAGATTCGCAGAATTCATTTATGAAATGAAAAAATTATTTGGAAGTAAAAATTTGGAGTTAGTATGTCCATAATCAAAAATTGTGCAGTAAAAAAAGTGGAAACTCAAAAAAGTGCTCATTATCACCATATAACCAAAAATTTCTAATTTTTCAAGATATACAAGTTTTGGAATTTATTTGAAAGTTAAAACTGTATAAAAAATATATCAATTTTGAAAAATTACATTTTGAAAAATAAATTTTTAAGAAAGTTAGGCTTATTTTAAAATGTTTACCAAAAATAGTAATACCAAAAGACAATTTGTTACTTGTAATATTCCATTTCTTAGAAAAAGATTCATAAAATGTTGAATAAAATAATTAAAAATAATAATAAAATGTAAACTAAGAATAAGTATTTACGCTTCTAGGCTAGGTCTATAACAAAAAGATACTGAAATTAATAACTTTCACTTGAATAATAATCAAATGAAACAATAATTACATATTATGAATTGTATAAATAAAACACAATATATAAATAATTATAAAAACAACAAAATAAACTCACAAAACTATTTTACTATTTTACAACCGCACTACTGTTACGGAATAAAATGGCTAAGTTGTAGGCAAATAAAAGAAATTTCCGTCTAGGAACATTAACTTTGAAGCTACGGTATGAATAAAATATTTGCCCCACCGATTATGCCTAATATACCAATAGAAAGCTCTAATCTTCGACCTTCCAATGGTATAAATAGATCGTCAAAAATCGAAATATTAATAATCAATATTTGATTTAGATTGCCTATGTCGCAAATGGCATTTGAGCTAATTCATTTAGTAACGATGTTTCAAAATGTCTGTATCTCACTAACTATAAGAGCGGTGATAATTTTGAAGGGATCATTCATAAGAAAAAGAAAAATAATTTAATACAGTGTTGGAGAAGTTTGACAAAAATATGGACTTGTGACAAACAGACAAATATGGCTGACATAATTTTTGTCTTCTGCCTTGACAACCGTTGTCTTATTTTTTGCTAGCAACAAAATACAGTAACTTTAGCGATTTATTAAATTATTTTTATAGCGATTTATGAACAATTGAGTTTTTATATTCAGTGAAGTAAATCATTCCTACTAAGAATTTATCTAAACAGTAATTTTATACTTCCTTGGTCCTGTTCTATATCCAACATTGAGACTGATCTCCCTGGTCAATTGACAATACAAGAGAATGCAGAAGTACTAAGACAAAGTGCCATGGATGTAATAAATACAAAATATTGGAACCACATTCATCTTTATACAGATAACTCATTGAATCCAAACAATCATCACTCTGATTCCAGTGTCTACAAATCTACCTTAAATATACAACATCCTATACCAAATCGGCTAATCTTATTAATCTTTGTTATAGGCTAATCTTGAAACTGAATTAATGATAATACTTGCACCCCTCCAGATATATCAGACAATCATTTGTATACAGTGAAAATTCCCTTAATGGACACTTCTAATTAGCGGATACTTCTTAATAAATGGATGTTTTTGTATTTCCCGACCAAAATAATCCTTTTCTGGCCTTTGTAGTGTTTCTAAATAACAGACTTTCCCCAAAACGGACAAAGACACAAAATGAATGGCTAATGGGTCACTTGAAACTTCCGAATAACGGACAGCAGAGCATAAAATATCACACATTATTATCTGTGTATTTCTTATCTAGAAAATTGTAATGTCTCGAAACACACATTGCATTGTCTGTTCAGTACGGAAGTTGACTGCCTGGAAACTACATCTGCTTTCTTTGCATCTTTTATACAGCAGTCGTCAGTATTCTTTAAGAATTCAGTTCGAATAAAGTTGCCATGAGAACAGTGTGTAGTATAGTTGTGTATTGTAGTCTCTAAACAAAAATGTTTAACTTTAAATGAAAAAGTTGAGGTTATACATACATATGAAAAAGAAAAACTGAATGTGCGAGATTTATCTGTAAGATTTCAAGTTGAAAAGACCCAAATTAGTGACATTTAAAAAAGATGAAGGAAAAAAATCTTAAATTGTGGTCTGAAACAAAAATTTATTAAGTATACAAGCGTTTCCAAAAACAGAAGGCCTTGAATCTCTGGGCCCATAAATTTGAGGAAAAGACTTTCGAGATAGCTCATGAATTAGGAATTATTATTTTAAAGCATCAGTTGGATAGCTTTACAAATTACATTCTAGACATAATGTTACATTCAGAAATGTGTGTGGGGAAGCATGTAACCCTTAAATTTAAATTTTAACTACGATACTATAGAAATGGTTGTTTTAAGATTTGAAATGTGAAAATAAACTGGGAAATTTTTATTGGTCTAGAGAGAAGACAACGTGAGTCAAATAAATGACTGTGAATAGTATTGAAACAAGGGGAATAAAAAATTTGAAAATAGATTTCCAAATTATTAATTTAAGGTAGAAAATGTTAGTTGTAAGGTATAATAAATTTTAAAGTGATATTTTGTGTTGTGAGAATGGACAGGGCCTGTTGTCATATGGATGATTAACGTAGTGTCCCTGCTACAAAATATGTGACTGTTGGGTTTTGCTGACTATGTAGATCTAAAAAAAGGATGCTTAATTGTGGGACCTAGGGAGGCTGGCAGTTGCATAGGAGCATCTGAAGTAGTAAGATGTGTGTTAAAGAGTCTTAAGAAAACATTTGCGGTAATTGAATGTGTTTTTAGAAGAGTTTAGAGGCGGCGTCTGATTTGGTCAGACGCAATTTTGTATTAAAAATATTTTAAATAACATAATTAATATTTCAGTAGCAGTCTTAAGAAAACGTTTGCTGTAATAGAATGTGTTTTAGTCAGTCTTAAGGAGGTATATGGCTTGGTCAGACGTAATTTAGTTACAAGATATTTGTGAACAATGTAATATTAATGTTTTTTTTTAAAACAGTCTTAAAGGAATGTCTGGGATAAAGTGAATAAAAAGGACAGTTTGAAATTAATTGACTGTAGAGTGTGTAGGAAAGTGGTGGACACATAAATAGGACTGTGAATTGGTAAGGACAACTTGAGATCGTCAGCGGGCTGATTACGTCTACAATGAACCTGTACTTCAAGAACGAGGTCTGCTCACCACAAAGGATGTGCACTGTGGAGAAGGCTACAATGTAGTAACAAAAAAAAATGATAGACAATCTTATATAATTTTTTATATATAAAAAAGACTAATGATGAAAAAATATGTTAAAATTTGTATAAATAAGTAATTGTAATGTAAGCAGTTATTTTAAAAGATTTAATCTAACTTTTAAATAAAAAATAATATGAATTTTTAATATATGAGAATAAAGAAGCTCATAACAAATATAATCATTAAAAGTTGCAACTAATTAAAGTAGAATCATTAAAAAGAATTTTGGTCTCTTCAAGACAGGACAATTTTAAATTTACATTATAAATAATTTCAGATAATATACAAATGAATATGTACCATTAATATATATGTGTATGAATAACTTTAATAAATTACTATGTTCAGTTTCAGCAGAAAAAATAAGGATTTTTATTTACCAGACCACCACGGTTAGTACACTTTTAAAAGAAAACACGACCCTGAGAGTATTTTAATTCAAAGTAAATTTGTATTTCTTCAAAATTGGTAAGCTTCAAGCTACCTGGCGCCCTTAGCTGAGCAGTTTTTCAATAGATTCTTAATGTTAAACAGTGTCAATTTTAAGATTAATTAAATCAGTTTTTTAACCCCTTATTTTTTATATATTTACAAGCAGAAACAGTGGAGGAATCTGTAGTTCTAGAATTGAAAACAAAATTATCAGTCATGTGTGAGGGTTGTGGGAAAAAAAAAAAATTCAATTGTGATGAGACTGGAGTATTTTTTTCATGCTTACCTAGAAAAGTTAAAAATGTACAGGGGGTAAAATTTTAAAAAGAAGACTTACTGTAATGCTTTGTATGGTAAGAGATTTTGAAATACCATTAATCAAGAGAAAAGCTGCAAAGCCTAGATGTTTTAAAGGAATTCATTTAGATCACTTGGGTATAGAATTGTACTCGAACAAACAAGCATGGAGGTCAAGGAACATTATGACTGAATGGCTAACGGCATTTATCATAAAATGGGACTGCAGAATAAGAATGTTACTTTATTTCTGGACAATGCAACATCACAACGCAACATAAAATTAACTAACACAAAATTAGTGTTCCTCTCCCCCCCCCCATTACCACTTTCTGTTGTCAACCTCTAGATCAGCGGTTCTCAATCTGGAATTCGCGAACCCTCAGGTGTTCATAATGGCTCGCTAGGGGGTTTGCGGAAAGAAAATTGTATAGGGGGTACATTGTATAGAGTTAAAACAGTGAAAAAGTATATTAATATTGACCAACAAATGTAATAAATTATAAATACCAATTTAATACAGAACATATCAAACATACATAAGAAAATTTAAGTCACATATTAAACTAGTATGTAGTAAATAAATATAATATAATCCAGAATAGAGATATCAAATCTAGTATGTCTCAGGTAATTAAATGACCCGAATAGCATGAATTAATCAAATGAATAAAAACAGTGTTTCAAACAATATACAATGTGATCTGTAAATTTGTTTGGGTTTTCAATTTACTTATCATGGCTTAAATTTTATTAATAATAAACAAAAGAACATAGTATCTTATTTTGGGTCATTGAAAAGGCAGATATACTATACTTTCCAGAGCAATATCCATGGTTGTTTTATCACTATATTTAGGTAAATTGGTTTTGAATCATTAAGTTTCCTAAAATTAAACTGAAACTGCTATGATTTTGAAAAATGCAACTTTCAATGATTGTTCAACAACTTAAGGAAAATTGTAACATTTGTTTCCTATTACTCTCAAATCATGATCCGAGACCTCTTATTTGGGACACATGAAGTCTATCTTGAAGCTAATTTTAACACAAATCATTCAAGCTGCTATTAAGATATAAATATTTTATGTATGCCTTAGAAGTTAACTTAATATTTGGATATACAATTATTTTTGACAAAATGAATGTAACCAAATTTCTACTATTAACTTATGTTGTTACAAAATAAAAGAAAAAGTCCGCTTGTATAAAAAAATATAGACCACATCCTCTCTCTATCTCCCAATTTTTATCAAAGAGGATGCATCCCAAAATATTGCAGTTGTGCAATAGTCCAATGAAGCTTCATATTTTATTAATATAAAGTACAAACAATTTTTACGGATTGGTGATATTATCTACTACATGTTATTGATAAACTTTACCCATTAAGGTGTGTAAAAGCACCAAAACCAGCTCTAGAAGCAACCAATCTTCTTAAAGCTTGAAATAATGCTTCAAGCTCTCCAGCTTCCATTTCTGCAGTTTCATTCTCTTTTTGTACTAAAGCTTGTAATGCCTGTTGTATCAGTTTCTCTTTGTTTTCCGGAAAAAATCCCTGAAAAAACCAATTTTATATTAAACTAACAAAAAACTGTATAAATACAATTATTTAATAAATTACAGCAATGATTTACATTGTTTTCTCCTTCTTCCTATGAATTAAAACACTATCAACAGTAAGTTTTCTGTTCGAAGGTACTTACAAGCCAAACTCATATTAAGTCATATTTCTAGGTTGATATAGCTCATCTGAATCTTTTCACAGCCTAGTTTATTTGTTCAAACATTGAAACATTTAAACTGTTACCATCTCTTATAAGTTATAAGTGCATCACAGTTAGTTAAATCATGCAAGTTAAAAGAATGAAACAGATTTTTATTAGAAATTTTTCAAAACATTTGTTTTGAAACCTCTATTCATAGATAAAGTCATGTTTGCTGGGTCTTGAAAATTCAAAGTAATAACAGGGCAAAATGTTGCCTGATACTGTAATTTGCATAACCCTTGGACATAGTTTTAATAGATTTATTTTTATAACTTGCTATTTTAAAAACTCAATAGTCGCTAGCCAGTCTCAGCGACTATTGTCGCCATGTCTTTGTCATGGACGTTGGATTGACAATTGTCAAGCTTGCAAGTGTTTTTTCCATGTATGCATATACAAACACACCCTTTTGTGGAAGTAAGTCTTCTCTAACATGGAAGTTATATTTCAAATTTACAGGAACCAAATTTTCTATGTGTACATCAATTTTTTGGCTAACTCGTCCCCACATATGCTTATGTCATTTTTTGTGTATATTGACATCAAAGTTGTTGTCTTGTCATTGTTCTTTGTCCATTCTTTCCAGTTGTTTTAAAATAATGGTATCATATTCTCTCCTAAATTAAATGTTTTGGTCTGGACATTGATTATTGTTTTATTTGCCATTAGGAAATCGTACCTGACCAATAAATCACTAGTTAAATTTTCTACTAAGTAAACTTTGTGTTCATATGTATAATTTTGAATTTGAAATTTCAAAATTGCCCTGCCTGTAACTTTCACTATCATAGCATTAGCAGAAGTCAACCATATGTTGTCATTTTCAATTTTTTATGTTAAATACCCATATGTGTCATTCAAGCACAAAACACTACAACCCGTGTGGAATAAAATAGCTATCTGCTTGTCCTTGTGCCCAAGAATATTAATATTCATCAAAACAATCACAATTAACCACTAACAAACTTATACATATTATCAAAACTCGAAATGTAAAATATGTAATATTATGTAAAATATTTATTAATTTATCAAAAACAAAATCTCTTAAAATAGGCAAATTTTAATCGTTATATTGGAACAAATATTTTAGTACAAATTAAAAACACGGCCAATGCACCATTAGGTTAAGAATGTTCCTTTATTAGGCCTGGGATCTTTAGATATCTTTAAAAACAGTGGTTCAGTTTTCTATTTCTTTATTCACTCTAGCTTTATACAATGTAGAGTTTAATTGTTAATAATCTGTGGCTCTATTTTTATGTGAGCCTAATCAAATACAACTTCTAACATTAATACAACAAATTCAATATTGTGGGAATAAACTCTAATACAACATTAAATAAAATAATATAAACATTATTTTATTGAAACGCACAAACTCAAAATTAATTACCTAAACCCAGAATGGTTCCAACTATTATTACTTGAAGTTATGTTACTTTAATAATGGATTACAAGATACTCTATACAACAAAGTTTGCTCACCATAGTGAATATTCAAATCTGCCAATCTTCCTACGGTTCTTCACCTCTAAGCCGACATCCTCACTCGCCAACAATGCCTTGGCTGTAATCTTGCACTACATCCAGATGCAGCCAGTCCCCTCTGACATCAAAGACCTCTTCTCCTTCTTGTCAGTTGCTTATATAGATTTTGCCATATGTGGTGCTCTACTCCCGATGCAAGGCAAGCATTTCAACATTTTTTACTTCTTTCATAATAATTGTTCTCATTTTGAGTTTCATACGACCATATATTACTTTGAATATATTATTTTATAATTTAAATACATTCTAGACACACCCAAGGATATGTAGACAATGTGATGGTGCTTATACAAGGAAGATTCGGGAATACAGTGGTAGATCTCATAAAAAGACTCTGTCACTAGTTGAGGGATGATGTCACAAAGAAAACCTTAGGGATAACCCTAATTAGACGACATTGATCCAATTTATAAGGAAGATGATCACTCCAGATTTTAGTGATATCAAATTTTATGGGACAAAAATTCCAAGCGCGGACGAGATCAAATATCTAGGGGTAGTATTAGACACTAAACTAATTCGCACTTGAGGCGCACTATGGAAAAAGCCAACAAATCACCAATGGCAATAAGAAGGGCAGTAGACAGAACCTGGAGAATAAGACCAGCAATGATGAGATACATCTATACTGGTATTATATGACCTATGATGTACTATGGGTCGTTAGTATGGTAGGTTGGGACTGAGAGGGGACATGCCAAAACTACTCTGATAGGGTTCAGAGGATAGCTAGTCTTTGCATTACTGGAGTTAAGTTCACTATACCAACTGTTACAATGGAAATACTACTTGGGCTTCCACTCATTGACCTGTTTATAATGGCAGAAGCAAGAAAACAGCTTACAGGCTGAAGTGCAGTGGCATCTGGAGAAACTCACATATGGGGAATGCCAGAAAAAATATTGTGAAAAAAATTGGCCATCCGAATCTAAGCATGAATACAGATAAGATAGACACCAGATACACTTCTTTTCAAGAACTTTAAAAGTTAAATTGACCTATGGGAATGAAAATTGAGTTCTAGTATGTAGCAACACGCTAACCCTTCATATCGTTACGCTAACTTGTTGTGCATATATTATATAAATATAATTATATTCAATTGTAACATCTATTCTTGCAAATAAATGGTGCACAGCAGAGAGAGTGAGAAACACTGAACTACCCAAGGCTGTGCAAAGTAGGAAGGCAAGTGCACACAACCCTCTGCCTAATAGAATCATCTACCCCTCTCTCTCTTTATTACTGCTCTTCTTACTTGTTTTCCTTATTGTTCCTTAATTGTCTTTCCTACCATGGTCTGTCGGCAGCACAGATACCCTTTTCGTTGTCTGAAGGCTGATCCCCTTGGGATGAGCATTACCTCTGTGATCTGTCACCTAATCCTGGCAGCACGGACTTCTCCACTCATTTTCTGAAGGTTGATCCTTACAGGACAAAAGTTCCAAACTTCTGAGTGGTCTGTCGGCTGATCCCGACATACTCTAGCTCATTTGTTGTCTAAGGACTGATTCCCTCGGAACAAACTAATTTCTAATTCCTACCACATCATTAAACGATAGTACCTCTATCCTTAGTCTAAACCCAAACCAGCTCCGACAATTGTTGACCCTCACGTGATTAAAAAGAGTATGATATCACAAGATCAATCAGCAGGAACAATCAGAGATCCAGTTGCAGCCGTCAACTTTCCAGCACGCATACAGCCATTCTGGGAAGAAGATCCAATACTATAGTTCATCCAAGTGAAAGCCATATTCAGTACCAGTACCAACAGGATCTATGCAAAGGACAGGAGATTCCAACTCGTCATCAGCCAGCTGCTCTTCAAGATCCTAACGTAAGTGGCTGACTTAGCAAGGAATGGTTGACCACTACTTTCAGAATCAAGAACCTTGTATCCTACTCTTGTTGGAAGAGACACAGTTAGGAGACTTGAGACCCTCTCAACACGTGATGCAAACCCTAGTGAGCAACACTGTGACCAACGAAATCCTAAAAACAATCTGGCTTAGGGCCCTTTCAGCTCACAGAAAAGGGATTTTAACAGTCATATCAGAAGACAACCTTGAAAGACTCGCAGCAGTAGCTGACAAAATCCTTGAAGACAGCAGAGGCAGCACAGTCACGTCTTTTCATAACGAATCAGATATGTAAGTTTTTTTTTTCCATAATGTGAAACTGAGAAACTTGGTCAATGTAAGTAGAGTGAAAACAACATTTCTATAAACGATAATATTTTGTTTGAATTTGAGAAATATTTAAGTTTAGGAGACATAAGACTTTTTTTTTTAGATTAAGAAGTTTCTTTGTTTCATTGTTTTAGTCAAATACATAACTGTACAAAAAATTATTTTCTAAACAAATTATTTAAGAACACCTGTTTTGTTGGAGTCATCGGAGTTTAGAAATGTTGAAGTACAGCAGAGTCAGGTAAGAGTTCACAACTCAAGGTTTTTTTATTTTTATAAAAGTGCTTAAACTTAAATTAAAAGAAATTAATTTTATTTTTGTAACAGATCTCGTTGCATTTTATAAGCTACAAATTGTTACAAAGTTCAAACCTGTCCATATTCCTGAATTACATGCATACATAACACAATAAATCATATCAATATATTTTTCAAAGTTCATAATTGTCCTTTTATATATCTTTTTACTATGTCTTTATAAAATTTACAATGTCCTTTTATGCATATATTTTTTATATTTAATATGGTAAAATGTCCTTTCATGTATACTTTTAGTATATTTGTATACAAATTGCAAAATATCCTTTTATATATACTGTTAGTATATTTTTATAATTATTACAAAATGTCCTTAACTCAATCCATCCCATTGTGTATTTCCGCCAACACCTTTCACTATTTCTAAAGTTATTTCCACAAAATAGCTTATACCTTTTATAAGTCAAAACCAAGTTAACCTGTCTTTAAATATATATTCGAAATTTGAATATAGTACAATATGAATAGTTTAATGTACGCATCTCACACCAAGAACACAAATAACTAAGTTTATTAAAATCCAATAATAAACTGTATCTTTGTTACTGCTCTTATTGAAGTGGGTCGCTCTGGAAGCAAACCGTAGTGCCGATCAGACAAATAAGAAGTTCGACCTTTAAGATGGAAAGATAGTCAAATACGACTTCTCTCACCGTTGAATGAAGAGCAAGTAATTTGTCCCAAAACTGCATTAATGCCTTCTATTCTTAAAGGATTCTGATTGGTAACCATTCCAGCCAATCACAAATGTATGGATACAAATTCCCCTAAATCTAAATTTGCTGACTTGTACAAAACCATACTGATATTGACTCATTTTATGAAACAATTATTCTTCAGAAAAGATTTCTATTTTCTCTACTTTCCTTATAACTATTACAACAACAAAATCATACAAACGTAACATACAATTATGAAATTATTATTAAACATAGACTTCACTCATACAACTTGATCACCTGCTGTTCTGTAACATTAACCTATTTTCAATACTTGGCCGTCCTTATACACCTGATTATGATATGTGATTGTAACATCTGTAGGCGCAATTAATTATGTCACATTTAGTGTGTTTTACTTACCGAACAAGATATCCACCCAAAATTGAATATAAAAATGTGGAACATTACAAAAATCCCACAACCACCATTAAAATTCCCTTATAGAAGGAGCTTGAATAAATTAAAGCACTTCACAAGTAAATAATAAAATACTATTAAAACATTAAAATGCATTTGTTATATTTAAATGTATATGTGCTTATAAAACACCAAATAAATAACAACACAAATTTTAAACAACATTTTTTCACCAACAAAACTACTAAGAACTCATCCTCAGTTTACAGATGTGTACAACTAACTGAGGATAATGAGTTAGTCATTAAAAAACAATCTTGTTGCTAGAAAAGTATTTTTTGTGAAAATTTGTGCACTATTAAATTTGATGATTATTAACTTTTCAATTGTTGTTCATTTTAAGAGATATGTTTTTAAAAATTTAATGAGTTTTAGTTTTTTCTACATTCACCTTTGGAACATATAAGAACCCTATTTAAAATATTACATGCAAAGTAAAGTCAACTTACATCTTGAGTGACGGAATATTGCAGTCCACTGTATGGCACATTAGTATTAAAACGTTCTACTACCTCTGAAAAAGAGGGTGTTGAACTTAATTTACTTGATGGTTGATGCAAATATTTTAAGTGTGCTACTTCAACCTACAAACATAAAGAATGCAAACATTACAATAACTTTCACACATATATCCAAAGACAAAACCAAAACCTAAGGAAATAAAATGTATCCTTCGTCATCTCTTCATTAATATGGGTTCGAAAGTTATTCAATAAAACAATACAAGTTTAATTAATCACAATTCAGTTAATTTAAAAAATTTAACTTATAAACCCTCATATAAGTATAGTGTACTTTATCTTTTTTATCTTTGAATCTCATAAATCATTAAGGATTAAATGTTCATTTACTTTCTCAGTATGTAAGTTAAACAAATATTATGAATGAGAAAAATACATCAATCAAAATTGTTTATATAAATAGCATAGAGTTCTCTGGAATCCATAAAATAATTTTTTTATTGTAAATTTTAATAAAACACAAAGTTATTACTAACAAACCTAAATCAGATATTAAATAAAAATAGAAAATAGGCCTTTAATTTTATTTCAATCAGTTCTAACAGCTACAATTAAAGCTGATTGAATTGAAAACTCTATTGGAACAAATAAGATCCTATCAAAAAAATTCAGGTAAGTTACAGATGAAAATGAACTTTCTTAATGTTAAAATGTTATTTAAAATTCTAAAATGTTCTGAAGGTGTTCATTCCATATTCTAGCCATTTTTGAATCATTTTCAATTCTTCTCACAAATATCATCCCTGCCATATATAGTTTACTTATATTTTTCCTTATCCAAGCCCCATATGTTAAAATTGGTTGATAGTTACACTTTATACATCCTGGTTTTAAAAAGATTGAACAAAAATATTATTAAAACACGATTAAATTTGAATGTCATAAAAACCATTATACTTTAATAATCATATTTACAACTTACTTCTTCCTCCAATGAATTAAAAAATGGCCCCATTCTCTTCCCTCGATTAGTTGGACACATTTTGACATGCACATCTCTATTACCAGAAACCCTCACTGCATCAAGTAATGTTGCTAATAAAGAGTCTCTAAACAGATCATACAAGTAGTTTTTTTAGGCCATATATTTTCTGCAGATTAAAAAAAGTGTTGTATTCATATATACCAAGTGTCCTAAAAGTCCCCCTTCCCCTATTATTTTTTTATGAATGGAAATAGACAGATTTGCTTTGGGGAAAGTTTAGATAACCAAAGAAGTTTTTTGAAGTATCAAAATTTTCAACCCTTACCCCCAAAATGGGGTAGTTTGGGGGTAAGTCAAGAATTTTAAATAGCAACCCCTATTGAATGATACCTCATTTTAAAGGCCTTTAAAAAATAAGAATAATGGCGCAAACTAGAGGTCTCTAAGTTCATCCTACCCAACATAGCGACCAATCGAATTGTGAATGTTAACCTACAAACTCCAGTTGTTTTTATTACATTACAAACTGCTCTTTGTTGGTAAAATGATGGTAAGATCCTTAACTTGTTTTTTTTAGCTCAGATTAAGTTCTTGAAATGGCTACCATTTACTTTTTGGCAGAAATAGATTCTGGACTCAAAAGCTTGTTGTACATTTCGTAACATTTCTGGTGTAATTATTAACATAAAATTCACAATTCAATTGGTCGCTATGTTGGGTCGGATGAACTTAAAGACCTCTAGTTTGTGCCATTATTCTTATTTTTTAAAGGCCTTTAAAATGAGGTTTCACTCAATAGGGGTTGCTATTTAAAATTCTTGACTTAGCCTACTCCCAAACTACCCCATTTTGGGGGTAAGGGTTGAAAATTTTGATACTTCAAAAAACTCCTTTGGTTATCTAAACTTTTGCCAAAATAAATCTGTCTATTTCCATTCATTAAAAAAAAATTATAGGGGGGTGTGACTTTTAGGACACTTTATATATATAGATCTTTTTTTTTTCTTTTCACATATGAAAACCAAATTAAAATGAAGAAACAAAAATAGTATATACAATACAAATCTTAAATTAAAAATAGGATACGTTCACTTTGTTCACTAAAAGTATAAAAACATAATTAAAATGTAAGTGATCACAAATATAAATTTTATCCCAAATAAAGAAACTTTGTAAAGAAGTGCTGTAAAGAAGTGCAAATCAGCTGTTTTAAGGAAAACCTCGAGTATTATTTACAAGTACTTCATAAGGCTAGGCAATCTAAAGTAAACTGCAATATTCCCATATATTAGAAGGTTATCAACTGCTGAAACAAATAATGAATTAAAAATATTAGCTACATTTTCTGGGTGCTTTGTTAGTACCCTTTTATGTTTAATAAAAAAATCGTGTTTTCCACTTTGTTTATTCCCATTAAATATTCTCTTCATAGATTTCCATGTAGCCTTAACTTTGCTTTCCGCTTTTTTAATTTAGTAATACATAAACTTTTTTTTTCGGCTCTGATAACTCTATCATATACTTGTTGATACCTTTTTGTATGTTGAACTAACATCAGGACAGTTAAGCCTAGATCACTTCTTAGAAAGTCTTTCAAAATTTTCTATTCTAAATTTCACTCTGAATATGTCTACTTCACAAGTTACCTTTCTGGATGTCAATCCATGTTAAAACTATAATACCTCCACTTTAACGGCAGCCTATGAATACTAAATGAGCCATTCCCTATAGCTCGTGGATCAGAGCTAAAAGGATTTGTTCCAAGGAGAGTGAACTACACAAATTTAACAAAAAAATTACATTTGCTTTTGTAAAAAGGGGTTATCTTGAGAAACCGGTTTGACATAAAACACAGATATCATACCCTATGATAAAAGATAACTTGTCCATGTCTCTGGTCACAGATTATCACCCAGGTCTACTGAGATTAAACAACATGGTGAAGGAAGGCTTCATAATTCTGCAAGCTCTAACCATACCAAGAATCTTCTCCCAGAACCTCCCAGTCTTGTTTAAACAGTGCACAAACCTGAAACGCACTATACGCTTGGAAGTTTCCAAATCCCAACACACCTAAACAACCTACCCTTTCCCACGGTTCTTTTCCATGCAATAGGCCAAGATGCAAAATACATCTTCTCTCCAAAAACTTCGATAGTGTCTCCAGTAAAAAAGAATTTTAAATTAAAGGTCATCACATATGCACAACAAAAAACATTATCTACCAACTACAGTGTGGGTTTTCCCAGCTCAATATATTGGCCTAACCACAGACAACCTAAGCTCCAGGAAGAATGACCACAGACATGATGTAAAAATCATGGATATAGAGAAACCAACTGTATAACATGCAGCAACTGACAAAGTTGTCACTCTTGATGACTACTTCATGACAAAAATTATAAAACCACTCCCTCCATAATGTAACCCCTCAGAACTAAGAAGATGGGAAATGTCAATGGACAAAATCTAGAAAACCCTCTAACCTAATCTTAGATCAATCATCCTTTCCTTTTTCCTCTCCCAACAGGCTAAAAATGTATATTCGTCTATGATTCAATACTCAACACAGATACATTCTATATTACAATTTAGTCTTCTTTTTATACTCTCTACTGATTGAGAAAATGAACAGTGTTTATACCATGGACCACTTTCTAAGATAAGCCTGTGTCTACTACCTATACAAAATCTAAACTAATAGGCCATGTGCCCTATTAAACTCACCTAAAATCAATATATGTATTGTAATGTACAAATTATTCATATTATTTAATTAATTAACAAAATATGCCTCAGGTTGTATGCTATTTTGTAAAGTATAAAAATTTCTTAAAATGAAAATTGTTCAGGCTTAGCTCAGGATTATTAAAAAAAAAAAAAAAAAAAAGAAAAAGAAAAGATATCACCTTTTTATCAATAATTATTTGAGCACAAGTTACAATGCAATATTTTCTCACTTATTAGGTTTATTTGCATTATCTTGATTGATTTCCATTCAAAATTAGTCTCTCAACCAATAACTTAGTTAAAGTGTTACCTTATACTTCCTTTTGAAATAATTTAATAAATATTTTAATTTTAATTCATCTTGTTTGTTACACATATATTTACTTCAGCACACAATCAAGAAAAAATTTTATCTATTTTTAGCTAGGTCATGTGTTTATATTATATCAAGACTCACGCAATTGTTTTTTAATTACAACTCACCAATGATAATCTTATATTTCACCGAGTTTTTTTATCACTTCACACATATATTTTTACATTAAAACCGTTCTCTTAAAATTAATTTACAATATGCTTATAACTAATTTGCTTAACTATTTACATTTTAATATTTTTAAACTTTTTTATACTCTTCAACAATGCTCCCAGAACATTGTTCAATTTGACGTAGTTTCACAGGTGTCTATCATGGATATCCACTGTTTATATATTTCAACTTCTAATTATATAAATTGTATTGAAACTGATTAGATTATATCTAATATTCCCACCTTTTGTCTACAATACTATTTTCAATTAGTTCAGTGTTCCAAGTATTTGTGAAACCTATTTTAATCCATTAACCAATTCAGTTCAATGTTTAGCCCACGATCTTACAGTGTAACCTAAACTAGGTTTATCTTCAATTCTTTTGTGTTTTATAGAGTGGTGTAATGAAAGTGCAGTGTTATATTTTAAGTTAATTATACTCATAGTTCAATATTTATTCCAAACTTTTATTTTTATTTTACCCATATTTATTTTAAACCAAACTCTGCCTACTTTATTAATTTAATTACCAATTCTCTTAAAACTTTACCCATCTACTTTAATGACTTTCACTATCTTTTAACTTCTTTTACACTATTATTATTATTATTATTATTATTATTTAATAACTTACCTCCCTTTAGGCCTATACTTTTTTTACTTCCGATAGCCCACTTTACTATTTCATATGTTCCCCTGAAGCATAGTAGGGTTTAAATAGAAACTAAAATAATAGAAAAAGGAAATAATATAATTTAATAAATTACCTACATTTGAATAGATCCCAAAAAGCTTCCCTTATTGCAGTTTTAGAGTGATAATCACGGGGTGGTCAGAAAGGAGGAAAGAAGCGAAAGCAAGATAATCTTCACCTGATGCTGCTACGGCCAGGTCACTCGCACCATCATGGTTTTACTTTTTCAAAATTTATATTTTTTTCAAATAAGGGATCGTAGATTTTTCTTCATTAAAAACTTAAATAATCGTAAAAAGTTAAATCATTTTGTAATTTTTGTATTAACAATGTTTTTTTTAATCAAAAGTAATTTCGATTTAAACTACCTACGTTGTTTTTGACTCTGCACCTAAAAATCAAGATCACTGGTCCAACTTGACAGATTTATGGTCAACATGATTATTCAACCTGCCAGATGGGAATTCCTGGGTCCATCTCAAGGGATTTTCGGCTGCAAACTGCAGGAGACATCACACCCCTAACCTATTCTTCTCAGTTACAAATTATAAACCTCCTTGGTCTGTCCACCAGCCTAGGCTCAACCACATTTGACTATTAAGATACACTCATATATTTAAATTGCTACAGTTTATAATATATAATATATATATTATAAACCGTTATTATTGTTTATTTGGATATTTGTGTTTATAAACACAGCACAATGTTTCAAGTATGGATCAATTTTACTATCAATGACTACTGCCATAATATAAATAAACAATGTACGAACTTTTCACTCACCTATCCTCAAATAAATCAACCAAAACTATTGGTCAATTCAGTATTTCTCAGTTAAAAAGTGAAAATGAATGATAGACGCTTTGTTTGAAAAAATATTTATATATTTAAATAGCACTTAAACTTGTTTTAATTGTGCCATAAACGTGTCCTCAGTATAAATCGTATAAAAAATGCCCTAGGAAAATGACTTCTGGTACTATTATGATCAATAGAATGAATTCTGGAACCCCTGAAAGGCTGTACTTTGAAAGTTTACTTTAAAATAATCTATAATTTCAGTTGAGTATATTTAAATAAAATAACATTATGCTTAATTTTGTGACAAACCTCGTAGACGAACAACATCTACCAGGTATGCTAGAGACGTATAATCATCATAAGAAAAGCACGTAAAGGGTCAATTTAGAAACACAGCACATACCATTAAATATCATCATACATACAAATATTTCAATTTAAATATGAAACTAAAAGGCTCTTGGGTTTATGATTTTCTTCATACACCATGAGTGAGAAAGTTTGTATTGTATTTCATTGATGAAAATTATTAGTGAGTATACAGTCTGACCTCCAGATTTTCCATTAACTGTCCATACTTTTTTAAATGAGTATTATGACTGTCAAAAAATTAAATGTTATAAATTTATAAAATGAAGTTTTATTTAATATGAACTATGGTAGGACTAATATGGTACAACACTACCAGCTACCTGTAATGTTGCTTTTATTATAAGTAAGAGAAGTATAATTTATGATTGCCTCGGCTGCCAGTGAAATGTAAATTAAATAGGAATAATATTATGAATATTAATATGATTAGTTTGACTTTAGTAAAAGAGTTGAAATTTTGATAATTTAAAAAAAAAAAAAAAAAAAAAGAAAAAAAAAAGTAGTTAACAATAATAAATAAATGAAACTCGGGTTAACAAGAAAGAACAAGAAAAGTTTACCTTTATTGACAAGGTAATATGTCATTCACAATTAGAGCAGGAGCTCAATAAAATATAAATCAAATTATTAAAGTTCTCTGTGCTTTGCACTCAATTATTATGATTCAGTTCAGTTCTTTAAATACTATTAGGGCACACACAGTAACAAAAAAATTAAATAATGGATATATAAACAATGTGGTATTAAATCATAGGAGTCATTAGAGTCTTATCACGGGGGTTAACACATTAAAAGAGGTCGTGGCACTTTCCAACCATTTACATTAAAAGGGATACTTATATTATTACATAATGATATTTACAGAATGATATAAAACAATGGATGATTATTAGATTATACATGAGATCAATTAATAGTATTAGTAAGGTTAAAATTCTTAACCTAGGCTTGAATCAGAAATATATATATAGTGGGTTAAATTAACAAAGTCACATCAATTATAATTATTCATTAAAGTTTCTTATAGTTTTTTTTTTTTAAAGATCACCAAGTTTATAAATGATTAATTAAAAAATTCAGTTAAATCTGTTCAGATGGGTTAGTCACTATTTAAATGTATATAATAAATGGGTAGATCTCACCAATATATATTCAGCTAGGAGAGATAGTTATTAGAAGTCCCTTTCAATGGAGAATGTTGCTCTAGGCCTGAACTTTGTCACTAGGCCTTAAATTAAAATTTCCTCCGGCTTCAGAAAATACATGCGTTCAGTTTAAGATCCTGGGGGGGACCATCTTTGAATCCAAGAATGGAAAGCCTAAGCCTTTTAGAAACCTTTCGAGGCCACATAAATCGTTGCACTTATTACTCACTGCACTTCTTATGTTAGTTCTAGTATGCACTTAAGGCTAATACAATAGGTTTATTTAAATTAAAATGATTCTTTAACATAGTTTAATGTTATTGGTTAAGTTAGATTAGGGATATGGTTTTATGGCTTACTTTTACCAGTTTTAGAAAGTTAAATTAAAATATTGGCCAAATTGCATAATTTTGAATGAATGCACTGATATTGTACTATTCGAAAATGTGCATCGTGACGTCAGAGGGCATTGGCTTCTATACATTCCTCGATCAATATCAGCTGATTTAGCTTGTTAAATGAATCAATGCTTTAGGCCGATTCTGGTCGATTTGAAACCTTTCTCTTATGGAAAGTCTAACTAATTAATGTTAATAGTAGTCACAAATGTAGAAATGTTTGTTAGATTTTTAAAAGATTATTTTAATTAGTTAAGGCTCTAATATTTAGTTGTTAATTTGAGTTCGTGTTCGACAACGTATGTTTATGAATGGGCTGGGTCAAGATGATTTTATAGATGCAGGTTATTTAGTTTTAAAAGGATATTGAGATTAGGTTTGCGATAATAAATCGTCGGATGTATTTAGAAATCGGTTTTCATGTGTGCCTTAGTTTCGTTTGTCCCAAATAATCATATGAATTATTATTTTGATCGTTAACCTTATTGCTGTACTGAAAGCAGATCGAAGTTCAAACTTTCGCCGCTAGACATCGTAAGCTGTCGGTTTCATTGATAAATACATTAGTATGCCGTGTATCAGTCTTAATTGCAGGCTTGATTGAAGCGAGTTGTTGCAAATGTTACAGTCGATGATCCGTCAGTACATACTATAATTAAGAGAGACAGAGTTTTGTAAAAAATAAATAAAATAAAAAATCTTGTTTCTCTTTAACAAAGTTTTTATATATAACATTTTTTGTGAAGAACCATTAATTTCTTTATATGGAGGTCAGACTGTTTCTCTAGATAGGTCTTTTGCCAATGGACAATCTAATGACAGTATTTGCATTGGGAAAACGTGTCAGATATCATTATGGTCAGATGTACATTTATGTTACATTGTAGCTACTTTGTCTGATAGTCTGACTAAGCATTTTATTTACATTTACAATTTTGGTAATTTTTAACATTAACTTGTAATGATGGTGGACTTAACTTGGTTCAACAAGTTAATGTAGGAATCTTCAAATAAATAATATTTATAATACCTTAACCACTTTCTGCTTGCCTATGGATATTTCAACCAATTTTTTTAACCCTAAAATTGTGAATAATTTACCTTGAACGCCGAACCAAATATATCACATAAATAAAATAACATGATGGTTCTATTTTCTATTTCATACAAGGTAGTGTACAGCAGACAACCTATACTGTTAGTTAACCCTGTAGGTGCCGCATGTTAATTCACTTTGTTTGTTTAAAAAATTAATAAAAAATATTATTTTTTTACAAAACCTAACTTATAATATATCAATTTTCTCAGAAAGATGCGTAGAATTTATCTATGTAATAAAAAAAAATTTGAAACAGTTTTGGAGTAAGTATGTTAGATGTCAAAAAAGTTATCATTTTTTAGACAAACTTGAATCATCCAAAATAAAATTTTTAACACTGTTTTTTAAGATATACAAAAGTTTTGTATAATATTTGTGAATATATTTAGAAAGAAAAAAATTAATTTGTTACATTTTCAAAAAACCAAATTTGGTTTACGAAAAAAGGGAAATTGATAACCTATATATCATTATATTCAGAAAGGTGCATAGAATTTAGCTGTGTAGTGAAAAAAAATGTTAGATGTAAAAAATTTGGAGTTATGTCAAATAGCAAAAAATCGGAAAGTAACTGAAGCAAGAATTTCACAGAAATGGTAATGTATACCATACAATTTTTTTTTGAATTTTTTAAAGTATTACTAGAGATTTGTAATATATTTGTGGATAAAAGTTGCTAAAAAGAAAAATCAATTAAAAAAATTTTCATTAGAGATGGTTCATTTTTATGTAAAAAGTGAATATTTGCTCAAAAGATAGGCATATTTTCAAAAATTCACCAAAAATATAATTATTATTCAAAACCCAAGTTTTTATTACCTATGTTCTCACAAAGATACATAGATTTTACGCGTGTAATGCAAAAACTTTGAGATGGAAACATTTTGGAGTTATTATGTACGGAATCAACAAAATTACCTTGCAACGAGGCAAAATTCCACAGAAATAGGTATATAAACCAATAAAAAATATAATTTATAGATAGGCCTATATAAATTTATAAACATTTTGCATACAATTTGGTAAAAACATAATCAGTTTATAAAATTTTCATAAGACAAAATCATTTTGATATGTAAACTAATGGAAACTTGCTAATATGGTCAGACCAGATAATATCATAGCCTATCTCTATTTATAGATAGGCCTATATAAATTTATAAACATTTTGCATACATTTTGGTAAAAACAAAATCAATTTATAACATTTTCATTAGACAAAAATTATTTTTACATGTAAACACATGGGAATTTGCTAAAAAAGAAGACCAGATTATAACATAACCTCTTTCTCTAGACAGCCTCAATATTTGATGTCTGACAATAATATTCACTCAAAACAATAAATTCTACAAACAATAATATAGATATTGTAATTTGTATACACAATTTATAATAAATAAATAAAACTAACCTTCAGAATAACAGAAATATAATCTCGTCACATACGCACTACGCCTTTCACATGTCATTTTATTATACAAACATCGCTAACTTCTGAGTAAGAAACAATAACTGCGACTTTATCGAGTTCTAGAAAATTGAGTTTTCGTGTGATGGATTTTGCTAAACTTGATTATGAAAGATTGAAACATTATCTTTACAGTGATATATAATTCATGTTGATAAAATAATATTTACTAGGATAAAAGTTGAATTGAAAAAAATGTAATTTTCAGCAAGTAAAAATGAGTTAAAATTCTTGATTTTGTTTAATTTTTATATAATAAAAACTATAACAAATGGAAGGATTTGAAAAGCACAGATCGAAAGAGAAAGATGTGATCTACAGAACAGTGTTATGCTCGATCTGTTTGACAGAAATATCGAATTGGGAATATTAGACAAAAATGACGTCAGTTTTGTTTACAACTTGTCAACGCAAATCTTTGACGTTATGTATCAAAAATATGCGAATTTCAGCAATTTTTGGAATTATATTTATAACGTTTTGTGGTTTATTTTGCATAATTATGCATCTACGGAACATTAGCTATCCAACGGTATTTTATTTATTGCGATAGGACGATTCTAAGTGGGCGAAATGTTGAATTGCAAAATACGTGTTTTCTGGTCGTTATACTAAACCATGCATTGAAAATCGACCCGGTAGCAGGTCTAGTAGCGCTTGTAGGGTTAAAAACTAGATATTTACAATACACTGGATCCTATGTTAATATGAAACCGTAAGAAGTTTATTTATTTTTGTTTCAAATAATAAACATTTCCAAAAAAAATAGGACTAAAAATGTAATTTACCTGTGAGCAGCCATGTAACTTCGACTACTGCCATCTGCATATTCAATAGCATATAGCTGAGCATTTTGTTGGCAGCGTATAAGGGCAATTATGGATATAAGTGGTCGCAATGTCACAATGCTGTATGTTTGAGGATCACGTTCTACAAGGCAAGATTGACTTAAACATAATAATCGTTTTGGTGAATCAACATGCCGTCTATTATTCTTCTGAACAGTAAACTCACTCATTGATGTTATATGCTCATCACCACTAAAACATGTGTACAATACAAAAATTGTTTTAAAGAAGTGTGATTCAATGTCATATAATACAATTCATAACCAGGATTCAATACAAACATAGTTTCTAACTTTTACCACAAGTTCCTGTGTCAACACACATTAATACTAAACTGATATAACTAAAAATAATTATAAAAAATTGTGCAGGGCTAAGCCGATACCACAATTTGTTAATTACTCACGATACTGATACCTATGATTCTTGATACTAATTCCGATACTAGGAGGAGAGGAGGGTAATATGGAAAGATAGAGTAGAGAGAGAAAATACTAATACCAATACTGGGGGAGGAAGTATAATATTGAAAGACGCACCATAAAATTGTTTTTTTTCCTTAATTTACACTGACAAATTGGCATATGTCTATGATGTGAATTTTGATCTACATTATACATATATCGTAATAAATGTTATATTAGCAACATTTTGGAACATATAAATTTACAAATTAAAATATTAAAAAAGTTCATAATTATCATTTTTGTGTGGAAGTTTCCTAGAATAAAAAAAAAGAAAAGATAATACAAATTTTAAAATATAAAATACGACGAAGTATTTAGAGTTATAATGACGGTTTTGTAAATGATAAATAATTCACATATATGTGACAAAAAAGAAAAGAAATATTCTGTGAAGGTAGCACTTTAGAATAAATAAAAAGCCTGAGGGCAGGATATGGTTGACAATGCCTGATATGGCCTGTTAGTATGCAGTACGAGTTTAAGTTCTCCTCATTTTCCTTATCTATTAAACAATAAATGTAAACTTTGCTTGTCTCTTCCTAATCTACAAGGCTGAAGTAGGAAGGAAGGATTGGTATGTCAACAAACTAGATTTTTAGACTTCTCTAGTTATTCAAGACCTGTTGCTTGTTTGAAATATCTTTCTAGTCACAATTATAAGATCAAAGCCATCAACATTTAAATATGAGAAGAGCCCGTTTGAATAAAGAGGAAAATACATACATTCATCTATAAAATAAAATAATTATTTATTCATCAGTTAGTTAATTGATTATGATTTGAAGTTAACATTTGATAACATATTGACATCCCTCATGACAGTAGAAAAAAATCCATTTTCTTCTGTCAATTAATGCTGTATAGTTAAACAAAAGCCAACTAATTAATACACAATATTATTTTTTTAAAGTTTCCCATTTAAAAAAATGAATAAAATATGGCAAAATAAAACACATAACAAAATATTAAAAAACAATGGCAAAGATGATACGTTTCCAGTTTGACAATACTTATTTATTTCCGATTATCAAATAAATTAAAATAATATGTCACCCATTGTGAAAGCAATTCAATTTTCTCAGTCAAGGAGTATTATCAAACAAACACTCAAGTAGGTATACTTATTGTGCTATAAAATATAAATAAATTACTTTATACTAAAGCATACATGACAAAGTATTGCATTTAATAAATTACTTTTTTTTTAGGTGAGATGCAATATTAAAAAGTTCATAAGAGTATAATTTTGTTTTCTGGATCTAAATGTTTATATACATGTTTGCAAGATAAATTGACATATTGAATTTCCGATTTTTTTTTTTTTTTTTTTTTTTTAAGTTTTGTAGAAACCCTCAAGTAGCTGTAATATGTCAGTAATCTCTGATTACAATTGAGTTAATTTGACATGTTACAATAAATTAATGAATTTATTTCTTTTACTTTATTTATCGTTCTACAAACATTGTAATGGCTAAATGTTAAGGAATCTAATTGTGCATAATCGCCAACCCCCAATAAATGAAAATAATTGTAAAATATAATGTTAGTTTAACTAAATACAATTGAGTTAATTTGACACTGTAGAAATATACTATTTACATTTATTATCCTTACTTTATTCCTCATTCTATAATATAAACATTGTGAAATGATTTAATGAGCACTAATCGTCAATAATTGAAATCATCGGTTATAAAAATAAAGGTAATCTGTAAAAAAATTTGCAAATTTTAAATCGTAAAAGCTATTTTATAATTTAAAAAAGAGTCTCTTTTTAAAAACTTTAAAAATGGCAACAATTATGTTAATCCAATTATATTTTTTGAAAGAAAGCTACCATTTTGTCTGACTTTAAAGTTATTTGATAATGAAAGATGTTATTAGTATATTTTATTCGGACAATTGTCATCACTAGGAGTGGAAAGAACTTGGGTATCGGTTTTTGTTATCCAAAGGCAGTTTAGGAAATTAAGCCAAAAAACCATCAATATGTGCAGAGGATGTAGAGAGATGGAAGGGAGGGGAGAGTATCTCTCATTTTTTTGTATACATGTATTGATATTATTGGAATCCAAACTGCTTACATATTTATTTCTTTAGACAACTTTATATTTCAAATCGGTAATTTCATTGGTTTTACTCGTTATGTGAATAGCCAATGGCAGTTAAAGAAATTAAACCAGACTTCAATTACATCAGTATGCTCTGGGAAAAGGGAACGGGGACAAAATTCAAGTATCCATTTTTTAACATCAGCATTTTTTTGTTCTAATACTATCAGAATCAGATACCAAGTTATATCGGGTATCGGCTCACCCCTAATAAAAAATCACATTGATGTAAACAAGTTACTTGATCTTGTATAAGCAAATGTACATACATTTTTTTATTAGACAAAGTCAAACATTACCTTTAAATACCAAATAACTTAATAGTAAGCCTGTGTCTCCTATCTATACTAAATATAACATAACTTAATAAGTTAGCCAGTGTCAAAAATAACTAGAGAAGCATGAAAAAAATTATTGTGATTTTATAAATCAAACTAAAACGTCTTACTCTTTAGGAGATGAATTTATTAAACAACTTCACACACATATATATATATATATATAATATATTATAATATACATAATATATAATATTATATTATTAAAATATAAAGAGAATATAGAGAAAACATAACTTCACAATTGAGGAAACAAATAAGACAAGTTTGATTTGTACAGGCAAATGAAATACAATAATTAGAAATTAACCCTTTGACGAGTGCGGCCGTTCCTGAACGTCCCAAATAACCAACAGCTGGTTAGTAAGTATTTACAAAGAAAATTGTTGTCAAGGAGTAAGAAAAAAAAATTTTTAAATAGTTGTTTTATTGGTTACAAATGTATAATAATATAATAATATTGTGTTAAAAACTTGTAAGAATAAAAATTTACACTGATAAATGTACTTTAAAAAAAATTTGCACTGAAAAATCATTGTCACCCGTCGGTATAGCAGACATACACAGACAAAAACGTTTGCTGGGCCGCTTTTTTTCTACGAATCAATTTAGTATAGCCTACATAATGGAAAATATAACATTTCTTTTCAGTTTTCTTGGAAGCGTGTGTTGGTTTCGTTTGCTGATAGCGGTATCCCATTGTCGGCGGCATAAAAACACCGTGGCATTGTCACCCGTCGGTATAGCAGACATACACAGACAAAAACGTTTGATGGGCCGCTTTTTTTCCACGAATCAATTTAGTATAGCCTACATTATGGAAAATATAACATTTCTTTTCAATTTTCTTGGAAGCGTGTGTTGGTTTCGTTTGAGACGCGGCTAAATGTGTCAAAAGACTAGACAGAGGGGAATCTGTAAAAAAGCTTTGTAGTGTTTAATTTTTCATGTTTGATGTATAATATACGTAACATAATATAATGATACAAATCACTTATACTAGACAAGGAACATAGGCACAGGTGTGTGTAGGGGGGAAACAACCGCGGAGAAGACGATGCCATCGCCTACATTTACGCGTCAATCAATACGCATGGTGAATTCTCCTGAAACCACGCCCCCTGGAGTTGTCCTGCCTTACAATTGTGAAAAACCCGATTTCATGTGTTCTTAGTACTATTTCTTGTTGAATTGTGACAACACAATAAGCCATGACTAATTTGTTTTATGATAAATACTTTTATTGCTCAGACGTAACCTAAAATGTTCCGGAACGTCCATACTCATTTACGCAAACAGCACAGAGAACGTTCAAGAACGGCCGTACTCGTTAATCGGTATTTCCCTGTACTCTTCAAAGGGTTAAAAGTAACAAAATAAATGTATTTATTTGTATAATATGTATTCGTATATTATATAAAAAATAAATAATACTATATGTACAAATTTTAAAAAAATTTTAAGAAATTACATACAAAATGTATTAAAGTCTATAGAGGAACAAAGCTTCAACTCAAAACTCTTCAATTTCACACCCAACATTTTAGTTTAATTCAATAGAAAATTTTATTATTATTTTTGATCTTGCATTATACAGGAAGCGGCATAAATAATTTAGAAGGCCAATAAATAAAATAATTTTAAAAATTTGTTATAACCATTATTATTAGGGTACAAAATTGTTATGAGAATTTATTACAATCAATTCAATAAAACCCTAAATGTGTCAATACCTAACAAAAAAAATATAGCAAGAATTTACAAATAATTCTTTCAACTATAAGTAATGAAAATACAGGTTCAGATTGTTTTACGCCAGTCATTAATCACATAAAACAATTATGGTTATTTATAACATAACATGTTTCATTACCAAACAAGAAAAATAATATTATCATTAAATTAAAGAATTAAACAAAGAATTATGAAAATTATGATAATAGTAAATTTTAAACTACCTGAATTTCCCAAATTTGTTGTTAACAAAATCATCCAATCTGATCTGTTCTTTTTTTAGTTCAATTTTTATATTGAGAAAATGACTAGCATTTTCATGCATCTTCTGTCTGATTTCGTCACGTTGTTGGCAAATAAATAGATGCTAAAATCAAACACTTAATTATCAATTATACACAATAATTCAGTTTCCACAATATCAGTAACTAATTGTTATCAAAGAAATATTACAGGTAATTTAAAGTAATAGAACATTCCAAACCATTTCACACTACTCGTACAACATATACAAAATTATTATTATTTGCAGTATGTATAAATGCAGGAATTTATACAATAAGTAAAATAAATGAAATAATATGCTTATAACATATTTCTTTATTTGTTACAATTGTTCAAATTAAGGGAGTCTGTAGACTTCTTTATGAGTATTAAACGCTATTACAAGTACAGTAAAATTATAGTAGAAAATAGGGTAGTAAAAAAATTGTGAGTCAAAATTTGGCAGAAAGTTAGTAAGGAAATGTACTTACTGAACATTTAAACGACTGAGTCTGTCGACCTAGGAGGTCTGTGGGGAAGTTGATGGGTGTTTTTGCATTTTTTCTCAATAAAATATTGGCCGTATGAAATAGTTTTCAAACAAATTAATTAGTTTTAGGTTATAAACAATTTGCTAAATTTTTGTACCTTACAACTTTTTTCTGGGTTCAATGGTAAAATCTATAGCATGTAACTCATAGCCATGAAAATTTCAAATTTACTAAGTAACTAGTCAATAAGAAGCAATCTACCATGTGAAGGTAAATTTAATTTGACACCGCTTGAGGGTTATCATTAAATACCCCGTTTCCTTATTTAGGTGGTCCGTGAGCAACAATATTCCCATTATTCAACTTCCCCCCTTCCCACAGTTAAATTAAGAAATAATTTTTGCAAATTAGTGTGCTCTATTACTGTGTCTTTAGAAAGTATTGGCATTTAACCTTTGAATATCATGTATTTACTATAATTAGTCATTATAAAATATGTAATACACACAAAAAAAAAAACAAAAAAAACAAACATTTTGATTCCTACATCGGAGTTACCGCTTTCATCACTAGCAGTATCACTTTCACACAAACAGCCAAGTTCACTCATTATTATATGTGTAATACTACACTAAAAACACTACTGATACACTAAATAATCATAAAATAAATTATATTTACCAAAATAATATAGACAAAAACACTAAACAACAATTCACTGCCGGGATGCAACAGTAAACATCAAATTGACTTTTACAGGCTTGCTAACATTGTTTTTTCTTATAACCATCAATAAAAAATTGTGCAAAATGAATAGAGCGTCTTTTACTCAGAGTTACTATCTAAAATACATGTAATTTGGATAAAAGTTACCGTTGGTATATCGATTTTAGCCAACCTTGTTTAATTAGATTGAGATCGCGACTTTAGCACTGTGGCTGCAAATAAATTCAGTATAATCAAAATCAATAAATCTAAATTCGTTTTTAATTTCTTCGGTTAACAAATTGTTACACCCTTCCAAAAAAACTAACCATACATTTTGGCGGAGTTAGCCCAATAAAAATAAATACGGCCACACAGTACAAAACACAACTCACCGTCTGAACGCTACATGCATTCTGCTCGGTCTCGTAACCATTTTCCATTGGGTCTGCCGGAAAAAAGGTGGGGTACACCTTGTAAATAACACCCCCCCCCCCCAGCATTAACGCCTAACATGAAGGATTGGCAACTTATTGTACCTCTAAGTTTTAACAGTTATTAAAATTTGCAAATTGAATTTTATTATTTCTTTATTTTTTATTGATTTTCATTTTTTAGACGCTATAAAAAAACACTTATAAAACAGAACCCCCAGGGTCGTGACTTTCAAGGAAAATGTACTTCATTCATAAAGAAAACCACAAGTTCTTCTGAAATACCCATATTTACTAATAATAATAATAACATATCAAACCCTGAAATACATACATATGCATATAAATAACATCAAAGAACACATACATTTTTTTATAACCTATAACAGTTCACAGTTTATGACTTTTCTTCCTGAAACACATAAAAACTTAACTACATATATATATATATATATATATATATATATATACATTTAATTGCTTATAATTTAAAAGGTTTGAATGTCTTTCCAGAAACACATACATTGCAATTTTCATTCACAAAGTTTATTATTGTCTTTTTTCAAATATTATTTATACATTTTTTTTTATATTGTTCAAAACATGATACGCTCAAAACTTTGATTGTTTAATTCATTCAACGCACAAATTTTATTTTGCAACTATTAAACAAATGGTGACTGACAGTCTTATTGGGAATTTAAAAGAATTTATTTTTTATGGTAACTTTCTCTAATGAACGTGTCTTTTTAAAGGTCTTTTAAACTTGAATGTTCTAGGCAATAAGTTTTTTTCAATAAACTTCAAAATGAATATATTCTAATCTCAACAATAACAAATGCATTCTATACCAAGAACGCCATACCTGAATTTAATGAAATTCAAAATGAACACCGTCGTATTTTATACTGCTCATTTGTCGGGGCGCCGCTCTCGATGCGAAGAGAATTGCTAATCAGGTAAATGTGAAGTTCAACTTGTAGATAAGGAGAGAGCCAAAGGTGACTTCTTTCACAGATAGAATAAGAGCAAGTAAGCACTGGTTTTACTTCACTTTATGAAATCATTATTCTTTTTTACAAATTTCCCTTTTTTATATTTGCTACAAATTAGCATACAATATACCATATTACAATATGTGTTTGTGACACCTGGATGACACAATTAATTACATCATATATTTAGCTACACCTCACATATTGAATAAGATATTAACCTGACATCTTACCAAAAAAAATGTGGAACATTACAAAGTTCATGGGAGACGCCAAGGGTGGTACTGTATACGGTCACCACAACCATTTAGGATATAGGAGAGAAAATAATATAACCTAGACAAACTAACCGTGCCATTTATAAACAAACCCATTTTATAACTCTAACAAGAAAAAAGCCTATTAAACCAATATAATTATAGGAAGCCAGATAAGGAAATGACACGACTTAAATAAATCAAAGTTACCTTGTACCCAATAGTAAATTATCAACACGATAACTAAAGTTTGCTCTAAAAATATTGTACAACAATAACCAAAAAAACTACACACCACATTTGTTAACACATTTTGTATAATGTAATACATGAATTAACTATCAGAATAATCACTAAATTTATATCAAACAAAATTATACCACCTTTTTATATCATTAATTATAAAGTAAAATATTTAGGTATGGAAAAACAATTGTTTACAATCGTCATGAATTCATGATGTTAATTATCAAACGTACAGAACCAAACCAGTGACTATTTGATCGATGTAAATAAAAATAAATCTAGGCAGTTTAAAACAAAGGGAGTATGATTAAAATTAATTAATTGCTTGTAATTCTTTATGCATAATAATAGCTTAATTTTGTTGTATGTACAGTTAATAACATGAAATTTGAAGTGCTAATTCAACCAATTTTAACATTTCCGGAATCCCAACATAGCGTGTAATATTATTGTTAGAAATGATTATTTGTAATACTAATAAACAATACTATAATTACTAACATGACTTCAAAATTCTAAACCAAATTTTAAAGTCTCTTATTCACTACAAAATTATTTATCAATGTTGAAGCTGAATAGACGACAATTTCATTGGAAGAGACGAACTGAACAAGAATGCTGAAAACCAATCAGAGACGTAGCCATTTTGAAAGAGGTACGAAGAGGAACTATAAATACAGAGTTTGCAAGAATGAAAGAGAAGTGACGCTACCATTCTAGAAGCAAGATTTATGAAAACAGTGCTCTAAAAGTGTTATAAAGTGAAAAAATAAAACCCCAAAACTTGTTAATATCTATCCATTATTAAGACTCTAAGTCAATCTCAATATAAAAGAAAAACATTTAAATACTCAATCAGAATATTTAAACACTTGAATCTTATACTTGTTATTTGTGGAAAAACTAATCTATAAAACTTGAATATTTAAATTTTAAAAATATATATATTTAATTTTGACTACAAATCGTTTAATTTACGTATATTTATTTATTTTTGCCAGCATGAATTCCCTTCACCCCGAGATATATTTAGACATTGATTTGTATTACAAACACTGTGAAATTAGAACTTGAAAATTTTATAATGCTGAGACATATACAGAATAAATGTGAATAATAAATCAGAATTATAAAAAAATGTTTTTATAAACTGAAAATAGAATTTGTTAACCCTCAATCCGCCTCTTCACCACTTAGTGTTGATGAATGACGTGTCACTGTCGTAAATCGGCACTTTTGCAATATAACATTTGCCCCACTTAAAATCGTCCTATCGCAATAAATAAAATACTGTTGGAAAGCTAGTGTTTCATAGATGCATAATGATGTAAAAGAAATACCATAAAACGTTACAAATAATATTTAATTAATTGGTAAATTTTGCATATTTTGATGTGTAAGAGCAAAGAAATAACTACACAGTTGTAAATCATAAATTACGCCATTTTTTCTCTAATTTTCACAAATTCATATTTGTGTCAAACAAATCTACTATAACATTGTTCTATAGATCTCATCTTCCTCTTTTGATCAATGCTTTCCAAATCTTTCTATCTGTTATAGTTTTTAATCCTTTAAAAATTAAACAAAATCATGAATTCTAACACTTTTTCACACGCTAAAAATCACATTTTTTTCAATTCAACTTTGAGCCTTGTAAATATTACATTATAGAAATGTTTAATATATAATTGTAAATGTAATGTTGCAATCTTTCATAATCATGTAACAGAAATTATATACACCAAAAGGTAAAATTCAAGAATTCTATCAAGTTGGACTGTTTTGCCATAAGATAACAGCAGTGCACTTTTCTTCAAAACAATTAAATGTATACCGTTTCATCATATAATTTTTCTAAACAGTAATTCTTGTCCAAATACCACAAGTTGACACTATTTTTTATAGTATTTTGCTTTCTCTTTCGAACTACGTATTCAAAATTATCCTATCTGTAATAGTTTTTGAGATTTATTACATTCTATGAAGTAGTAGAATCATGTAGTAGCTCATTTTCAATTCGGTGCTGTTACTAAATATTAAATATTGATTACTTACATTGATATTTTGTAACCGTTCTTTACACTGTTAGGAAGATGATATTTAGATCTTTCATATGGTACTACCAATTACGTCATAAACCTAATTTTAGATTATGCTTTCTGAACTTGAAATTGGCGTTGTATTGGCTTGTTTTGTATTGTAAATATGTGCCTAATCAATAGTGTTCTGTGCTTAGCTCGATTTATTTCTGTTACTGTAAACTTATTTGTTATGTATAGTGATTTATTTAATTATAAATTATTTATACAAGTTATAATATGTGTATTATTGTTTGTATTGTTTGTAGAGTTTGTAGTGTATTATTGTTTGTATTATTATTTTTTTGAGTGGATGTTATTCTCAGGCGTATCTAGTACAAAGGTTATGTCAAATTTGGCCTAACTTTTTAGCAAATTTCCATTTGTTTACATAAAAATTAATTTTGTCTAATGAAATTTTTATAAATTGATTATGTTTTTATAAACATGTTTATAAACATGCACCTTTCTGAATATAATGATATATAGAAGTTGGTTTTCCATAAATATTACTATTTTTGATTTTTTGAAAAAAAAAAAAAAAAAAAAAAAAAAAAAAAAAAAAAGGATAAATTTACCTTTTTTCGTAAAACAATATTTTTTATTTTGAAAATGTAACAAATTTTTTATTTATTTTTTTCCTACATATACTCACAAATATATTACAAATCTCTAGTAATCATTGAAAAAATTCCAAAAAAATCTATTTGTATGGTGGACATTACCATTTCTGTGAAATTCTTCTCTCCGTTACTCTCCGATTTTTTGGTATTTGACAAAAAACTCCAAATGTTTTACATCTAACATTTTTTTTCACTACACACCTAAATTCTATGCACCTTTCTGACTATAATGATTTATAGAAGTTGTGTATAAAATATATTTTACGATTTTTTGTGAATTTTTGAAAAAAAAAATGATCATTTTACCTTTTTTCATGATTTTTTTTTTTTATTTTGAAAATGTAACAATTTTTTTTCCCCTAAATATATTCACAAATATTACACAAAACTTTTGTATATCTTAGAAAAAGGTAGTAAGCTATTGATTTTGGATGATACAGGTTTTTCTGAAAAATGATAACTTCATTTTTGACATCTAACATACTTACTCCAAAACCGATTCAGTTTTTTTTTATTACATAGATGAATTCTATGCATCTTTCTGAGAAAAATGATGTCTTATAAGTTAGGTTTTGTATAAAAATAATATTTTTTATGAATTTTTTAAGAAAACAAAACCTTTAACGTGCACCAGTTCCAGGGTTAAATAAATGCACAGCTTCATGTACATTTCTTCTAGCTTCGCCATAACACAAAACCATTTCAACTTTCTCTTCAATAGACTGAACCATTTTCAATAACTAAAAACTAGTAAAATTGCAAAGAGTTTTAGGTACAAAAACTAATGGTGAACAATGACCAACTGTGGAACAACAACTGATAACAGATAACAAAATAACTGTCCCTCTGGTTTTGCCAGGGTACGGACTTTAGCCAGAAGTGAAACATAAACTGGATTGTTATTAATTGCTTGTTAGCTTGTTTAGGGATTTTAATTCAAGACCTATTCAAAATCTAAACATGATTTAATGAGTACCTCAGTAAATAGAGAATAAACAATAAGTTTTTCAAAATACTAACTACTGGTACAGGCCACCATTATTGTACAGGGTTGATAAAAACTTTTTGAGTATAACCCTGTTTTTCTTTTACCAAAACTAATAGGTGATTGAAATGGAAGATTTTTCGCTTACCCTCTGTTCCATACATTTAAAAAATGTAAAACTGTATTTGATTTTCAAGATCTAATTTAACCTAAACCCGTATCTTAGTACAGGATCGCATAACAACATTACTGCTAACAACATTGGCAGTAATTTATTCAACTACAATCTCTCCAAACATTTTTGACTGCCATTTGTTATAGGGTCATCGAAAAAAAAAAAAATTAGGCATACCATTGGTTTCGTCTTTTAAAGACCTTTAAAATCAGGGGTAGCAAGATGGGGGTTACTACTGAAAGTTTTAAAGTTACCCCCTGAAACGCCTACTTTGAGGTGGGGGATTAAACTACAAACTACATAAAAAACTACTATATATGCGAAAGATATAGATGTGCATTACTACTATATAAAGGTGTGCCAAAATTTAATTGGTTATTTAAAAAAATAATAATATTAAGTAGGGGTGTGGGACTTTTTGGACAACATGGTATAAATATTAAAGATCAGTTTAGTGGATATTTTGGAAATATTTCAGTGATTTTCTATTGAAGTGACGTATATTAGTGTGTCCAACAGAGCTGACGACTCAGATCCAACCCATACTTTATTATAATATAAAACTTTACTACATGGACTAAAATTAACTTTTTTACATCATATTTGGACTTTCTACATGTAATGGTATGTAAAAACACACTTATTAATTTTTAGTTACCTGGGTCATATAGTGCCATTTTGCCATAGCAGTGAGCATGTTAATAAAGATTTTGAATATATTAAACTTCTCCAAAGTCCTTAGCAGCTATGTGCTTCACAGAACTTATTGTGAATTATTTTTTTAAAATATCATGTTGTTTTACTAGAACACTACTTTGATATAAGAAATCACAACGAAGTTTAGAGAAAATCAGAAACAATTTATAAGCAAATCACCACTTCCTTGAAAGCATCTTGATACTCGGTGTAACTAATTATTAACGGGAGATATTTATGTGGCATGCTTTGGCTTGAACAGATGAGCAACAGAAGCTGAACTGAAATAAATTAGAAGTGCAATATTCATAATTTCACCTAACCTATGAATATATTTTTTAAAAAATAATCATTTCAAATATTTGTCATTCCATTTAGAAACAGTATTTGAATGAATGAACTACCACGACACCTAGCACCCAAATCAGGAACTAACATATTCGTTAATGAAGAAGAAATGTCAGTGTTTGGTACCAGAATATAATTATTTTCAACGATTTAATGAATAATTAATACTCATCAACCCAACTCAAAATTACGACTTATTATTCCATCAATCCAGCAAAAATAACTTTAAAGTGTAACATTTCCATTACAGACATAAATTAACCATTAAAGTGGCTACAAGACAATGTTTAAATCAAATATTTCTCGGGACAATGTCAATCATTTTCGATCACAAATGTTAAACCATCAACCTTAACGAAATTTCATTAACACCTACCATATCGCACATTAAATTATTTTTCAGTCTTTTGAGCTTTTACTCGAAAATTTTGAATTTAATCAATATTAACAGAAAATGACAAATGCTGGTAGGTCTATTCGAGTCATTGAGGACGGCCATAACCCAATGGTCGGAAACATCACCCATTCACTCTTCTAATTGGTTAATGCAATTTCATTATAAAATATGATCTACTAATATGCAAGTTCCAGTCATACATTCTAATGTAAATATTAAATTAATTAAGTAGTATGAGAAGTTATTTACATCCCTATTCAAAATTAGAAGACTCAATTATTATTTATATATTATTAATAGTCAAAAATTAATACCAAATTTATAAAATCACCATTTCATCTCATCTCACACAACAGATGCAGTTTTGAATTGCATGTATGAACATATTTATGACATAGGTTTCAAACACCCTTGATACCATTCTGGAGCTGATTGTTGGAATAAATGCAAGGGGAATGGACCATAGGATTTCAAGGAGGATAGACGCTCTTGGATAGCTCTGACGAAATTATGAGAAAGTTTTACCTCAAGGAACCAGTTAACCCAGCTCAAATCCATCAGGAAGTATTATTTAAACCGTGTGGAGTGAAGTATAATGATTTTAGTGTTGATTTTGAGAAATATAATAAATATTTAACATTGAACTTCAGACAAACTGGGTGAGATCTATTCTTAAGCTACTGTTCATATAAACTGACTTCTAAGAAAATTCTTTAATTTAATTGAACTGTTGTGGAGTAGAACAATCAGTTTATGAAATTTATTAAATTGAACTTATCACAACTGGATATTTTAGCCAATATCAAGACTCATATTAGATCAAAGTCATTTCATCTAATTTTTAGTCAAATTTTATATTTTAAAACATTTTATTAATGTATTATTAATTGATTGATACAATTTCTAGACATAATTTATATTTCGTATGTCTACTAAGAGTTGTCTTGGACTGTTTCAGTATATACTATAAATACCTTGATTAGGCTGTCCACAGTCCGTTATGTAGACGTAGCTTCAACACTGTTTTGCCGATCATAGTCGGCTTCGTCAGGTTAAGCAATGACACATAACACAAACATTAGTAGATTTTAAATAATCTGAGTAAAACTCTTTGTCATTGAAAATTAAAAATTGTCTGTGGCCACATTATGGTTATTCCTATCTTGCAACTGGTAGACAACAACAACCTAATTTTTTTAGACCTAACCATCACCAAAAATAATAACAAACATACATATAAAATCTTCAGGAACCCACTCAAACCAACCATACGATACACAGTACATCTAACTATCGTTTGTCACACAAACAGAAATAATTTCCTGAACAAAAACCCTAATAACAATAACAAATTTGCAAATAGTGAAATATACAAGCTCTCCTGAAATGACTGTAACAAAATATATACAGGCCAAACTGGACGTTCTTTTAAACAATGATTCAAAGAACATCACCCCAACCATAAAAAAAAACAATAACAGTTAAAAAGACTTCAAACTACCCAGAACATCTAATTAACAAAAATCATACTTAGACAGATATTGAGACAAATTTAGAAATATTACACTAGTCTAAAAAAAAGAATTGCAATAAACATATTAGAAGAATTCCAAATTTACAAAGAATATAAAAATAGTAAAGACAATATGTTAACCTGTTGAAGAGTACAGGGAAATACCGATTAACGAGTACGGCCGTTCTTGAACGTCCTCTGTGCTGTTTGCGTAAATGAGTATGGACGTTCCGGAACATTTTAGGTTACGTCTGAGCAATAAAAGTATTTATCATAAAACAAATTAGTCATGGCTTATTGTGTTGTCACAATTCAACAAGAAATAGTATTAAGAACACATGAAATCGGGTTTTTCACAATTGTAAGGCAGGACAACTCCAGGGGGCGTGGTTTCAGGTAGAATTCACCATGCGTATTGATTGACGTGTAAATGTAGGCGATGGCATCGTCTTCTCCGCGGTTGTTTCCCCCCTACACACACCTGTGCCTATGTTCCTTGTCTAGTATAAGTGATTTGTATCATTATATTATGTTACGTATATTATACATCAAACATGAAAAATTAAACACTACAAAGCTTTTTTACAGATTCCCCTCTGTCTAGTCTTTTGACACATTTAGCCGCGGCTCAAATGAAACCAACACACGCTTCCAAGAAAATTGAAAAGAAATGTTATATTTTCCATAATGTAGGCTATACTAAATTGATTCGTGGAAAAAAAGCGGCCCATCAAACGTTTTTGTCTGTGTATGTCTGCTATACCGACGGGTGACAATGCCACGGTGTTTTTATGCCGCCGACAATGGGATACTGCTATCAGCAAACGAAACCAACACACGCTTCCAAGAAAACTGAAAAGGAATGTTATATTTTCCATAATGTAGGCTATACTAAATTGATTCGTGGAAAAAAAGCGGCCCATCAAACGTTTTTGTCTGTGTATGTCTGCAATACCGACGGGTGACAATGCCACGGTGTTTTTATGCCGCCGACAATGGGATACCGCTATCAGCAAACGAAACCAACACACGCTTCCAAGAAAACTGAAAAGAAATGTTATATTTTCCATAATGTAGGCTATACTAAATTGATTCGTGGAAAAAAAGCGGCCCATCAAACGTTTTTGTCTGTGTATGTCTGCTATACCGACGGGTGGCAATGATTTTACAGTGCAAATTTTTTTTAAAGTACATTTATCAGTGTAAATTTTTATTCTTACAAGTTTTTAACACAATATTATTATATTATTATACATTTGTAACCAATAAAACAACTATTTTCAAATTTTTTTTTCTTACTCCTTGACAACAATTTTCTTGTAAATACTTACTAACCAGCTGTTGGCTATTTGGGACGTTCAGGAACGGCCGCACTCGTCAACAGGTTAAATGACATATTGAACTTCACGTCCAACCCTATCTATGACACAATCGCCAAACTAAAGACAAAGTTTTGTCCACAGAGTGGATTGACTTTAAACCCTCAAATATGAAATTGAGATAAGCATCACTCGTTACCCCAATCCAGTCATTTACCGGTCACAAGATAGGAATAACCATAATGTGGCCATAGACAATTTTTAAACTTCAATGACGAAAAGTTCTCAGATTATTTCAAATCTACCAGTAAATGTGTTATGTGTTTATGTGTTAGTGCTTAGCCTAACAAAGCCGACTGTGATCGGTGAAACAGAGCTGTAGCAACGTCTATATAACCGAGGACAACCTAATCAAGGCATTTATAGTATATAATTTATGTGATACCTCTCCCCCCTCCCTTTAATTTTCAAATATTTAATTTTTTTGTGCTGATTGTTTTACCTTGTTTGATTTAATCCATGTGTTTTCTTAATTTTTCTTATACATTGCATGTGTTTTAAATAATTTTTCAAATAACTAATCAAATAAATTTTTGTTCACCTTGTAAACCCGTTTGAGTGTTACTTAGGTATATAATTATATAGTAGAAGGAATCCCTAATAAAATATCATTTTCATTTATTATTAGGTATTCATTATTTTAGAAAGGTATTCATATTTGGAAAAGACAATAACCTCATAAAGTTGATAGACCATCAAGATAAAGAATGAGTAAATTAATATAATTTACAAATCATTGTAGTTGCTTTAGCTTTATGAAAACAGAGTATAATGAAAGATTACAACTAAAATAACATTATAAATAATGAATATTATTAAAATATAGTAGATAATTATGATAAACTAGCTTACCATTCGCCCGAAATTAGAACAAGAAACCACAAATGCTCCAGGTACATCTTCAACATACATAACAGCTTGAATGTCTTTATAGCAATAGGATGCAAGAACTTGATTGGTAGCTGTATCTAACTGATCTAGAGAAACAGGTGTAATCTCAAGAAGAACTGGAAGTCGTGTTTCTGACCAATGGTGTTTGAAAGCATCATACTTCTGAAAGAAAATATTTATTATCATAGTTGTGAGTCAAATTTTATTTGTAATAACTACTGGATATTGGACCAAATATAGTAGTAGGACAAACCAATTATATGTGCAAAAATACGGTTTTTAGAATTAACACAACCAAAAAAACTGCTGAAATATCGTTTAGTGATCAATCCTCACATCTGCAAATACTTAATATGCAATGGTGGCAATCAGGCGGTCGTCCCCACCTTTTGGGGAAATAAATTAAATTTGTATTCCATTTTAGCCGCCTAAAACTAGAAGTTATAAAAAAAAACAATTTGTACAAACACTGTATTTCATCACCTAATTATTTTTCCTTTAAATTCTTTAATTATTAAAAACTTACTTAGCAGAAATATCCACAAATTGTCATGCATTGTGGCTAATCACAGCAAGTAGTGGAAACCCGTGCAGTAGTGTGTAGTATGTACTGTGAAGAAGTGTGATTCACCCGCTTACATCGCACATTCGTCAACAATAGCTTTTGTATTGTAATATCACGCTATGAAAAATTCATATTTTATAATAAGAAGGTTGCTTCTCTGTTTGTCGCAAGCACTAATTTTTGTCATTGTTTGTGTTTTACCAACATCAAATCTTAACCTAAAAGTCAACTCATGCAGACATGAGTTACAAGTGGTTTATTTGTTTTATTTTTTTCAAATAATTTATTGTGTTTTCATCATAAGTGCTGTTATTTATCAATAACATATTCTTACGTGCAAACATTGTTAGTATAAGAGAATGTAGCGTTCTCATGGAAAAACATTGTTTGACTTTTTTGCAAAAAGAGAGACCTTAGTTAGAATATGCGACTCAGAACAATTAGACTCCGCCGCCTGTACATATGATTTCCACAACTAGTGCAGAGGAGTCAGTATTTTGTTAATACTGAAGCAGAAGTTACATCTGTCTGCATGTCATCTGTAAATATTCATAATCAGCTTGAACCTAGAAATCTGCTTCATGGTAAGCAAGTAGCATTCGAATTTTTCAAAGATGGTTCATTTCAACCTAGTATTAACAAATATCCAGAAACAAGAGGAAAAAAGTTCAAATATATAAGGTTCGTAGAGAATAAGTGGCTTGAATACAGCATTGCATGAAACAAAGCTTTTTGTTTCCTTTGCAGATTATTTGGTAGCACAGATTTTTATGATGAGAGATTTATTTCAAACTGTTTTAAAAACTAGAAAAAAGCAGTCCAATCTTTAAAGAACATGAAAGAACGTCTTCTCATCTTAATGCTTCGCAATGTTGGCAAGAGCATCTAAAATCGAAGGAAAGTGTAGTAGTAAGATATTTTACCCACAAAGAAACAAGTCAACAAAGTCGTGATTATCTTACGATTCTAATTCAGTCTTCACTTTCCCTACCAAGCCAAGGCTTAGTATTAAGGGGACATAGAAAAAATGAGAGTTCAGATAACAGAAATAATTATGTAGAATTGTTAAAGCTGCAATCAACAGATAATGTATTGGGTTGGTAAAAAAAAAAAAAAAAAAAAAAAAAAAAAAAAAAAAAAAATTGAAGTTTTTAGAGAGATAAAAGCCTTTTAACTATATTCATCACTGTAATAATTATAAATATATGACCTTTATGAGTTCATATATTAAAGTTACTTAAGGAAAATAAAAATGAGTTTACGATTACTATTAGATTTAAAAGTTTGCTCAGCATTTAAGGGCGCCAGACGTATCGTCAATTTTGAAAAGTTAATTATTTTTACTTTATGAATTTTAATTAAAATCTTATCTCGGGTGTGAGCTCTGTCAAAAGTGTACTTTCAGTGACCTGGTTGAATGAAAAACACTGAAACTGAATTTTTAACATAGATATTTATTAGACAAACAAAACATCTATACATGAACATTTACCATAAGAAACATATCATGAACATCAATTAGAGCTAACATCCTATTTGAATTTAAGTCTTAATGCCTTTGAAAAAGGTCTATTTTCATTATTAAGAATTGAATTTATTTAAGACAACTTGCAAGTATAAAATTACTCTCATGAAGTTAAAATATTAAAATTATTATTTACTCATTTGTCTGAGTACAAAGTATATAAAGAGAAAATTAATTATGTCCATTACCTGATTGGTATTTGGACTAATAAACTTATTTAATTAACATTGATTGAATTTACATCTATAAAAATAAAAAGAAACATAAAACATATTACATAAAAATTACAGATTTGAATATAACGTGTTATGTAACACGGTTTTACCAAGCTGTAGAAATGTATTGTTCATAACGTTCACTGTTCCTAATCCTGCATTTTGAGCGTTGAATTTATGTTGACTACACCTGTGATTCGATTAACGTTCGTGTTGCGATTCTTAAAAACATGGTTCATACAACATGTAAAACACAATAGTCTATTGTCCGTATTCACAAAGCACATGTTCAAAGTTGAACAATCTAGTTTTTTCCTTATTTTCAAGCAAGTACGATTTTAAAAACATAAAGTATTGTCATTAGTACTTATAAGAATGTTCGTACACTATGTCTTTAACAAAAATAATAGTTTTAAACACGTTTTTTAATTTGAATAGAAAGCTCGGAGAGCTACATTCTACAGGTCCTTCAGCTCCGAACTCAATTCTCAGACTGCCTGCTCACATGGTGCAATCCAAAACCTGTTCATTCCGGTTAAACTGTGTATGCAGAATCTTAACCACCGTTGGATTCAAATGTCTAATTCACTTCCTAAAAAGTGTTTGATCATATCATTTCACATAACACACAACTAATAAACATTTTATTGAAATATTATCTTAAATTTATACATTATTATTTATTTATATTTGGAAATCTATTTTATTTTTAAATTGATTCTGTTTAATACTGAAAATCATCAGATACGCATTTGACTCAAGCCATCCCCACTACATTACCCGCGATTTTAAATATTTAATCAAACCAACATTTTCTAAGTGTCACAAACATCACGATGTACAAAATGAAATGCTTGAAATCATAGCAAATCTAACAAGGAACAACATACTTGGAAGTGCTAAGAAAAACAAGCATTTCTCCATATTGGTTGATGAAACTCCAGACGTTTCACATCATGAGCAGTTAACTCTTGTTATGTCACTGAAGAACTGGAAATCGAAGAACGCTTTCTTGGTTTTACAAAACCAATTTGATTGATAGTGACACTTTATACAAGCTGCTTCTCTATATTTTCAAGAAACTTAGGATGGATCCTGGATATATAATTGCACAATATTACGATGGAGCAGGAAACATGAGCGGTATTTCCAAAGGTATGGTAGCGAGAATTGAATAAAACAATCCCCATGTATGTAAATTTCCGACATGCATTCTTTAAATCTTGTACTTGTAGATCCATTATTTCTATACATAATGTTTTCAATACAATAAAACAAATATACTGTTTCATTGAAGCTTCTCCCGAATGATATGCAGTATTTGCAACAGTAAAGAATTTAGCTTGTGCAGTCAATGATGAAAGTAGTGTAGCAGTCCCATGAAATTCATTTATAAATATTTTCCTTTAAATATCATAGAACTGAATTTTATAGGACTTTCCAATTGATATTATTTATTTTAAATGGAATACAGTTGTAGAAAATAACGCCTGAAATTGCTGGTGATTGAGCAGTTTGGGAAAGTCTATGTTTTGGTATGATTAGATTGTGAGGGTTTTTTTATCAAATCTATGTATTTGACTATAATGAAAAACAAACACAATATTTAGTAAATTCTACAATTTATTTGAGTCTTGCCGACCATGGTTTCGCCAACAACGGCATTTACAAGGCAGCTTAACAAAGACTAAGGAAAATATAGAAACTAACATATTATTACTACAAAAGGAAGAACAGTTACTTAGCTAGGGTAGGGGAGGGGGGGAGGTAAGAGCAAGGGAAACATGTGGTCGTACGGAAGACAATGGTTTTAACAACGGTGAATTTGACAAAAATTCCACCTGATCATTAAGTACTAGTTTGGAGTCTTTACAAAATATTCTCTTAATCTCTAACATTTCTAATAAATTTAATTCAGATGTTCAGTTTAATGATGTAGAAACCGGGTTGTTGTCCAAAGGTTTTAAATACGCACCTGTATCACAACCAGATGCGTCTCAATTTGAAAACCTAGCTTTAGACTCGGATTTAGCAATAAATAATGATATTACAACTAAACACATTTGTGCTAATATAATTAAAAATAATTTTCTGGCTTGTGATAATACCAAATTTAGTAATAAAGACAATAGAGTAATTAAAGATATTAAGAAAAAGTTAGTTGATAACAACCTGGTGGTAACTAAAGCAGATAAAGGTAATTCTATAGTTATTTTACCCTCAGATAATTATTGTAAAAAAGTGGATAATTTGTTAGAAACCAATTCGTTTGTACAATTAAAGAAAGACCCAACAAAAGAAAAAACCAAAATTGTTAAATTGACTGTAGCTCATAATAAATGTATTTTTAGTGATTTTCATTCTAAAACTCTTCCTGTAATGAATAGTATGGCTCCCAGATTATATGGTTTGATTAAACTGCACAAACCCGATATTCCGATCCGTCCAGTTGTTTCCTTTGTACAGTCCCCTTCATATAATCTGGCTAAATTTACCAATACCTTTTTTAAAGAAAATTTCACAATTTCAACCTAAATTTGGATTAAAAAACTCATTAGAATTAGTAAATAAGATTAAAGATATTAAAGTGCCTCTTAACGCTAAAATTGTGTCATTTGACGTTAAAAGTTTGTTCACAAGTATTCCTGTCAAAGAGTGTTTGAATAGTGTTGAAGCATTATTAGATCATACCAAAGTTGACCCTTGCACATCTATAGAATTGATTAATGTAATTAAAGTATGTCTCGATCAAAATTATTTTAAATTTCAAAACAAGGTTTTTGCTCAAATCGATGGTTTGGCAATGGGGTCTCCCCTATCTCCATTGCTAGCTGAGATTTTTATGGACAAATTTGAATCAACACTCTTTGACAGTAATAACCCATTTAACGCCAACATTAAATACTGGTATAGATATGTAGATGATGTTTTGTGTTTATTTGAAGGATCTGACCGCCAGCTTCAATTACTGTTTAATTATATGAATTCTATTAATGAGGCAATACAATTCACTATGGAAATCGGTTTACAAAATCAAATAAATTTTCTAGATCTCACTATAAAAATTGAAAATGGTAAGCATAGTTTCAGTATTTTTAGAAAACCTACGTTTACTGACAATATTATACATTCTACCTCACAACATCCTTTTAGTTACAAAATGGCCGCCTTCCATAGTATGTTGCATCGTCTCATCAACATTCCTATGTCTAATAACGATTATTGTACGGAATTAAATTGCATAAAACAAATTGCTTTTAATAATGATTATGATGTTAACCTCATAGAAAAAATTTTAAAAACTAAATTAAAAAATAAAGCTAAATCACTTATTTTTCCAACCGTAGAGTCTAATAAATTACAAAAATGGCGTAGAATTAACTATATTGGTAAGGTTAGCTATGCGGTTGGGAATGTATTGGAAAACGAAAATCATTGTAAACCAGCTTTTTATTGCAAAAACAATTTAGGAAAAATGTTACTAAATTGTAAAGATAAAATAGATAACATGCAAAAAAGTGGTGTTTATAAATTAACTTGTAATATCTGTAATGCAGTTTATGTAGGCCAAACAGGCCGTAGTTTTAAATGCAGGTTAATGGAACACGAAAGAAATTGGCGGTTGGGTCATAATGAATCTAGTTTTTCTAATCATTTAAAAACTCATGTAGTGTCTGATTTTTTGAATAATGTTAAGTTTGAGATTCTCCATGTTAATGTTAAAAGTAAGAAATTAAATTTATTAGAAATGTTAGAGATTAAGAGAATATTTTGTAAAGACTCCAAACTAGTACTTAATGATCAGGTGGAATTTTTGTCAAATTCACCGTTGTTAAAACCATTGTCTTCCGTACGACCACATGTTTCCCTTGCTCTTACCTCCCCCCCTCCCCTACCCTAGCTAAGTAACTGTTCTTCCTTTTGTAGTAATAATATGTTAGTTTCTATATTTTTCCTTAGTCTTTGTTAAGCTGCCTTGTAAATGCCGTTGTTGGCGAAACCATGGTCGGCAAGACTCAAATAAATTGTAGAATTTACTAAATATTGTGTTTGTTTTTCATTAAAATGGAGTTCTACCAAGTACCATCGGTCAATAGTGTAAATCGTATATTTGACTATAGTCTGCTTCTGTATAAAACTTACAATACATGACACTCAAAATATAAAAATCAAAATATCCAGTTTTTTAAAGAGGGCAACAAGAGTCTCTAAATTTCTTATCATGCATACCCCGACCTGCATACTTTTGTATTTTGGAAATTTTAAACATTGACTCCTTTGAAGCATTTCTCCATATAGCAACACCATATTGAATATGACCATAATACGCCATTAAGACCTGATAAAGAGCAATAATTTTATAATCTTTTAAATATGTAACTTGCAGAATATATTTTTTCTGGACAATGCATTTATATAGTATATAGTATGAATTATGTTATATGAGCTTAGAAATAAAATGATTAACATTACTTAATATTGTTGATCTGTAGATACCAATGATAATGAAATCCAAGTACTGGTTGATGGAATTTTTTGAATTTTAAAATTGACATATGTATTGCTCCTTTGAGAAGCTAGAACACAGAGTGTATCCATGAAGACACAGTGGATTTATTTCACAGTCTTTTAAGTTATGCTCTGTAACAACCAAAATATCTAGTTTTTCCAACAACTTTAACAAATTTCTAGTTCATCTAGTTTTTATCTAAAAAATGTTCATATTTTGATGGAATACTGAAAATGAACCGAGTATATTTCTAATTTGTTTATTTTTTGGAGTAGTAGTTATCACCCGCAAGTCTTGATCATTTACCTGAGAACTATTTATACTTATTCTAAAACACTGTGTAGAAGTTATGGCTGAATGAAACCACCATTGTATTTTTGAAGCAGAGAACTTACAACCTGTTATCTTGATAAGATTGCAGTCTACAACAAATTGAAGAGCTCTTTCAGCAGTTACCATATCTCTAGTAAGCCACATATATATAGCAAAATAGTCAACAAATGAAGAACAGCAGCAAACAGAACACTGCACATTAACAGTTATACTGTTGATTGCTACAGCAAACAGTGTTACGCTAAAGCACTATCGTACTATCGTATATCGTATCGTATCGTAATAGCACTATAGTACTATCTTACTATCTAAATGAAAACAATCAGATAGTATATTTTAAGGAGAGTCAATTTTGCTGAAGTTTGAAGGTGTTTAATCATATAATAGACTATGTTATCAGGACCTGAAGTGGAATATCGTCCCATCAACGGAAATTCCTTTAAGGAAATTGGGTATGGACATTGTTCTGAAAAACCTACAGTGGAAGGAATTGATTCTTAAGAACTTTTATGTAAATGAAAGGTGTTGCTGTAAGTAGCAGTTGAGGAAAATTCACAAATTATGAGTCCAAAACATTAATACCCAAAACTATATTCTGCTCCTTAAGTCCCATTAAGGAAGCAGATGGATAAATAATTATCCAAATTTAAGTCAACATCCTATAGAAATATTTTTAATATTTATTTCTAAATTTTTGCTTTCTTCTACAACGAAAATGTAGTTCTGATTTCTATATAGGATTTTTAATACATGACAGTTGATTGTACTACAAAAATTAGAAAATCAAAATGATTGATTTTATAAATGTGAGAAACAAGTAATTTTTGTAAATTTTACAATTCACTAAAAAAAAAACCACTAAAGGAAATTAAATGTATTTCGCATTGTGAGATCTAATCTTTTGACTAATGTGTCACCGCTTTGGCTTCAACGAGTCGTATGTCCTTCTAGCCCCTTCTCTCCATCTTTTTTCTTTTGCACTCCTCAAACCGACAGACATCTTTAAAGCTGTTGCATATGCCACAAGATACTGTACTGTATTTTAAAAAGAATAAATAAATATTTGTGTTTTACTTTCGACAAACACATAATAGAGAAATAGAGAAATATATTTACGTGATAAAAATGTATATTATGTATAATATTCATTTGAGGAGTCACAGATTCTAAAAGTAGGTTTGTATAACAATATCTATTTGTATCTCAGGTGCTTCCCGCTAAGTCTGTATGTGTAGAGTTTTACTTAAACTGAAAGATTGAATTTATGATTTACAAACTGTCGTATTAATAAATTAAGATTGATAATAAAACATTAAAGATATTTCCCAAATTAAAAGAACAAGGGAACAAGTTTGCATGACGTATTTCCCAGATTTTTACACACCTTACCACTAACACTTTTGAAAAAAATACTGTTGAATAGATTATAAAAAAAACTAAGAAAATGTGTTGGTCATATTCTAAATGAATTACTAATTAGTTGATTTTTAAATAAATTGTCCAATTATTTGAAACAGATTATTTACTCCCCTCCTCCCCTCACCTATTCATAGAGTGTCATCTACTCTCAACCTACAATTTCGAAAACACATCTACAATTTCGGCTGATATCTTTTACAGTTATTGTTAAAAAGTTAATTTAAAACTATGTACACTTTTGAATTAATCCATTTTTAAATAAACTGGATTTAATGCCAATTTTTTGTAGTTTTCTACTGTCATACAATCGAAAGCAATGTTAAAGCACAGATAAGAGGTTAAATGTTAAATGATAACGGAGCAATGTTAAAGCACTCTTGGTTAAAGGAATCATTTTTAATTAAATTAATGATTCAATGCAGAAATCCTTACAAATGTTTGGTAATAAACAGTTTCAATTATAATACATAATATTCGATCGTTTAAAAAATGTTGATATGTATGCATCTTGAATTTTTTACAGTTTTATTATTATTATTAGCAATAAATAACATTTTCAAAAACAACAATTTGAAGGGAAAATTTTGGGAGTCCAAGTGGATGTTAACAACTTCATAAGTCAAATGGTGGAATCCGTTGAAAAATGAAAAATAGCCGAGGATTTCGTAATTACCATCATGAAAGGAAGGCAAGCACATGGAGATTAAGGAATAGTACTAAAAAGAAGTACTAGGAAGGAGGGTTTGCCAACACGATGGGTATAGCCCAGAAGGTGGTTTCGTGTTTGGCAAAAAAGCCCTGGAAAACAGAGGAGGTTTTTTTAGTCGGTACGAGTCCGGCACAACCTGGGCACAGGGCCCAGGTAAGAAAAGGTCTATGAGGATTTTTCCTTCTCTTTAAAAAAATAATAAAATAAAATTAAAAAAAAAAACTTACAGGAATCAACATGTTAAATTAAAAGCCAGGATGATACACAATGCTGTCACTAACCTCGACCATGTGCACAAACTTTTAGGATGTTATATATAAGGACTATGAAGTAATAATTGATAAAGGAAATTAAAATAAATAAAGTTTCAAAACGTTTAAATTGTAAATATTAAGGAAGAAATGACATTGGACCTAAGGGATAATTTGTAAACTGAAGAGATTGGTAGATAACTTTCCCTAAAAATTGGAAGGCTACAAGAATGATCAAAAGATCGACAATATTACCACAGGCCTTGAGCTAGGTAGACGTCACCTTCACATCATGAGTAATTAGTGAATATACTCTATTTCTACGAACTTCGAACTAAGAAGAGGCTATCTTCGTATTGACTACAACATGGTTAATTAGGAAAAGTTATAAAAAGAGCAAGACTCAACGATGTTATTAAAATTATTACTAAATGTTCTTGACAATTCAGTAACAGTAACCATCAAACTGATTCAAACTGCTAACGATTAATTCAACCTTAAAAAATTTCAACAAGAAAAGGAAATAAGCGAATTCAACTAAAAGACTAGACAATGCAACTATAACATCAACCGACTACCGACTTTGATGACATGGCTGCATCATCTTGGGAACTGCATAGGTGACCAGGACTTTCATAATTCCAGCATTTGGAGAAGTAGCTGCCTCGTCCAAGGATACTCTTCACCATACAGGAGCCGAAGCCCCCTTTAATTTTTGTATTGTTAGGTATCCAATACAGTTTTGATCATGAATTTACAAACTTTAGAACCTTTTCTTTTTTAAATAATTTTGGGAAAAATTAAAATAAATTCAAGATCAAATTAAACTTCTTTTTAATAAATTTACAAGATTTGCTATGGTCCTTTACAATTTTAAGTATAATATTTTGCATTTTTAGTTATATAAAAGTTTAGTTTTTTTTAATAAGATAATACTTTGGTTATTAATATTAGTGATAAGATAAATTTTTAATTTTTGAAAGATTTAATATTTATCCATTTAAGAATAATAAAAATATAAACTTTAAACCTTTTTAAAGAACCAGACTTAAAGACATTGAATTGATATACTCTAGTGTATGATTTCAGGTTTGTATAATATATATATATATATATATATATATATATATATATATGTGTGTGTGTGTGTGTATTAAAACTCTATTTTAATCTTGAATAATTTATAAGATACCAATAGCAGAATGCAATAAACTCAATCTCTTCCAAACGCCACATCCTGAGAAGAGTCTCATACAAACAGTAAATAAATCTGAGCTAAACTAAAGAAATTTAATTTAATAAATTCTGTAAAAACTTAATTAAAAGTAGTGTGTTTGAGTTTAATCTTGAACACCAATATCAAAGCATTTCAAAAATTTCATTATTGGCTACGTACCGACTGAAGAAACTTCTGGCTCCCTATTAATAAATCGTTCTGGCTTAATCGTTGTAATAAATGTGCTGTATAATTGCTGAGCTAAATACACAGCTCCATTACAAATTTGATTGAGCTGTCAACTGAAAAATATTTTATAACTGGCATTCACCTGTGAATGTTATGGCTAACCGTCAGGAGGTAATAACTACAACTTTGAATGTTATCTATCAACCTCTTTGAAAATTCATACCTCTGAAAATTTTGATTTTCTATAATTGTGAACATGAAAACAAAGGCAAGAAGACCTTTAACCCTTGAAAATGACCTTATCATGTGTGTTATGAAAATCGAACCCAACATTGAAAATCTAGCTTGTTCAAAATAGCCTCATATTTGCTGCTTTGTAAACTTTTTATTTTTTTTATTTTGTAAAAAAAATATTTGTAATTATAGTTTACTTAATCTTGACATGAAATACTTTCCTTTGTTCAAAGTGTGGCCTCATATATAACATGTTCTATCTGCTAGATCATTAAAATTAAATTTAAAATATGTTACATGCATTTATTTTTTATTTTTTTATTTATTTATTTTTTTTTTTAGAAGGAAAAATGGAAAAATATTTATGACTTTGTCCGGGGACTGAAGGTGGTGGGCGGCCTCCCTACCCCGGTAAAACCAAAACCTTCCATCCTCTTCTTCCTCCTCTGCGGGACCATCTTGCGACATTACTTCGCAGAGAAGAAATAACTACCCCACAGGGTCATCCACCATCCCATCGACCGGTTGGTCGAACACCGAAACTGGAGCTCTATCTCCGCTAACCTTAGCTGTTTTCCTCGTTTGCCCATAATTCTATGAATGAAACTCTCTATTGCCTTCCATTTTTTCTCATCCTCTATCATAATTTCTATCATATTAGTCGGGGAAATAGGTGAACAAAGCTGTGTTGATAGCTCTTCCTTCTCCTGACTCCTCCTGCTGCAGTAAAAGATCGCATGCTCGCCGTGTCTTCTTCCGCTCCGCAATCAAGACAGCTGGGATCTTCTGATCTTCTAAATCTATGAAGGTATGCCCGGAAGCATCCATGCCCTGTTAATGCTTGAGTTATTAAAAAGCTCGTTTCGCCATGTCCTCTGTTCATCCATTTTTTTATATTTGGAATCAGCCTGTAGGTCCAGCGACCAGAATCCTCCTTGTCCCAGCTTTCCTGCCACCTCCTAAGCAATCTGTCTCTTGCACCTCTTTTCATTTGAGACCCTGTTCTTTCTCCATTTCCTTCCTCATAATACGTCTCTTTCCTTTCCTCCGCCAGCAAGTCGACAGGGGGTATTCCGGCCACCACCAATATCGCAGCTTGTGAGACTGTGTTGTATCCTGCAGTGATTCTAAGTACCACCTGTCTTTGTACTGAAAGCAACCTTCTTCTAATAATTTGCTTCCCCAGCGCTTTAACCCAGGCAGGTGCTGCGTACAGTATTATTGAATGCACTACGCTGGCATATAACCTTCTCTTCTTCTCTCTCGGCCCTCCCACATTTGGCAGCAAACGCGAAAGATTCCCTGTCACCCTTGCAGCTTTGGTGGCTACCTTCTTCAAATGCGGTCCAATAGACAAACCCCGGTCCACTTCTACACCAAGATACGTCAACTGAGTCTTCCATTCTACCCGTACGCCATTAATGATGAGTCTAGGAGTCCTATATTTCCTTCTTCGAGTTACCAAGATTGCTTCTGTCTTTTCTACCGCAATTTGCACTGCTGTTTAGCCATTTACCTACAGTGGCCATGCTTCTTGACATCCTATACTCAAGGACATGGTCCTCAAGAGCTTTAACGAGTATGATAGTATCGTCCGCAAATCCTATCACTTTAACTCCCTCTAATAGCTGGGTTTCCAACAAGTCATCGTATACAATCTTCCAGAAGAAAGGCCCTAAACGGGATCCTTGCAGTGCTCCCCTTGTCATCCTCCCTTCAATGACCCATCCTTCACCCTCGTAGATTATCTTTCTCTGATAAAGGTAATCTTCTATAATCCTTCTCAAGTATAGTGGAACATTCTTTTCCCGCAGGGATTTCAGTACATCTTGCCATGTCAGGGAATAGAACACATTTTTAATGTCTATGGTGATCATTGCCCAAAAACTTTTTCTTACGATACCCTTATCTCTTGCTTCCATTGCCATCCTTAAAGCCTCTCTTATAGCGTCCACTGTTGACATCCCATATTGAAAAACAAATTGGTTCCTCGAAAAGCCCCCAGTGGACTTCATGTGAGCCTCCAGCCGTAAGCACCAAACCCTCCAGAACTTTCCCCATCGTGTCCAGTAGACAAATTGGGCGGTAGGACGATGTCTTATCCAAGGGCTTGTCTCCTTTCCTTATTAGGATTAGCTTTTGTTTCTTCCAAGGGTCCGGAAATATACCGTCTTCAAGACAGTTGTTGAATAATTCCAGCATCTTGTCTGGATAATCCTCAATAATACTCCTGAGCAACTCGTTAGAGATCCCATTTGGTCCGGGTGATTTACCGTTTTTGAGGCGTCGACCTTCTGTCCTCAGTTCCTCCAGTTGGAAACGTTCTTCATTCTTGAGTTCCATCTTTGCAGGGCGCTTTACCGGATGGACTTGGCCCCTGGGGAATAGGTCATTGATTAGGATGCATTACATGCATTTATTGTCTTTTTTAATATTTTTCTACATGGGTCAAACCTATTTTCAGACTTATACCTTTTAAACAGTAATTCTAATTTTCAAATAAAACTAATAATAATTAATGGATAAGTAACTACAGTAGAACCCCTCTTAACCGGTCTAGTCGGGACTGACACCCGGGCCGGTTGCCAGTTTGGCCGGTTAATCAGAGGTTCCCCTGAAAAATCGGTTTTCGTTGAAAGAAAGCTTATTTAATCAGGTAGCGCTAAGAATTATGCAATTAAGATGTTATTGCAACTCATTTTATTGTACATAAATGTATCTTATATATTATGTTATGTATATTATACATCAAACAAGAAAAAATTAAACACTACAAAGCTCGTTTACAGATTCCCCTCTGTCAAGTCTTTTGACACATTTAACCGCTTCTCAAACAAAACCAACACACGCTTCCGTTGTTTTCGTAACTCACTCATTTTTATTTACTGTAATATACCCGTCAAAGACAAGAAGAAAACTGAAAAGAAATGTTATATTTTTCATAATGTATACTAAAATGATTCGTGGAAAAAAAGCGGCCTATCAAAACGTTTATGTGGGTGTATGTCTGCTATACCAATGGGTGCCAATGCCGCGGTGTTTTTACGGCGCCAACAATGGGATACCGCTATCGACAAAGTCGTTTGATATCGCCGCCGCTTTGGTGTCGCGGTGTTTTTACGTCGTCGACAATGGGATACCGCTATCGACAATGTCATTTGATATCGCCGCCGCTTTGGTGCCGCGGTGTTTTTACGCCGCCGACAATGGGATACTGCTATCCACAAAGTCCTTTGATATCGCCGCCGCTTTGGTGTTTCAATTACCATTTATTTTCGGAAACTCTCATCCAACCAGTACACTACGATATAGGCCGGTTAATCCGAGGCTGGTTAACAGAGGTTCTACTGTATTGTATTTTATATTTTTACCTTTGCTCTGCGAACTTCCAGGGGGTCAGGATCTACCAGTTAAGAATAACTCCTCTATATATTCATCTTCTGTGGTGTAATGTTATTTCATAATAAACGATTTTCCAAAAATTAAATCCTAATGTTTTCGCTATTTTACAAAGCCTTTCTAAATCGAATTACCCCTAGTCTCTAATAACTAATACACCATACCACAAATGAATTCCTTTACACATTAAAGAGAAAACCAATGACAAATATGCTAATATTTCACTTCATCATAGCTAAGAATCCGAAGAAAGTTCTACAGCTGTAATCACAGAAATACCCCTTAGAAAACAAACTATTCCTCTTGTGAATAAATTATCTTCACCATCTCTAAACATCTTTGCCAGGAACAAACTGATAATATTAGACACATCATAATGGCTAAAGAAACAAACCAATGCAGTTGACAATATTGGACAAGTCGATTCCAAGAAGGAGAAGAAGAGTTTGATCATTCAAATTTTACAGAATACTAGTAAATAAATTATATTTTATTACATTTCTAAATTCAAGACTTTCCCAGAACACAAGAAAGGTTATGGAGATATTCTCATTGCTAACAACATACTGCATAAAATCCAAAAGTAATTAATATAGAAAAACTTAATCAAGAAGAAAATTACCAATAATACAAATTTTGAATACTTACTACAGAATCCGGCCATTTGTCTGTCAGGTATCTGTGTTTAAAAGCATCTGTAAATAAATGAGAGCGATACTCAGTTGAAAATCGCATTGTATCTCCATTTTTGCTCCTTTCTTTTCGTGTTGTGATAGTAAATTCAATCTGAGAATTTGGTACTGCTTGTAAACTTAAAACATCAACATATAACCAACGATTTGTCACTTCTAATGTGTTTGGATTGTACGTGGTAATTCCACATGTACCAATTGAGAAAATTCGTTTATATCTGCAAATAATGCATGACAATTAACATACTTGCATTATTACTAATTATTAATTTTATATTTAATAATAACAACATGAAATATTTCTGTAGGTTAGAAAACGTTTGCTGTTATTTATATACTTATTACATATTTAATAAATTGGAATTTTTTAAGTTTTAACAGAGAGAGTTAAGGAGTTGGGTAGTATTTTCAATGAGTTAAATAAAATATTAAATTATTTCATAAATGAAATCACTTTTAGTATTTCAGAATATAATGTAAGTCAAGAAATAAATTTAAAACAGTAGGTTAGCACAAAAATGTACATGGGTAATTTTTACAATGTTTATTTAAAATTCAACACATTCAATGCTTTTCTCAACAGACAACCATCAAGTGCAAACATGTTTTAATATTTTTGAAAAAAATTCCAAAAAATCTATTTGTATGGTGTATATTACGATTTCTGTGAAGTTATTCTCTTTTTACTCTCCGATTTTTTGGTATTTGACCAAAAAACTCCAAATGTTTTATATCTAACAATTTTTTTCACTACACACCTAAATTCTATGCATCTTTCTGAATATAATGATATATAGAACTTTTGTATAAAATATATATTACTATTTTTGGTAAATTCTTGAAAATGAAATGACCAATTTCCCCTTTTTCGTAAAATTTTTTTTTTAATTTTGAAAATGTAACAAATTTTTTTTTTTTCTTAAATATATTGACAAATATTACACAAAACTTTTGTATATCTTAGAAAAAGGTGGTAAGCTATTGATTTTGGATGATACAGGTTTTTCTGAAAAATGATAACATCATTTTTTGACATGTAACATACTTACTCCAAAACCGTTATAAAAATTATATTTTTTATTACATAGATGAATTCTATGCATATTTCTGAGAAAAATGATGTCTTATAAGTTAGGTTTTGTATAAAAATAATATTTTTTATTAATTTTTAAACAAACGAAGAATTGTCAAGAAAATTAACCATGCCGCCTCTAGGGTTAAGCCCAAGTTTAATTACTTCGATTTTACACTATAGAGAGAATTCTTTTTTCCCCCCTATCTAATAGAAGATTGATATAAATAAATACTCAGGGAATGCTGGTAATCAGCTAGTTTAATAATTAGAAATATTTCCTTCAGTAAAGTCACTATTCAAAAACGATACAGACAGTAATTTGGTCTCTATTTTACAAGTTTCTTTATTAAAATATATAACAATAACTTGGTAAAGTTGAGTCTCCACTATTACTTCCATCAGTTAAAATATAAAAAGAAGAAATTATTTTAAAAACAATAATTTTACCTCTTTCCGTATTAAAAAATCACCAATAATTGCAGTGGTTTTTGTTCTTGTACATACATATTTCTTCACAATTTCACTGTCTGGAACATCTTGCAGCATGATCAGAGGAAGCAATGGGAAGGTTTTATTCTAATAAAAATGCTACGAAAAGACATTTGGATTCCTTGTGATTTGAAGTTGTATCAAAATCAAGTCTCTTGTTCTTAGCAATATTTAACTAAATCTTGATGTTTTTTTTTAAATTTGGATATGTTTCAGACTACTGAGAGGAACAGAAAAGTCTTATCTACAATGGACACAAAATTCAAATTTATCCGACTTTCGTATAATATTTTGACTACATTTTAATAACACAACAATAATAAAATTGTATAGCACACAAACAAATTATGTTAAAATATAGTTCACTAATAATAATTACAAAACACATTCACATTTGATACAAAGAAATACACCATTTTTATAATAGCTACATGTAACAGATGTAACAGTAGCGTAGGCCTACTGAGATCAATCTGTGATGAATTATGGACAGTATCTGTGTTGTCATGGTCACAGTTAGTTGTTAACGACATTTAAGTCATACATATTCCCGTGTATTTGCCGTGTGGTGTAATCGTTCTATGAAAGACATGGATCAAGTCATTCTATGAAATATTCTGATCAAGTCATTCTGTTAACAAAAGTTGTGATTTTCCCCAATATGTGGTATTTTCAAACTTGTATTGCATTTCTTTTACAAAATATAAAATATTCAGTTTTTAAATATAAAAGGTCAAAAAAAGTCATTTAGTCTTATAAACTTACATTTTAAAAAAGTGGGAGATAATACGATTTTATCAGCAGCCCAGGGAAAAAAGTATAAAATCAAAAGCTAATATAAGTAATATGGCTAGTTTAAAACAATATAATTATATTATTGTCATGTTAAAAATCAATAATTAAAAAAAAAACTTTGTAAATCTACAATTCTGAAAAAAAAAAAGGCATAACTGCTAAACCTCTAAAATGATTAATAATTACAGAGACAAAAAAATAATAAACAGTGACTTTGGAGCACAAAGTATGTAAAGTATTTGATTTAAAAACTATACTGCTGTACTGTACAGTATTTCCCAATGTTATTAAAATAATTTTGAATTTTTAAAAAATCTCAAAGTTAGGATTAGACAGTCGACTATTACAAATACAGTAGAACCCCTCTTAACCAGTCTAGTCGGGACTGACACCCGGGCCAGTTGCCCGTTTGGCCGGTTAATCCGAGGTTCCCGTGAAAAATCATTTTACGTTCAAAGAAAGCTTATTTAATCAGGTAGCGCTAAGAATTATGCAATTAAGATGTTATTGCAACTCATTTTATTGTACATAAATGTATCGTATATATTATGTTATGTATATTATACATCAAACATGAAAAAATTAAACACTACAAAGCTTTTTTACAGATTCCCCTCTGTCAAATCTTTTGACACATTTAACCACGTCTCAAACGAAACCAACACACGCTTCCGTTTTCGTAACTCACTCATTTTTATTTACTGTATATACTGTACTTAGATCATAACCAGTCAAAGACAAGAAGAAAACTGAAAAGAAATGTTATATATTCCATAATGTATACTAAATTGATTCGTGGAAAAAAAGCGGCCCATGAAACGTTTTTGTCGGTATATGTCTGCTATACCGACGGGTGCCAATGCCGCAGTGTTTTTACGCCACCGACAATGGGATACCGCTTTCCACAAAGTCGTTTGACTAGCCGCTTTGGTGCCGTGGTGTTTTTACGTCACCAACAATGGGATACCGTTATCGACAAAGTCGTTTGACTCGCCGCCACTTTGGTGTTTCAATTACAATTGATTTTTGGAAACTCTCATCGAACTAGTACACTACGAAATAGGCCGGTTAATCCGAGGACCGGTTGATCCGAGGCCAGTTAACAGAGGTTCTACTGTAATAGCAATTTATAAGATTGCTAAGTTATTTCAAACAGATGTGCAAGTAGCAATCTCTTGCATGGAAAACAAGGCCACAATGAAAAGTTTGGAAATAGGAGAATAATACACTTTGTTTCCAGTTAGCACTTTCAGTTCTTACTGGCTGAGTTTTACCTGCCATGTTACAACTTGTTCATTCACAGAGACACAAATGTCTGTCGTTCTCATATGTTTTACACTTGGATGCAATCTCATACTTTATATTAACCAGATATTATTTATTATTTTGCATGTAAGGAAAATTATATAATCCATTAAAAATACTATTATTTTATGTTTCGGGCACTAAATCAACAAAAAACATAAACACTGCTCTCGAATAACAATTGAATAAACTCACCAACTGGCCAAGTGTACCAGCTAGACTCATTTTTTTACAAATTTGTATAATTCATTGGAACAAAATGGGATACATATCACCTCACTAAAAATGTAATGTATATTACGAAAAATGTAACACCAGCTAGCTTTTTCCCCCATTTTTAGCCCCAAAACTTCCCTTAAGGATACTATTTTTGAAAATCCTTTGATTAGAGAAAATCCAGTAAAACAGAAAGTCAAATTACACAAAATGTTACAAATGAAGCAACGCCAATAAACCGCAAAAAGTACTTTTTGGACCAAAACCATCCTTCGGGAGTGTTTTTTAAAATCCTAGGGTTTTGAGCATATCCAGTTTTTAAAAAAAGGCAAAATACATGAAAGTATATTATGAAGGGGAAAAAACATGGACAATCAACTTATATTTCTTAACCCTTTTTGAGTTCAAAATCACTCTTTGAAACTATTATAAAAATCCTTGATTTTGACCAAACCCAGTCACACAAAAAGTAAATTTTCACCAAAACTCAAGTACATTTAAAAAAAAAAAAAGCAATGGTGATAATTGTTAAATAAAAATTTATCTATTTTGGGGCAAACATTACCCCCCCCCTTAAGGATACTATTTTTTGAAAATTTTGGGTTTCAAGCAAATCTAGATAAATTACATAAACTGATAAAGGCCAAGGAATTCACCTCTTTTTAACCCATAACAGCCCTTAGAGATACTAATTTTTTTTAATTCTTAGTTTTAAAGAAATCTAATCAAACTGGGTACTAAAGTATTTCGAGTATAAATGCTTTGTAACCACTGACCATTACAAAGGTTTTTAAGTGAGGTCTCAAATACTTGCATTATTGCTTGAACTGCTTCTTCTTGTCATATTCTAGATGACTCAATATCGAGGTGTTTTATACTTGGGTGATGTTGTGTTCCCTTAAAATGTATACTAAATCTAGTAAAACCATTAGTTATTTTGCAATTTTTATTTATTGTATTTTCTGCATTGCTTTTCTCATTTCTACTGATTTGATTTTCTTCCAAACAAATCAAATCATATTCTGTTGTTTTTGGTGGTTTGAACAGAATATTCACCACCAAAAAATGGTTAATATATTTTCAGGTTTTTTTTGGTAATAATATTAGAATTAGGCTATGGAGATTTGATTCCATTAACAAATGAAATACAAATGAGTGTTTTAAATACGAAATCATTCAAAGAAATCAGTTTTTTTTTCAAAGTGACTAAGAGGATATAAAACATTCAAAATATATTTTAAGTTATTTATTTTTTATTGACTAACAATAAAAGCCCACTGAATGCATCCAAAAGACAACAATACTGTCATTAAAAATTATTCTTTGGTGCTCAAAAAACTTTTTGACCATTTCTAGCCTTCAACTTCTTGGGATGATATTACAGTTGGTCACAAAATTCAGTTGTAGCTCTAAGAATGTAAAAACATGTATTTGAATAATCTTTGCTGTAATAAAAACCAAACTTAGCTAATGACAAAATAATGTAAATTAAAAGTGGAAAATTAACCAAAGTAAACTTTCATCATTTTTAAATAAAATGGGTTTTTTATAAAAATGTTAACCAAGTATGTTCATAAAGACTAAAAAATATCAGACCATTCTCAGACTCGGCAACAGGATAAAAAACACATATGCCAATAGTAAGTTGAAATTGTATGAAAATAAATTGTATGGTTTTGAGAGAAATTGTTGACAAAAAAAAAAACATGTTCTGGTGAAATACTGGGCCCAGATATTGATCTATACCCCTGGTTCTTTGTTCATCAACTCCACTATCAAATCTCCAAAACAATCCTAGAAAACAGTGCACTAGTTAGTTTGAAATTTTGAAGAGAAGACAGTGTGCCACAACTGTAAAAACTGTTATTTCCTTGCTGGTGTCAATTGAGAAACCCAAGTAAAGTTAAGTTTATCACTTACATTAAAGTTAAGTCACAGGCACAATCATTATAAAAAATGTCTTTATTCTTCTTTGTCATATCAATCTAAAAATATCAAAATGCCAAAACCATACATTGTTTATGGCTGACGATTTACTTTTATGAACTCTTGGACATTATAATTTTCTATTTACGGTTACAATTTAATACTAAATTTAACAAGAAATTTCATAGAAAAAATTGTCAAATTTTGGTTTTGATAAATGTTTTTGCCCACTATCTACAAAAGATCTTGGTTAACTAGGGATAGGCGATGTGAATTAACATGTTTCATAAACATGAGGTTCTTCCTTCAATGAGCTGTCTTCCCCAATGTCTACCATTACACATTCATTATCTTTCGACCCTAAACTTCCAAACTATATACAAAAATCTGCTGAATCATAACCTGTGAAGAAAATATCCATGATCGATATTTTCTTTCTGAACATACCTTGTACTATTGGTTTATAATAGGTTATAATAATAACACAAATAAATAGTTTCAAAATTACTAACATTATTCACTGAATCATTTAGACCTAAATAATGTTACATATTTAATACAGAATAAATAATACATACTTTCCTTTCCATGAAGAGTGTTTAGTGACATAATAACAAACAAGGTCTTTGTTATCTGGCAAGGGCATCATCTTGACATCTACAAAACAGAAAACTTAGTTTTAATAACTTATAACGATTCATTTATGTTTTAATCGTGCAAAATATTATACAAAATTAATCATACAAGTTCATGGAAATAAAGACACACAATTTATAACGATTCATTTATGTTTTAACCGTGCAAAATATTATACAAAATTAATCATATAAGTTTATGGAAATAAAGACAAACAATTTATTAAGGTGATTTATTTCATAGATATAATGAGGACCATACATTTAATCATAGAGTAAGAGTACAAATAATGTTTTTACAGCATTAGTAGAAAACAAATAAAAAGAGCGAGATCATTTTTATGTTTCCAGGAAAATATTCCAAGACTCCTGTCCCAATGCCACAAGTTAAATAATAATAATTTAAGGTTGTTATAATATTTACGATAATAACATATAATTTGTTAATGTAATTTTACGATAATAACATACAATAATATAATTTGAGTATTTCAGTCTAAGGCACAGCTCAAAAGCCCTGAAAACCCAATTAGAAACGCATCAGTATGAAGGAGGAGTTAGAATTTTTTTTTTTTTTCGGATTTTGTTGGCAGTGTACGAAATACATTACCTGCGTAACATTTCATTTCATTTATTTATATTATTGCTTTTGGACAAAAATATTACATAGCAAGAAGCAAAACCTATTTCTATTTACAAAATGATATGTTACTATTTAAATTTAAAACACACTACGAAATCTAGTTTTTGTCCATTTTTGGATAAAAACTGCCATTAAATATAACTTACAGTTGCTCCACAAATAGCGATATTTGAAGATGCAGAAAATGAATTAGCTTTAGGGCTAAATCAAGTGTATAATACAGACAAAAGTGGTTTATTTTGATGGATGCTTCCATAAAAAACTTTTGAACCTTAGGTAACAAGAGAAGATTTTTTAGAATGGTTTTATGAAAATTTAGTACTATTTGTTAAACATTACTTGACGACACAAAACCTTTCCACAAAAGGGCAATGCGCCCGGACACCCAAATGAAGATCAATGAAAATCAAGTGATGGTTTAATAAGAACAATGTTTCTACCTCCAAACTGCACTCCAATTTTACAACCATCATGTGATACAATTATTAAAATTGCATTATAAGAAAACTCATACAGAATTTGTTGACAAATGAAAATAGCATTGCGTTTCTGAAATTGCTAAATCTAAAAGACTTTGTTTTTGAACTTGCACAGGCTTGGCAAGAAACTCCTACATCTAATATAATTTCTTCATAGAAGCAGTTTAACTTTCATAAGAATGATTTCTGTAAACAAATTAACTATAAACAAAATGTCTGATAGTGATGAAATGGATACCAATTAAAAAAAAATCAGTTGCCAATAAATTAAACGATCTTCAAACTTTAATCACTATAGATGATATCAACCCTTGGCTTGCTGGAAATGATGAGACATTTCAAGTTATCACTGACAACGAAATAAATGACATACTGAAACGGTTTGGGTTTTTCACCAAAATCGTTCCAAAAACAAAATTTTTTGTAAAACATAAAATTTTAGTTAAAATATAATAAATAGCAAGGATACATGAATACATGGTAATATCCATAAATAATTAATAATGTGCACAGAAAAGGGTAGTTTAATATGAAGAAAAGTAGAATTATAAGAGTTTTGTCAATTTCATTAAAAAATGAAACGTTCAAAGTGTAAGGGAAGTGGGATGGGGACTGGCTAACATGAGCCAACAGGTCCGACTGAGAACAATAGAGTTGTTGGTCACATGACATTTCAGGTCCAGACTGGATAAAATAATTTGATTCAACTTGTTACAAAAAGTATTCACATGCAATTTCCTATGTTAAATTTTAAATTGTTTAAATTTTAAATATAAAAAAGCTTTAAATATAAAAAAATTTTAAATATGATAAAGAATAACTGGTTAGCATAGGAAATACAAGAAAATGTTTATTAACCCGAATAGTTTAATAGTTATTGCAAAAAACACGCATAGACAAAAAACTAAAATTTTGTCTAGATAATAAGTTTAAATTATTATAATAGAAATAGGTTGAGGATATGTGACATAATAAAATGATACCAAATTAAGTACATATAATTAATTTTGGGGGGGTTTGACCATCGAAAAATCGACAAAGTTCAACAACGAATAACTTATCAGAAAATGAAAAACGTAAAGAATTCCTTCATTTCTAAGGCAGAGGCTACAAAAACCAAAAAGAAGAATTAAGAAATTCCGAACCGATCAAAAATTGGTCAGAGAAAAAATCATGAAAAACGAAAAAGGGTACATCTTAGAAAGTTATCATCCTACAACTTTAAATCAAAGTTGTATGGAATCCAGAAGTCAAGAGGAACAAAATGACATTTACAGATTTCCATAATTCCTGTTAGAACCAGAGGTATGGGAATTTTCAAGAAAGTTTACAAATTAAATTCCAGAAAACATACTTTACAGAAATCAACCTGCAGCAACCCCTACCACACAATAGGGGAGGAGTCAAGTGTTTGGATTTTGCAAAAGCAGTGCTGGCAACCCATGTACAAATAACCTAAATAATAATTAGTTAATCAACAACTAATTAAAGTAAAACCAACATTAAAATAACCAAAAGGGTTATAATAAAAACTAACTAAAGTGAAATCTTGAAGAAATAAACCAAATTAATCAACTTTAAACGTCATAAATCAAAGGGAAATGTTCATAGAAATTGGTACCATGGAACAGGGTACCAATAAGTTTTGGAGGTCCATTTCAACAGAACTTTTCTTCAGTCTTGATCCAGCTCCTAGAAGGAGAACAACTCTTTATCAAGCTCCTGGTAGGAGAACAACTCTTTATCAAGCTCCTGGTAGGAGAACAACTCTTTATCAAGCTCCTGGTAGGAGAGTCATCTACAATCATCTTTATGTGATCAACACTAAACCGACAGTTTTATTGGAAGCGACATGGCATTTCAAATGGTATAGCAAGATACAACAAACAGCCACACTGATTCAAACTTGGACTTCATCTTTAAACTTTTCAACTACAAGACCTTCAATCTGCAACCATTCTACTTTAACAACAGCACAACCGATTTCAACGTAACTGAGGACTGCTGGCTGACATCAACTAGACTTCAACCTTCAGCAGAACAACTTTACTGTAATCAGGCTTGCCTAACAGGAGCCGAAAACAGCTATAAATATGTTTACAAGGTACCAAAGTTACGATCTTGAATAAATAAATATTCGCTTTGAAATAAAAAAATAAATTAAAAAACTTTCTGAGGAAAATTATCAAATTTAAATTCTATTTTATTTCATATATGTACTTTTTAAAGTCAATGTATTTTTAATTTTAAAGTAAGTTTGATTTTAATAGTTAGTAAAGATATATTCATTTTAATAATAATTAGAGAAATAATAATTATTATGTTGAATTTTTGTAATATGTTTTAAAGTTAAGAAAATTTATGATTTAAAATCTTGATTAATATAAAGAATTAAAAAAGGAACTTTTAATTAAAATATAAATTTTATTTCTGGATAACATTTTGTTGTGTGGATTTTAAACTAACCCTATGTTATTTTCAGCTTAAAATTAAGTGTGTTTTTTTAAAATAATTCTTGCTCTCATAAATTTCACAATTTTAAATAGATTCTGCAAAATAACTTTCAAATGACACTCCCTGAGAGTGGGTTTTAAAGTTAAAGCAATAAGAGAAAAAAGAGCTAGTTTTGATTAAACAATATAAGTAATAAAGGAATTTTAAAGTGATTCCTAATATCTAAGAATAAATACTAAAGACAGTATTTTATTCTTGAGGCATTGTGTTGTTTGGCATAATAAGGGCGTTAATAAATAATTTATCAAACAGTTCCCCAAAGGTGAGACTTGAATAAGGGTTTAGTGAAATTATATAGCATTGAGTTCACTCTCCCACCTACAAGGTATAGTATTTCTTTACAGTTAGTAGTAGTTGTCATCATCTTAAAATTTTAAATAATTAAAATAAAAGTATGTGGGTATCCTAAGTTGCCTACCACGGAGTTAGAAGGCGCAAGATGTTTTGATAACAAAACAAGAGATATCAAACAGTGAGGGAAAACACGTCCCCTCCACTAGGGGAAGGAACATACCTTCAAAGCAAAGTGTGTGCGACTTGAAGTGAGTATACTTGTGTTATCTTTTGATATCTATTATTTAACCATAAGCTCAAAAACTCAATATAGACACTTAAGTCCAAATAATGGGTCTTAAGCCCAAAGGAATTTGAGCATGTGCACATTCCAAATTAATTATGAGATGTATTAATAATATCCGCATCCAAAATGAAATGGTTGATTATGCCGAATCACATTTGGCCTGGTGCAATGTTAATATAAGCGAAATCCCTAATAATGTAAGTTACAACTAGCATATTAAGATAATGAATCACATTCCTCTGGGCAAGCCTCATCACGCATCCTTCCTAATATTATGGTAGTGTTGATATAACCACTTATAAGAGGTTAAATGATACAGTATTCACCCAAGAGCGACCCACGTGTTACAAAGGTATGTATGTTATTACTCTTTGTTTTGTTTTTTCGATTGACAATCAATAACTATTTGTTTTTCATTTATTTTCCACTAATCCGTCGTTTCCGGTAATCCAGCCGTAGGTATGTCCGATACACACCGAATTAACGCAAGAATACTGTATTATGTGGACATAAATTAAACTACATAATAATCGCCATAAAAGTGATATTTTTTGTTTACTATCTGTAATCCACATTTAATAATTTAATATACAAAGTGAATTAGGCAATAATGATCGAAATGGTTTTTCGCTTTAAAACAATCTATATATATATATATATATATATATATATATATATATATATATATATATATATACAAAGTGACTTGAATATTCGTCATTGAAGTCTGTAAAAGGTGATGAGTAATTGAATATTCCTCATCACACTTTATTATTTGTATTATTCTGTATTACATGTTAACATTCTGCCTAAATACTACCCTATGAGATTACTGATTTAAAGATAAAATAAAATTTTATATAATTCAGTAAACGAAAGAATGTTTTATTTTTTTAAAATCATAAATAAAGTCCTCTATTTTTTTCTGAGGGGATTATTTTATGCTCTTACAAAAAGAGTTGTTCTCCAGCATTTTATGAATGATGAGTAGCTATTGCAGAGGGAAATGGTTTTTGTCTGCCCATGCCAAACAGGTGGTGAATGCTTCAATGAGTTTCATGGTCACAGGTGGTTTTTCCTTATCATCTTTAACATCACTACTTTCCGCATTTTCCTTTACACCTTGAATAATCTTCTCATTAGTCAAGTTTTGATAGCGTGATTCCATCTCCTTATTCATAAAACCACACAGACATATCAGAATTTGTAATTTGTTCTTCAGATTGTACATAAACAGTATGAAGGACATCAACGATGTCTGGTATAGCACTAGCAATAGACCGATTTTCATTTGCCAGGTTTAGCTTTTTCAGCTATAATGTCACCAATTAAAATGTTATTTTGTGCTCTTGTCACACAATCCTTGAGTACAAACCATTTTCAAAATGTGTCGACATAATCAATCAAAAATTCAAATTCTTTTATCAGTACATTGAAATTTAGATTTAATGTGACATTAGGGTTTTATGGAGTTTTTAAAGTTTTCCACTTTGCCAGGGCTACTTTCCATATAATAACAATGTGAGAGGATTTGATCTCTTTTAGTTTAAATATCGCTTAACAGTTGATTTTCGTCTGCTGTAAGTTTCGGTAGATTTATGTTGTTGCCTAATTTTTAGTAATTTGTACTTGTCCTCCAATGTTATAAATATGGTAACTTCTATAATGAGTAGTAACTATTAAGTGTTTTGAGAATAGAGTATATCCGAAACGCATCAATAAAACATGAGAGTAACGAAGCTGGGAAAGGCGGAACAATGTACTCATTTTAACTATACGGTACTTTTCTGATTATAAAAACTAATGTACACTCAAAACCAAATTTCAACACAAACAATACAACCCATAACGAATAACACACTACTTGCTCGCACATTAGAGATAATACATTTAACTCGGAACTAATTTGGTGAGTCACAGCAAGTAGCTGTTAAATTGATGTCACAACAAGAAAACTTCATAATATCACAAAAACTGTTTGCATTAACATCACATAGACAGTTTGCATTAGCACAATGTTTAGACTACCATTGGTTCAGATTAACACTACTTCACTGTACAATTTTCACTTTGTAAAAATTAATTTAAATCAAAAATTTGCCTTATACTATGAGTATCCACAGGATTTTAGTAACATATGGGTAAATTAATGTGTTAAAAAGTATTCTGGATTAGCTACAAAGGTGTATCTTAATATTAAAATTGCTTATTTACTATAATCATTTAAATATCAAGCAGAGTCAAACAAATTTACTATAACCATAGTAATTTTAAGGAAATATCATCCAAAACATAACTAAATTGTGTAATTAATCTGGAAAATAAACAAATAATCCTTGCAATTATTATTAATTAAACTTATTGTATGCAATGGTACATAATATGCAATTAAATATGCAAATACATTTTGGATTTTTTTAATATTTGTATCTATTTATTTTATTTTTATTAATATTTTTGTTTTTCACATTTTTTAGACAACCAAGAAATTACGATTTTGTGTTGATCTACATACTTTTACGAAAAGAAAAAAAATATGTATGATAAATTTGATTTTTGTTAGAGTAAATACTATATTTTTAGAAAGAGGCCTTACAAATTCCCCTAAAACACTCACCATTTAAGAGACTTAAAATTGTCTAGTTTTATTTTTGTATATTCATGTGTGTTTGGATAGAGAGGGGGAGAAGGAGGAGAGATCAAGCGAAGCTATTCCGTGCATATTCGCTCGCTCTGTAAAGTACTTCTGGGGATATTGTCACTTGCGGGGATATCCTTTAAAGGGCTAGCCGATTAATTCGAATATATAGAGCACAAATATATACTTTTATAGATATTGAGTCGAGAATAAAGATTTTGCAATATCCCCAAGAATCTGTTTGGGACGACATCCTTAGTTTTGGAGAGAGGCCACCAGGGTTAAGCTGAATGCAAGACTCTCTCCTCCAGAAGGGATTCGGGGTTTTGACCTGTAGGTGGCTTATGGACCTCTTCAGTCTGATTGGTAGACTCAAATTTAAAAGAAAGTGTGGCAATTTCTTATACTTTTAGGGGTTATACCAAAATATTTTACTTTAGACAACTACTTTTGTGTTTATGAAAGGTTTCGACCTTGATTCGTTGTTGCCAGATGGGACTTATCCTGTGTTGCCATCGAGTACAAGTCCTTTCCTAACTCAGAGTTCGGTCTCACTGTATTTCTCAATTCATCAGTTGTGGGTGTATGATAGTTTCTGTTGTCTTAATGTGTGCAATATACAGTAGAGTCTCACAAACACGGCACTCGATAACCCGGCAGTCCGGATTACTCGGCGCCCCCGACGGGAAAAAATATATTGCTAAAAACAGCGATATTCATAAAAGTTCGGCAAATCCCAAAGCGGGCATTAACTTCGATCGCTCGAATCGTTGATGGTACTTTTCCCACTTTAAACTCGTCACAAAGCATTTTTACAGATTCCCCTCTGTCAAGTCTTTTTAACACATTTAATCGCGTCTCAAACAAAACCAACACACGCTTCCGTTTTCGTAACTCGCTCATTTTTATTTACTGTATATACTGTGCGTAGATCATAACCCGTCAAAGAAAAATGAAAAGAAATGTTATATTTTCCATAATGTATACTAAATTGATTTGTGGAAAAAAAGCGGCCTATCAAACGTTTTTGCAGGTGTATGTCTTCTATACCGACGGGTGCCAATGCCACGGTGTTTTTACGCCGCCGACAATGGGATACCGCTATCGACAAAGTCGTTTGATATCGCCGCCGATTTGGTGTTTCAATTACAATTTATTTTTTGCCCTTGTTCCCGATAACCCGGTATTTCACAAACTCGGCACACTTCCAGTCCACATTACGCTGAGTTTGCGGGACTCTACTGTATTATAAATTTCACAATTATTTACAATAATCAAACATTCACCTTTTTAATCAAAATGGAGAACCAATATATCACATATGACTAAATCAAAATGCGTTGCCTATGAGTTGTAGATTTTACCCAGTTTATTTTAGTTATAATAAAAAATTTATTTTAGTTAGAGGTTAAAAATATTTTTTAAACTCTTGTTAGAGTTAAATAATGTCACGTTAATATTTATTTATGTACGAATCAGATATTCATGTCCACAGAGATTTAATTCAAATGGGAACTCATAATATACAAAGTATCAAAATATAAACATCGGTTACAAACTTGAATACAGTAAAGGGTGTTTTACAAATCCATACTACTGAATAAATAAGATTTTGAGGAATAATATGTTATAGTACATTTTCTTCGTAGAAACAATGGAAAATATTATGGAAAAAATTATTATTTTGTGTTTAATTTAATAAGTATTTATTACCATTTATGATATTATGTTCGTTTGTAACCTGTCTCTTCCAATTTTTAAACACTATTTCCATAAACTAAAACATTTTAAATAATATATTAAGACTTTATTTTATTTATCTTATACCATACACAGCTTGTGTATTTAAGAAAATATTAACTCCTTCCACCCCCATTAATATAAAAATACAAAATCCGGATAAAAATAAAAATAAAACATTAAAAAAATACAAATTCAATGAAGAAAAAGGGCTTAAAGCGAAATTCTTCAACATTTTCTGTAATGAGTTCAAAAAACAATCCTTTCATGAAATTATAAGATGTAAAATTACAATTTCTTCATGTATACCCTTAAAGAAAAACTTTAAAAACAAAAAGGCAAAGTCGCATGTGCATAATATATATTTCATTATAACATCCTCTCTGACCTATTATTTTTCGTTTTAGATATCTGAGACTATGCTATTTAGTTTTTAAGTGTTTTGCTTTAGGTGTTGGTATTTACCTAAATTGTAATCTTACGTCTGACAATTTCATGAGAGGAGTTGTTGAATTTGTTGAATACTTTTCGATTATTTGGTTTTGCATGGTCAGGTTTTCATTTTTTTGAATATTAGTTTTTTTCAAACTATTTACTTTATCTTCTTTAAACATTTAATTTTTAAAATTTTAATTTTTCTGTATAAGAATCAAATATGGAATAAAACAAAACCCCGATCAAAAATGATAAATCCGTCAATGAAAGACGGGATGTTTATTTCAAATCCTCTATATCAGTCCTTTCGTTTGATAACAAACATGTTGGATTTCAAGCGATTTTAAATAATGTGTTGGACAAAATTGTCGCTGGTGACAATGGAGTTTGTGGCATAGACACTCACCTTCTCGATTGAACAATTAAATATTCAAAATTTGTACAGCCGTTTTAAAACTACAGAGGTACGAGTGAAAAAAACTTTAGATCTAAACACAATACACCTACACCTTGCATAGTCACGGATTATTTGGAGGGGGGATATAATTAAAAACATCTTGTGAAGGGTGATAACATTTAATAAATTTCTTTTTAATTATATTGCTTCCACTCAGATAAAAAGGATAGGTGGAATTGTATGATCGTTACTGGGAACAAAAAATTTATTTTCTCTTTTAGAATTTAATACATTTTAATATCTTTGCATTTCAGGTCAACCCAAACACATTTTAAATCGTATCCGTCCTCTGCTTGTCTAGAAAATGTCCACACACCCAAGGAGCATTGGATTTCTATTGTATGTTCTCGTTGCTGAATTTGAGTTCTAAGTTCATGTGTATTTTTAATGAAATCATTTAAGGTTCTATTTTGTTTTTTTTGCCAATTATTCCCGAATTGAATTTATTTTTCTTAAAATTTGGCACCCCGATATTATTATTATTCACATTTGACAAAACCATTAGTCAATGTTGAGAAATTAGGCCTTGTGTAAGTGCTCCATAGATTTTTTCTAATCTTTAATGCTGATTTTGAGATAATTAAATATGTATGTTTTTCATGACAAGTCGTATTTTGATACCCGAATGTTTAGTTATGCAAATTAATGGCAAGTCACTGGACAGTTGGTGCTTTGTAGGAGTGTACCCATAGAGAGATAAACGAACAGATATCATAGTGAAAATCACTTTTCTGTATTCAGGGACCTCGTATTTTTCAATCAAAATCTCAAAACTGAATTTTTGGTCAATTACATAACTTTTTCTACGTACATGGTGTTTCAGAACTCTTTAGTCCAGTTTTGGGCAATTGTGTCTTAGGTCAAGAAAAATGTTAAATACCTTATAAATATATGTCGTAAATGTTTAGTTTACTGTTTATTTGAAAATCACACTTCAAATAACGGAGATATTGGCATTTTTTTCCAAAAAGATGTGTCAATACTGCTATGTACAGTATTCCAGAATGACACCTTCTCATGGATAGAAATGACAATATCTCCATTATCTGAAGTCCGATTTGTAATGAAATTTTGCAACTTTTTATTCTTTACATTTTTTGAATGGTTTTATAGTAATTTCATATTGACAGCCACCACGTTGAAAGAAGCTTACAAACTTTGTTTTTTCTAGGTAGTCGGTAGACAATTCTGACATGCCTGTGTATACCTGTAAACCAAGTTTGAAGTGAATAACTCAATGAATGAAGATTTATTAACTTTTTGTACAAAAACCAAAGACATAAAGATAACTAAACATTTTAGATACAGGTTTCTCTGGTATTTTATGTTTGTCGTGATCCTATGAACAACTTCCCAAAGTGTGACCTCAGAGTTCCGAATCAATCTGTACAATAGGAATATGTGAGAAAGTAAAAGGGAATTATTGTCAAAAGATATATTGACATAATTGGCACTATAATATTGGTTCTATTGTATCAGAAACGTCTATTTATAGCGCATAGTTAATTTTTACTTCAGTGATTTCTTGTATACATTTATGCGATTAGTTTAGAATGTAAATAGAAAATCACCCTGAATTGGATTTTACTATCAAAATTATAAGAGCTTTGAAAATTATTATGAAATAAATCAAAAAAAAACTTGATAAAAATTTTTCTCAGTAAAATATCCATTTATTTGCTTATAAACCTTTGAAAGCAGTAATTATTGTCACAAAATGGTCTTGTTTTTGCAGCACCTGAGTCTCAATACACTTAAAACATATTTAATGTTTCTATATATTAAAAAGTGTATTGATTTGAAATATATAATATGTACTTTCTACAAGATTGCCTCAGATGGCTTGACCTTACCAGAGCGCTGTATATGCTCCAGTAATGTATTTCAATTGTGATTTTATAACAACAAAATAAAACTGCTATCTGAGTGTCGCTTTCAGACATTATAATCTTATAGCAATCGATTGTTTATTTCCATGGCGCTAGCGCTGGGATTGATATAATAAATATGACCTAAGCAATAATCTAGGTCAACTTACAACTGTTTTTGTATTCCTTAAGTTACATGACGGGTTAAAAAATCTATGTCGAAGTTTTTACTGATATATCCGTTTTGAGAGATGCTGGTGTCTGTTGTTTTTGTAGTGTTGTACAGCTCAAAAGTGTGAACGATTTTAATCAAACTTTGTCTTTCTATTTTGCTCAAGTGTAGCCACTAAGTAGATAAACAAAACTTAATGGTCGCTATTTCATAAAAAAATGAACCGTCACGAAACGTCTGGCAGATTTGAAACATCAAAGTTAATTTTTATGAAAAGTGTACATATAATTTATATCACAGATAGTTTTCATAATAAATATATATATATATATATATATATATATATATATATATATATATATTACTTAGATAAATTAGAAACTCTTAGTAGACTTTAAACTTTTTTGGTTCGTTGAAGGGTAAAACTCATGAGACCTGTCATTTCTTGTAAGTAGTCTTAACAAAGATTGCAACCACACTATCTCCTTTTTTATACATTCAAACAACCTTCTGATAATAAATAAGTTTCTGCTATGGACATAGTTTTGAATAGAACATCTAATATGTTATTACAATCAGGTAAAAAGTTAAGTGTTTTCGGATAAAAACCACACAAACACACAACCTGTCTTGAAACCTTCTTTCTCTTATCTTTAACAGCCTAGTAAATGTATCATTTACACATTTACAATAATCGCACAACATAAACAAAAAATTTATAGTGTGTTAATACATTTTATTATTTTGTGAAAGTTAAAATTAAATTTTAATTGCATATAAACCATATGCTAAAGTTCGTTAAATTTTATAAGTACAGTAGAACCTCCCATATCCGACCATGACGGGACCGGGCCGTGGTCGGAACGGCCAAAAGGTCGGATATCGGGAGGAGCGTAAAATGCCGTTCCCAGGTACAAAAATTGCCACACAGTACTGTAATACAACTTTATTAAACCTTTAAAAATATTGTGTATACATTTCAAACATTTTCTGACATGAAATTAAATACGTAAATATTGTATATTCAACTTGTAAAACTATTGATTATCATTTACAAGTTGTAATGATTTTACATTTCAAACTTTTACTGTTACGTTAAACTTTTACTTTTACGTTAAACTCGTCACAAAGCTTTTTTACAGATTCCCCTCTGTCAAGTCTTTTTAACACATTTAACCGCGTCTCAAACGAAACCAACACACGCTTCCGTTTTCGTAACTCGCTCATTTTTATTTACTGTATATACTGTGCGTACCTGTCAAAGAAAACTGAAAAGAAATGTTATATTTTCCATAATGCATACTAAATTGATTCGTGGAAAAAAAGCGGCCCATCAAACGTTTTTGCAGGTGTATGTCTGCTATATCGACGGGTGCCAATGCCGCGGTGTTATTATGCCGCCGACAATGGGATACCGCTAACGAAAAAGTCGTTTGATATCGCCGCCGCTTTGGTGCCGCGGTGTTTTTACGTCGCCGACATTGGGATACCGGTATCGACAAAGTCGTTTGATATTGCCGCCGCTTTGGTGCCGCGGAGTTTTTACACTGCCGACAATGGGATACCGCTTTCGACAAAGTCTTTTGATATCGCCGCCGCTTTGGGTTTAAATTACAATTTATTTTTTGCCCTTATTCCCGATAACCCAGCATTTCACAAACTCGGCACACTTCCGGTCCACATTACGCTGAGTTTGCGGGACTCTACTGTATCGATGAGTCACTTTTTCAAGTCTGTACAGGCTCGCGAACGGAAACGGACTGTGAGAGCGGGAGTAAACAATAGACAGACGGACGGTCGGACACTAGGTCGGATATCGGGAGGAGTCGGATGTGGGAAGGTCGGATATGGGAGGTTCCACTGTAATGTCGAAATTTTATAAAATGAATGCTGAATATAAAAGAGATTAGTAATATACACATATTATATAATAATTTACGAAAAAAGAACAAAAATCTATACAGATATATAATAAAGTTGTTTCTTAATTAGCCGTTGTTTATAATAGAGAAAGAGATCGGTCAAATACTTGTAAGACACATCCTCACTCGTAAATCTTTGTTGATCATTATCTTTAATTATTTCCCAGAAATACAATAAAGTTATTTCTTAATTAGGTGTTCTTTATTATAGATAAATAGATCCATCAAATACTTAAGGGTGAAAAAACTAAATTGGGACAATTGCTGTCCTCAGCTCATTTTTTAAGAAATTAGGTTATTTAATTTAAGTTTGTGTTTGTTAATTATATATATCTATATTACAAACTGGTTACTGCAAATTATTTTAACAAAACACTCGTTTATTAGTTTTAAAAAAATATTTTTATTTTTAATTGTAGCGGCGGTCGCATGTCTCTCTTTCTGTTTTCAACTAAAGAAGATTTAAGAAGTAAGGTTATTTTAAAGTGAATACTATTAAACCAATTCCTAAACATATCTAATAATAGTGTTTAATCATATTATCAATAGATTTTAACTAAAATACATAAGATAACTACGTAAAAAAATATTAAAATATGTCCCTGACGTTTAGCGTAACGGCGGTCGCAAGAAAGATAATTTCACTTATTCGTCTCTAGATGGCAGGTAGAACGCTGTTTACTAGTCAGTTGTGAGTAGTTTTTGTCCAGTGTCGTGTTGTTTTCATCTCATTCTTTTCTTCGAATTTGGTAAGTATAAAAATAATTATTAGTGTAAGATTCTTGAAGATTATGTTTTTTAAGTGTAGCAACGGTCTCATGGAGTAGTATCGATAGCATCATTTGAAGGTAATCAGTATTAAATACTTAGATGCAGTAGCTAGTCACGTGGATTGAGAACTAATATGGCGGATCTGTCGCAAACATTGTGTGCTCTAAAAATCATTTGGATTTGTTTCGTAGCGGCGGTCGCAGTAGCGGCGGTCGCAGTAGCGGCGGTCGCAGTAGCGGCGGTCGCAGTAGCGGCGGTCGCAGTAGCGGCGGTCGCAGTAGCGGCGGTCGCAGAAGCGGCGGTCGCAGTAGCGGCGGTCGCAGTAGCGGCGGTCGCAATAGCGGCGGTCACATGCCGCAATACGTCTTATGCGACCGCTGCTACTGACTTTTGACCGACGCTACCTATGAATTATTATTCATTTCTTTTATTGCATATTCTCCAATAAATAATACAAATCCACTAATATATATATATATTAATTTAGCCTATATATTTTATTTTTTTGAACTTTTAATATTTTTATTTTTTCCTTATCAAGTCATTGTAAGATGAAATATTAGGATTTTTTATGTTACCTACATGTATTGTTTATTTATTTGCTTTTTGATAAAATTATATATTTTTTATCAAAAAAATATGTATGGAATATTTTTTTAGGTGATTGTTACTGTAATATTATGTTATGGTGATTGTTATGCTCATATTTGCCCATTTTTAGCAGACGGGTAGCATAGCTACTAAATAAACAATTTGTTTTCATTTCGTCTCTATTTACCACACGTTATATTGTCCTTTTCAAGTTTGACTTATATTTACGTTCATCATTGATAGCAACGTAATTTTATATATATTTAAAATGATTTTATAAACTAAGATCCGGTTTAAATTTATTTGTCCGTTATTTGTGTGCTTTTTTTTTTTTTAGAAAATAAACTCCGGATCAAAAAAAGGCTTAAAAAACTAAAAAGATCCGCAGAGGAAATAAGAGTATACAATAGAGAAAGGCAAAGGGAACGGAGGAAGAAATTGACTGAAGAACAGATAGAAAAGAAAAGAGAGTATGACAAAAAATATAAATTGGCAAAAAAAGAGCAAGGATTGTGGAAGAATGTAGCTAATATGACTGAGCGTGAAGTTAGAAAAGTACGCCGACAAACAAAAGAAAGAACAAGGCGGTGTCGGGAAAAGAAAAAAATTGCTGCTCAAGCAGAAATCATTACTGGTTTAACCCCTCAATGCAGTCCAAATAGTACAGATGAATTACCATTCGCTAACATATTACCGGACCCTGTAGGGTCATCTAGAAAAGCAGTTGGTCGTAAGAAAAAAAATTTGTCCCGAACGAAAGTGTATCACGAGCTATTAAAAAGCAAAAAAAGAGAAGAAGCTGAACGAAAAAAGGCAAACAAATATAAAAAAACGTTATGAGCGACTTCTTAAACTTGTAAAGAATCAGTCTAGCCCATCACCTCATTCGAAAGTTAAAGTTTTATGTGGTAATAATATATTACCTGTTGAAGTAAAAAGAAGGCTAATATTCTCAGAAATTATGATTTCACATTTAGAAAAGAAAAAAAGAGAAGTGTCAGGTAATCGGGCCAAGCAGGAAGAGTTTTCAAAGTTAGTCTCGCCAATACAACTTAAGAAACAAAAAATGATATCTTCAGCTTCCTCAATTGTATCATACAAAGTTTACAAAAAAGCCATAAATAATTATTGTCAACAAAAAAAGTCTAAGGCATCTAAAGTCAACTTCGCCACATTAGTTAGATCATTCTTGGAACAAGCTATTAATAGTAGAATGTGTGCAGGAAAGAAAGAAACTCGGACAAAAGCAAAAGTAAAGTGCCAAAAGAGGATTTTGTTAGATTCTTTGAAAAACCTTCATCTTAGGTTTTTAAGATCTTACAATATCAAAATATCTTACACTCTTTTTAGAAGGTTGAAGCCTTTTTATATTGTACCACCCAAAGCTCCTGACCGTGACACATGTCTATGTGTAGATCATGCTAACATACAACTCATTGTAGACGAGCTATATTACATAAAGATTTTGCCCACTAATTCTTTGACAAATCTTATCAAGGAGGCCTGTTGTAGTACAAAAGACGATACTTGTATGTTCAGAAAGTGTGCAAAATGTGCAGTAAAATTGAATATTGATTTAAACAATATAGATATTAGTCAAGAAATTGTTTATCGTAAGTGGATAAACAAAACCGAAAGTAAAGTTATTAAAAACAAACAAAAAAATGTCCGATTGATGACAAAATCAACAATACAGTGCTCCTTGAAAGAGTTGTTAGACATTTTCTTTGAATTATTTTTTAAGATAATTCGTCACACATATGAAATAACTCATCAATATAAGGAGATGTCTGCTCTAAAAGATACAATGAGTGAACAAGAAATTATTATTCACATGGATTTTTCCGAAAATTATGTGGCGAAATTTTTTTCGGAGCTTCAAGCTTTGCACTTTGGTGCTTCCAAGAAACAGCTGTCTCTTCACACTATAGTGTGCTACGGAAAAAGCTTACCTAATGGCATAGCGTCTTTCTGCACAATTTCATCAAATCTTGAGCATTCAGCGTTCGGTGTGTGGGCCCATCTAGAACCTGTTTTAAAATATATTAGTGAAAAATACCCAGAAATTGATACCTTCCATTTTCAATCTGACGGGCCTAGCTCTCAGTACAAAAATAAAAACAACATTTATTTATTGATACATCAATTTCCAACTATTATAAAAAATATCATCAAATGGTCCTGGAACTTCTCGATTTCTGGCCATGGAAAGGGTCCAATGGACGAAATAGGCGCCACTGTAAAAAGAACAGCTGATAAAGTAGTCCTTTATGGCCAGGATATAGTCAGTGCCAAAGATATAATTAGTAATGTACAGCCTCATCTGCCCAAAATAATTTTAATGGAAGTGGATTCAAAGGACATACACAAATGGAAAGCGTTTCTTCCAGCCAATCCTCCCCTAGTCAAGGGAATACAAAAAGTTCATCAAATTATATGGACAAAAAACCAACCAAGGACCATTGAAATTAGAAGGTTATCATGTATGAAGTGTATGTTTAGTAAGTGCAAACATTACCTGACCGGTAAAGGTGTCTTGTCGTTTACCGATTATGACCAAAAGCCTACCGATTCTGACCAACACATTGACAATCATGACCAACAGCATACCGATTTTGAGCCTAAGCCAACCGATGATGACCCAAAGCCCACCGATGATGACTACCAATCTACCTATGATGGACAACAGCTTACCGATTCTGACCAACACCTTGACAATCATGACCAACAGCATACCGATTTTGAGCCTAAGCCAACCGATGATGACCAAAGCCCACCGATGATGACTACCAATCTACCTATGATGACCAACAGCTTACCGATGTAGACAAAAAGCCTGACGATGATGACAATAGCAACCATGGCAGTATCCTTTTAAAGCCAAATATTTACTTAGTTTTTCTGTATTTTAAGCTATTTCCTTTGTGTTCATTTCATATAATTATGTACTTGCAACTCATTCGTTATATTACGTACTTGGGATAGTTTTAATATCTAAAACGTATGTGGGATATTATATTTCTTTGCTGTTCTGTTTTTATTGTAAAATATTTCCTTAACATATCACAGTGGAGCTGAGCGCTTCAAATGTCAAAATTGGCAGATGGATTGCAGTTATTTATGATGAGACGTGGTACCCAGGAACAGTAGAAAAAGTGGATGGAAACTTAATTATTGCCAAGTTTCTACACAGAACTGGAACATTTTTTAGTGGCCATCCAAACAGGACAGACAATCACTTCACATAGAAGAAGCATTGTGCTTTTTGAAGCCGCCTGTAAAATTGTGTTCTAGTCTTTACCAATTTGAAGACACTAAAGAAATTGACGATATGTGTGCCATTTACATTGATTGATTGTGATTTATTATTAAAAAACCAAGTTTTACTCTTTTAAAATTGATTTTAAATTACCAATATTTACAACTTATTATTTTTATAACATTTTAATTTTTTTTAAGAAAGAGGATTGTTATTTGCCTTCATGAGTAACTAAATAACGTTAATATAATTTAATCATATGATAATTTCCGCAAAAGTTACAGTATTTACTAGTACTTTGGTAGCGATGGTCACAACCAAAGTAACGGCGGTCTCGATAAAAAAAACTATGTCCGCGGCGATCCAATATATTTTTGAGGTATTTTAAGAGGTTTTGAAGACAATTTAAAGATATTGTTTATCATTATTCTCATTTCCAAGACATACTAGCTCAATGTATTAGCGATCCTATCACTGTCACATTCAGAGTAGCGGCGGTCACGCTCAGCGTAGCGGCGGTCACGCTCAGAGTAGCAGCGGTCACGCTCAGAGTAGCAGCGGTCAATAAAAAAATTTTTAAATTAATAAATCAACTAAAAATTTAAGATTTGATCATAAACAATTACGTATCCTTGTTTTATATAATGTACTTAGTATGTTTCACTATAAATAAACTTTAAAAAAAATATATGTACAATCACAGTTTGAATTGCTCAAACTATCCCGTTTCAGTTTTTTAGCCCTTAAATGTTTTCAGTCTATAAGGGTTAGATTTAAATGGGAGAAATACATCTGCCAAATACTTGTACAAATATTCCCACAAATACTCCCACAAATTAACAAACATAAAATTCAATAATAAAGAATAGTTATTAAACTTATTAGAGTTTTGATGCTAAGGCTTTTGAAATTGTCTGCATACTTTACTATAGGCTTAATAAATAATCCTTGATTGAAAGATATGACTTGAAATATTATGGTTCAATGAGTACAAACAAGATGCCAGCCCGTATACACTCCCTAAGCCTTTTTGCCTATTGTCCTGCCATCCAACAAATGAACAAACAAGTATTAGTTTTCAGGGAATAAGTGAATTTTACCTGAAAGCTAAAATTAAAAGCAACCTCTCTTTAGAAACAGAATTTTTAAAGTTAAGTTTCAATAACTTCAAGAATTCCGACAATTACTTATTAAGGTGAAATGCCATTTTGACACTTTTAAAAAAATGTTAGCATGCGACAAAAATGGCAGATGTTTTGAACAGGCTAGATTTTTTCAGAAAATGTTTTTAGGTTATGAACATGCAAGCACAAATATTTTACCACTTATGGAAAATTGAAAGAAATACGAATGAGACTAAGTAGAACGCCCTACTTCTAATACTTTCTGAATTAAAAATTCATATAGTAAATCTCCCCCACTTTTACGTTAGAAAAGTTTCCTTTTCTAACATTTATTTCCGTAAATCGATAAGATATCGAAGAAATATTAAAAAATGCTCAAACTAAAATGTTTTCCTTCCCTTTGAACATCAAACACTTATGAATATGAATATTTCACAATCAAATAATGCAAATTTATAGAATAATACATGGATAATATTTCATATTGGTTTAGTCTGGACATAATCTAAAATTTGATTTTTACAAACTAAAACGTATGAATAACAACAAATATGAACTATCCTCTACCACTGAGAGCAAGACTTCATAGTACACAAATTTAATGAATTTATTTAGTTTTGTTAAACAATAAGGTATAGATGTTATTCAGATTAACATGTTCGCTACCAAGCGGAGTAAAAATGCAATGCCCAGTCCATTGTCATAGACTGGCCATCTACCATATCCTCGCAAAGCTTCTCTTTTCCAAACATGTTATATCCCCAAAACTATTTTCTAACATGCCCAGAAAGCTTCAGCCTCACATGTCCATCATACCCCTAAAAATAAAACAATTTATTTCAAAATTAAAATTAAAATTTTTGAGAGAGAACGTATCGGGAACAATATTTGAAAGGGTATATGCATTAATGAGTGAGTGAGTGAGTGAGTGAGTGAGTGAGTGAGTGAGTGAGTGAGTGAGTGAGTGAGTGAGTAAGTGAGAGAGTGAGTGAGAGAGAGAGAGAGAGAGAGAGAGAGAGAGAGAGAGAGAGAGAGAGAGAGAGAGAGAGAGAGAGAGAATGTGCATTTGTTTTGACAAACTTTGTATATTTTTAATCTTTGTTTACAAGACACAGTATTTTAAATTTCAATGTTTAAATACAAGGACAGTTCTAGTTTTAAAGTTATTGGATGATGGATTATCCATATTATTGGTATATTTGGCATCATTTGTGAACATAAAATATATAGAGTATTGTGTATACAGACAACAGTGTATTGGATCACTCACGGTATCAAGTGATAAGCCTATAGAACACATAATTAATATATCTAACTAAACCCTGCAGCCTGGTATTCTAAGGAACCCAAAGCTAAAGCTAGACCTGAATGGTCTGTCCTTTATTCATTTTGTTGTATACAAAAATGATGACAAATATCTAAATAAACAAACTATATCAATAATACAAGTGGACAGTACAACAGCATTCCACTTCTGAAAAAAAAAAAAAAGAAAAGTTATTTCATAAGTAATAGGTACTTACAATTATTATAACTCAATACTACAAATCACTGTAAAACCATATTAAAAGTCACACATTTTTCAAACCCAACACCAATATCTCAAAGTAAAGTAAATAAATTTATTTTTCAAACAAATCAAGCTTTCTACCTACACTATAGCTGAGATACCATGCCCAAACCATAATAAAATGCTTACATTTGCATTCATTCTCACTGCAAAGCATTGCATTCTCACTGAGCAAAACAGCTGATTAAGCAAGGCTGGACCAAAAAGATAAGGCTGTGATAAAACTTTAGCTTTACACACCACAATACATTAGTACATTAGACTACACTGGGCTTATAAATTAGTTGACTAATAGCACAGATTCTCTTTTATTAATTCACAGATTCTCTTCTCTTTTCTCAACAACTGGTTTGATCAAAAGTAGATAGAAATTTTTTATATTATTATTATTATTATTATTCAAAAATCTCAAATAATAGATCTACTGACCAGAATAAAGTATGTCTAAATAAATTTATCAAAATTGTGAATCAGAAATTTAACACACTCGAATTTTAAAATATGAACATTTGTTGATTACTAGCTCTATTGTTAGGGAGATCTGCATAATAATTATGTGCTGTAAAATAAGTTCGTCTTCTAAGGACCATTTCCATTCAAAAAAAAAATTTATAAATAGAATTAATAATTTGTAAGGATTAAGTAACGCAATAAAGCTAAGGTTTCAATATAATAATTTGCAGCCCAACACGTAATATAAAACCAAAATTCCAAGAAGCCTTGTGTTCAATAACAATATGAAAGAAGTAATCCCCAAACCACAAATAAAACACTAACACAATTAATGTTAGAAAGTTTAACAAGCCCTTATGTACATTTTGGTAACATAGATACTATCCTCAGAGAGATATAAACCAATACTAAATTAAATATGACAGTTAGTCGACTTATAGTTTATAGCACTCCTCCCCCCTCCACATTAGTCAAAATAAAACCAATTTCCCCACATATCTAGAGAGTGGGTGGGGCAATGTGCCGCTCAATTCCAACTACTCTAATATAAGTTAGGTACATTAAGAATTTTAAAAGAAAAGCAAAGGATCAACACATATATATGGGAAAAAAGTTCTCTACTAAAACTAATATTAAAACATAAAGGAAAAACAACTACCAAACCTACCTTAAGTACATAAGAATATATGTGTCGAAATTAAAAAGTTAAAAATAGGTCTTTTGTGACCTTTAACTTGGTTTCAACAAAGAAAATAAAGAATTCGCAATTGGTCCCACACCGGTCAACAAAAATTTCCGCTTGAAAGATGCTGAGGGATTTGGCCATAGCATCAGAGTACTTGGTACCTCTATCTAGCTCAAATATACCATCTCCAGTTTCCTCTTCAGTTTTAGGCTCATCTGTGTACCAAATTATGGTTTCCTATGTCAGTGAGTTGATGGACTACTCGCTTCATTCACTTTTTTAACTTTGTACAGTAAGGGAATGTTTCACAAAAGTGTATTTAGCATTGAGTCTTTCGGAAATTTCCAGCAGTCTGCTACTTCTTTCTCCATCACTTGTGATCTTCCTAAACCAATCTTTACAGGCATGCTCTTTTTTTCAGCTCTCTCCATAACTATGTGGAGAGGTTTGAGGTCTAGGATGACCTCCTTAGTTGCAGTAGGGCACTATCTTATTCCTCCTGTTATGCAAATGTATGCCAGTCATTTAGTATGGGAGGGTACCTGATTAATGAAGTGGAAATACCTACCATTGATCCCTTCATGTGCTGCACTTCCTAAAAAGATGGGCCTGGAGGGGCTTCAATAGATGGAAGTTCCCTGTCTTAAAAGAAGTAGGGGAAATCAATAAATCTCGAAAGGTCGCAGGCTATTTAATCCAAAAATCACTATACTACTACTAGATATCAAATGGCAATGCAAGCGTTAAATGAACATTTTCAATCTAAACTAAATAATATCAATGAAAAGGCAAAAAAAGAAGAAGTTATGAATCATTTCACACACAGCATTCCCCTGTATTTTGTATTTTAGGCAAACAGCCTAAAAATTGTATTTATTTTTTTATTTTTTTATTTTTTTTTTTTTTATTTTTTTTTAGATAACTTACATAAATTAAAGGCCAAATAATTTCAACATGTTTCCAATGTATTTGTGGAGAGGATTTTGCAAAAGCTAGGTATAACATTATTAATGGAAATTTAACAATAAAATTATCTAAAACATTTGAGGCAGTCTTAATTCAATCTAAGTATTAAAAAAAAAAAAATTTTTAAGTTGTAATAATGTAATTGTTAAGAATAGTAAAAAGAGAAGAAAATGTTTATCCATTCAAAACAAAATTTTAACCACTCATTTAGATCTGTGAATTCTGAAATTAAAAGACTCAAATTTTTCTGCTAAAAATAAATGATGTATTAAATGTAATAATATTAGTAATTTTGTATCTATATCACATACTAAAGAAAAGAGAATTAGACCTACAACTAAAATTCGACAAATATAATCAGAAAGAAGTTATTCGGATTCATCCCCATTATACATTAAACAAATCATTTCCTAATGATGAACCAATTATTTCTTGCAATGTTGGTAATGTTTCGTTAAAAATGGTTATTGATTCAGGAGCAGGAAATAGTGTGGTTGACAAAGTAAGACAGAACAGTTTGAAAAAGTCAAGAGTTAAATATAAAAAATGCCAAAAACTGTAATAGTTTTGATTTTTTCTATACAGACAGAAAAATTATGTTATTTATTATATACTGTTAACTGTTTTAGGCTATTGTTGTAATATATGGAACATTTCTGCTATGTAGAGATTGCCAGTAATGTGTATATTATGGTGTAGACCATTCACGCTAATAAAATTATGTTCTCAAGTTGAATTGTGTGTATCTAATTTAAAATAAAACAAATGTTTATGATAGAGAAAAAAGAATGCATGAAGTATGGTGTCAGGTGTGTATTTTTAAATGATTGAATGACTTTATTAGTATTCATCTGAATATACTAATCAAACAATGGAAACAGGTGAAAGAAGCAATGGAAACCATGTATCTTTATGTGAAAGACATTCAAAAGGCAAGTTTAAATTTATTTATTAGCCATGGGTAAGAATAAATAAGAATATAAAGTAAAATAGTCATTTTATTAAATTTCATTGTTAAGGAAGGATTGAAATTTATGATATATTTAATTAAACCTCCATATAACTGGAGTGTTTGATACTTCATGAATCATTTGAACAGTTTTTAAAAGATATCAAGCAAACAACAACCTTATGTAATTTTAAAGAATTTAAGAATGCAAAAAATGTTATTAAAATATGTAATTATTGTAGAATATTTGTATGGTAAATAAAAGTTAATTATGGATGCACTCTATAACGATTTTGAATATTCCTATATTTTTAATGAGTGGATGTACTCGTATAAATCAAATATAATCCTGCTTAGGCTAGTAAACAAACTTAAGATAGTAAGTAGGCCCTATGTAATATCCATGTAATATGGTTGCATGTTCATGGTATGTTATGCGCCTGGAAAAATTTACCATTCATTTTTGAGATTTAAAATGTGGATGAACTAAGTTGTGTGTGTATGAGGACCTTCATAAATTTTGAAAAGTTTTAGATTTACGTTTTCGAATTCCTTCAAATAATTGTATTGCTTGATTAGGACTTATCTTCCAAGTTGAATTCTGTGATTTTCTGGCTGTTGTTGAAGTTTGCAGCCCTTTTTTCAAATTTTTTCTGCCTTCTTTGTTGCTCAACATAGATTTTAATATCCACCCACATGTCAGTGCTGGTGCTGTGGCGTGCCATAATATGTATTTGTTCCAAAAGTATTTTATGTTTGTGCCAAAGTGTAATTCGTTTGATGTGAAACCTGTTGTGTCATTGCATAATTTGTTGAATGTTTGATTGAATAGTGAAACATAGTAAATCCAATTTTGTTGATGTAGATGACAAAAGGTGCAATTTCCCTATTTGTACATTCTACTATATTGTTTTCTGGTCGTCTAATTGGTGATAGAACGTCTGTCATGTTGTATTGGTGTAATGTGTTTGTCCAAAGGGTACTTGTGAATTGCGTCCCATGTTCTGTTTGTATTCGTAGCGGTTTTCCAATTGTGTGTAATGTTTGAAGAGTGCATTGAGTGTAGCTTTAGTGGTAGCTCGTTTAAGGGAGTATAACTGTACTTACTTCCTGAATGTGTCAATTATGACTAGGAGATATCACAATCCTCTTTTGCCTCTTGGTTGTTTCCCAAAATAGTCTATGGAGATCTATTCTTTAGGCTTGTTGACTGTGATTGGCTGCATGTGTCTATAACATGTTTGGTTAGTGGGTTTGCATAAGTCCAAGGGTTTGCATGATTAGGAGTTTTCTTATTTTTCGTGCCATATTTTCGAAGATGAATGTCTCTTGCAAGTACTTTAAACATTTCTTGGCTCCAAAGTGTAAATAATTATAATTATGGCATTCCCAGATGATTGATTCGGTATGGAGTATGGGAGTACTACTTTGTAGTGCCTTTTGAATTTCTATAACATCAATCCATCTTCAATTTGGTAGTTGGTGGTTTTAAGTCTGTCAGTCGTTGAAATGTTTTCGTCAAGTTCGATGATAAGTTGCTTATGCTTAGGATCATCCCTTTGTAACTGTGGTAATTGTTTGGAAGAATTCCGGGAATATTGTCTAGCAAATGGCACTAATAGTCAAGCCGGTATTGTTGATGTGATTTTGTTCCTTGTGATTAGAAAGTTTTCGACTTAGAAAGTCTGCCATGACATTGTCTTTGCCAGAGTAATGTTGGATTTCAAAACAATATTCTTGAATTCCCATCAGCCAATGAGTGATCCTGGAATTCAATAATCCACATTTTTTTTGGGAATATGAGGGCTTAATAATCGGTGATTATAATTAGACATGAGCCTAATAACATTTATCAGGGCCTTTTGGAGACAAAATACTATTTTGTAACTCTTTTTCTGTTGTTAAATATCTAAGTTCGCTTCCGTTCAAGTTTCTACTTAGAAAAGCAATAGCTCATTTTTCGCCCAAGGTTGTCAATTTGTAAGATGTGGCCAGCGATGGCATAGTTTGAGCTGTCAGTCTGAAGGTAAAATGATCTATCATAGTCGGAAGGTTCTAGTAAGTTGGTCTGGAGAAAAGCTTCCTTCAATAGCTGAAAGGTTTGTTACTCTTTGTCAGTCCGATTGAATTTGTTCTTTTTCGATGTGAGATGTGCTAAGGGTTTAATATAGTCAGAATATCTGTCAATGAAGTGGTTATAATAGTTACAAGCTCCAAGGAATTGTTTTAATTGTTTAAGATTGATCGGAAACGGAATTTTTTTTATGGCATGTATCTTAGCGTCGTCGGGTTTAAGTCCTTCAGCAGTGAACTTATAACAGAGGAATGAAGTATCCTTTGCACAGAATTGAGATTTTAAAAAAAATTGATAGTCATGTTGGTGTTTTGGATATTTTGTAAAATGAATTCAATGTCTCGTACATGCTGTTCGAAGCCGTCTGAAAGTACCAACAAATCATACACATAAATTAATGTGAAGTTGTTAGTTTCTGTGTCTAAAACTAGGTTTAATGCTCGTATAACTGTAACTTGATCTCTCGATAATCCCAATGGTGTAACCTTAAATTGATAACAACTTACTTTAAATTGGAAAGTGATATATTTCTTTCACTCTGGATGTAGGTTATTGGTATCTGCCAATAACTATTGGTCATATCTATGGTGCTGATAAATTTAGTGTTACACCTTTGATTTAGCAGTTCGTTGACTCTTCGATTGAATTGATAGTAGGGTATGATTAGCTTGTTGAGCTTCCGAGCTTCTAGACAAAATCTAATTTCACCATTTTTCTTTATTACTGTTACATTCTTCGATTATCCTAAATTATTCAATTTTGGCTTCTACTTCATTCATATAATGTAACGGGTATAGAATAGCTACGTTGTATGTATGGTTCATTGGTGTTAAGCTGTATTTATTTTAAATGATTAAATTCAAATATATAATTACAAGGTGGTGTTAAACGACGAGACTCTGACTATATTTTCCTATCGTGTTAAACAACATCCATAGATAAAATACCTATGAAACAACAATATCACTATTCACGTATTCTATGACGTGTGTGCACAGAACGCAATGATGTAAGTCAAAACCTTTATTCTTAAAATATGACAATTATGATAATTAAAATCATAAACAATATTTCATGTAAATAATAGTTGAATTATATTAATATAATAGTTCCTTGTTTAATGTAACCTGTCTTTGATGAAACAGACAAGTTAATTATTATGATTACATTATTTTATATTTATTTTAAAATATTCCTATTTCACAGCAAAGTAAAATTATTACCAAAAGTTGTTTTATGCATGCATAATTAGTCTGATCAATAATCAATATTTACTTAAATGTGTCTTGTAGCTGGTCATATAGAATTACATCAGTAACTGCAATTTCCTAGACTTTACATAACCTATTTTTATACAAATTTGGTATTTTTAATTTTACAATAAATAGGTTAATTCTGCATAAAAATAATATTTTCACTTTCCAAAGTAAGATTTGTACTAGTCATAAATGACTTTGGCTAAATTGTTTATCTAATCTTTAAAGCGATGTATTAAACTTTGTAACGTATAATTTTTTTTTTAATATATGTGTTGTAAAAGTTCAGCAGGTAATTGTTTACTATATTGGGTCACCCATGATTTCTTTACTATTGAGATATGTGAAACAAGGGTTCTATATAATATTTTAGAAAAACATTTCAACTGTTGCATTGATAAAGAGACCTGTAATAGTTAGATCAGTGCCACTCTACGTTATCAGATAAATGAAGGTCAGTTGAGTCTGTTTACAAAGAAATAAACATCGTATTGTGCAGTTTTTTTTCCCCCCCTTTTGTCTCTTATGTATACATTTTGTTATATTTATTTTAGTCCTATAATTTCAACATATATATATATATATATATATATATATATATATATATATATATAATATGAATACATAATAACCTAATCTAACCGGTTTGTCTTGAAATTACTAATCAACATGTTTAGGCCTATTTAAAATAAACTCCATGAATATAGATTAGGTTAGGTCAGGTAATATTATCCAAAAATAGACTTGAGAAATTGTTTAGTTTAAAATCAATATGGTTTTTAATCTTTTTCTTAACCTATTGATGCTTAAGTAAAAATCTGTCCTTTATTGCTGTCTGACTTCTATAGTTGTTTGCAATTCGAGGGATACAAACATTTAACAGTTAATCACTCACTCAATTTCACAGATCCTGACACTGGCGCACACAGGCAAACTATTGAAAGAACATGGCAAGAAGTATGCGCCAACAATCCGCAAAACAGCAACAGAAACCACAATATCATCAGCCCACCTTGCAGAATTTATGTTTCATCACCTCGATCCAAATTATAAACAACAGATTCACGGCCTTTTTCAAGCTATAGTCTAGCCAGGTTTTTAACAAAAAGACAACTCTATAACCCAAAGAAACCAATCCCTGCCCAGTATAGCCCAATTTTTCAGAAGACCATTTTAAAGGTTACCCAATGTTCTAAAAAAAAAAAAATTCACTTTTCTGACAATTTTCACTTCATTTTATGTTCTTATTACACCACCAAACATTATATCTCAATAATAAAAAAATCGTAGGAGACCCAATACTGAATACACATCATCGTAGAATAGACAATTTTCGTTCATACATCACATTCACTAAACAATTTTTTTCTCAAGGTTCATTAACTTCAAACCTTACTTTAAAAGGAAAAAAGTAAGTCGCTATTCACTTTTTTATCACACAAATTTTAAAATGAAAAGTAATAAATAAATATACTAATAAGTTATATAAAGTCATTAATGTATAAGCAATTGTTTTCACTCAATTAATTACAGAGTACAAGCTTCTAGATATTGCAGAATAAAAACATTTTCGACTAGTAGGTTATATAGATCAGACTAATTGCGGGTGTATAATATCACTTTTATGAACAATTTTATTTTTACAAGGAATTGGAATATCAAGATAACTGATAATGGATGTTTGTTTAATTTATTAATATGAAATAAATATAAAAGAATTTAACCTTACCTAACTTATCTTTTTATCACAGGTAGGTTAGGTTAATCCTGTTATATTAACATAATTCAGCTATTACTTATATGAAATACTGTTGATAAACCATACTTAAACTACTGAAAACATAACATAATAAGTAACCCGTGTGATGTTCCATGCACATGCATCATAGCCTATTATGTGTATTGTATGATAATATGTGACTCTTGATATTTGACCTTACGATGGTTAAAATGATGTATTTATAAACATGGTTTCAAAATTGTATGTGTTATTTATTTCAACTAAATTTGAGTCTTTTCTGTTATACGACCTCATTTCTTTAAAAATGTTAAAACATAATTTTCCATAACATGTTGTTTCTGTCATTTAAGTGTACCGGTATAACAGCACAAATAACATCTGAGACTCAAACGATAGGTTAGGTAAGGCTAAATCAACATTGGCTATGATCACATGTTGATCACATGAACACATGTACAACAACACCAGATACGCACCCAGGATTACTTACGATAGACAACCAGGTCTTATACCAACAAACTTCCATCAACAAACCCGACCAGCATACCAACAGCAGCGAGAAACAGTATATCCAACAAGGGAACAACAAAAGGTCTGCCAGATGATCGCCACCCACACTAACCAAACCTGCTTCTGAACCCGAAATCGACCCTAATCAGACCACGTTAAACGCCAACGCACTGGTTTAGGTCAAAAACAAAATGAAGTCTATGGCTACACGTGTGATTCTGAAGAAGAAGGGGACTTCAGCAATCCACCAACCACTCCAGTGCAAGAAATTAAACATAAAATCGGAAATAGGCCAGAAACCGAAGAAGGACAGCAGCACAAAGACGAATTTATTATATTGAATTTATATTGTAATGGAGAATTCCTCCTACAAGAAGAAGACGACGGAAACAACAAGCCACCTACAATTTACAAATGTCCGGTCATCAACGTGAAACTAAATGGAATTACCACCAATACCCTCCTCGATACAGGTAGCAACATTACTTGTTTATCAGAGACGTTGTTCATAAATAATAAAAATAAATTAGGCCATTTTGAACAATTACCTGTCAGCAATACTTTCATAACAACCGCCTTAAATAATAAATCTAAACGAATTTCACAAGTAGTTATGCTAAAAGCAGAAATAAAACAATTCGAGTTCGATGTACAATGTGTGATTGTACCATATTTGATTAAAGAATGTATTTTTGGGATAGACACGATAAGTAATATGAAGATGGATTTAAACTTCGACGACAATACAATTAAAATAATTAACGCAAAGAGCGAAATATTGCAATTGAAGTTAGACTGTGAAGAAAACGAAGGAACAAAATGCAGAATGGTATGCTACGATGATATAAAGTATGAAAATAATATTGAAACTCCAATAAGTAATTATATAAATGAAAATAATCAACTCAGTGAAATAATAGATATGTTTAAGGCAAATGAAAATTTAAATTATGATCAACAAATACAAATGGCCAATTTAGTATGCAGGTACAAAGAAATATTCTCCGACAAACCAGGGAGATGCAACAAATACCAACACCATATCCACGTAGAACGACCAGACAATTATAGAGCCCAGAGCTACCCCATCCCCATAAACCTGCAAAGCGCAGTCGAGCAGGAGATAAACGATATGCTTGAAAACAATATAATAGAACCGTCCAACAGCACATTCATCAACCCTATAATCATAGTGAAGAAGAAAACTGGCAACTTAAGGGTATGTCTAGACATGAGAAGGATAAACTCCCTAATAACGCCCGACTACGAATGCAACAGGAGTGTAAGCGAGTTATTGGCCAAAGCGACCGACTCTAGATGGTCGACGATCACCAGAAAATTTATGGTCCCTACCACGTATCATTATTAAAGCCATATCATCAACCTATACCCTAACAGAAAGACGACGAAATATAAATATACCTATGCACAAACCATAACATAACAGTCATCCAACATATATAAACAATGATAAATGTTGCTTAATGTATTGAAGAAACTCCAAATAATTCCCATGTATTATAAAACCCCAAACCAAGAAACAATATAGCCTAAGTGAAGTGAAAACAATTTTATATGTGTGTGCCCCAACCAAAAGACTACAATCTTATTAAACTATACATAAGTCCCAACCCCATCCCACCAAGTGCAAAGTACAAACTACAAATCATGAAGAACCTACCCCAATGTCCCAGTGTATATGAAACCCATTGAAGACCCTACATCAAGACAATGTTCCCTATAAAAACTATAATCTTATGAACTACATATAAGTCCCCACCCCGATCAACAGCCATAAAAGTGAATTAAAATGATATTATTAACCATGTTAGATGTAAGAATTGTTATTAGTTTTAAGTCATTTCACTATTACCAAGTTTAAGTTAGTTCATTGTTACATGTTTATAGTTAAAGAAAAAATGTTATTTGTGCTTCACAAAATGATTTTAGACTCAGTACCCTCATCAAAAATCAGTTTGAAGGGCATTATAACAGCACAAATAACATCTGAGACTCAAACGATAGGTTAGGTAAGGCTAAATCAACATTGGCTATGATCAAACATAACCTATATTCTCAAGGTGCCAACCTAAGCCAAATATCACCAAACAATTTAGATAAATATGCTTGAAAAGACAAATACCTATACTATGAGGCCCAAATATCAGAAATTGTATATAACTTATTCTTATTAGGTCATCCATATATCAATTCGATACTAAAACAAACACTCCTATAAACCGACAAGATAGGCCTCAAACCAAAAGTTTCGATGTATTAAATAAAATTATTAGATTATAAATAATTATAAGATTTCACTAATTACATTTGTTAGTGTGTAAAAAACATATGTTAATTGCAATTGTAAGCATTATAAATTAGTAAATAAGAAGAAATAAAATTAGGGTAAAATAAAAGCCCCCCATCGAATGACTTAGTAAATATACGCCCAGCTGATATTTGTGATCGCGATTAGAAACAACCTTTAACCATTTAAATAATAACTAATTAACCCATAAATTGAATCATTATAAACAATATGAATGTAAGAAAGTATCAGTATAATCAAAAATTGCCTAATATCTAGAAAAGGTATAAAATACCAGGACTGTATACTACAGCGGAAGACGACAGGCACTTCAACAAACGATGCAGAGAAGAGATCCCTCCGCAACGAAGCAAAAACCCGCTTGGATATGAAAATTTTTTAGTACCATTGTAGCACTCGACACAGCAAGAAGCCAAAATTCCTCCTCCAGAGTTTTTATAATTAATAAGTATTTTTAATACAGTGAATAAAAGTAGTGCAGACACAGAACTTGGTATATTCTGTCTAATAACAGATAAACGTTTTTATCAATTTAAAAGGAACCATATTAAAGGCCTAGAACTATTAATTAACTATTACAAGAACTTGAACATTTAAATTCCTTTTTCAAAATTTAATAAACTCTAATTACAATTTATATATGCGTTTTTAAGATAAAGTAATACAATCATCCCAGCCGAGTGCCTATCCCGAGATTAATTGAACCAATTAAAATATATTTCTAAACCCAAATTTTACTATATAGACTGAGCTAAGCCTAGAGGCATTTGAATGAACATTTATTGCAATTGTATAATTATTAAAGATCAAAGACTAATCAAAAGTATATCAAATATAATTTTGTATTATAATAATTAATAAATAACTGTTTGAAGTGATATTGTTACCTAATCTCTAGTTTTTCATTTAATAATTTTAGACTTAGAATTTAGAAAACTACTCATAAGCAAAATCAAATTTATCTTTATTCCAAATTTCAACTATTGGCTTGAACTAAGTAGGGCCAATATTTAATATTTAAGAGAAATCAATAAAATTTTACTATCTAATTTAAAGTAATAGTTATAAAATAGCTTCACAACGTTGGGGCAAATTAAAGAGAAATTGGACATTCAAATATTCTATAAAAACAAAGTTTATATTGTTATACCGGGTTAAAACAATGATTGTTTTAAAGTCCATGTTACTTGAAATGATGAAATTGTGTCATAAAAAAAGTTTTTATTTATGTCACTAAAAAAAATAAATAAATAATTTTTTTTTAAATACAAAATGATTAAATAAATACAAAACACTAACCTAACTGAATGTCAACAATAGAATTGATATACACTTTATACTTTAGGTGGCCAAAAGGCCTTAATGTCTTCTATAATTTGTTGATAAAGGTCAGAGCCTTCATATCATTTCTGCCAAATTAACTCACATAAATAAGTCAAGCAAGTCCCTGCTTGTACCACACTCTTTACGGTTGCACCTTTTGGTAGATGCCCACAAAAAATCTATTCATTGAGTATGAGCTCCCGTTATGGGATCAACAAAGTTATATGAGTGATTTACCAAGCAAAGGGTAAAATATAATTTCACCATTATATTTGTATAGATTATTTTTAAAGAAATGCAGTAGTATAACAGAAAACACCCCTAAATTCTATAGATGACATAATATTTTCAGATGTTTATAAGGTATATATCGGTTGTACCTCGGTGTTAGATTTTTCTATACAAAATTATGATCGTAAACTATTTACCTTGTATTCAAAGAATCAAAATAATATTTTTGTCGTAAGACACTTTTCGTCACAATACGTATTAGAATAGTAGAAAATCAGATTTATAAAAGTACGAAATCCAGCTATATAGAATAGGAATGCTTACGTTAATATTTATGACTACATTCATCAAGTCATGAAATTTATGATCGCTTGTTTTATTAGGTCTGGCTAGGCTATATTATAGGCTATTAACCATGTGCATTACAGCCTACATCTGGTCTATATATATATATATATATATATATATATATATATATATAGACCTAGGCGAGGTCTATTCAGGTGACTATATATATATTAAGCTAACTGGCCAGACCTCCCGCACATCATTTACGTCCCGTAGGATAACTTATACAACATAGACACTTCTCACTGAAGTCAATTTCATATATTGTTTACACTGATGACCGACGGTACTTGATAGAATTCCATTTTATTTTAACAAATAAAACACAATTTTTCTTTTGTAAAATTCTATAATTTATTTGGTCTAGCCAGTTACGGCATAGGTCTAGCCGAACTGGCGAAACCATTGTCGGCTAGACCAAATAAATTATAGAATTTTACAAAAGAAAAATTGTGTTTTATTTGTCAATTTCATATTTTAATATTGTCTATTTTCTAATAAACAAATACATTTTATGACTTCAAAAGTATCTTCAGATCTTTTATCAGATAAGAATGATCTGATTGTTTGAAAATAAGGTAGCTATAACACATTCAATAAAATAATGTAGTTAATGATGTAGTTAATGTAGTTAATATTAATGTTGACTAATGTAGTCCTAACTATTATTATGGACTTTATTTATCAGAACAGGATTTAACCTAGAAAACTTGAAATTATGTTTTTTCCCCGTGAAAAACATTTTTTCTCACACAAAAATATTACTATTCGTATGAACACATGTATGTAGTACAAAAATAATAGGGGGAATTTAATAATTGGGGCATTTACAGTAAACGGTAATTGTAGCCTATCCTACGTAGAACACCAATTTTGTTTTTTCCCATTATTTTTGTACTACATTCCTGTCTTTATGAGAATAGTAACATTTTTTTGTAAGCAAAGGTGTTTTTCATTGATGACAAACATAATTTCAAGTTTTCTAGGTTAAGGTTTATTTAATGAATTAGGCCTACACGTTAAAATAGGTTTGTACACGAATTGATTTACCTTGCTATATATAGTACTCCATATATAGAGAGAGATAGATCTTACTTAACCTACATGTAAATAAACCTACATACAATATGACAATATACTAATCCCAATCAATTGGAATTTTTCATGTGGTGTTCCCAAGCAGTCTCGCATCCAAGTAGGGGAGGCAGGGGAGCATTGACCATAGGGGAGGTTTGACCCACATTTGAATTTCCCGCTCTAAAGCTGGCTAGGACTGATTTCATACTGTCACATGTTATAATTGGAGGGAAACTACACTGTGCTAGTAGATGAAAGCAAGACATCACATTGTTTGGTTGTTCTGAATATTTGAAGATTTTTAGCAGTTTTCATGTAAGTATTTGCCTTTATCTGTAAGAATATATCACTAGAAGTATTAAAGATAGCCTTTAGTTTAAGTTTTCAGTTTGAAGACAATATAATTCTCTTTAAAACAGTATAGTTATAAGTTACCTAACCTCAAATATTAGAAACTTAGAAAAGAAAAACAAAAAAATGTGCACTTTGGGAGCCTTGACCCACTTGGCATTAGGGAGGTTTGACCATATGGTCAACCCTCCCGTATGGAGTTTTGAACACATGGCTAAACCTCGTTTTAATTAATTTTGGATCACCTTTTTAAAGATGTGTTTTTCAATCATCCTGTAAGCAATATTATGATTGTATCAACACTAAACATGATTTTATTTAGGCCCACACTATTCATCTTGATATAAATGAATAGGTCTATGACTAATAGACTCAATGTCTAAAACATTTGCCCTAAAACTTGGCACTAATAACAAGGTAATATTTTCAGCTTTATATTGTTTTTTTATAAATTAAAATAATTAATATTATCTTTGTAAGTCAATCTTAATCCCCATGCATCTTAGATGTATTGGATATTTTGAATTTATAATCTTACAAAGACTGGATAAAATTACTTGTATCCAAAATGTATAAATCAACTACTGTTGGAGGTGATAATAGTGGGATTACTTTGATAAGATTCATCCTTTTCACTTAGACCAAAATAACTAATAGCCTAATGTATTTTTTGTTTCAGAATGCCATTTTTTTGGAAACCGAAGGAAGGCAGTAAGAAGAGAACAAAGCATTCTCCAGAACACATGCGGGCCGCAGTGCTCAGTGTAGTGAATGAACAAAGTTCTATTCGAGCTACAGCAAAACTCTATAACATAGATAGAAAAACTTTAGAAAGATATGTGACAAAATATCGATTAAGTGAAAATAAAAATGAAATTTCATTTAAACCTAATTATAAAACTGGGCAAGTCTTTAGTGACCAATTAGAACTGATGTTAGCAGATTACTTAAAACTAGCAGCAAAGCTTCACTACGGTCTAAGTCAGAAAACCATAAGAACTTTTGCATATGAATTTGGACATGCAAATAACATAAAAATGCCTGATAACTGGGAGTTGAAAAACAAGGCTTCATATGATTGGGTACGTGGTTTTATGCATCGCAACCCGAGATTATCACTTCGCACTCCACGCTCAACAAGCCTAAGTAGAGCAACCGCATTTAACAGAAGTACCGTTGGAGACTTTTTCAATAACCTCAAGTTGCTCATGACTAAACACAAATTTGAGGCTCATTCAATTTATAACATAGATGAAACTGGAGTGACCACTGTACGTCAACCAGGAAGAATCATTGCAGAGAAAAACTCCAAAGAAGTGTCTAAAGTGACATCCGCAGAGAGAGGCACTTTAGTAACTGTCTGTTGTGCGATATCAGCAATTGGAAATACTGTACCTCCATTTTTTGTGTATCCTAGGGTTCGAGTCAAGGACACAATGACCAAAGGCGCTCCACCAGGGTCTGTTGCAGCTGCCAACCCCAGTGGCTGGATGATTGGGGATAACTTTGAGTTATATTTGGACCATTTCATCAAATATGTAAAATGCAGTCAAGATTCCCCTGTTCTTGCAGTTTTGGACAATCACGATTCACACATAACACCGGCTGGGATTCAGAAATGCAAAAGTAATGGGGTCTTCTTACTAACTATTCCCCCGCATACAAGCCACAAACTACAGCCTCTAGATCGTGGTGTATTTGGGCCTTTTAAGACATATTTTAATCAAGCGGCTGACAATTTTATGGTCAATCATCCAGGGAAGCCTATATCTATTTATGATATACCCGAACTTGTTGCAGTAGCATTCTTCAAAGCCATGACCCCACAAAATATCATTAAAGGGTTTCAAAAATGTGGAATATATCCATTTAATTCTGAAATTTTTACTGATGAGGAATTTTTAAGTAGTTATGTAACGGACCGACCAAATCCTACAAGTCAAACTCAGCCTACCGAATGTATTCCAAATGAAGATATGCCTAATACAATGAATGATGTTCAACCAATCATAAGCGTACCTTCAACATCAACCGATCTTAATCCAGGACTGCCGATTGTAAGCCCCGAAATGGTTAGACCTTTCCCAAAAGCAGGTGCTAGAAAAAACACAAGAAAAGGACGGAAACCTGAGAAGACCCTTATTTTGACCAGTACACCAGTAAAAGAAGAAATTGATAAGGAGTATGCAAGGAAATTAGCAAAAAGAGAAACTACAGGAAGAAAGAAAGCAACGAAACCAGAAAAACGAAGGAAGACTGAAGCAAAAAGAACATTACGTAAGAAGCTCAAGTTTCACGATGATTCCACTGACCAATCAGATGACATGAACACTGACTATAGTGATCCCGATAATGATTTGGAGGACTTTACTGATTTGGAAATATTAGCGGAATTCAACTTGAGTGTTGGAGATTTTGTACTGGTGAAGTTTTGCACGAAGCAAACAACGGCACATTTTGCTGAATCGATTTCATATATTAATTCATTTTCTCAAGAATGTGAAGTGGTATTTTTACGAAGAAAAGACTCTGGACATTTTTCTTACCCTGACATAGAAGATCGGTCAGCTGTTTTGAAGCAAGATATAGTGGCTAAACTTCCTCTCCCCTTATCAAGCGGTGGGACGGAAAGGGTAGCTCTTAAAATGACATTTGATTTTGACTTTAGTAAATTTGAGAATGTTGGATAGTGAAGTTAAAGTTTATTTTACAATGTAATTAAATACTGTATTTATAATAACCTAGTATTTTTTGTTTAGTTATCCTAAAGCCTGAGAATAGGTGCACATATTTACGTGTGGGTCATCGCTCCCTTAGCGAGGGTCAAGCCTCCCATACATGGGGAGGTTTGACCATAGTTACAGGTTATTAAAAAATATTTTATTTTCATATAAAATAATTTAAATTTCAATATGTCAGTACATAGATTGTGAGGTAAAATGTTTAACAAGCAATCTCTGATGGTGTTCACAAATATACATCAAAAATTGAAAAATACAAAAATGAAAATGTAAAATGCGGGTCAAGCCTCCCCTCTCTCCCCTACTGTACTTACCACGCTCAATGTTGCTTGACTTAGGTGATCATATATTGTTTTTACCTTATAAGGTAGCTCCATATATAAATATATATTCACACATCTTACACTCGTTGTTGACTGTTCAATAGTTTGAATTGAACAACACTAATCCCATGCAAATGTGGTAGAAAAACTATCACCCATCCAAATAATAACCACACTCAATGTTGCTTGACTTCAATGATCAGCGGAAACATTATGTTTGCCATGTAAACGTAACCCACAAATATGTCATTGAAATATGTCAATTTCGAAGTGATAAACATTTTTAAACAAACAAATTTTACTATTCTTATAAAGAGAAGTATGTAGGCTAGTACAAAAGTAACGGAAAAAAATATAGGCTACATTAAAATTGGGACATTGTGTTTGCCATGTAAATTTAACCTACAAATACGTCATTGAAATATGTCAATTTCGAAGTGAAAAACATTTTTGCTCACCAAAAAATGCTACTATTCTTAGTAGTAAAAGAGCTCCTAGTAGAAAAATAACGGGAAAAAATATATTAAAATTGGGGTGCTACTGTTAACAATAACCCAGTGAACAATTAACACCAGATAATTACTAAACAATTTGGTATTGTTTACTGTAACTGCAACCAGTCTTTTGGCAATTTTTAAAAAATCATGTTCTACATAGGCTAGCCTACCTTATTTATTAATAACAAAATAAGTTTTCAAAGCAGAGCTAACTTTTTCCCCGAAAAATCACATTTCAAAACTACGAAATTCAATGCATTTATAGATCACCGAAGTCAAGCAACATTGAGCGTGGTTAGTACTTGGATGGGTTCCGCTTGGTAACGCATAAACAATTTCTTTTTTTTCCTAGAAAAACTTTACCTGAATAGTTGAAATTATGGTTTTTTTTCCTGTGAAAAAGTTAGCTCCGCTATGAAAACTTATTTTATTATTAATAAATAAGGTATATAGAACATGATTTTAAAAAATCACCAAAAAAAAAAAGGTTGCATTTACAGTTAACAATTACCAACAATTTTTCACCACCTTCATAAGTTTCTCCCATTTTAAAGTCCAATTGTATTTGTAATTGATATTGATCTATATATATAATTACAAAATAAAAGACTAGGCTTTTAATAACAATTTGTTTGTAACAAACTTAGAAGTTTATAACTAGCCTTCTGACATTTATAACATGACCTATGCTATCTCACATAACAAATAGACCTATCTTCGCAATTTAAACATACCTATTAAATTACCAGCTGGCAAAGATTATTTCCCAAAATTCCGCACAATAAAGCCAAACAAAGTAAAATTGCACACTAGCCATTAAATGTGTTGCATGTTCAACAATAAGTGGCCCAAAAAAATCACAATATTAATACTCACTTCCAAAAACCCAATTAAAAATTGTCATTTTGAGTTTGATTAAATAAAATTATACAATATCACACGTCGGCATACAGCTGATATATATAAACAATTAAATTACAGGATAAAACACTCATTTTTCCGCCCACCGCATAACATAACAACAAACTTTTCACTATGGAATGACATAACTTCTTTCCTACAGATTACTACAAACCTTTATGTTGTTAATTACGCTATTGTCATTTTGTGATTCATACAACAAGTACAACTTTGCCTTTTTGATAATTAAATGTTTACTTATTTCATTTGCTTGTATACTTATTCGCACAAACACTTAACATGACATTAAGAGCAACAGCTGTAACTGGTGTCACAATAATTTATTTTACATCGACAGTACAAACAGTGAAAAATTGATGTGATATATTTATATTATAATAATCACAAGGAAATTTTGAATCTGACAGTACCTTAGCTGCTAACGAAGTGGACAAATTTTGTGGTTTGAATTTAGTTTAAATTATATATTCTAATTTGTTTTTTGAAATTATCAGTTATATTAAGACTCACTAGCCAGCAGCTGTAAATTGGAGTATATTATAATACACCTTACAATTAATTAATAACCAAACCATGTTTTATCAGTCTTATCTTATACAGAATTCGAATCACAATCAGGAATCTACAGCCAAGTATTACTGTACTCAACACAGCGACAAGTAATTAAATGAACATGATCCTACGTCCTACAATAGTGCTTGTACTACAATCTTGAATGTCCATTTCTTCAAGAACAGTTTTATTTTTACTAGAGTTAGAACTAAAATATTAGAGTTAGCGTTTGTAGACTTCTATTTCATTTTCCTATAGTAATATGTAAAGTGCATTTATTACACGCTCACATCAATTGCTTAAATTTATAGTTATTTAATTATTAGTAAAGACTCGGTACCACAGAAAGCGGTCTGTGATCTTTTGTCTCCCGTTAGTCTATGTCGTGATTACGAGTGATCCTGTAGTACAAAGTTACAAATTTTGTCAACTCTCTGTAACTATTCTTCCATATAACGTAATTGTGCAAACAACTAGATACTTTTACAATATAAACTTCAGTTTCAACATCTACTTCTATAGCTCTTAAAAATACCCGCCAATATACCACATGCGTTCTCCACTACACGAAATGCTCGGCTGAGATGCAAATTGATTTTTTTTTTCTTTGTGCGTTGTTGATTACTCCATATTTAAAGTATGGCCTCATTAAATAATTTTGAAATGCAAAAACTTTATTACCAAACAAAACATGAGGAACTGGGGTGCCTGTATTCGACATTGGCTTCGTGTAGTTTCTCTATCAATGTGACGTCCGAAATTCCTACGTTAACTACCACAAACTTATAATATGTGTCAACTACTGCTAGAAGAACGAGGGGAGAAATTTTTTGTAACAAAAAAACTGCTACCCACTGTTATCTGTGCATTTAAGTTTCACTTTTTTCCCCGTCTATGCTTCTAATGCAGTTCGGAAAACCTCAAAGTTCTGTGAATCCTTCCTCAGTTCACTTCTACATCTCTAACGTAGAGTTGGGTAAATATTGTAGCTGTTGAATATTTCAAATTTCTCAGCATACTTCCTTCACAATTTTGGAGATGGTAGAACGTCCCAACCGAAAAGAGAAGCAATGGTCTGATAGGTGTCGCCTATAGGAGTAACCAAATACCTGAAAAATAAATCAATACCTCGTCAACTTAAGGGGGGTCGGATGGCCCATGGGGTCAAAATTTTCGTTGAGTTTAAATCACTTTATATCGCGTTTTATAAAACAATGCACTCAGAGTTTTTCAGTGACTTAGTCATCATTGTTATACTGAGCTTTCATGTTATATAACTTTCATATAACACTCACTTTTTTCTGTGTTAGAGTGATCTTGTTTTCTGATGTTGGTTAACCTGGTTATATGAGCTGCCAGCTGTCACCAATTATTGTTTGTTACAAAGAATACATATATAATGGTGAAATACTGTATATGACTTAGTTAATTTGAAGACCATTCAAAATTTACTTGAAAAAATAGCCATATGCTTACATTGTGGGGAAAAACTTGCTCTTGTCGCCAGAGATAGATTAGACCTAAGTTTTACAGTAGATTTGTAATAGCTGTAACTTTAGTGTAAGAGAGTCAAGCAGCCCAGTAGTAAGGACAGGAAAGGCTGAAATAAATGTTAGAGTAGTCTACGCTTTCTGTTGTATTGACGTAGGCGAGCAGGGCGCTCGGACATTTTGTGGCATAATGAACATGGCGTAAGAACATAAGGCAAACTATGTAGCTAATTACATGGGTTCCAGCGGAGGCATGGAGGTAGCCTAATTGACATTTTCAGACGGTCGGAAAAGCTGTATAGTATAACGTCCGGTACAAGAGGTATCTTGCTGATGGTGACATTGCATCCTACTCTACTGTGTCTCAGTTGAAACCATATGGCCCTAGATTTGAAATTTAAAAATCAGAGAGTGTTGGACACGTGTAAAAAAGGATGTCCACTCGCCTAATCAAGCTAAAAAGTAAAAAAGGCAAGAAATTACTTTCCGACGGTAAAAAAATAGGTGGCGGTGGAAGAATCACTGGAGCTGCTATCAAACAAATAGCATTTTATAGCCCGGCAATTTATAAGTGGTGAAGCTTGGAAGGAGAGGTGTAGGGCTTGGAGAGGGGGAACCTAGTCACCGAAGGGGAACTGGGTTCACATACTTTGATTAGAGACGCTGAGCCGTGATTCTTTTTTGTTAACAGCGATGCATTTTTTGTTTGTTACTTCAATGTAAAGCAATGTAATAATTTATTAAAATAAAAATTTAACATCTTTAGCGGATAATATGAACTAATGAAGTAGTAGGTATTATTGGTTTTAAAATTGCATTTAACAAATTATAATTTGTTTGAGTTGCTGGAATAACAACTACAACTTCAAAAAATAATATGAAATTTTAGAAAGCCTAAAATAAACAAAATGGCAAACAATTGTACATTGAGAACAGAATGTGTATGAATAATTGTACTACAGTACTTCTGAAAAATTAATGAACAATGTGGTATGAAAAAATATTTGAAAATGCAATTTATAACTATGAGACAATTGTCTACAATGAAAATGTAACTTGAGCAAATTAAAATCTAGTAAATATTATTATTACACCTTTATAAAATAAATTGGGTAATATTTTTTCAATCATTAAATTTTATTCATTGAGTTTTATTTTATTGCCAAAAGAATAGTTTTCAAATTACATAACTATTTTCTATTGCACCAAATACTCGATTCATGAGTAGAAGGCATATAAAGGGATTGTTAAAAAGTTATTTTACTAAATACAATTTGTAAAAAAAAACAACATCAAAAACTTAAAATAAAATTGTGTCTTTTCACTTTTTAACTACTAAGAAGCGACCAGTTTACGTCGTACAATGTGATGTGCCAGTAGAACGGACAGAGTTAGACTGAGGCACACGGATCCCCCACCACTGAACACTGGCTAGAAACCTGTTTGACTGATCAGAGTCAAGCGTCACCACCTACCGGCTCTGCTATACTATGGAGTTGCCATTAGGCGAAATACTGGTAGCCTACAAAAATTGAAAGAAGCCGTATGGGCTGTTTATTTCCATTTATGCTCCAATAACTAATATCAGCAACACAGCCTGTTCCCAAAAGGAGAAGGTAGCTGGTGCAAATTTCAAAAAGCGCAAGAAAATAATAAAACATGATCATGATGCACATTTTCATATATGTACTTGTCACTGTCATGAATGAAATAAAGCCTATTTTTAGAGACTTAACATCTCCCGAACTAATAAAAAAGTGTTAACATGGCGGCACACAAAATCCTAGCGAGTCACTGAACAACATGATCTGGTCTCTCATTCCGAAAAAGACATTTGTCATGCTAAACACACTTGAGTTTTTTTGTTTATGAAGCTTATAGCTTGTTTTAGTTTGTGAAATATAGCTATGTGTAAGGTATTAGCAAAGCTAGGCATTGTTCCAGGGAGAACTGTGTTAGTGCGCTAAAAAACTTGATGAAGCAAGAATTGCAAAGGCTGAGAAAGCTATAGACAAATTAGAAAAAAAAGTGCCGGCAAAGCTCTACTTTAGCGAAAAGACGGTTGGAAGATGAGTATGAGGCAGAGGAAGACCCCGATAACCAAGCATATGGGGCTGGAATGCACTGAGGTAAGTTGTTTTATTCTTGTATTACCCTGGGCTAACTTTATCCGCGATTTCCCGAACATTTTGATTTTTATCGTTTGTACCTTTTTCTCAAAAACCGCTAAAGATATCTTTACAATTTTTTTTTTTTTTTACTTGTGAAGGATTTTTTTTACTTGTGCACATTTATTTTTTTTATGTGCACACTTTAACTCGGGCTTTTGGCAAAATACTAAAAAAAAATTAATTACCCTACAGCTTTTTTTTAAAAAAAACACGCTTTTTGACATTTTGTAAAAAAAATCCTGAGCAATATTAATTTTTGAGAAAATTGAAAACCCCCGGGTCAAATTCTTAAGAAAATTGTAAAAAAAAAAAAAAAAAAAAAAAAAAAAAAAAAAAAAAAAATCATATTGAAATCTTGCATAGTTTCTGAGAAAAAGGTACATAAACTTCAACAATTTAACATTGGCGGGATAGGGCCAATCCGAACCTCCTTAACAAAGTTATTATTGTGTTTACATATATTGATTCATGGTCGGATTCACCAAATAAGAAATAATTAAAATAGTTTCAGATGATACAGCGAAAACGAAATAGAAAAATTTACGTGACGTTTGTATGAGGTTCAAGAAGATCACAAAGGTGATATAGGGCCGGCCAAAAAGTATTGGAAGTTGCCATGGAGTAGTTAAATATCATTTCTAAATGCGATGCTTCAATATCGTCCCCAGAGCAGCAATATAACACAAGCGACATGAGAATTGAGGATGAAAACCCCTTATCAGAGGCTACGTCGCCTTTGGCGAATAACAATGATGAATCGAACCAACTTCATTCTACACCTGAAATGTTCCCTCCATCTCCATCGAAGAAAAAAGGGAAGTCACATAGTGAAGCCACTGAAAATATTCTTTAGATTCAGATGTTGATAAAATAATTAACTTAAAATTACTTAAATTAACTTAATTAAATTAAATTTAAATAAGTACCTTAAAAAATTACAAAGCAAGAAGTCACAGGAAAAACGGATTGACGGTGTAGATCACTTTTTTCCCGAGTTACGCTGCAACTTTTAAAACATTCCGACCAAGGACTCAATCAATAATCAATGTTAAAGTTAAAACTTGATACTCTTTCTCAGAAATCGAACTATGAGCTTCAAGAACAGGATGTATCAAGAACAACAACGCCAGCATTTTCTACTTGAGGTTAAAGTGGATTTGAGTTGAGACATAAAGCTTGACAACATACAACTACGCTGAAGTAGCAGAGGATTATACCAGGGAGTCATATTTTACCGTAAATAGTGACAATAAATTCCTTTCTGCACGTCTTGTATTTCAAAATTTTAATACTAATAATTAATAACGATTTTTGAGTTCGAAATTGATTATTTGTAATTTCCTATATCTTTTTTAAACACGATAATAAATTAAACATAATGTTATCCTCAAACAATAATATATCCTCATTATAACACGATAATAAATTAAACATAATGTTATCCTCAAACAATAATATATCCTCATTATAACACGATAATAAATTAAACATAATGTTTAATAGCAACAATGATTACTCATTATAACACGATAATAAATAAAACAATGTTTAATAATAACAATGATTACTCATTAGACCACGATAATTAATAAAACAATGTTTAATAGTAACAATGATTACTCATTATAACACGATAATAAATAAAACAATGTTTAATAGCAACAATGATTACTCATTATAACACGATAATAAATAAAAACATGTTTAATAGTAACAATGATTACTCATTATAACACGATAATAAATTAAACATAATGTTTAATAGCAACAATGATTACTCATTATAACACGATAATAAATAAAACAATGTCTAATAATAACAATGATTACTCATTATACCACGATAATAAATAAAACATAATGTTTAATAGCAACAATGATTACTCATTATAACACGATAGTAAATCAAACATAATGTTTATTAGCAACAATGATTAATCATTATAACACGATAATAAATCAAACATAATGTTGAATAGTAACAATGATTACTCATTATAACACGATAATAAAACAAACATAATGTTGAATAGCAACAATGATTACTCATTATAACACGATAATAAATGAAACATAATGTTGAATAGTAACAATGATTACTCATTATAACACGATAATAAATGAAACATAATGTTTAATAGTAACAATGATTAATCATTATAACACGATAATAAATCAAACATAATGTTGAATAGTAACAATGATTACTCATTATAACACGATAATAAATTAAACATAATGTTTATTAGCAACAATGATTACTCATTATAACACGATAATAAATAAAACAATGTCTAATAATAACAATGATTACTCATTATACCACGATAATAAATAAAACATAATGTTTAATAGCAACAATGATTACTCATTATAACACGATAATAAATCAAACATAATGTTTATTAGCAACAATGATTAATCATTATAACACGATAATAAATCAAACATAATGTTGAATAGTAACAATGATTACTCATTATAACACGATAATAAATAAAACCATGTTTAATAGTAACAATGATTACTCATTATAACACGATAATAAATTAAACATAATGTTTAATAGCAACAATGATTACTCATTATAACACGATAATAAATAAAACAATGTCTAATAATAACAATGATTACTCATTATACCACGATAATAAATAAAACATAATGTTTAATAGCAACAATGATTACTCATTATAACACGATAATAAATCAAACATAATGTTTATTAGCAACAATGATTAATCATTATAACACGATAATAAATCAAACATAATGTTGAATAGTAACAATGATTACTCATTATAACACGATAATAAATAAAACAATGTCTAATAATAACAATGATTACTCATTATACCACGATAATAAATAAAACATAATGTTTAATAGCAACAATGATTACTCATTATAACACGATAATAAATCAAACATAATGTTTATTAGCAACAATGATTAATCATTATAACACGATAATAAATCAAACATAATGTTGAATAGTAACAATGATTACTCATTATAACACGATAATAAATAAAACCATGTTTAATAGTAACAATGATTACTCATTATAACACGATAATAAATTAAACATAATGTTTAATAGCAACAATGATTACTCATTATAACACGATAATAAATAAAACAATGTCTAATAATAACAATGATTACTCATTATACCACGATAATAAATAAAACATAATGTTTAATAGCAACAATGATTACTCATTATAACACGATAATAAATCAAACATAATGTTTATTAGCAACAATGATTAATCATTATAACACGATAATAAATCAAACATAATGTTGAATAGTAACAATGATTACTCATTATAACACGATAATAAATCAAACATAATGTTGAATAGCAACAATGATTACTCATTATAACACGATAATAAATCAAACATAATGTTGAATAGCAACAATGATTACTCATTATAACACGATAATAAATGAAACATAATGTTTAGTAGTAACAATGATTAATCATTATAACACGATAATAAATAAAACATGTTTAATAGCAACAATGATTACTCATTATAACACGATAATAAATGAAACATAATGTTTAGTAGCAACAATGATTACTCATTATACCACGATAATAAATAAAACATAATGTTTAATAGCAACAATGATTACTCATTATAACACGATAATAAATCAAACATAATGTTGAATAGCAACAATGATTACTCATTATAACACGATAATAAATGAAACATAATGTTGAATAGTAACAATGATTACTCATTATAACACGATAATAAATGAAACATAATGTTTAATAGTAACAATGATTAATCATTATAACACGATAATAAATCAAACATAATGTTGAATAGTAACAATGATTACTCATTATAACACGATAATAAATGAAACATAATGTTTATTAGCAACAATGATTACTCATTATAACACAATAATAAATCAAACATAATGTTGAATAGTAACAATGATTACTCATTATAACACGATAATAAATGAAACATAATGTTTAATAGTAACAATGATTAATCATTATAACAGGATAATAAATCAAACATAATGTTGAATAGTAACAATGATTACTCATTATAACACGATAATAAATCAAACATAATGTTTATTAGCAACAATGATTACTCATTATAACACAATAATAAATCAAACATAATGTTTAATAGCAACAATTACCCATCATAACACGATAATAAACCAAACATGATGTTTAATAGTAACAATGATTACTCATTATAACACGATAATAAATCAAACATAATGTTGAATAGTAATAATGTTTACTCATTATAACACGATAATAAATCAAACATAATGTTGAATAGTAACAATGATTACTCATTATAACACGATAATAAATCAAACATAATGTTTAATAGTAACAATGATCAATCATTAGGCTATAACACGATAATAAATCAAACATAATGTTGAATAGTAACAATGATTACTCATTAAACCACGATAAAAAATCAAACATAATGTTGAATAGTAACAATGTTTACTCATTATAACACGATAATAAATCAAACATAATGTTGAATAGTAACAATGATTACTCATTATAACACAATAATAAATCAAACATAATGTTGAATAGTAACAATGATTACTCATTATAACACGGTAAAAAATCAAACATATTGTTTAATAGTAACAATGATCAATCATTAGGCTATAACACGATAATAAATCAAACATAATGTTGAATAGTAACAATGATTACTCATTAAACCACGATAAAAAATCTAACATAATGTTGAATAGTAACAATGTTTACTCATTATAACACGATAATAAATCAAACATAATGTTGAATAGTAACAATGATTACTCATTATAACACGATAATAAATCAAACATAATGTTGAATAGTAACAATGTTTACTCATTATAACACGATAATAAATCAAACATAATGTTGAATAGTAACAATGATTACTCATTATAACACGGTAATTAATCATACATAATTTTTAATAGTAACAATGATTACTCATTATAACACGAAAATAAATCAAACATAATGTTTAATAGCAACAATTACCCATCATAACACGATAATAAACCAAACATAATGTTTAATAGTAACAATGATTACTCATTATAACACGGTAATTAATCATACATAATTTTTAATAGTAACAATGATTACTCATTATAACACGATAATAAATCTAACATAATGTTTAATAGCAACAATTATTAATTTTAATAATGAACAATTGCATTTGGATAGTAATAAAAATGTAATTAATGTTGTGCAATTAATGTTGTACACTGTCGTACTATGTAAATAAGAATTTGTACTAATAATCTAGTTTTTAATAATAAATAAATTGTCTGTAATAAAGATATTTGTGTTGTGAATGTTAAAATTGAAATATGTGCACACATAAATTTATAAAAATAAATAATAACCACAGCCAAATATTTGTAAGCTGAGTAGTGCGGTGGAAATGAACTAAAGAAGATGGGGGATAGTGAGTCAGATATGGCTCCCCTCACTCCTCATAAGTTCCCTTGGTTCTCCTTGCGGTTATACTATACCCAGTAGCCTACATCAAATTTTGTAGCATCAAACTTTCTTACATAATGTATTTAGATTTTCCTTACACATTAGATAACATGACCTTACGCTATTAATATAGGAACTGTAATTCCTAATACTGTATAAAACAAAGTTATTATTATTACTTACTCAATATAATATAGTTTTCTGTATAACATTTTGTAATAATTTTAAATTTACATAAAACTATGTAAAAGTAAAATAAAATCTTCCTTAAAACAACTATATGTTGTAAAAATAACAATAGATTTTACATCATTTTTTCAATTTTTTATGAAACTGTCACACTTTTTATTTCACTTCTTGAGTCCTACATCCTTTTCTTCTCTTTTTTCTCCCAACTTTTTCCGGTGGGTTTATGATTTGCATGGAATGGTTTGACGTGGGTCAAGAAGCTCTGGAAGTAAACAGTACATATAAATCTGTTCAAGATTTCTGGAACGCGACATCTCTTTCAATGTGCTCAATTTTGAGACCTTTTGGAGTCCAAAGAGCGAACTGGCAGTATTTTCTCTTAGTTATGTTCAATTATCTCTGATATTGAACAAATATAAAATTATGATTTTCATTGACGGGGCCAATTTCACCTTATTTATTTGTAGTCCAGAAAGTGACTGTTCTTGTGGGGATTGCCTTTTCTGGAGTTATGTTTTTGCAAATGACGAGCATTTGATTTCTACAAATCCATCATCATCAATCAAGCCATAAGGGGTCACTCCTAAGAAGCACTGTTCTACGTCTATGAAGAGACCACAATGGTCAATGCTTTTTTCCAAGCACACTAGATATCACCTGCCGAGTTACGTCGTCTTCATGCTGTCTTCCATAAACCATAGTCTCACAATAAAAAGCAGAATGGAGCTTCTGCTCTACGGCCGTAGCAAAGCTGATTGATGGCTTCATCTTACAGACAATCAGAAGATTTCTACGAGTTTCTAGAGATGAGCAGCGTGCCGTTCTTGTCCACCTCCCAGAGCTCCACGTCATGGCGAGCCTCCTCCTCAGCTACCTTCCTCATTTCGTAAGCGGCCGTCTCCATAAACTCTTTGTGAACCATCTCCTCATATTTCCTGAACTTCTTGTCACTTATCGGCGGTATGTTCATGGTAGAGAGTAATTCCTCCAACTGGAATGGCCACTATTAGGTATTTGATTAAGGCTCTGCGGAAGTGAAATAAACTGCCAAATTGACACTAGCGCCAGATTTGTAAATTACTAGCAACTCTATTGCGCGGCGGCCCTTGCACAAAGTAGTCCTAATTTCATTTCCTAGTACGGGGTGAAATTCTAGTAGACATTAGGCTAGGTTTATTACGCAAGCGTGTAATCAATCCTCTCTGTCGCTCTCATCCTTTCTTGGAATTGGTGGTCGTATTATATTTTCAATTCTCTCTGTATTACTTTTGAACTGTATTGTCTCTCTTTGAACTTTAACTCACATTTGCTTTTTACACACACTGCTCGGGGTTCGCAGCTTCTTTGCATTTTAGACATAGTTGACTTCAAGTAGCCTATAATCTAAAATTGATTACCATACTATGCATATTACATTTTTAAGACCTCAATATGTATGAAGTTTACAGTAAATATTTCTATCTTGTACTTTATGGAACCAGTTTTGACACTATAGCCAATTTTTTAGAATAATTAAACTACGTTTAACTATATTTTACGCATAGAAAAATATTTGTATATACCGCATTTTGAAGCATTATTCAATTTTTAACTATATAATTAATTACGATATAATTTGTGACATGATAAAGCCAATAAATCTAAATAAATTGAGCTTTTGAGAGAGAAATTATTTACGGTACTGCTAATTATTAAATTTATGAACGAGTGTAAAATAAAAATAAGCTGAAAATATTGTTATTGACGTTAAAATAATAATAGTAAAAAAATCATTGCCTTTGTTCTCTCACATCCCCAAACGAAATAAAAACCAACCCTTATATTTATATTTCAATAAGGGTCAAAACTTGCTTCGCTTGAACCACGTCTTCAACTTAAATTGTATTTTAACGTCGAGGTTTTAATAACGGCGGCCAAACTGTTTTACCTGAAATTCATAAATTTTATCAGGTATTATCGATAATTTAAAATTGGATTGCAACAATTAAAAACAAAATCTGATATTGTGAACAATTACTATAACTGCAAAATTTACCTGATCAAAAGTTTCTATTATTCGAGCTCATTCTAAAACCAACACTCACACGCCTAACATTATCCTCAGGAGGCTTGCTGAAAGACATACATTTGTAACATTATGGGTTGTGAACACCTGCTGTAAGTGAGGTTAAGTGGATATAAGACCATCATATATCATCGGATGCCCGGTATGTGGATACTATCAGATATACGTAGCCGCTTTAGACCTAGTATAGGCTCCTAAAGTGTAGGGCATATTTTTATCAAAATGATAAAGTTTTGTTAGACCATTTATATTCCAGATCCACAAAAAACATGCAAATTGAAATGTATTGCATCTCCCTTTGTAAGAGCTATCACACCTGCCATGGTCTTCTGGTCTGACATCTGGAATTTGTTGAATGGAGTTCGAATGTTCTGTTTTTTCTGCCACATAACTTTAGTATATAACAGAATTTATTTAAATTGGAAAATTGTATAAGGCACCTTTAGACCTTTAGACCTTGACTATTATATCACGGTCGGAATAAAAAAAGTTGATCAACACTACAAGAAAAAAAGGTGTAGATCCAGTTAGAATGCCTCGGGATTGCCACACCCGTACTCACTGCGAGTCCTTGAGAAGGGAAGTATTAGATTAGGTTAGGTTTGGTTAGGTTAGGTTAGGTCTTGATCCAGTTATAATGCCTCGGGATTGCCACACCTGTACTCACTGCGAGTCCTTGAGAAGGGAAGTATTAGATTAGGTTAGGTTTGGTTTAGGTTAGGTTAGGTTAGGTGTAGATCCAGTTAGAATGCCTCGGGATTGCCACACCCGTACTCACTACGAGTTCCTGAGAAGGGAAGTATTAGATTAGGTTAGGTTTGGTTAGGTTAGGTTAGGTGTAGATCCAGTTAGAATGCCTCGGGATTGCCACACCCGTACTCACTGCGAGTCCCTGAGAAGGGAAGTATTAGATTAGGTTAGGTTTGGTTAGGTTAGGTTAGGTCTTGATCCAGTTATAATGCCTCGGGATTGCCACACCCGTACTCACTACGAGTCCCTGAGAAGGGAAGTATTAGATTAGGTTAGGTTTGGTTAGGTTAGGTTAGGTCTTGATCCAGTTATAATGCCTCGGGATTGCCACACCCGTACTCACTGCGAGTCCCTGAGAAGGGAAGTATAAGATTAGGTTAGGTTTGGTTAGGTTAGGTTAGGTCTAGATCCAGTTATAATGCCTCGGGATTGCCACACCCGTACTCACTACGAGTCCCTGAGAAGGGAAGTATTAGATTAGGTTAGTTTTGGTTAGGTTAGGTTAGGTCTAGATCCAGTTATAATGCCTCGGGATTGCCACACCCGTACTCACTGCGAGTCCCTGAGAAGGGAAGTATAAGATTAGGTTAGGTTTGGTTAGGTTAGGTTAGGGCTTGATCCAGTTATAATGCCTCGGGATTGCCACACCCGTACTCACTACGAGTCCCTGAGAAGGGAAGTATAAGATTAGGTTAGGTTTGGTTAGGTTAGGTTAGGTCTTGATCCAGTTATAATGCCTCGGGATTGCCACACCCGTACTCACTACGAGTCCCTGAGAAGGGAAGTATTAGATTAGGTTAGGTTTGGTTAGGTTAGGTTAGGTCTTGATCCAGTTATAATGCCTCGGGATTGCCACACCCGTACTCACTACGAGTCCCTGAGAAGGGAAGTATAAGATTAGGTTAGGTTTGGTTAGGTTAGGTTAGGGCTTGATCCAGTTATAATGCCTCGGGATTGCCACACCCGTACTCACTACGAGTCCCTGAGAAGGGAAGTATAAGATTAGGTTAGGTTTGGTTAGGTTAGGTTAGGTCTAGATCCAGTTATAATGCCTCGGGATTGCCACACCCGTACTCACTACGAGTCCCTGAGAAGGGAAGTATTAGATTAGGTTAGGTTTGGTTAGGTTAGGTTAGGTCTTGATCCAGTTATAATGCCTCGGGATTGCCACACCCGTACTCACTGCGAGTCCCTGAGAAGGGAAGTATAAGATTAGGTTAGGTTTGGTTAGGTTAGGTTAGGTCTAGATCCAGTTAGAATGCCTCGGGATTGCCACACCCGTACTCACTACGAGTTCCTGAGAAGAGAAGTATTAGATTAGGTTAGGTTTGGTTAGGTTAGGTTAGGTCTAGATCCAGTTATAATGCCTCGGGATTGCCACACCCGTACTCACTACGAGTCCCTGAGAAGGGAAGTATTAGATTAGGTTAGGTTTGGTTAGGTTAGGTTAGGGCTTGATCCAGTTATAATGCCTCGGGATTGCCACACCCGTACTCACTACGAGTTCCTGAGAAGGGAAGTATAAGATTAGGTTAGGTTTGGTTAGGTTAGGTTAGGGCTTGATCCAGTTATAATGCCTCGGGATTGCCACACCCGTACTCACTACGAGTCCCTGAGAAGGGAAGTATTAGATTAGGTTAGGTTTGGTTAGGTTAGGTTAGGGCTTGATCCAGTTATAATGCCTCGGGATTGCCACACCCGTACTCACTACGAGTTCCTGAGAAGGGAAGTATAAGATTAGGTTAGGTTTGGTTAGGTTAGGTTAGGGCTTGATCCAGTTATAATGCCTCGGGATTGCCACACCCGTACTCACTACGAGTCCCTGAGAAGGGAAGTATTAGATTAGGTTAGGTTTGGTTAGGTTAGGTTAGGTCTAGATCCAGTTATAATGCCTCGGGATTGCCACACCCGTACTCACTACGAGTCCCTGAGAAGGGAAGTATAAGATTAGGTTAGGTTTGGTTAGGTTAGGTTAGGTCTTGATCCAGTTATAATGCCTCGGGATTGCCACACCCGTACTCACTACGAGTTCCTGAGAAGGGAAGTATAAGATTAGGTTAGGTTTGGTTAGGTTAGGTTAGGTCTTGATCCAGTTATAATGCCTCGGGATTGCCACACCCGTACTCACTACGAGTCCCTGAGAAGGGAAGTATTAGATTAGGTTAGGTTTGGTTAGGTTAGGTTAGGTCTAGATCCAGTTATAATGCCTCGGGATTGCCACACCCGTACTCACTACGAGTCCCTGAGAAGGGAAGTATAAGATTAGGTTAGGTTTGGTTAGGTTAGGTTAGGTCTAGATCCAGTTAGAATGCCTCGGGATTGCCACACCCGTACTCACTACGAGTTCCTGAGAAGGGAAGTATAAGATTAGGTTAGGTTTGGTTAGGTTAGGTTAGGTCTTGATCCAGTTATAATGCCTCGGGATTGCCACACCCGTACTCACTACGAGTTCCTGAGAAGGGAAGTATAAGATTAGGTTAGGTTTGGTTAGGTTAGGTTAGGTCTTGATCCAGTTATAATGCCTCGGGATTGCCACACCCGTACTCACTACGAGTCTCTGAGAAGGGAAGTATTAGATTAGGTTAGGTTTGGTTAGGTTAGGTTAGGTCTAGATCCAGTTATAATGCCTCGGGATTGCCACACCCGTACTCACTACGAGTCCCTGAGAAGGGAAGTATAAGATTAGGTTAGGTTTGGTTAGGTTAGGTTAGGTCTAGATCCAGTTAGAATGCCTCGGGATTGCCACACCCGTACTCACTACGAGTTCCTGAGAAGAGAAGTATTAGATTAGGTTAGGTTTGGTTAGGTTAGGTTAGGTCTAGATCCAGTTATAATGCCTCGGGATTGCCACACCCGTACTCACTACGAGTCCCTGAGAAGGGAAGTATTAGAATAGGTTAGGTTAGGTTAGGTCTAGATCCAGTTATAATGCCTCGGGATTGCCACACCCGTACTCACTACGAGTCCCTGAGAAGGGAAGTATTAGAATAGGTTAGGTTAGGTTAGGTCTAGATCCAGAAAGAATGCCTCGGGATTGCCACACCCGTACTCACTACGAGTCCCTGAGAAGGGAAGTATTAGATTAGGTTAGGTTTGGTTAGGTTAGGTTAGGTCTAGATCCAGTTATAATGCCTCGGGATTGCCACACCCGTACTCACTACGAGTCCCTGAGAAGGGAAGTATAAGATTAGGTTAGGTTTGGTTAGGTTAGGTTAGGTCTAGATCCAGTTATAATGCCTCGGGATTGCCACACCCGTACTCACTACGAGTCCCTGAGAAGGGAAGTATTAGATTAGGTTAGGTTTGGTTAGGTTAGGTTAGGTCTAGATCCAGTTATAATGCCTCGGGATTGCCACACCCGTACTCACTACGAGTCCCTGAGAAGGGAAGTATAAGATTAGGTTAGGTTTGGTTAGGTTAGGTTAGGTCTAGATCCAGTTATAATGCCTCGGGATTGCCACACCCGTACTCACTACGAGTCCCTGAGAAGGGAAGTATTAGATTAGGTTAGGTTTGGTTAGGTTAGGTTAGGTCTAGATCCAGTTATAATGCCTCGGGATTGCCACACCCGTACTCACTACGAGTCCCTGAGAAGGGAAGTATTAGATTAGGTTAGGTTTGGTTAGGTTAGGTTAGGGCTTGATCCAGTTATAATGCCTCGGGATTGCCACACCCGTACTCACTACGAGTCCCTGAGAAGGGAAGTATTAGATTAGGTTAGGTTTGGTTAGGTTAGGTTAGGTCTAGATCCAGTTATAATGCCTCGGGATTGCCACACCCGTACTCACTACGAGTCCCTGAGAAGGGAAGTATTAGATTAGGTTAGGTTTGGTTAGGTTAGGTTAGGGCTTGATCCAGTTATAATGCCTCGGGATTGCCACACCCGTACTCACTACGAGTCCCTGAGAAGGGAAGTATTAGATTAGGTTAGGTTTGGTTAGGTTAGGTTAGGTCTAGATCCAGTTATAATGCCTCGGGATTGCCACACCCGTACTCACTACGAGTCCCTGAGAAGGGAAGTATTAGATTAGGTTAGGTTTGGTTAGGTTAGGTTAGGGCTTGATCCAGTTATAATGCCTCGGGATTGCCACACCCGTACTCACTACGAGTCCCTGAGAAGGGAAGTATTACATTAGGTTAGGTTTGGTTAGGTTAGGTTAGGTCCAGATCCAGTTATAAAGCCTCGGGATTGCCACACCCGTACTCACTACGAGTCCCTGAGAAGGGAAGTATTAGATTAGGTTAGGTTTGGTTAGGTTAGGTTAGGTCTAGATCCAGTTATAATGCCTCGGGATTGCCACACCCGTACTCACTACGAGTCCCTGAGAAGGGAAGTATTAGATTAGGTTAGGTTTGGTTAGGTTAGGTTAGGGCTTGATCCAGTTATAATGCCTCGGGATTGCCACACCCGTACTCACTACGAGTCCCTGAGAAGGGAAGTATTAGATTAGGTTAGGTTTGGTTAGGTTAGGTTAGGTCTAGATCCAGTTATAATGCCTCGGGATTGCCACACCCGTACTCACTACGAGTCCCTGAGAAGGGAAGTATTAGATTAGGTTAGGTTTGGTTAGGTTAGGTTAGGTCTAGATCCAGTTATAAAGCCTCGGGATTGCCACACCCGTACTCACTACGAGTCCCTGAGAAGGGAAGTATTAGATTAGGTTAGGTTTGGTTAGGTTAGGTTAGGTCTAGATCCAGTTATAAAGCCTCGGGATTGCCACACCCGTACTCACTACGAGTCCCTGAGAAGGGAAGTATTAGATTAGGTTAGGTTTGGTTAGGTTAGGTTAGGTCTTGATCCAGTTATAAAGCCTCGGGATTGCCACACCCGTACTCTCTACGAGTCCCTGAGAAGGGAAGTATTAGATTAGGTTAGGTTTGGTTAGGTTAGGTTAGGTCTAGATCCAGTTATAAAGCCTCGGGATTGCCACACCCGTACTCACTACGAGTCCCTGAGAAGGGAAGTATTAGATTAGGTTAGGTTTGGTTAGGTTAGGTTAGGTCTTGATCCAGTTATAAAGCCTCGGGATTGCCACACCCGTACTCACTACGAGTCCCTGAGAAGGGAAGTATTAGATTAGGTTAGGTTTGGTTAGGTTAGGTTAGGTCTAGATCCAGTTATAAAGCCTCGGGATTGCCACACCCGTACTCACTACGAGTCCCTGAGAAGGGAAGTATTAGATTAGGTTAGGTTTGGTTAGGTTAGGTTAGGTCTAGATCCAGTTATAATGCCTCGGGATTGCCACACCCGTACTCACTACGAGTCCCTGAGAAGGGAAGTATTAGATTAGGTTAGGTTTGGTTAGGTTAGGTTAGGGCTTGATCCAGTTATAATGCCTCGGGATTGCCACACCCGTACTCACTACGAGTCCCTGAGAAGGGAAGTATTAGATTAGGTTAGGTTTGGTTAGGTTAGGTTAGGTCTAGATCCAGTTATAAAGCCTCGGGATTGCCACACCCGTACTCACTACGAGTCCCTGAGAAGGGAAGTATTAGATTAGGTTAGGTTTGGTTAGGTTAGGTTAGGGCTTGATCCAGTTATAATGCCTCGGGATTGCCACACCCGTACTCACTGCGAGTCCCTGAGAAGGGAAGTATTAGATTAGGTTAGGTTTGGTTAGGTTAGGTTAGGTCTAGATCCAGTTAGAATGCCTCGGGATTGCCACACCCGTACTCACTACGAGTCCCTGAGAAGGGAAGTATTAGATTAGGTTAGGTTTGGTTAGGTTAGGTTAGGTCTAGATCCAGTTATAATGCCTCGGGATTGCCACACCCGTACTCACTACGAGTTCCTGAGAAGGGAAGTATTAGATTAGGTTAGGTTTGGTTAGGTTAGGTTAGGTCTTGATCCAGTTATAATGCCTCGGGATTGCCACACCCGTACTCACTACGAGTCCCTGAGAAGGGAAGTATTAGATTAGGTTAGGTTTGGTTAGGTTAGGTTAGGTCTAGATCCAGTTATAATGCCTCGGGATTGCCACACCCGTACTCACTACGAGTCCCTGAGAAGGGAAGTATTAGATTAGGTTAGGTTTGGTTAGGTTAGGTTAGGTCTAGATCCAGTTATAATGCCTCGGGATTGCCACACCCGTACTCACTACGAGTTCCTGAGAAGGGAAGTATTAGATTAGGTTAGGTTTGGTTAGGTTAGGTTAGGGCTTGATCCAGTTATAATGCCTCGGGATTGCCACACCCGTACTCACTACGAGTCCCTGAGAAGGGAAGTATTAGATTAGGTTAGGTTTGGTTAGGTTAGGTTAGGTCTAGATCCAGTTATAATGCCTCGGGATTGCCACACCCGTACTCACTACGAGTCCCTGAGAAGGGAAGTATAAGATTAGGTTAGGTTTGGTTAGGTTAGGTTAGGTCTAGATCCAGTTATAATGCCTCGGGATTGCCACACCCGTACTCACTACGAGTTCCTGAGAAGGGAAGTATAAGATTAGGTTAGGTTTGGTTAGGTTAGGTTAGGTCTAGATCCAGTTATAATGCCTCGGGATTGCCACACCCGTACTCACTACGAGTTCCTGAGAAGGGAAGTATAAGATTAGGTTAGGTTTGGTTAGGTTAGGTTAGGGCTTGATCCAGTTATAAAGCCTCGGGATTGCCACACCCGTACTCACTACGAGTCCCTGAGAAGGGAAGTATAAGATTAGGTTAGGTTTGGTTAGGTTAGGTTAGGTCTAGATCCAGTTATAATGCCTCGGGATTGCCACACCCGTACTCACTACGAGTTCCTGAGAAGGGAAGTATAAGATTAGGTTAGGTTTGGTTAGGTTAGGTTAGGTCTAGATCCAGTTATAATGCCTCGGGATTGCCACACCCGTACTCACTACGAGTTCCTGAGAAGGGAAGTATTGCTTTCAAACATGCGGGAGTAATGTGTGGTCAATGGTAATTAAAGCACTCAATTTTGTTTTTCTTTCGATCATCGCCTCATAATAAAGGAAGAAAACAACCCTAGTCTTCGAATACTAGTAGCGTTAGGGTTAGAAGAGAATAAGAGATGGTTAAAGAGACCTATGAAAGAAAGAGATCCAACCCGACATGAAAAAAGGAGAACATCCAGCTAGGCTTCCTTGGGATTGCCACGTACAGTAAGGTGTAGCCTGGACTTACATAATGCGCGTTGGCGTTAAGAAAAGTTGCAGACGGGAGAAGTGATGTCATAACACCTACTGCTGATAAGACGTTGGATCAGCTAAATTCCGCTGTCAACGTTTGTCCTGTTCCCATCTCGTCTTATCGTCTGTTTGTCGTCTTTATATTGTTTACAAACAATTGAACAAACTTTTTAACCACACAAATCATTATATACATTTCAAAATTACTGCCTATTTTCAAAAAATGTAGTTTTCAATTTTGTTCAAATTTGATAGGTAGGCTCATATTTACAAACAAACACAATAACAAAAAAAATCATTATATAAATTTTAAATTGACAGACAAATAAAATTTAAACTTTGTAGTAGTAGGTTCAATGTTTATTAAATTTAGTATTTAAACTGACATTCGTTAAATTCTCCTCTGTTCTCGACTTCTTGTTACATAAAACGATACACATTTGACGTGGTTTCCTGAGATTGACTATGGACGACTTTACTCCCATTAACTTCCTTCCTGTCATTTTCACCTTCCATCACAACCAATGTTTTTGAAATGCACGACTGCACGTATAACTAAGAAACGCACAGTACAAAACTCACTGCAAGACTGAGCTCAATGTTTCCACCACTTTATTTCATTCTCGTTTCTAAAATTATTGCTGAACCGTAATATTTTTTTAACGATTTTATAAAATTCCAGATATTAATTTTCACAAAATTTGAACGAAATCATTAGAGTCAATTATCAAAAATTATTTATAACATCCACATTGGCTGATTTGTTTGGTTTTTAACAGATAATTCACGAACCGACATATTAAAGAGTTGGAGGCCGAGATAAACCCAAAAGACGAAATTGTATTGTTCTTAAAATTATTTGTATTACTTTGTTCAGATTTGGGTCATAATTGGCTGAAATCTAGACCTTATGGTAAAAAAATAACCGTAAAACGTGAAAACAAACCACGGTCATTGCAAATAACGTCACACCATCAACTTATGTCGATATCTCAAAAAATGTTTAAACCGATTTCGATGATTTTTTTAAAAAAACATGTACGATCATTACCAAAACCAATGAGCCAAATCGCATGGAAGTCAATAAATTAGAAACTTCAACAAACAAAACAGTCCCTGAAAACCCTGAATTTAAAAAGAAAATTCTTTAGGCACATTGGTTTGGGTCGTAACACAATACATTTAATCGAAATCATTTGAAAAAAAAAACTGAGTTATATGAACCTCATACTTCGTACGATAACCTTTTTTTTAGATAAAAGTCAATTCACGTCAAAAAAAAATTCTAATCCTTTTGGCGAAAAATTAACAACAACTATAGCAAAATAGAAAAAAAAAACTTAAAATCGGAAGAGTTAGGATCGGAAGAGAACAAGCGTTGGTTAAGGGAGACTAGATAGGAAAGATGAAAGAGCGAGATCTAACCCAAGACCATATGGAAAAAAACTGTAGATCTACCTAGGTTCCTGCTGATTAGATATATGAGCCTCTTAAGACAGACAATCTCTCGGTTATCGGAGCCTTATAATAAAAGGGAAAATGAACATAAAATAAAGACATTTAGCACTCGAATATTCTAGTGTCAGAATCAGAAAAGAACAAGAGATGGTAAAGAGAGACCTGATAGGAAAGATGAGATGGATTTAACCCAAGTCTACGTGGAAAAAGTGTAAATCCAGCTATGTCCCTCGGGATGAGCTCCTGAGGGCAACTTTCTTAGAGATTAGCATACAATTCTTTGAGCTGTCATCCCACAATAACAACCCCATATTTTGTAGGCGGGGAATAATATAGACAAATCTACATGTATGCCTACTGTATAACCGGATTTTGCGGGACAGTCCCGGATTCATTGTGATAAATACAAATATATTCCTGAACCTTAATATATGTTTACTTTAGATTTTTGACAAGGGTTTCGTTGCCATTAATATGAATATTTCACAAAAATTTGGACTAAATGTATAGAGTCATTGCCGAATTTTGACATTTTTGAATAGATAGTGATCAATACATTTTGTTTGGATTTCAGAGGCTACACTCACGCAAAATTTGATGAAAATCTTTAGAGTCGATAATGAGACAATCGTAATCTTGTGTTTTTTATGGCAGCTACCCAATCATTTTGTGTTTAAAAAAATCCGAAGTATGGACAAAATATGCCCACTTATAAAATATGATTAAATTCTGTCTACGCCTTTGAGATTCATAGACAGACAGGCATCATTCCAAAAACAACTTTTAGATTCAGAAAAGGATTAAACAAAATCATATCCATCATATAATAGGGCCACTAAAGTAGAGATTGTATAACGACATCAGTGTTCCTTTTTCAAAACTATTTGAGAACAGTAAAATTCTCAATTTGCTATTATTGCTTTTGTTATAACCTGCCAACTTCATATAATTTCGAGATATAGGACAGGCATTTACTGATTATTTGTTTTACACATTTTGTATTATTTTTTTCAAATAAGCTGTTCCCGTTCTACAGGTAGTTAAGGATAAAAGGATAAAAATTTTGAGGAAAAAAGCTTTTTGGGGGATCTAGTCGCGCCGACTCCAGGACGAGTGGGATGCATCGTTCCATTATTCGTTCAGAGGCATAACTCCAATTTACACAATTTACACAAAGAAGTTTTATTTGCTGATTAGCAAATTACTATCAAATTTTACGTGGGACTTGTACATATGCATTGAAAAACAATATGGTGGTTAAAATACATTTTTTTTAAAACCGATTTTAATCAAACGTATTTACATTAAACGCTTTTTAGGCATAACTTATACGCGATCCCCCAAAAAGAAAATGCTATAAAAAACAATACACTTTATTGCCGAATTTTAGTTCCAATATCTTTATTAGAATCCTGATTTATAATTTACTGACGTATTTTATGTGGGATTTATACTACATTCAAAACATAAAATGACGGTCAACAATTTCAACATTTTGTTTTACAACTCATTTTATGCTACTTATTTTCCGTAACGTTCTTTAAAAAAAATTAACAACATATTTGATATTGGAATATTGTAAGCCTCTAAAATGGGTCAACAAATTTTACCTTTTGGTTTTTCAACTGATTTCCTTGAAACTGATTTACAATTAATTTTAGATTTTATAAACTTTATGATTTTTGTCTTAATATGACTAACATGTTCAACCCATGTTAACCCGTCTCCAATAATACCCGCCCCAAAAATCAAAATCGCTTTCAAAATATCAATCTTTTGCGTCTCAATCTATTTTTTATTGTGAATTTTCATACGTATTTTATGATTGTGGTTCTAATTTACTAACGCATTTGATATTGGAATAAAATTCGCACCCTAAAAGCCAACATAATACAAGTAAAAAACATTAAAACTTGTAACTTTTCGTTTCAACTCTATAGGGGGAAAAAATCGAATAATTTTTGAACGTCCGTAAGTGTAGTCTTTTATCTAAATCGATTTTCGTTTAGGGGTACTGTACTAAATGAAACACAATTTTTAAAATGTTTGTTTTTAAACATCTAAAATTTCAAAATAAAAAATTTTCGAACAGTTGATTTATATTTAAAGAAAGGATGGCCATAATTTTTATGACATTCATGGTGAAAACGCAGATATGAAAACATTGAGGATTTTTCGCTTTGTTGGTAATTTTAACGAAACTTTGTATTTCGTTGTTGTTTAGAACCTGAATGTAAATATGAAACTAACGTTCTCGTTTTTATATGCGGCATTTGCTATAGTATCTAACCTTCTCTTTATAACTAATACATAAAGGAAACCAGATAATGAAAAAACGGGGTTTCCTCTCTCAATGAAAAAAACTAGTATTTATTTTGTTTCCATGATTTTTTAAACCTTGAATAAATCCTAACAAACACTAACTTTCTCTTCCTGATTTATTTCTACTGGAAGTTATAGCTGCACTATTAATTAAATTCCTCTTCTGACTTGTTTTAATTGCTTTAATTTTAATGTAAAATGTAAAGTCCAAACCATGGGGAGAATGGCATATGTATCTTACTAATTATAATGTATATCTGCTTTGCTGACAATCATGTCAATGTATATTGCATTTTATAAACTAGAAATTGAAAGTTAGTATTATTTTTCAAGTATTGTTTGATTACTAATAAAAACTTACTTTTAAATGGTGGTACATTTTCTGTAGAATACGTTTTCATCTCACCAGCAGACATTGTATTGCTTTTCACTGGTAAAGTAAATACTAGAATCAGTACTTTCTAACCTATCTACTGTAGCCTACGTCCACTACTTTCGTTGGTTTGAAATGATAAGACCTTATCTTTGTGTTTGAATAGTGATAAAGGTTAGTTATCTAATGTACATTAGTAATAATAATGTCCCCACCTTTAATTATTAATCATTTTTGTGTACATACAGAAATTAAATAACGTACATTGGCTTCAAATTGCGAGTTCACGCATTGCGTGTAGGCTACATGCGTCTGCCCCCCCCTCTCACTCTCTCGCTTTTATTTATAAAGTGTAACTATTTTGTATTATTTAGACATTCATATAATCATGATAAAAATAATTTAGATATTTTCTGTTGTTATCTCTTTGAGGTTATCGAAGTCCAAATAAAGAGAACAAAAACATTGTAGGCTAGGTTAGGTTAGAAAACCTACTAAATTTCTTACACTCACCTCCACAAAACCAAGTAGCCTACGGTATTATATTAAAAAAGATAACTATTCATTACAATATTTACAAACCATTGTCATTTCTTTATACTATTTGGGGGAAATGATAATACTGAGTTTTCCCCCAAGTATTTATTATGAACTATAAGTTAGTTTAGTATCTCTCCCTTTATCAATGTTTTTGTAAAATTTGTTGTTAAATATTTTGTAAAATAGATTTAAATACAGAACCAAAGTTTGCGTAGCTTGTGTTATAAACTTATGCTAAGCGTAAAATTGTACCGGTATTTGGTTTAGTGATTTTAAGAAAGTCTTTTACTTGTTCATTTCTATACAAGTTGAGGTGATTAAAATTTGTATTTAAACAAAACTTGATCGAAATCGGTAGGTCCATTTTGGGAAATTTGGTCTTTTATAAAACACCCCTATTGAAAGATTTATTATTGTTATTATTATTTTTTACTGATGACTTCCGAAACAGCATTTTTTATTTTTTTTTAGATACTTACTGATCAATACTTGTACTCCTGAGAGTCTATGTTCAATATGAGATAAATTTACAAAATTGTTTGTCGGTTAACTGAATGAACTAATTTAAAGTGAATTTAATTTGATATATAATCAAGTTTCTAAAACTTTGCATTAATTTTCTCACACACATTTATAAAATGAAATATTTAAAAACAAATCTTATTGCCTTCGCCCTCAAAATCTTTCATGGAAGAAAAAATCGGCTGTTGCTGTTTTGGTGTCTTAAGGCCGCAAACCTTAAGAGCGCAGAATACGTTACGTATCCTCTAGGGTTACTAAGTGTTATGAAAGAAAATGAACAATGACATATTTAGTTTTACAAAGTACAAAATTGTATATGCAAAATAATCACACAAGTTAATTAGTTGGTTCTGCAAAACTTTATTTACAGTACGAAAAGTACTGAAAAAAGGTCGATCTTTCTGGCTATGTTGTGGCTGGTTTTGTGGAACTGCTACGTTTTGTAGTATTTGATGGCCCTGATACACTCGCGATATCGAGCGCTCTTACTCATGCAACTCGATCCGGTATCCACTCCCATAGCCACTACTGCATCATTTTCAAAGTCCTTACTTTTCGCATCTTCCACTCCCATGTAAATAGCAGCAGCAGCAGATGAACTCGGTTGCGGGTCAGTATAAACCCTCTGACATTCGGCTTAGGTCTTTTTAAGCTTTTTGGATTCGCCATAATATTTTGCTCTACTCTCCTGTATGCTTTTGAACATCTTTATCAACAATATACAGCGATATATTGTCAAAAAACACACAGTTTTCACAACTTCAATTAGGATTATACAAATTTGTGGCAAATCTGAAGACCTAGCTGAATCTTCACCCTTTTACGCAGTATAGAGGTTAATCCTTCGCTTTCATTTTTTCTATCAGGACTCTTTGACCAGTTCTTGTTCTCTTCCGACTCTGTTGATATTGAAATATTCGAGGGCTATGGGTCTTTATTTTTTCTTTGTTTTTTTTTTATAAGGTGTTGATAACTGAAAGCTTTTTTTGCCTTTAAACAACAACAACAAAAAAGAAAATGAATTGGAGCTTCATAACCATGAGACCCTTTAGGGAGACATAGAGATTAGTTAAGGATATTTACATGGAAATAGTTTAGGATTCAAAAATGATAAAGAATTGTCTTTTTTTTTTCAGACATTCAGAAATAGCAAACAAATTTATAATGTGAAGTTAACAGGTTTGTAACTATACTGCGAGGATTAAAACCAGTCAACACGACAAAATCAATATATACTAGGATTATAAGACAAGTCTTACTAATGTGGTATGGGGTCAAAATTAAGCAGAGGAGGGCTAAAAAAGTTTTACGAAAATTCAGAGGATTTTCTGCTTCTTCTGGCATTTTCCGTCTGTTGAGATTTTCATTAGAGCAGAGGAGAACATTGGTGACCCTTTGATTACACAACAATGATCTCTGTAAAACCTCATTACCGAGACATATCAGTACCATTGAAATAACAGAAGTCAGAATCACTATATTTTAGAAATGGGCTCTAATAACATTGTTTCTAGTTACTCATTTGCCAAATGCTTTAATTTTTAACTCACATTTGTTAGTAGATAGAAAAAGCACTTGTTTCTTAGCCTGTAGAATGAACAAGTGTTTTGGGTAAGAAAGTGAGGGCTTTTCAGATACAGCCAGGAAAACCCACTTTTTAAAACTATTTTAATATGCTTATCAAAATAAAAAATATTTGTTAACAAATGATTACATTTCGAAAAATCTTTGGTAAAAAGGTAGGTGACAGTTAAATTTAGGTTTATCAATCACTTTTAAATGTTGGTTGATAACTGAATTTTGAATCAAGTACACCCAATGGAAAGCACCATGCAGTAAAGCAGTTCTATTTTAGTGGTTGCTATGGTAACTAACTACCCCCCCCCCCCCCCCCGATTGTTATTGAGGAACTGGTGAGATACAAGTAATGCTAGTGTTCTACAACAGGAGTATACAATTATAGTGTGGTGGGCTTTACACCTTTTTGTTTTTGTAAACACACAAACAAGTAACAAATTGTTGTTTACTGTTTAGTTTTTGAAGTGAATTAGTTAGTTTAATACTATTCCTTTTTGCATCCATGATAAATTTGTTAGGAAGTCATTTTGTAAGTTAGACTTTATTCTTCGGGCTTTAAATAAAAATGACACAACTGATGTTTTCAAAGAAGTATAATATATATTATTTTACTTGATTCTGATAAGCTGTTCTGTGTAATGAAACTTTTCATGTTTAAAGAGAATAAAAACTTATTTAAGAAATGCCACATTACAAGATAGGCTGAACGACCCATACAACAATATACATGAAGAAGTTATTATTCTATGAAGACATCATCAAGTTCCCTACTCGTAAAGACAGGAGGTTGGATCATATTTTAAAGATATATTTCTGACGATGCCTAACGGCGAAACAGCTGTAGCAATAAATTGTTGTTTGTGAAATTATAAGTGCTTTTTCATTTTTGTTTTGCCATATATTTTTGTTTTATTTGTAGTTTGAAAATTTAAAATCATTAAGAGAATTTATTTCATAAACTTAATTCCTTTGCAGATTCAGATGTTGTTAAATTCCTTCATGTTACAATAATTAAATAATAACACTAACATTGTCAATTTCAAATATTTAATTTAATTACAAAACTAGTTTCGAGAAATAAATTTTTATCTTTAGTTTGATTAATTTCCTGCTAACTTCTCTCATTAAAAACCAGTTAGTGGACAATTAACACTCATTGAGGGTTCATTCTGCTAAACAAGTGCAATGAGCTCAGTTGCGCAATAAACTGCATAAAGCCAATCCTGTAATCCCTTTCTCATATCCAGTCTAATCTATATTTTCTCCTGTCTTGGCTGACATGTTGAATTGGCTGATTTTATTGTGGTGAAATGCACTTCTTTACAATTGTTTGTGGATCAAAAATATTGTCCTTGTGTCACCACACACAAAGACAAAATTTTATTTTTACAAGACTAAAGGAAAGTACAGGTTATTTGATACGACAAACAAATAAATTCTCTGTGAATACAAGATACATTATATAACTTTTCTTTAAAAAAGTTTGAATGTTTCTTTTGATTGCAATCCTTACTTTAAATTAGATTAACAAGTACAGTTCTATACAGGTAGTACAGTTCAACTCAGTTTCCTCCCAATACACATATATATATATATATATATATATATATATATATATATACACTGTGAATCAAAAGTATGGATACACCCTGTTAAAGTTTAAATGGATAAAGATAGAAAAATGAAAGTCAGGACACCTTTCTAGGAAATAAAAGTGAACGTTTTAGTCACTATTACAACTTTGCCCATTTCCCCAAAATGGGATTTTTGGGGGGGCAGCTCAAATTTTTTAAATGTAAAGACCCATTAAGTGACACCTCATTTTAAAGTCCTTGATTAAAGAAGAAGAACAGTGGAAACCAGAGCTTTCTATCTCAACCCCAGTACAAAATGGCAGCTCATTGAAATTAAGTAAAACTTCATTGAGGCAAAATATGAACATCCACATTCAGGTGGTAAATAACCCCAATAGACAACCACTTTTCTTACAAACTCAAACCTGTTTTACAGTTATTACCTGCTGTTCCACACATATTTGACGTGTTATCATGAGCTTGGCCTCTGCACGATTGCAAATCTAGCCTGCAGTTTCTTAGTTCAGTTATGATTTGCTCTGCAATGGCATCACCTGTTTCTTTTAAAGTTACACAACTAAAGGAACCTTTCAAATATATTACAAATTTCATTATTCTTATGAATGTATCTAATTATGAAAAATAATTGTTCTTCGTGGGGCACATCTTGGGTTTTAACTACAATAATGCTGTAATATAACGACTCTTTTACCTCCTGAATGATATTTTCACACATATTTTCTTCAAATAGCTTTAAAATTAAAATGTACGATAACAGAAGTGCGTAGAAGTAACTCGTACCACAGTTACTACCATTTAATAAATATATTTATTAGAGTATTGTTGTTATTATTTTATTAGAATCATCACAAATTAATCTTAACACAACCAATGTTATTAAAAAGGTATTACTGTCACATAACATTACTCGTTAAACCGGAACGTGTTATAAACTCGAAATGAACAACAATTTAATGTAATGATACACAATTTCGCAATATAAATAAAAGAACAACAAATCATATGAAATAATGAACGTATGTCTTTTTAATGTTAATCAGAAACTTTAAAACTAGACCTACCAACTAAGTTATTCCCAATACTCTTATCCTGTATTATGAACAATATCACCACTACAACAAATACAACAAAGATATTTTCCATGCCTATTAAACACATTTTTAATTGAATGTATGTCTACTGAATTTAAATTACCGGTACATTGAAATAAAATAGACTTGCTTACAGTTTTACTGCAATTCTAATACAGAATAAACAAAAACCAAATATTTAGCTACATCCCATAACATTGCATATAACAAAGTCGGGGTGAATAAAACAACACCCCGAATTTTAATGAAACTATACACAATTTCATAGGACAATTCTTGAATATTAGTTTAAAACTTGAAATATAGGTCAAATTTATGAGTTATGCCTGTTATTACTTAAATTAACGCCATTTTCATATTATTAACTTTATTATTATAAGCAATATCATCAATACAACAAATAGTACAGACTTCTTTTTGCATGCATGATTTTACATTGCAGTAATTTTTATTTGAATTTCATTTTTAGAAGTAGTTATGTAAAATTCTTGTTTCAAAATTAATTATAAATTGAACCCTGGTCAGAATTAAAACTCAAATAGCCTACTAAATGATAAAAAGAATGAACTTCATATTGAACAATGAGGGATGGTTGTTAGTTTTACTTTGAGCATAAAATATAAATTTAAATAATAAAAAATTAATTTAAAAATTGCAAAACTTATGGTTTATAGCACAGACAATAAAGAATAAACTATTTTCGTGATATTTAACATTACAAATTATCAACGACTATTTTCAAAATTTACATAGCTCTTACAAAATCCTAAAACGTCTGTCCTATACTACAGAAAATGTGCTTGACTCGCGAAACTCAATAGCGAGTGTCCCTCACGAGTCAAGCACAAAACGATCCAAGAATGTGATTCGTGAGTCAACGTGAATCAAGGGTGAGCGGGCAGCTGTCGCGAGGCAGTAATGGAGAGAGTAACTCCGTTAGTACTTGTTCCACACCATATTAGAGACTTAGCAATCATAACCGTGTTTGCAGCTAAAAGAAGAATCGAAAAACGACGTAAACGCTGCTTGTAGGTCAGGGAGTTATTTCGTCGACGATTCCAGTATGGCAACACACTGATTCGGGATATGACAGTCGATAATATTGATGAAACTATAAAAAACTTTACCAGAATGTCAATGAGAGATTTCGAGTCACTAGAATCACTGGTTGGCCCGACAATTGTAAAAATGGATACTTTTATGAGGGAAGCTATAACTTTAAGAGAAAGGCTCACCATTAGGCTACATTGAGATTTCTAGCGACAGGAGATTCCTACACAAGTTTGCAGTATCTCTTTCAAGTATCCAAAAGTGCAATTTCTTTTTATTATTCCAGAAGTTTGTGATGCAATAATTACTTCTCTTAATGATTATGTTAAGGTAATTGAATAAGTAATGTACTCATAATTAAATAATCTTAAGTTTAATGTTAAAAATACATATAATAATCAATAATAATTAGAAATAATTATTTAAAACTATCAAAATGAACAATAAAGTTCAAATTTTAATTACAAATGTGTTAAAGAACAGTCGTCCTTATCCCCACTGGTTGATGGGGATGTGACGGATGTGTTGTCAGTCGGGTACTGCACATTTCCACCTGGTTGTCGGGACGTGGAGGGCTCAAAATTGAAGTGCTGGTATCTATACAACAACGTCCCCGTGTCTGCCTCGAACAAAACCTCACCAATTGCTCTTTTCACATAGGCCAGCGTCTGAGGATCGCACTTCCTTAACTCGTTGGCTATGTGTTGGTCCTATTTTATGAAAAGTAGGGGTCTGCTGCCATGTCATTGTTGGACCTTAAATTTTTAGTGCATCTTTAGATCGCTATCTTCATCTCTGTTTTTCCTCTTCATCGCTGTCTTCTTTGAGTCCACAGTTCCTATTGGTAAATCCTTCTCTGCCAGAAAATCGAAATGTTTAAATGTAAACCACTTGGATTCGTACACTTCTTCACTACCTGTAAATTACGAGAATTTTGATTTTATTTGAAATTGTATTTGAATATTTTAAATGTTATAATAATTTCAAAAACAAATGATGACTAAAAAATGTATATATATAAAAAAATATTGTATTGCTTACCTGAACCGGTAATCCTACTTTTTCTCTCTCTCGTTTTTTCACTCCTAATACGTCCCCATCAGAGTCTTCATTTTCGTTTTTAAAGTAGACACCGTTATTTCCATTTGTGAACTAATTTCTTTCCAGGCATCTTCTCTTTTTAATTTGTGACGATTATTTTTATCTTTGGTATTATAAAGTAGAGGATAATTTTTATACAATTCGATCAAACGAATTGATTCGCTTTGGTTCATGTTTTAAATTAATCTACACGACATGAGTATATGATATGAATCACGTTTGATGCGGGCTGTTTACCGACTGGTGAGAGGATGAGAATGAGGCAGCCCATCGAATCAAGTGGAGGGGAGAGGCAACGGTGTAGAACGTTCGAGTTTTTATTCGCGAAACTGCTTCGCGAGGAAAACTCTCATTGTCTAAACCCGCCTTTAGATTGGGTTCAGCACGTAATACAAAACTAAATGAAGTTTCTAGGCTGCTCGTAGACAGCTCTGTTAATTTTTGTTGATTATTTTGGATTTGGTCATTTTTATGTGCAATATCTAAAACATCGCTTGCTATTGGTCACAATACTGTGGGGTGTTTTGTGTGTAAGTGCTCTTTTAAAGTTAGTTATAGATATTTTATAAGATAACTGAAGTCCATAAATGTCACATAACGCACTTTTGTCACTGATATTAACACTTGTAAAATAGGCCAAAATTGAACTTTCGAATCTCTTGCTCATTCCTGAAATCTATATCTTAAATAAATAATTCACAAAACACTACTTTAACTCACAACAAATCGTTGACCATTAAAAAAAAAAAAAAAAAAAAAGTAACGGACACAGTTAACTATTAGAAATTAGAACAAAGCAGAACAATTGCTTTCTCGGAGCTGCATATTTTTGTAAGCTGCCTTTCTGAATAACTGTTCAGTTTACGGAGTAATTCCCATATAGGTACTTTGGTCTTTTCTGCAGATGTCTGTCTCTTTTATGGCACTTTTCTTACACATTTTACACAATTTCTTATATCTCACACACGAGATAGTGTCCACAGTGTAATTGAAATTTAATTTTGAATCAGTTGTAAGTTGCACTTCTTATTTTATATTCTATGGCAATACTTATTTTGCTATCTATGGCAATACCGACAGTGACATCACAGCAAACGTTTGATTTTATCTAATATATTCCATTTGGCATCTAGTTTAGTTCCGTTTATATGGCCAGTTCAATTATAATATAGTTTTGATTCTTAGCTCTTTTTAATGGCCTTAGAGAAAACATCATTTTTGTCTTGAAGATAAATTATTGTATAGAGTATAGGCTAATATTATAGAATCAAAATGAGCACAAATTAGCAAATAATTATCAAATTTATCAACTTACAACAGCTCATTGTATTAATAAACTATGCTATGATAATACTACACTACAACTTTTGATACTGTAATATAAAATGTGTGGAAAGTATTTCTTACAGCCTGCTTTCAATACCTATTACTTTAGAATATGTTGAATTCAAATTCTATTTTATATATGAACTCATTTCCATTAGTTTTTAATCTATAACTAATTAAAATAACAAATTTTTAACACTTAATACATTTGTATTTAAAATACATTTGTATACGTTATTAAAATACTTTACATCTAATTTGTTACTCTAATTTTTTTAAATCATTACATTTGGGTTTTTTTGATGAAAGTTAAACATTAGGAATTTAAATTATTAAGTTTGTGTTTATACACAAATTTTATATAATATCCCAATCAATGTTTAATCATAATTCATATAATCTAAAACACCATTTTAGATTTTAAAGTTTTACCATTCAAAGTCGATTGTAGGTTCATCATCAAAACAATATCGACTTTTCTTTACAGCCTATTTGAAATGAATGGCACATTTTGCAGTCTTTCGTTAGTCCTGCCATCTACCAGCCAGTTTTGTAGAATGACAATGAACTGTAGAGGGGTGCATTGAAATGTACTACGGACGAAAGCCTCGTTTTCTAGTTTTCCGTGGCGGGATGAGAGTAGCCATCTTGGATTTTACTATTTGGGAAGCCGGCTCTCTTTAGAATTTAGTTTAATTCAAGGTCTTTCAAGACTCTATAGTGTGCGTATTATATAAAAGTAAGTGTTTAACTGTTCATAGTGCTGCAGAATTTTTGGACAATATGTTTTGGGTACGTAGAAAATCGATTCCTCTATACTTACTAATGTGGTAGACTTCTTGTAGTTGCGCAAGTAATGGCGTGTTCTCTGTCGATGGGCACTGCCTTTTTGCAGTATTGATGTAATTACGAGACAGTTTTAACATTATTTTTTCATCAACAATTTTTTTTATTAATCAACGAAGGTGTAGCGACCAATTGTGACGCCCAAAACCATATGGTTAGACTTTGAATAGATAGTTTTATAACTTGTGTATCTGGTTTAAAAACAATATTTTAATTATTTTTCATAGCTTAAGTAAGGCCTAGTATCCTAAGTTGTCTCAAGGCTAAAGCTGCAAACGGAGTTTGATTGTGAGTCTATATATTAGGAAAATGTTCTATTATGGAAATGTGTGCTGTTTAAGGTGTTTCTTATTTTTGGTGTTTTATAATAAGTTAATCTACTGTACATTAGCTTTGAGGGCCTAACCTCATTGGTTATGGGTTTGTGTTAAGAATTAATCATAGTCTAAACATAAATTGGTTAGGTTTTTTTCATATCTTATATTTATATTTTTTTTTACACATTAAGTTTTTATTTATATAAAAGTAGCCTAATGTGTTGAAAATTACAAAATAGGTCTAGGCATAATAGGCTCCTATTTTTAGATCAAATTGAGACTTACTTTTTATACTTAGAATAGGATATTTAATGCACTGTTTTTATGGGTTGTACCTTGTTCTCGGATTTTCTATAAAAAATATTATGAAAACGTAAAGTATTTACCTTGTAATCAAAGGATAAGATCATATTATTTGTCAGGAGAAACATTTCAAGTCCTAAAATGGATTAGTTTAGTCGAAAATGAGATTTATATAGCCTAAGTTCAAAATCCATCTACGTAGGTTAGGAATGACAACATTAATACTAATGACTATGTTCATCAAGTCATCGCTTGTTTTATTAAGTCTGGCTACGTGACTATATATATTAGGTTGCATTTTATAGCATAACGTATGATTTAAGAATCGTGTCTATTATTACAATGGTGTATTCAAATTGTGTTTCATTGGTGTTTGCTATATGAAAATAGAAAGATTCTGATATTTAAAATATACAGTAATTGTATACTGTAGCGCCCCAATTTTGATTTTTTCGTTATTTTTGTACTAAATGCTTGACTTTATAAGAATAGTAACATTTTTTTAAAGAAATGTTGAAAAACAACATAATTTCAAGTTTTCTAAGTTAGGGTCCATTAAACCCTTGATCCAGCTGTTTTAATTTTTATGAACTTTCTTTGTTTGTTTAAAAAATTAATAAAATATATTATTTTTATACTAAACCTAACTTATAAGATATCATTTTTCTCAGAAAGATGCGTAGAATTTATCTATGTATCAAAAAATGAATGTAAGATAACATTTTTCAGAAAAACTTGAATCATCCAAAATAAGTTTTTTATCACTGTTTTTCCAAGATATACAAGAGTTTTGTAATATAATTTTGAATAATAGTTGATAAAAAAAATAAATTTAATTTTCAAAAATAAAAATTTAACAGAAAAAGTAAAATGTAAAAATTTGAAAAAATCACAAAAAATAGTTATATTATGCAAAACACAACTTAAAATTATCATTTCTTTCAGGAAAGGTGCATAGAATTTAGTTGTCTAGTGAAAAAAAAAATTAGATATAAAAAAAATTTGAGTTATTAGGTCAGGAATCAAAAAATCATCTCATCTCAGATATCTGGTTTAGTATAATTGGAGTATTTCATAAATCGATATTTCTCGTAAACTATATTACTTTGGATAATTTTGAATTCGTAGTTCGAAAGAGATAGAAAAATACTATATAATTTGGATAAGAATTACCATTTTGAAAAATTATATGATCATAGACTACACATTATTCCATATAAACAGCGTTGCGTCAGGTGAGGCGATCTAGCGGAATGGTACTCAACTTTATCGAATTTTTGAATTATTACTTTTTGTGAGAAGGGTGTACATGATTATGAAACATTGAAACATCACCTTTACAATGATATATTATAGGCTACATTTCGATAAAAAAATATCTATACTAGGATAAAAGTCGAATTGAAAAAAAAATGTAATTTTTACCATGTAAAAAAGTTTAAAAATTATTGATTTTGTTTAATTTTTATATAATTAAAACTATAACAGATAGAAAGATGTGGTAACCACTGATCGAAAGTGGAAGATGTAATCTATAGAACAGTGTTATGGTAGATTTGTTTGACAGAATATTGAATTAGGAAGATTAGAGAACAAATGGTGTCATTTTTGTTACAACCGCTCAGCTCAAATCATTGATGTTACACATAAAAGATATGCAAACTTTACCAATTTTTGAAATATTATTTATGTTTTGTGATTTTTTTTTTTTTTTTTGCATGATTATAAATTTACGGAGATTAGCTTTCCAACAGTATTTTATTTATTGTGATAGGACCATTGTAAGTGGGCGAAATGTTGAGTTGCAAAATATGTGTTTTATGGTTGATAAACCAAATCATGCATCACCGAACGACGCGCTATTATTCCGGGTCTGTTGCCGGAATAAGGGTTAAGTAAATTACATGTAAAATAGGTTTTAATATGAATTTTTTTTTACCTTACAAGGTCAAGTAATGTAGATATATATATATATATATATATATATATATATATATATAGCACTCTAATCCCAAATGAAAATTTTCACGTGATGTTATCAAGCGCTCTCGCATCCAAGTGCTATTCTAACACTAACCACGCTCAATGTTGCTAGACTTCGGTGATCGGATATTGTTTTTACTTTACAGGGTTAAGTAAGGTAGCTTTCTCTCTCTCCCCCTCTCTCCTCTCTCTCTCTCTCTCTCCCTCTCTCTCTCCCTCTCTCTCTCTCCCCTCCACTTTCCTTCCTTCCATCCCTTTGAGTGCCACGGCATGCCGATATTGGCAGCCTCGTTAGTTCGTCTGAATAGCGCCAAGGTCCGATATAATCGACTCAGAAATATATTTTATTTTGTCAATTTTTGGCACTTAATTTTTATGTTTTATATATCAATGTATTAGGAATTCATTTTTGTTTATTAGCCTATATTATATTTAAATTTGACAGCTGTTTAACCATTTTAACAATACTAGGCTATACTTAAACAATCATATCTTTGCTAATTTTAAAGATAGAGTAATAATTTATTTAAGTCACTTTTTTTTTTCACAATTAATTGTACTACTATTATGTTTATTATATCTTTCACTTATTTTGTTTCTAGTTATAAAATAATTTTTTTTTGTTTTTATGAAAAATTTTAACATTGAAACTTAACCCTTTCAGGAGTAATGACGTACCGGTACGTCACCAGCAGCACTACTCACAGGAGTAGGGCCTTATACATAAAAATTACACTCAGGAGTAAAAAAAAAAAAAATCAAATTTTGATAAAAACATATATTTAGTTACAAATCAATACCTTTAATACATAGCGAGTTATTTTTGGTCTGAAAAAGTGTAAAAATCAAAAACATTTTAAAAAATTTTCATTTTATGAAATATTCCAAAACATGGATGAACACAGAGGGCAACATTACAGTCTGGACACTCGTACTGTGTATCTTTTCGTTTTTTTTTCTTGAGTTTTGGTGCTTGAACAAACGTAGCACCGTTTTTGAACTCTTCGATTCTGTCCCTCACGATTTGGCATTGGACGTGGAAAATGGCGGTTTGTCAAACGTAAAGGATGCTTGTCGCCACTTGTTGCAATTGCTCTTGGTACGGGTCTGTTTTCTTTTGGAGTATAATGGGTTTCAAAAATCTGTCTGATAAGATTTATCCTTTATCCTGAAATCGAAAAAAGGGACTTCTTTGTTGATACATTCATCAATCCAAACATCAAGAAGGCGTTCAATATCGTGATGTCCAAAAAATGGAAAAATAGTTTTCGGTACCACTTAGTTGTTTTTCGGGTGGAGTCATTGAACGATATCATCATATCTGAACGGTCAACTGGACCCATGTCTTTGCAGTAATCAATCACTACATTCGGTTTCAACTTTGTGTCTCCTCGTTTTGTAGTTTCCTTCATTTCATGTTTATGTACAGAGGAAATCATTGTAACATTTCTTCGGTCACACCATTTCACTACAAGCAATTTTTCATGACTTCGGACTACACAATCACCTTTTTTCATTTTTTTTGGCAAACACGGTAATCCTTTGCGGTTAGATCTGACCGTGCCACAGGCACCGGTGTCATGGTCATGTAACCATTCAAACAATGCCGGGCTTGAATACCAGTTGTCAACGAAGAGTACATGATGTTTTCCAAGATAGGGCTGGATAAGAGTCTGGACCACTTTGGCTGACGATTGTGAATCCTCATGATCAGAGTTATAGTCAGTCCCCTTCCCTGTATAGATTAGGAAATCCAAAACAATACCTGTATGACTGTCACACAAGACAAAGATTTTGATTCCGAAACGTTTACGCTTAGAAGGTATAAACTGCTTGAAACCAAGTCGTCCCTTCCAAAGCATTAGGCTTTCATCTATCGCTAGGTTTTTATCTGGAGAATAACTGGAAGAAAACTTTCTTCTAAGCGTTTCAATAACAGTGCGGATTTTATAGAGTTTGTCACCTCCATGTGCAAGTGAATTGTCATCTAAATGAACCATTCTCAAAATGAGCAAGAATCTGTCTTGGCTAAACACTTTACCGAAAATGGGAGTTTCTAATAAGGGGTTAGTAGACCAATACAACTTGTAAGTATTTTTTTTTACAATGCGACATTAGGAATAAAGTTGCAAAAAAACAATAAAGTTCATCCGGATTGGTTTTTACCCAACGCTTTACCTTTGAAAACTCAGGTAGGCTATTATCAGTTACTTGCAGATGTGCATATTTATTTGTTTCTTCTGCTATGTGAGAAACTAGATCGTAATCAAATAATTGATGAAATAAATCAATTTCTTTACCTTCAAATCCTGTAGGTTCTATGGTGAGACCAGCTTTAGTTTTATCAAACTCAAATGTTTTAGGTTCGAATCCATCATCACTATGTTTCCAAGAACACAAACTACAATTATCTGATTTTGTACTTACAAGACTAGATTGATCGGCATTATTTGTGTTTTGTTCGTTGTCACTAATCACACTAAGTTCACTATCAATGTCCATAATGTCACTAATAAAAGTATCATATTCATTGTCTTCGTCAGTCTCACCAAACACATCGTCATCAGATTGTAATATTTCTTCTTCATTTTCAGCAAGCTGGTCACCTTCACTTACATCATACAAAAGGTCACGTATTTCGTCGGAGCGAATATTATTTGGTTCATTGAAACTCATAATGTAGCCTAGTACTTATAACTAAAATGATGTCACTAAAAAACTAATGATAGGTTTATGAGAACCTATCACAAGTAAGAACTGGCGTAGTTACTGCCCACGGCACCGAGCGCTTGCAGTCTACAACAGCTGTGACAGTGACAGAAATCATCGCGATTACGCAATCGATTAGAGTGCCCCACCACATTACTGAATCAGCTGTGCTGACATGATACCCCCCTCCACACACCCAAGAACACGAACCAACGATATTATAACCCTTGTTGTTCAATATTTAAAAAACAACAGCTGATTCATGTTGCATCAAATAACGTACCGGTACGTCGTTACTTCTTTCAGCCGAACTAAAAATGACGTACCGGTACGTCGCTACTCTTTTGCCGGTTAAACTCATACTCTTCAAAGGGTTAACAACTTTGAGCATGGCGCTCAAAGGGTTAAATGTTGACTCTCACACTCCATGTTGACTGTTCAGTGGTTTGAACAACACTAATCCTATCCATATGTGTAGAAAAACTATCACACATCCAAGTAATAATCACACTCAATGTTGCTTGATCAGTCGAAACATTATATTATATAACTTAACACACAAACACGTCATTGAAATATGTCAATTTCAAAGTGATAAACATTTTTATTCACCAAAAAAGTTAATATTCATATAAAGAGAGGTATGTAGTATAAAAATAACAAAAAAATATTAAAATTGGGGCGCTACAGTAAACAATTACAAAAATATACCATTTACTTATATATATATATATATCTCCACCTGACCAGACCTTGCCTAGGTGATTATACACACACACACACACACACACACACACATATATACATATACATACATACACATACATATATTCACATACATACATACACATACATAATATTCACATACATACTGCAACGCACCCCCCCGCCGTAAGGCACAGACGGTCCCTCCTGGGGACTTATTATTACGCTGCAAGACCCTACCAAAACCAAGACGCGATATAGAGTGTGATTCTCTCGCAGTTTAATAGTTTCGATAAGGCTCTTGATTCTTATGTCACACAAGAATAATTTATTTTAATCAACTTATGCTAACACAGGAAATTTTACTATATTAATATATTCACTTCTTATTCTAGCTTACCTTTCTTAAAACTCCAGACTCTTTTTCAAAGGGTGTGCCCTTTGGAGCTCTTTAATTCATTAAAACAAAATTTGCTCTTTTTTGAATTTTAACTTTATACTGGTGAGCACTTACTTTTTCTTCTTTCTAATGTAATGAGTTTCTTTGAATAGGTTAGTTTTAATTAAAATATTCGACAGTGAAATTTAACAAATTTATTTAAAAGTCTACAATTTAATTTTTACTGTGAGAAACAATGGATTTCTTTCGAATCACTTACAACAATTAATGTCGCCTTTTCTGACAATTTATATTAAATGCTTTCTTCTTTAACAAACTGAAAATCTACTATACTAAACAATTTTAACATTAACCAAAACTAACAAATTATATTCTTATTCTAATACACATAAATATGAATCCTATTATTTATTCCTTTCCAATCTGTTACTTGATTGCTTTATTATTTGACTCGAATTTTATTGTATTTTATATCTCTTTATTTGAATGAATTTAAAATGGCTTTATTTTGACTTTACTTTGTCTTTAAAATGTTATTAGTTAACTTTATTGAGTTTAATAATTTTGGACGTAATTCAAGTTTATTAAAAAATATTTTATTTATTAAAAAAGCTTGATTTATGCAGTACCTTGTTTTTGTGAAGTGCACAAGTCCGCTCGTCCTGATTCTGAGAATGTTAGAGGATCTTGGAAATGGTTTCTTAGAGTTGTCTAGAATATCCCGAAGTCCAGTTCTCGATGAATCTGTTGATGACGACAAGTTCTAGAAGAATGTTTGCCGGAGTCCGTAGTGAAGATCTCTTATACTAAGCTGTTGTAGGATGTCACGTTGTCTCCTGCAAGGCCGATCCTTTCTGTGGGCACCGTTATTAACCTGGCGAAGTACAGAGCGTTGACAATATATTTTCACGACGATTTCCTGTTCAGACTTGAGTAAAGTTGGTGATCTTTCCTGGAGCTGCTATTAGAAGACTTCCCTGGAGCTGGTACTAAACGAGACTGTCAAATTAACTTGAAGAAAGTTAACTCGTCGAAGCTTAGGCCTTTCAGTGTGGCCAACCTTCATTGATTATTGTTACTGTTTTATTTCACAATTTAATTAAATTTATTTATTTATATGCACTACGATGAACTTTCCTTGGCTTATTCTTCTATTGTTTGTCTAATTTTTCCATTTTAAATTATCTATTTCTATTATTATTAGTTGTTATTAGTTTAATTTCTTATGGTGGATTTGTGTTGGGGTTGGTATCTTTCCCTCTCCATGCGTCGACTGCCTTCTCTGCGCGCGACCTTCAAGACAAGTTGATTCCTGAAAATTATAATTTTTTACTTGCGAATTCTTCTTTTCTTCATATATCCCGTTCGCTTCGCTCGATCTTCTTCGGGGTGATTTCATTTTGAAGCCCTTCTCTTCCTGATGATTTTCCATCTTCATTTGTAGCGATACGACGTATATTTTTACATTTATGGAGATTTGAAAATTTCGTAGTTTTTCAAAATTTATTTTTTCCAATTTTGGAAATTTTGGAAATCTTCTTTTTGTAAGTTGTTCCTCTGATGCTGAAAGTTCCAAAACTGCTTTCCTCTTCTTCCTCGCTTCTGGGTTTCACAAGTTACGGTACTTTCTGCATGTTTGGATATTTATTATTTAATTACTTTATGGTCGTTTATTAAATTTTGATTTCGAGTCTTATTTATTACTAGTTTATATTATAGTTACGTGTTGTTATTATTAGATTTTGGAATTTCTTCATTTTAAGGGTTTTTTATGTTTTATGACGTTTTATTATGGCTATAACTTTTTTATTATTAATTTGACGAGTTTATTATCTTATTATTTATTATTAGGTTTTCCTAGCTCTACACGATTATATCATTTTATTTTAAGTTTTCGGATTTTGATTTTATTGCATAGGAACATATGGACGTATTCCTGTTCAATCCGGAAAGCTAGACATTTCCTGTCAAGGCGCGTGACCTTGGCTTGGCTAACCTACATATTCCCTTTAACTTTACATGTGTTTTTATGAGATTTAGAAATGTTTTTGTCATTTCTACAATTATTATGGGATTTAATTGAAATTTTGGAATTTGGCTATTTTCCAAAATTGCTCCTTGCAGGCGGTTCAATTAAACCGTTGCAATACACATACACACACACACATATAGCCTACATATATTGCTATACATGTATTGCTATATATATAGGCTACATATATAGCTACTTGGCAAAACCTTGCCTACGTCATTTACGAACTTAGGCAATTTAGACGCTACTCACTGTTGAAGTCGATTTCATGCTTTAATATCACCTATTTCTAATATGCATTTTGTGACTTGACCAGACCTTGTCAATGTCATTTACATCCTGTTGCATAACACAAATTAGACACTAAATGTGAAGTTGATTTCATATTTTAATATATCCTATTTTCTAATAAACAAATACATTTTGTTACTTTAAAAGTGTCTTACAAAATTAAAAGATCTGATTATTTGAAAATAAGGTAGCTATAACGCTTGCACTAACTTAGCTAATGTAGTTAACGTAAGCTCTCGTTATTAGACCTTAACCTAATAACAGCTGTATTCTCTGATTTTCTACTACATGTATGTGTTATTTAACATTAAAGAAATGCATTTTGGGACTTGAAACGTTTCTTCCGACAAATAATATGATCTGATCCTTTGATTCAAGGTAAATATGCTTTAATATTTTATATATATATATATATATATATATATATATATATATATATATATATATATATATATATATATAGTCACCTAGCCAGACTTGATAAAACAACCCATCTTATATTCAGTGACTTGATGAATGTAGCCATTAGTATTAATGTTGGCATTTCTAACCTATGTGTACCTGTATTTCGTACTTTTATGAGTCTTTGCAAATATGCATTGTAGCGTACATGTTGCATATTTGCTTATATTTTGTGAAATCGCTAAATATGTACCTTATTATGTACAATTCACATACTACTGGTTATGGCATTTACCCCAACACCATTTCAATGCACCAAATACATTATTTATGTAAGAAAATAAAATAAAACTATCGAATCCTGGTTTGGTTATGTTAGTACAAACGACGATGTTAATAAACTATTACCTCTGCATGACCTCTTGAATCAGTGAACTCTTCATCTTTATGTTGTAATCATATCTCTCTCTGGTTTTTAAGTCAGGTAAGGTAAGGATATATATAAATATATATATAAGCTGACCTTCACGTAAATAACTTTCGTACGCCTACAAATTTGCTTAAACCTATATATATTTTGCTTTAACCAAACCTACTGAATATTATTGCACAGTCAAACAATGTAATATCTAGGTGGCATGTCACACTAAACTTCATTCTCTATTTCTTTGGCAATGTAAATACAGACACTGGCCTACATTAACAACAGCAAAGTACAATCCGTATTTGCATAACTTATTTGTTATTTTCATACATGAATAATGTTTTGGGCTGCATAAATGCTATAATCACTAAGATGTGTATTGTATTTAATTAGGTCCATATTTAACAAATTCACAAAATTGAATAATATTCAACACATATGCTTCAATGCATATTTATCTAAATCTCATTTTCTACTAAACTAATGCATTTTGCGACTTGAAACATTTCTTCCGACAAATAATATGACCTGATTTTTTTAATACACCGTAAATACTTTACGTTTACATAATTTTTATAGAAAATCCGAGAACGAGTTACAATGGATATTTACCATTCGATGTTTATGTTCATCTGCGTAAATAGGTCTGGTTAGGTAATTATATATATATATGTATGTATATATATATATATACACCATATTTAGTACCTTTATTAGGTCTGGCTAAGTCAAATAATATATTGACCTGCCGAAACCTAGTCACATAATTCTGATATCATACGGCATAGTAATATTTACCTGTTAGAAAACAGTTAGTACGCATACATCTAACGACACGCTATTCATATGCTTAATATGCTTAACATATGCTTAACTTATGAAACGTCATTGCATATTCTGAACATCAAATGCAAACTTGTATGAGGCATATTCGGAAAGTAAGTACTGTTTTGAAGAGAAAAAAACTAGTAGCCTAAAACAATTTTTTTCAAACCGATTTTATTTTTACATGAAAGAGCATACCACTATTTTCCTACATAGTTTCTGCCAATGTTCAAACACTTGTCGTAGTGGATGACCAACATTTCTATATCTTCTTTAAGAAACTTCCCGCCAGTGATGATAGCCACGACTCTACAGCATTTTTCATCTCATCATCAGATCCAAAGCGTTTGCCGCCTAGCTCACATTTCATGTGCAGAAACAATTGGTAGTCGGTTGGCGCCAAGTCCGTCAGGGCTATACGGTGGGTGATCGAACTGCTTCCAACGAAACTGTCGAGTCACCGTTTGAGTGTCACCAGCAATATTGGTGACACTCAAACGGTGATTTGACAACATTGTCCTCTCTCTCTCATCATTGTGAGAAAATGTCAAAGCATTGCCAAGCGGCTTGGTATTGTGAACATAACCCCCAAGTGGTCTGTAACAATTTCTTGCAAAACAGTTTGTGAAATTTCTAGAAATATGTCGGAAAGCTTTGTCTACATATCGTCCCCTACCCATTCGGTAAAGTTGCTTGTGCAACATGCATGACATGACTAAATATCATCTTTATCGGTCCCCTAAGTTTCCCTGAGTTGAAAAATGGTTCACGTTCACCCACCATGACTACCTGAGGTAAATTGCGTTAATAAGTCTCCTTCAACTTTGTTTTCAATTATTCCTACATTTTCATAGAATTCATCCTTATTGTAAATATTTTCCTCCTGAAAAGTTACTTGTTTTCCACCTAATGCTTTGTACTGATAACTGACGGTCAATAACTCTCTGCTGAGTCTGACCTCGATTTCCTATCCAACCTTGGCTTATAATCTCGTGATAATTAGTGATACATTAGAAGATTTCAAGCCAAGAAATTACCAAACTTTTTGTACTCTTAATGATTATTTATATTCTGATGTCTAATTTCCTTATTTTGTTGTGTACTACCTCCTAACCTAATTTTGAATATAATTTAACCTTAAATCCTACATCCTAACTGTATGTTTCATCATGTACTGACCCTGATTTAAAGTTTTGCATTTTATGGTGTGTAGCTGGACAGTGAATGTAATTTATATTGTATGTTGATTTTGAAGCCCATAAATATACTGTATATTACCTCTTAGCAATAACTATAAAATATGGCGATTTAAATTTTAATTAATTTTGTTACTGTTATAAAAAAATAATTCTCACCATTACTTGTATAATTGTACAGTAACAATATGAATATACTGTACTGTAATTCATTTAGGCTATTTTAGAACTAAAACAACATAAAAAAAGGCCTTTTCAAGAGTTCAGATAAAATTAATGTCTAGTTCTATACTATAATAAGAGTTACAACTAGTGGTGAATTTCATAATCAGTTTTGTATTATGGAATGAATAGTCCAGAATGAACACAGATGACATATTTTGTTAAAAGGCTTTGTATATGTTAGGTTAATTCCCATGTTTTTATGTTCCTTATAATAAATAAATAATAATAAATATTTCTTTACTATAGGCCCTAATGTAATATAATATATTATAAAATAATATATTCTTTCAAGTTATTATTATTTTTTGAAAAACTTCTTAAATTTGGAATAACTTTCTAAATGAAACAGAATTACCTCTTGGCTCTACTCAATTCAAGCTAATTGGTTAATTTGGAATATGGATGGTTATTAAAAAAATAAATAAATAAAGACTGAATTCAGTTTCTTACTTTCTAGGTTCAAACATTAATAAATAATAGGATATGATGTTATATTAACATAATAACATTAATTTTATTAGACTTTAACATACAATATTAATTCATAATTTTGTTAAGATTTGACTCTCTTTAGAGTTCATGAAATTTGTAATAAAGTTTGTAATATTATAGGCCTCTAGGCTTAGCTCAATTTAACAGAACACATTGACTCAAAGAATACAATATTAATGAGGCTAGATCTCGGGGTAGGCACTCGGCTGGCATGGTTGTGTTATACAACTATAACGCATAAATAAATTGAAATGATTAAAATTCTAAAAAAAAATTTAATTAAAGTTCACAAGAAATGTTGAATTGATAATTTTGAAGTAGATACAGGCCTTTGAATTTGGTAAATGTTTAGAATAGTTAATTAACAGAGCATACCATGCTCTGTACAGTTCACACTGACTCTAATCACTCAATTTAGACACAAATATTATAAAAGAAAACTTTGGATGTTAATTTGGCTTCTGTACTCTGGTCTCCACAATGTTACTCTTCTCTCTGATTTCTTTTAAAACATGGCGCCTCGTTGTGTTGCGGAGCGATATTTTTCTATTTTAAGTGAGATCGTTTGTTGAAACTGTTGGGGTTCTTCCGCGGCACCATATAGTACCGTTTTTTTTCTTCTTTTCTTGGCCATTGGCAATTTGGGGTTGTAATAATCATTTCTTGTATTCGTATTTGTTGTTTTGTATTAATTTGTTTATTAATTACACATTATTTAACTAATTTAAGGGTGATTTAGACCGCGTACATACATATCAGCTGATCTATCTTAATACAAGGTTGACTAAATGACTACATCAGTAACTTATTTCTTCTTCCTCAATATTTTACAATGTTTGCAATTAAAACTAACAGATGTTTTTGCATACAAATAATTTATAAGTAGTGGTATCTTAGAGTAATTTACAGTCTGATCGTTCTATTTAGTACTTCGAAATATGGTTACATATATTTTGGAAAATGGCTGTAGGCCGTTTTCGTGTTTAACATTGCAAACTCACTGTTCCTTATAAGTAGTGATTTGCTTTTAAATAAAGTTTGGTATCTTATGAAATGATTTTAAATAAAGATATGTGATGTTATGGTTGTGTAGTGGTGTGGTTAATTTGTGTCAGCGTCTAAATTTCGAATGTTTACAATTTGAGATAGGCCTATCTTACGTCTGCTTTAGAAATGATTTGTTTTGCAATTGAATGAATATGGGTGGTTTATTAATAATAGGTTGTATATAAATGTCTGCTATTAATACTTATGAATGTAGATCGTTGTGTTCTATGCTTAATTATCCAAATCGTCTATTTTTCATTTGACTTAGGTTATGTTGTTATTGGTTAATTTAGGCTAACTATCCTAACCTGTTGCATAAGTTATTGATGTGATTTGTGCTGTTATAATGCCCTTCAAACTGATTTTGATGAGGGTACTGAATCCAAAATCATTTTGTGAAGCACAAATAACATCTTTAATCTAACTATAACTGGTAACAATCAAATAACATAACTAATAACAATGAAATAACTTATAACTAATAACAATCCTTAAATCTAACATGGTTAATACAATTCTAGTTCTATTCTGGGGTAGTATTGTTTTTCAAACCCTCGTTGTGGTTTCTGTTTGCTCATATTTGTTGTTGATAACACTTGTTGGTGATTTGTAGGGGTTGGGGACTTATGTAGTTCATAAGATTGTAGTTTATATTGGGGAACACTGGGGTAGTTTGTTGGGTATTTCACTGTTTTTATTCACACTCATTGTTTTCCATGGTAGTCAATTCACTTGAGGGTGTTCCATTTTGTATGCAGTAGTCGTTGGTCTGTACAGGTATGTTCTGGCGGTATGGCTTTAATAAAGATGTATGATAGGGCCCATAAGTTTTTTGCTGATCGTCAATTAAGGTATACGTGGATTTTCCAATTCGTTTTAAGATTCTTAACGGTCCAACATATATTGTGAATAGTTTGGCTGTTTCGCCGTATCCTTGGCTGGATTGAGGGAATGATTTTATCAGCACTAGGTCGTTTTCTTCGAAGGTGGTAATTTTGTGGGTGGTATTGAATTTGGATGCTCTTTTGTCCTGAATTGATTGAATTTTGCTCCTGGTAATTTCTAATTTCTGTAATATAGGGATCTGATTTTTGAAAGGGTTTTGTATGACTTCTGTCCAAAATCTATTGTTGGTTAAATTCAGTTGCAATTCGTTAGGGGTAAAACCTGTCGTTTCATGTTGTACTTCGTTTAGAAATTGGTTGATTGTAGGTATGTAGTCTGCCCAACTTCTGTGGTTGTTGGCACAGTACGTTCGTAGGCAGCGTTTTATTTCTCTGATTGGGCGTTCAGCCATATTAGACATTGGGTGATGGACTGGGTTTAAGATGTGTTTGATGTTATTTTTCTCGAGCGTATTGGTCCATAGCTTGCTTTTAAATTGGGTTCCATGATCGGATAGTATCTTGTTTGGTTTCCCAAAAATGGGTATGTATTCTTCGAACATTTTTCTTACCACTGCTTGTGAAGTAGCCCTTTTTAGGTTGTATAGTTGGACGAATTTTGTAAAGGTATCTAAGACTATAAACATATACTGAACTCCTCCCTTACTTTTGGGCATCGGTCCAATCAAATCTATTGCGAGTAAATCTCCCTTTCCGTTGCATTTTATACCGCTGGTCTCTCCATATAAGGGGTGGTTATCATGTTTGCACCTCTGGCAAGTGTCACAGGTAGCCAACAATTTCCTGATACGCCTGGACATGTCTTTGAATATGAAGTCTTCTTGCAGTATCTTCAGACATTTCCCTGCACCGCAATGCAAATAATATTTGTGGCATTCCCAAATTAAGTTGTCAATCAATCTTCTGGGTACTATGATCAACCATGAATTGTTGTGTTTTTGGTATAAAATTTCGTTGTGAATTTTGAAACGTCGTTCTGTCGGTTCTAGGTCTGCGTTGGAATTTATGGTTTTCAAGTAAATTTGTTTTAGGCCTAAATCGTTTTGTTGTAATTTTGAAAGGTTTTTAAGGTTATCCAAAAGTTCTAAATTGTACTGTCGGTTTAACTTCGCTACTATTAACTCTGAATGTGGTTCTACTCGGCTGTCTACATGTTCGTCATTTCTTATTCTGCTAAGAAGGTCGGCTAGAGCGTTGTCCGCTCCTTTGCAGTGGAAATTTCAAAGTGGTAGTCCTGTAGTGCGAGTATCCATCGTGTTAACCGTGCATTCAGCAGCCTGCATGTTTTAAGGAAAGTTAACGCCTTATGGTCGGTTATGACTGTTAACTTTGCATTTACTATGTAATGTCTCACCTTCTGTATGCAATAAACTACAGCTAGGAGTTCTTTCTCCGTAGTTGTGTACCTGAGTTCGCATTTTTTAAGGGTTATTGAAATGAACAGGATGGCCTTTTTGTTGTTTTCTTCATCAATTTGGAATAAGTGTCCTCCTATTGCAAAGTCGGAGCTGTCGGTTTGGAGATAATATGGTTGGTTTGGCTTAGGGTGGTTTAAGACATTGGTTTTCAGAAATAGCTGTTTGATTTCTTGAAACGTTTGCTCTTCTTTTTGGGTCCAGGTGAATTTTGCCTTTTTGGAAGTTAGCTTCATCAATGGTTGGACTGTATGTGCGTACCTGTCGACGAATTTATTGTAGTAGTTAATACCGCCTAGAAAACGTTTTAACTCTTTTCTAGTCGTTGGGGAAGGAAAGTCTTGGAAACATCGTATCTTTTCTTCGTCGGGTTCTAGGCCAGTCGTTGTTAGATAGTATCCTAGGAATGGAACTCTGTCCCTGCAGAAGATAGATTTGGATAATTTTATGGTCATATTGGCCGCTTGGAGTTTCTCGAAGACCCTTTCTAAATGCTGGAGGTGTGCTTCAAAGCTTGGGGATACGATGCATATGTCGTCAATGTAGACCAATGAGAAGTTCTCAATGCTGTTTTGAAAGACTTGGTCCAACGCTCTTACCAGTGCTGCTTGGGATGTTGATAGTCCAAACGGGGTGACAACATATTGGTACGTCTTCCCTCTGAATTGGAACGCGGTATAGGGTCTTGAATACGGTTCTAGCTGGACCTGCCAATATGATGACGTTAAGTCTAAAGTTGTAAGCCATTTTGAATCAGTAGCCTTGGCCAGGAGTTCATTAACACTCCTATTGCACTCGTAGTCGGGAGTTATCAAAGAATTTATCCTTCGCATATCCAGGCATATTCTTAAGGCATATTCTTAAATCGCCAGTTTTTTTTTTGACAATTATTATGGGGTTCACGAAAGTACTATTTGAAGGTTCAATAATGTCGTCTTCTAACATACTGTTAATTTCTCTCTCTACTGCGTCCTGTAAGTTGATTGGGATAGGGTAACTTTGAGCTCGGTAGTTCTCTGGCTGTTCCACGTTTATTCGGTGTTCGTATACATTACATCTTCCTGGTTTCTCGGAGAAAATTTCAGAATATTTTATGATTAAGTCGGTCATTTGTGTTCGTTGGATGTTCTTTAATTTGTCGTTTGCCTCAAAAGTCTTGTATATTTCACTTATTTTATCGTCGTTGTACTCATTGTTTGTCTTTAAAATTTTATTTTTAATATTATCATTGTTGTTATCGTCGTAGCATACCATTCTGCACTTTATTCCTTTAATATCTTCACATTCTAACTTAAGTTCTAGTACATCGCCTTTTGCGTTCTTTATACTAATAACATTATTTTCGAAGTTTAATTCCATCTTCATTTGCCTAATCGTGTCTATTCCTAAAATGCAATCTTTGATAAGATACGGTACTATAACACATTGTAAATCAAACTCTAGTCCCTTAATCTCTGCTTTTACCATTATTATTTGTGAAATTCGTTTTGATTTGCTGTTTAAGGCGGTTGTTATAAATGTGTTACTGACGGGTAACTGTTCCACATGACCTAATTTGCTCTTGTTGTTGAGAAACCACGTTTCGGACAAGCAAGTTATGCTGCTGCCTGTATCCAGAAGTGAATTTGTATTCAAACCGTTAAGTTTAATATTTATTTCCGGGCATTTAAAATTCATTAGGGGCTCATTCAATTCGTTGTCATCTTCTCGTAATAAAAACTCCCTGTCGCAGTAGAGGTTACTTATAATTATAGGGTTTCTTTCCAATGGTTGTTGCTCCCTTTCTAATAATGGCCTAATTCCGATTTGTTCCGTTGCTCCCTGCACTGGTGTAGTTGGTGAAGTGCTGATATGTCCATTTTCTTCAGCCTTACCTGTACAGCCATTAGTTATCTTGATCGTAGAATCTAAACCAGTGCGTTGGTGTTTAACGCACTCTGGTTCGTATCACTCCTTGCTTCTTCTCCGGTTCTATCTGAACTCGGCGGTCTCGTCGTTGTGGCAATCATTTGGCACACTCTCGTCTGTTCTTTAGTAGGGTAAGTCATTCCTCTTGCTTCGTTATGCTGTCTTGTGTTTTGTGGTGGGTATGTTGGTTTGTTCTGGGTTTGGTTTTGGTACCTGAAGTCTGTGGCGATAGGTCCAGGTTGACGGTCGAATGTTCGTCTTGTCGTAAATCTGTTACCATTCTGATTTGTATTTGATTGGGGGCTTCCGTGGTAGGGTGTGTATCTTGAGTTGTGTTGGAAACCGTCCTGATGTCTGTAAGGGTGGTTCCTATAGTCTTGTGCGTTGTTGTAATACGGTGGGTTTCTCTGTGGTGTTCCTCTGTTGGGGTGTTGGAATGATGTTGACGGTCGGGGTAGTGTCGTGTTGTGTGTTGACCTTTGTAGTGTAGTGTTCCTGTGTCTTATCTCCGCATTGGCCTCCTCCGTGTCTTCACGTTGCAGAAGTTCTGAGAATTCCTTGATGCTGGTTATGTTTTGCACCCTCTGTGCGTCCTGGATAATTTTGTCGAAGTGTTCCACCAATGTGATGATTATGTCCTCCTCTGGAGGCTGTGGAGTCATCGACTTCATTATTAGAACACGGTCGATGAAATATTCACTGCGGGTTAGTTTCCCTCCTGGTCGATACCGTTCGAACTCTAGTTTTTGTCAAATCCCCTTTTGGACATCCCTGCTCCAGAATTTGGACAAAAACTCTTCGCAAAACTTTTGGAAGTTGGTAATGTCGGGCTTAACCAGCTGCCACCATCTGCTCGCACTGCCTTCTAAGCTGTTCTCGATGATATCGAACAAGCAATCCTGTCTGTCGATAGGGTTTCCTATGGTCCGATTCGTGAGCCATTCGTAGTACCTGCTTAGTTGATATAGGTATTCATTAGGGTTTGGTTGCCTCCCGTTGAATTTTGGTAGTGTAGGCATGACTAAGTTGTTGTTTTCGTGTCCGTTGGCTCCGCATGTAACATTTATAGGGGGTAGGACGTTGCTAACGTCGTTTGTTTTGGGTAATTCCGAAATTATATGTTGTACCTCCCTCATAACATTATGGTTATTTATTTCCAATTTTTCGTCGATTGTAGTCTCGTGTTTTTGTAGGGACTCATTTAGAATTTTAGTAGTGATAATAAGGTCAACTTTATTTTCTAACTCGATAATCTTAGGATTGTTAGCCTGTAATTTTTGTTCTAATTCCGTGAAATTTTCCGAAAATTTATTTTCTACCTGGCTTATTTGTGTAGCAATACATTCTTTAAGCTGCCCTACTTCCATTTGTATTCCTATAAAGTTGGCTTTTATATTAGCCTCGCTCTGCCTAAATTTTTCTTCTAAATTTTGACTGTTTTCCTTTAATTTTTCTTCTAAATTTTGTTTAATTTCTATTTGATTTAATTTTAATTTTTCTTCTAAATTTTGACTGGTTTCTATTTGGTTTAATTTTAATTTTTCTTCTAAATTTTGACTGGTTTCTATTTGGTTTAATTTTAATTTTTCTTCTAAATTTATTTGTAAGTTTGCAATAAGGAATGTTATCTGCTCTAACAGGTTAGGGGATGATGTGGTAGGTATGTCCATAGCTATCCCGGTTTCAGTGTCGTTAGTGTTTGAGTTGGTCTCGATATCCTGAGGTATAGGGTCGGTTATTGTTATATTGGAAGCAGTTCGTCTTAAAATTGGTAACTGCCCTTCCTTGGCTTTGTCGGTTTGTTGTATTGTCTGCCTAAGGTCATAGTTTGCTTTGGATGTCTCGTCTGGCGAACTCATCTTGATATCATGTATGTACTACTTTTATGGTTAGCCTATTACTTTACTTACTAATTATTCTAACACATATAAACATGGATTTTAAAACTAGAATGTGATGTTTATGTACTAGTAAATGATTTACAATTATCAAATTTATCTAGGACTAACTTAAATATCTAGGCTACTGTTTGATAAGTTTTTAATGTAATATCCTAATTGTTACCAAGCTGATATGTACATATTGTTTCATAACACAATCATGCCAATCACGTTGTGCGCCATTTTATAATAAATGAATAAAAATAATAAATAAATATTTCTTTACTATAGGCCCTAATGTAATATAATATATTATAAAATAATATATTCTTTCAAGTTATTATTATTTTTTGAAAAACTTCTTAAATTTGGAATAACTTTCTAAATGAAACAGAATTACCTCTTGGCTCTACTCAATTCAAGCTAATTGGTTAATTTGGAATATGGATGGTTATTAAAAAAATAAATAAATAAAGACTGAATTCAGTTTCTTACTTTCTAGGTTCAAACATTAATAAATAATAGGATATGATGTTATATTAACATAATAACATTAATTTTATTAGACTTTAACATACAATATTAATTCATAATTTTGTTAAGATTTGACTCTCTTTAGAGTTCATGAAATTTGTAATAAAGTTTGTAATATTATAGGCCTCTAGGCTTAGCTCAATTTAACAGAACACATTGACTCAAAGAATACAATATTAATGAGGCTAGATCTCGGGGTAGGCACTCGGCTGGCATGGTTGTGTTATACAACTATAACGCATAAATAAATTGAAATGATTAAAATTCTAAAAAAAAATTTAATTAAAGTTCACAAGAAATGTTGAATTGATAATTTTGAAGTAGATACAGGCCTTTGAATTTGGTAAATGTTTAGAATAGTTAATTAACAGAGCATACCATGCTCTGTACAGTTCACACTGACTCTAATCACTCAATTTAGACACAAATATTATAAAAGAAAACTTTGGATGTTAATTTGGCTTCTGTACTCTGGTCTCCACAATGTTACTCTTCTCTCTGATTTCTTTTAAAACATGGCGCCTCGTTGTGTTGCGGAGCGATATTTTTCTATTTTAAGTGAGATCGTTTGTTGAAACTGTTGGGGTTCTTCCGCGGCACCATATAGTACCGTTTTTTTTCTTCTTTTCTTGGCCATTGGCAATTTGGGGTTGTAATAATCATTTCTTGTATTCGTATTTGTTGTTTTGTATTAATTTGTTTATTAATTACACATTATTTAACTAATTTAAGGGTGATTTAGACCGTGTACATACATATCAGCTGATCTATCTTAATACAAGGTTGACTAAATGACTACATCAGTAACTTATTTCTTCTTCCTCAATATTTTACAATGTTTGCAATTAAAACTAACAGATGTTTTTGCATACAAATAATTTATAAGTAGTGGTATCTTAGAGTAATTTACAGTCTGATCGTTCTATTTAGTACTTCGAAATATGGTTACATATATTTTGGAAAATGGCTGTAGGCCGTTTTCGTGTTTAACATTGCAAACTCACTGTTCCTTATAAGTAGTGATTTGCTTTTAAATAAAGTTTGGTATCTTATGAAATGATTTTAAATAAAGATATGTGATGTTATGGTTGTGTAGTGGTGTGGTTAATTTGTGTCAGCGTCTAAATTTCGAATGTTTACAATTTGAGATAGGCCTATCTTACGTCTGCTTTAGAAATGATTTGTTTTGCAATTGAATGAATATGGGTGGTTTATTAATAATAGGTTGTATATAAATGTCTGCTATTAATACTTATGAATGTAGATCGTTGTGTTCTATGCTTAATTATCCAAATCGTCTATTTTTCATTTGACTTAGGTTATGTTGTTATTGGTTAATTTAGGCTAACTATCCTAACCTGTTGCATAAGTTATTGATGTGATTTGTGCTGTTATATCCTTAATTAAATTTTTTGAGATTTTGTTCTAATAAGTTATTTGTAACCAATTTTCAGTTTTTCATATGGCTAATTGTTTGTTTGAAATATAATCAATTCATGTAATATAACCTGTCCTTAAACACTAAATATTGTATAGTTAATGTTAACTATTAATTGAACATTAAAAGATTCGTTATTTATTTTCGCAATGCTTACATAATGTCATGCAATGTTTTTACTCTTTCAGTTGAAATGAAAAACTCTTTTGCAAGGAAAACGTTTAAGGTTTACTTTATAAAATAGACTTAATGTTACTTATTCAAAGAAACAAATTTAAAGTCTTGTTATATTCATGTTCTATACATTTTTAACAGTGTTCATTATAATTTATTGGTATTAGCACTTTATAAACATTTTAACAGAATTATTAAAGTTCACTGTTTAGGTTATGAGTTCACAGACCACCATCTTACATATTAACTTCAAATTTTATGCAGAATCACCAGTTTTTAAATTATCGCAGTTTCAGCCATCTGAAGAGACATTAATATTCTTATTTGTTTCTGTTTCTCCTATAGTATTTAGATAAAATAATTAAGTAGGTTTTAACTTACCGCATTCTTGACATAGTTAGTTTTTCCTTACTAAATACATTTCACTGTCATTGTGGGCTGTCATAGGATCTCAACACATGTTTTAAGGAAAAATCTCTCATTTTCCAAAAAATAGCCTTTTTTGAGACCCAAATTTAAAAAAGGTTTCAGTGGACAGCTATCATGTCAAATCTTTTTTCAAGGTTTGTGGTAGACAATTTTGTCTTGTGATATAGATCCTTACATTGACACAACTCTCTGCCAACTAAAAAAGTAGACCTTCTAAAAGTATAGACATTTTCCTGACTGTCTACATTCCCGATATTCAGTCAATCAGTGTTGTCATGAAGATACACTAAACTGAAAGCTGCATAAAAGAATAAAAAATCTGATTTCATTTTCTTGTATGAACAAGACTGCTCAACTGCCTCAGACTTTTGACAAATTGTCTGTCACATATGCGATCATACTCTATAATAGCCTTATTATCTAATATATCTTTATCTCATGCATATCAGCAGATATTTATGATAAAATATGTAATATATAATAATGTAAAGCCTATTACAGTACCCTTTTTATCACCCCTGTGGCGGCAAGTTTAATCGAGGGACTTGTTCTCTGGAGTTAGGAGTACTATTGACACTTTCTAGGATGTATATTTTTGATGTAATAATACAAGTGTTATGTTACTCTGAATAAGAACACACATGATTATGGTATCCGATTCAGAAACTACTTTGGTTAGACCAACAAAGGCTCGGTAAGAACAAAAAGCTACCATCTCAATCAGGTATTAAATAGGTAGGTTTATTAATAAATAAACTCCTAGACAGCTTAAAAAAAAAAAATTCAAAACTACTAAACTTTTAAGAGTAGGCTAGTCTAAGACAACTTGTTATCTGGATTGTTTTATTCAGTTTAGGAGTTTGTCAGCCAAAAGTGCTCTTGAGGTATTTTTGTGCATGAATGTGTGAAGAATTATTAGTTATAGTAATTTTTAATGTTGTTCATTCTTTCCAACCTGATTGTCAATAATTGTTTTCTGATTTTGTTTTTATCTTTGATGTGTCTTACAAAACTCTGTATTGTTCTAAAAGACAAATAAAATACAAATTCAAAAAACCTATGCAATAAGGAGTAAGTTTACTTGGGTCATACAATAGGCTCTTCGGCTATGTTGCTTCTTGAACTATTCTTGCTTATATATACAGTATATAGCTAGATACTATTCTCATTTACATGTCATTTTCATATAGTGTGTTCTCTTCTTCACTGAAGTATAATTTTCAAATATTTATTTAAAAAAAATATTAATGTGAAAATTGTTGTGTAGAAATTGTGCGAGGTAATTTTTGTACCCTCTGCAATGAATAAGAAAGTATCGTTTGTGATCTACATTAAAACATACAGCATTGTAATATTTATGGATTAGTGCACAAATTTGATGGCTTTAGTGTTTGTATTGATATTTCAAGAAATGCACTTCACAAATTACGATGAAATCGGCAACTGTCAATTTATAGTCAAATCTGAAGAGTTAATAAATAATGAAAAATAACAATTAACAGCACTCTTATATTACAGTAGGTACCTAACTTATATATTTTGTGAAGATTGAGTAGTGAGCACTCAAATTAAAAAAAAAAATCTTATAATTCCAGCCATTATGAAAACAAATGTGTGAGGTTTTGTAACTTTATGCTTAGGTGAGGTTTACTGGGTTTTATATATTAAAACTTCTGTTAACATACTACAACTATCGTTAACTGACTATTCTTATTTTATTGAGTACTTTTTATTATTTATTAATAATCTGATTTCTGAAGTAGGTATATTTTTGTACCGATGCCTCATAAATGTCCAAAATTCAGTGATCATATTCTACTATGCTTAGTTCAAATTAAAATATGAATAAACTAAAAAAATCAATAGAAATAATTTCATGTTTTCATACCTATACTTAGGTAAATATTCTAATCTAAGCAAACCTTTCCTGGTTGACTAATATTTGTCGTCTTCATTGGTAAAATGATTCTCTGAATTTCTAATGTGTTGTTTTGGCTTTACAGGTGTTATTTAGTTAGCTGAAAACACTTCCCTACTTTTTAAATAGTTGACTAAACTTTATTCATTTTATTGATATGTTTTAATGTTCTAGCATCATCACATTTAATACAAATGTTCTATATAGGCATTGTAAATTGTAAAAGAAAATGATAGTTTAGAGTCTTATTTTAGAAGCCATTGCCAGTTATTTAAAATGGCAAACTATTTGTTGTAAGCTATAAACTGCACAATGCTATTGTTTTAAGAATTCATGGTGACACCTCTAGATTATGAAATACAGGGTTATGATTTAAATGAAAACAGAACAGCTGATGTTGTTTATTTATCTAAATCGTCGTCTGAAACAGTTTCTTTACATAACTAATAAATTTCTATATGTGCTCCATTAGTCTCTTGGCAAATGTCCAATTGATAATAAAGTTCAGCCCAAACGTTAGTTAACATGTCTTTGTTAACGGTTGTCATTGCTTCATTAATCTTTAGGTCACGAATTTTTTCTCGATAAACCATGTTTTTGATGTACCCTCACAAGAAAAAGTCGCAAGGTGTAAAATCTGGACTCCTTGGAGGCCAGTGTAAAATCTGGACTCCTTGGAGGCCAGTGTATAGGTCCTTACCGGCCTATCCATTGATGTCCAAACTTTTCATTCAAAGTGTCTGTGACAAATGCACTAAAGTGCAGAGTGCGCCATTTGTTGGAAATGGAGTTATTGAATGTTTTCGAGTTCATTTAGCTGAGAAAAATAATAATTGATTAACATATCGAGATACACAATTCCATTAATTATCTTTTCAGCAAAGAAAGGCTCTATCAGACGATTTTTCATCACACCACACCAAACATTAATTTTAGGTGAGTCGCGTATTTTTTCAAAAATTGTATGTGGGTTTTCAGATCCCCATATGCGCGAATTGTATCTGTTAACATTGATATGGAATGTAACTTAGTCTGAAAAAATTATATCATCTAAAAATGATTGGTTTTCATCAATCTTGTTCAACATTTCAACAGCGAAATTAATAGCCTACGTTTTGCACCATCATCCGGTTACAATTGCTGTAATAGCTGGATTTTATATGCATGTAATTTCAGTCTTTTGTGTAAACTTTGTGGGTTGTTGTTTTTGGAATACCTAACTCTAGGCTTCATTGAGGTATTGACTTCTTATTGCAGATTGTCTAATATGTTCTACTTTTTCGTATGATACACTTTACCTGCCAGATGAATTCTGCTTTTGAATTTATCCAGTTCCTTCGAATTGTTTGAACCAATGTCATATGTTATTTTCAAGTGGTGGATCTTTTCTGTATTCGCGTCGTAATGCCGTTGAACTGAAATTACAGACTTGAATTCAGCCAGCAACAAAACATACTTTTTGTTTTGTATTAGAGAATATAATAACACACTCCATACAGAACACTCCAGCAAACACACCATCACAACAATGCAAGAACTAATTTTGAGGTTACAACAGCTGTTAAACAAACTTTTGGGTTATAGGCTATCAGTGATACCAATACAACACCAGATGAATATCAATCTGCGTTTGTTTTTACAAAATAGTTAATTGGTTCCATCTGCTTATATTTGGAGCATTTTTAACATTTAAATCATTGTCTAGCACAATGCGCCTAGTTTTCTCAATAAGATAGTATTTAAAAATATTTTCAATTATAGCAATAGCATTTTGTGTAATTTTTTCAAATAAGATCGTCTCCCATCGTCTCCCAATTTATTTAAGTTATTTGTGTTGGCATTTGTTTTTAAATTTCGTTTGCCCAAATTGTAAGCAGCAATTAGGCTTAATACCCTTGAATGATTTTTTATAAAGTAATTCTTTAAACATTGTACTGAAAATTGTTATTTAATAAATATAAGTCCCCCCCCCCCACAAGGCCATCAAACTGAATGACCAGGAGAACTGGTGAACCAGGAAAACAGACTTTATTAATAGAACCACTAGAGCACTGTGGTGAACATACAATAAAGGGAGTGTTAGTTTAATACTCAACCTCTGAGGATGGTAACTATGTTACTGAAATGTACATAAGGTAGAATAAACATACCTATACAGTTTTTGTGTTAATAGTGTTTTTTTGTTGTGGTTTTGGGGTTAATCCTTTCCTTTAGACTTTATTAACTCCAAATTTTAATGCTAGATTTGTCCTCAAAAATAAGAATAGAGCTGGTGGCAACAAATCCCTTAAGGAGTTGAAGAGAAACAGGGTGAACGAACATTAGGATTGCTTATTTTAAGAATTTTAGTCTGAATGTATACAAATGTCCAAGTTTAATGGGAAATTAATAAAATTTAGAGGCTATGTGTATTTATTTTAATAATGGATAGGCCTATTTCCATTCAAATTCATACATTTTGTGTATAGGGCTGTTTTTTCAAGGACTTTTAAGTTATAGTAAAAAAGTTGAGAAGATAGAGTTAAAAAAGTAGATTTTCAAAGTAGGAAGTAAGTGCTGTAATTGACTTTTATATCTTCATTAAACTAGGGTTTTTACGACTTATTTTTTTCCTCAGCGATATATTGATGAGTTTTAACATCTTTTACTGTTTAAAATATATGTTGCAGATATTTATGTAAAACTTCTTGGGCTATTTTAAGGTTTTTAATGCTTTTTCAAGCATTCAATAATTTTATTTTATTGATAGTTAATTGCCATTTTTATGGCAAAATTGAAGTAGTAAATTTATGTTATAATTTTTTGTTGTATAGGCTTTAATATAATATGTTAAGAAAGTAAATTTATTGAGGTTAAATTGTCATAGGTCTAGTTGATAATGTTGTTATTGTTAAATGATTGTTTTATTTTTAATATATTTTTTTGTTGTTACCAGGTTGGTTGTTGAAGTCACATGTGGGGAGGTATTGCGTGAGTGGGTGGTGGGGAGCGGGGGTTGTGTGTGAGCTAAGATTGTTCCACTCGACCCGACCGCTTACTGGTATGGCGCTGCCCAGCCGAGCTCGTGTGTATTCTGATGTCAATTCCCATAAACCTAGAGAATACTGGGATTACGAATCATATGTTGTGGATTGGGGGTAAGTATTTTCATTACATGGGTACAATAACAATAATGGTACAATTTTTATAAGATTATGCATTTACTAACAACATCATATGCATTTGTAAAACTAAGCAAAAAGTAAATACTGTTTTATATTTGGAATTATTCCTTCTTGTTAAAACTACAAGAATTTAGAAAATTAAACTTTTTGTGTTGTTTTCATATTTCAATTTTAGCTATAACATGATAATGGCAAACGTAGCTCTTTTTAAGCGTATTCATAACCTTAATTTCATATAGTACTTGAATTTTGTAGACAATCTATTTGTTTTTTGTGTGGTACATTTTGTATCATGGTTTTTAGAATACTTCATAGATCCAAATGCATAAAGGGTGTCTTTGGGTTGTTTTTCAATTTTTTTTGAATTGATGGTCTTCCAAAAAAATAAATGTTGTTTATGTCTTTTAATATTGCCTGTCTCTGAGTTGTTTCACCCACTGCTTAACTGAAGGACTGGAACTCTGGCCAAATAAACATTTGGGTAGTTAATCCGAGATTGGTACAATATTAACTTGTATAGTACAGTACTATATATTAATTAAAAAACCTACAGTTGAAAGAATAATACAAACTCAAACCTGTTTATACATCTGTTGTGATTTATTGCCATAAAAATACTTTACCAACACACACTTACTTACTCACTCTCATAAAACACAAAGACTTAAAATATTAACTCTAATGAAATTATAAAAGAACATGAATTTGCTGTAATAGGAGTAAATTAATGAAGAATTTATTTATCAAGATTAAACAAATTGGTGATTTTCTTCTGACGCTTAACTTAAAGAGATTTATTAAACACAAAATTGCAACACAAAATTGCATGATGTTAGAATGCAAATAATGTATCTTTTACCAGGAACATAAGGATAAACATTTCAACTTCAAAAAAAAAAAAAAAAAAAAAAAAAAATACTATACAGTATAGACAAAACTTATTTTTTATTGAACACTACATTTTAAATACAGTATGTATGTAAAACTACAACAATACATTGACATAACTACAGAAGGCTTGCTAATCTGTAGAGGGGAAACATTTTGAATATTTATTGTAAAATGGTATGTTTTCAAAATCTATTATATTAGTAATGTATGATCGAAAACATTTATTTAAATTTTTAAATAAATACATTCTAATATTTAAAGCGAAATAATTTCAGTTAATATAGCTATTTAATTTGTAGTTGTGTTATTTATTAGTTATAGTTTATTATTATCATGAATATTATTAGTACTGTTTAAAGTTTGTTATTGAATGTATTCTGTAAGAAAACTGCAATAGAAAAGTTTAGACAACTCATTTTACCCCGTTTTATTTTTAACACGATTTTCCCAACATTGCAATTATAATGCATATAACTGAAAAAAAAAAAAGGAGTTTATTGACAAACTGCTTGCACCATCGCTTTTTACATGAAAAACCTACAAAAAACTTAAAAAAATTAAACTATGTATCCGCATTTGTTTCTCCCTCCAAGTACCTCTCAGTTGTGAAATATAAAGCAGTTTCCATACTTATAAAATAAATCATCCTATATATCAGAGTTTAAATCCTATGATAATAATGTTTGATTAAATTGATTGAGAAATTTATGAATTTCATTTTATCACCAATTCAAAATTTCATAATTGTATATTAGTGGTTGATTAACCTATTATTAGGAGAAAAAAATATCAGCAGTATTTAACCCTGGATCAGGCAAATGTTAAAGGTTTTGTAAAAGTTTTGTTTTCTTAAAAAATTCATAAAAAATATTATTTTTATACAAAACCTAACTTATAAGACATCATTTTTCTCAGAAAGATGCATAGAATTCATCTATGTAATAATTTTTTTTTTGAAACTGTTTTGGAGTAAGTGTGTTGATGTCAAAAAATGAAGTTAACATTTTTCAGAAAAACCTGTATCATCCAAAATCAATAGCTTACCACCCTTTTCCAAGATATACAAGAATTTTGTGTAATATTTGTGAATATATTTAGAAAGAAAAAAAATTAATTAGTTACATTTTCAAAATAAAAAAATACAAAAAAAGGGGTTTTGTTAGGCTTATTTTCAAAAATTCACCAAAAATTGTAATATTTATGGAAAACCAACTTCTATATATCATTATATTCAGAAAGGTTCTCCAATTGAGCATAGAAAATTTTGATTTACATTTTTTTCAAGTTTTACAAACGTTTTCTAGTATAAATGTGAATAACAATTGGTAAAAAAAAAAAAAAAAAATCAAATTCTGAAATTTTCAAAATAAAAATAATGTTTTCCCCTAAAAGTGGACGACAGAAGTTAGGTTAGGTTTGTTACCTCGACAACCTAGGCCTAACTTGTAACTATCTAAAGCTCGATTTCATTAAAATAATAAACTCTACAAACAATAACACACTTATATACTTGTATAATACACTTATACACTTGTATAATCAAATAAAACACTACATATAAGAAAATTTGCTTTTAGGCCTAGATTTATAACTTACCCCTAGGTTATCCCAAATATAAACCATTCAAAAACTAGAACTTCACTCAAAAAAATTAACTTTAGAAATAAAAACACATATATTGTAACAACTATACACAATTTTATACAATTTGTATTCACAAACAGAAATATATAATACCAAAACAAATGCGCCACGCTTTTCCATGTCAATTTATGTCACAAACTTTAGTTACATTCCGAGTTCAAAACAAAAACTTCAAAGTAACTCTACGATATATCAAGTAAAACCAACTTGTAGAATGAAATCTCCTCTACAAGATTCTGTAAAGATCAGTTACAAAATATTGATTGAATAATCGATTATCTTATTTAGTAAACTGCTCCGAATGCCAAGTGAAATTTGTTCCGTTAGGTTTCTACTATGGTCAAGCAGAAATATCTTGCGATCTATGACACATAAAACAATTTGTAAACCACAGATGGAAACAGAAAGATGTGATCTACAAAAAATAGATTTGTGATTATATGGGAAAAAATGGTGTTGCTTTTACTAAAAACAGCTTAATTCAAATCTTTGATTTTACGCATAAAAACTATACGAACTTCAGCATTTTTTGGAATATTATTTATAACATTTTGTGGTATTTTTTTGCATGATCATTAGCTTTCCAACGGTATTTTATTTATTGAGATAGGACGATTCTAAGTGGGCGAAAAATTGAATTGCAAAATATGTGTTTTCCGGTTGTTAGAATAAACCCTGCGTCGCCGAACGACCTCAAAAATGGTCGTCTACCGAATAGAGGGTTAACAAGTTCTTGATTTTGACTGATTGTCTGTCTAATGAGAATTTTACCAACATTTCCCTTCACAGAACCACAAATTTTAAACTCAATTTTTTTTTACTTTGGGATGGTTTCAACTATAGGTTCTATTTCTATGTTAAATTTCAAGTGTCTAATGTATTTGTAGCCTAAGTATACAAACATACGATTAGAGAATGATTATTGCTTGTAGCATTGTAATGTAAGAGATAAGATACTAAATGTTACCAGCTTTATTTAGATAAGTTTATCACAATTTTGAAAAAAAAATTAAGATTTAATAGAATGAGATGTATTTTGTAAAAATAGTAGTTTTGGGTCTCTCTTTGCACTATGTTATAGCCTAAATGTTTTGGCCGATTTGGTATAGGCATATTGTTAAAATACTCCAAACTTAAAAAAAATTTTTTTTGGAATACTTATAATTAAACCTGTTGTAAGAAAAACACGAAATTACTATTTCATCAAATTCATCTCCAAGTTTAGCAAAATGGAGTTTCAAACATTTGATATACGGTAACGTTTTTGTTGTTCCTATGTTGCAAGGAAAGCTGTTCGATAAAATTGTTGATGTCAAAATTAGCCAAGTTAGTCTCTTGTTGATTTATACTATTCAATCCTCTCCATCACACAGAAAATAATCAGTGCCCACGATAGAGTCAAGACAAATGATACATTGAATTGACGGATATAAGTGAATTTATGCAAGTGTACTGCAAGACAATCGTAGCCTGTTGTCAGTCCGAAGATTACCACAGATTTCTTCATAGGTTATCCTTTGTAACCACTTAGATTTTCCAATCATCATAGATGTTTTCCCTTTTGATAGATTTTAGGTATCTTGGGGTCTGTTTGATGTTTTGTAGTTTCACTGATTGTTGTTTTATTGGAAGATAACCTCTTGAATGGCAACTTGTTAGACTACCAAAAGAACCACCTTTTGAAAAGCATACGATTAGTTGTAAAGATCAAAATATGTCCAAACTTCTCCTTCAAAATTCTGTGTCGTCTACTAGTATGTATTAGTAAACGAGTCTACAATACACTCCAGGTCACACTTCTTCCATTTTGGATCTGTTTTTGTGAACACTCAACCATTTTCCTCCTGGGTACATCATGCTTAGTATACTAAGAGCTGAGACTCAAAAGTGCCGAGGGAGAGTCTGATTTTGTTACATTGTCTGGGAGAGACAAATTTTCCAGTATTGTGATGAAACACAAAGGGTTAGGGAGGTTTTTCGATCTGCTTTACTTTTCTTGAAATATTCAGCAACTCAGCAAGGATCTTTCTAATGAAGTGACGTTGCTTGAGTCTTCAGAAGTTAACTTAAACTTTATTGGTAAATCCAATTGGTTCTTTGTGTGGGCTCCACTTTGACAAAGTTATTGCTGCATATTTTATGAAGTCCTTCTTGTGACTTCTTGTCATGTCATTTATGACGATATGTTTCGAACCCATAACTCCATCATCTGGCATATCATAGCTTTGTTCATAAAGTTCTTACTGTACCATTGAGCAAAGGAAATTACCAATATAAAATACATAGCTACTGTATTAATTTTGTCTAATGTGTATTATGGGAAATGGATTTTCGTTAAAACCCTAAGTTATAACTAACAATGAGGTTAAAATGGCTAGGATTTATTTTGAGATATTGATCCTTTTAGAGATTATATCTTCATTTACATCAGTATTTTAAAGAAGGTAATGACAAATTACTTTTTGTTAGTTTAGGCATTGAGTTTTTTTTATGGGTGTGAAGTGTGTGCAATGAGTGTGGACTATATATTTTTATGTAAATGTTGTAACTGTTTGTAAATGTTTTTATGTAAATGAGTGTAATATATATACTGTATATATATATATATATATATATATATATATATATATATATATATATATACTGTATATATATATATATATATATATATATATATATATATATATATATATAATACACTCCAATTAAATTATTTACTAACATATTAAGCAAAATTTTAATACATTTTAATTCTATTTTCAGACAACAAGATGACTACCAATTAGTTAGGAAATTAGGCAGAGGGAAGTACAGTGAAGTTTTTGAAGCTATTAATGTCACAAATAATGAAAAATGTGTAGTAAAAATTTTAAAGGTAAGGACTTTCTATTGAAAATTAATGTAGTAAATTATTTAATAACCAACTAAGTGATCAATTGTAAAAATTGAATTTCATAGATTTGAAATGAATTAACTTTTCAATTTCTTACTTATCGCAAAATTTTGTATTAATAGAAGTACACTTTTTATCAAATAAATTAACAATTATAGGAGTATATGTTGTTCATTGAAGGATCCATGTTATAAGTATTAGTGCCATGTATAATGGTTATTGTCAATACAACTTACAAAATCAAATATACCTTACTAAATAATTATAGAAACACATCCTATCCCTTTATATTTTTATTGTATATTCACATTATATATTTTCAATTACATAATATTTACTTTAAACCCTCCAATATATTAAGCTTCATTGATTATGTAGTGGGTTTTCATTTTTTGTAATGGTGCTCTGTTCGTTTAATATAAGAAAAATAATTAATTTCAGCCTTCCTGTATAATTTTCTAGGACCACTGGGTGTCACTGACCGAGAAATTGTACAAGGATTTTGAAGCTGTCCTTGAAAAACCTATTATATTTTATTCAATTTCTTGTCAAAGTATATATAAGAATACTAATTTAAAAATCAATCCTAATAATTTTTGTAATTTTATGCTTTAAAAAAAATTCAGTGGCATTGGTTCTGATCAGAAATATTCCCAGGCATTTCACTGATAACTTCTGATGTGAACTGGTGCCCTCCTACGTCCATCACTTTTTTTATTTTTATATCTTATTGTATGAGGAAAGGATGGCATTTTAAGGATTGTAGATTTTATATTAGTCAACAGTAGGAGGCACTGAACACTTGTATTTAAACAGATATGGTATTCCGGTGTTAGGACTGAATGGTGTCTAATTGTACTAAATCCCGTTTGTTTTTGTGTCTAATTGAAAGAAAGAAATGTCACTGTCTTGAATTGTATTTAAATAAGTCAATTCGTAATTAAAGAACATAATTAAAATATTCAACCAACATAGAAAATAACTATGCAAATATGTAATGTTGTAGCATGCAGATAAAAAAAGCATACAAAAAATAGCTATATACACATAATTATATTTTATACCACAAAATCCTGCATAAATCTTGTTCCTCTTGAAAAAATTACTCCTATTTAAAAATAAGTTAAGTTTATATTGTGAAAATAGCAGAGATAATGTGATTTATTTTTTACCATTCATAAGAAATAAATAATTTTTTTTTGTCATTAAACAACTACAGTTGTAATAAATATTATCAGTAGGAAAATAGTACATAAATAGATAGCATACTATATAACGATAGAACAGACGACAATGAGTAGACACAGCAGCAATAACACCCAAATATAATTAAAATATGTACCCGTATATTAAGATGTTATTAAAATTTAAGATCTTACTTGGTAGAGTCCATACATTCTTTGACACTATACAAAGGTTTTCTTCTTATCTAATTATGTTGTTAGTTATTATTTAAATTTATCTTAAATATTTTAACAGTACAATTCGAGCTGTGTTAAGAGTTTTATTTAAAAACTTTATCCCAATATGCTTAAAACTGACTTTAGTTTTCTCAAATCTAGCAAAATATTCATCAATTAGGTTTCGAGCCCTAATTATATAATCATGTCTATTACGTCTTAAATTATAATCTCGTAATTATATTTGATGTACAACAAAGATTCCAATATAAAAATACCAGTAACAGTAAGGATAATAAGTTCTTTGAAAAATGACCTACAAGAATCTTATTCTTAGACTCCCCCAATACATCTTACAGCCTTTTTTTTTTGCCAGAGAACCTTTTTTGCACCAGCAGAATTTCTCCAGAGGTTTATTCCGTACAACAAATAACTGAAAAAAGGCAAAGTTAGAACTGAACTTACACTAGTTGCATAATTTAATAGTAATAACAGAAAAATAACTAGCTAAACGAGTGCACAGACTCATAGTGTAAGCCCTTCCAAGCAAGCCTGGAGTTGAGATGTATACCAAGTAGTTTAACTGATTTTTTAAAATTTGTAAACAAGCCAAAACTGTCTTATTTTGATTCACAGTCAATATATTAACCTCAAACCAGTTTAGATCTGGTTAAAATTTCCACTTTTAAATATTCAGTTTTCGTAAGATCATCAGAAGCTGTTAAAAATGTCATATTACCAGTATACACATTATTTACAGTATAACACATTTAGTTTGCAGAAAATCAGGAAAATAATTATCATAAATAATAAACAAAAAAGTCCAAGTACAGTTCTCTTAGGCACTCCATTTACCAACTATAGAAGGTGGTAAACTCTTCCCAGTAAATTTAACCATCTGTAGCCTATGGAGAAGATAAGATCTCAGCAAGTATCATTTCGTATCTCTATAACTCCATAATGCTGGAGCTTTTCAATAAAAATTTAGTCTGAAACAGTATCTAAGACTTTACTTAAATCTAAAATTGTAGTGTGAACATCTTATTTTGTTTCAAAGCATTCTAAAATATAGGACACTATATCGTCAAGAGCTTTAGCAGTAAAAAGGGGGATAAAAAGTTATTACATTCAAAGTAGTTTTTAAGTTGGAACTTTAAAATACTTCTATAACTTAGAGAGAACAGGAATTAATGATGTGGGCCTGTAATTTCTAGGGCACAACATATCATCTTTCTTTGTGTATAGGAAATGTAACAGTATTTTTCAAACAACTAGGAAAATCTCCCTCCCCCCCTAAATATCCAATTTATTAGATAGGCAGCAGGGTGCTGTAATTCACACTTAATTACTTGAACACAAAATTTGAGATACCATATATGTCCTTTATTTAGAATTACTTAGTTCACCATTTTTAACATCTGCTGCTGTAATTTCTTACTAATGAAACAGTTTACTTTCAGTATTCTTTAAGTTTTATACTTGTTTTTAACATGTTCAAGATTAATTACATACATCACTAATACAATCTATATTACCTACACTTACAAAGAAATTGTTAAAATCAGAAGCTGTTCTGGTATGTTAGTTATGGAAGTGGACTTAAGACGACCAGATTCATATTTTATTTTACTCCAGGCTGTTTTACGTTGATTTTTGGAGTTTATTATACATTTCTTATTTACTTCTCGTTTAGCAAAATTTACCTTATTTCTGTAATTTTTTTTTCACCCGAAGGTATAGTACCTCAGCCTTACAACTACAATCAGTCTTTAATCTGTCATAACAGATGAAAAGCAAATACCTCAGTTGTCCCAACCAAAGAGTTAACCAACTTGTCACAGGAGAAGGGTTTTTCTCTTCTTACAAGAAACATCCAAAATTTGTTTTTCCATTTTGGGGCAACAATCATTACACAAACTAATCAATGTATCCATAATCCTGAAGACAGTCAGTATTGAGGTTGGATGAAATCAAATACCATTGCAGTTTCCAAGCATTTGTCATTAAACTTGCATAATAGTGTCATAAAATGTCCTTAAAGTTAAAAAAAATATTAAAATTTTGACCGTATAAAAAAAGGGTCAAATTAGGTAGTCAATAATAATATAAATAAAAATGTGTATCCTGGTCAAAAATGATTTCTTAATCATTTTTAATAGATCATATTTTTCGCTTAATTAACGAAAAATCTGTAAAGTTCTCAATTTTTTTTAATGTTTACTAATAGTGGGTAATTTTATGTTTTGAATTACAAAATCATAAAAGAAAGATACCTCAGTCCTTATAAATTATGTTAAATTTATGAAGAATTGCTATGAGGGAGCTGGAAGATCCAAGAAACTCTTCCGCTACACAGACTCAATCCTGTGCTAAGAGTAATTTTGTAAATTAACCTATGTGCAGCCGATTGACATATTCAATGAATTGTTTAAGTTGAATACTCCATTTCATATCTAATGAGAGCAAAAGTAATCGACTCCTAAAGCTATAATTTCAATATAATAGCATGGAATGAAATTGAACCATTTTCACACAATAAAAGATGAAACTAATATGAGTGATCAGAGAAGAGTAGCTCCTACGTTATTTTGTGAAGATTAGGGATGAAATGAGAATTAAGACTAGATTATGGAATCTAAAGTTTTTACTTTTACAAATAAAAGTTATTTTCTAATTATTATTAATTTTTACTTACTAGGTTCTTTCCTTCATTTCTGTACTTCTCAACCTCAAAATTGTCCAATGTGTTTAGCTGAAAAGGTGTTCTTTTCTTTGGCAATCTTTTAAAAACTCATCTTAAGATTTTTGAATACACAAAACTTTATTCAACATTTAAAAAAATTTCAATTCTATAAATTTTACACAATTTACAATATTCCAATCAAAATCTTAATCCTTTTATCATCTTAAATCTATCAAATTTTTATTGTCATGCTTGGTTATACTAATGACCACAGTACATAAAACTACTTATTGTTTCATTTGATCAACACCTTTAATTATTTAAATTATCACCTTCATAGGTAGATCAAAACACATCCACTCCATTATAAATTGTTTTAAACTTATTTTTTCTTGTAATTTTTCAAGCTACACCATCCCTTTGAGGACAACATGTTGTCTTATATGACCGACGACACTCTCACCGTCCTTTTTTTCAGGACGTCTCTGTCCTTTTTTTCAGAGTTTCTATAAATTCCGTTGAGTTGCTTTTTCCGTTTCGGTTTATTGCAACTCCCGCTCTCTCCTATCATTTGAATTTCTATATCCTAAGCCAATCACATTTAAAGGATCGAAATCATGTCCTTTTTTTTAGATAATTTTTTCTTTATTTCGTAGATAACCATTTATACTACATTTATTTACAATTACCAACTACAGATTTATTATTGTTTGGAGATACATGCTTACAAGGTAAAATGACAAAGCAAAAATAATAGGCCCTTAATTTTCTATTAACATTTGTAAACTTGTTTTAGTGTATAATTAAGCAACATTTCACTTTTTAGACATCAAGGATGACTTTGAAGAAATTTGATTCTTTTCAAAATATGAAATGGTGTTTTTGATTATGGTGATTTATTATATGAAATCATTGTGTATGTTGAGTGAGGATAAGCAAAATTGTATCATTTTATTATTAAATTTGCACAGCCCCTCTGATAGTTTATGAGGATGTCTATAAGTATAAATTATCCCCCCCCCTTCTATATACACATGGACCCTGGGATTATTAAAACTATTTGAGGGCTTGGAGTTTTTATTGTGTATTCTTTTCTTCTTTTTTTTATAAGGTGATGGTGACCAAGAGGTTTTTGCCTTTAAACAACAAGAAAACGAAAATTCAATACATGCATGGACCATGCAACCTAATATTAAGATTCTAAGGAATACAATAACATAAGTGTTTACTTGTATAACTATGGTTTTAAGATTTTAGTTTAAAATAATAAAACATTTGCTGTTGTTGCTATAGATTTTTTAAAATAATTTTTCTGGTACTAATCATATTTTATTTGCTTTGCAGCCTGTCAAGAAAAAGAAAATAAAACGAGAAATTAAAATTTTAGAAAATCTTAGAGGGGGAACAAATATAATTAGTTTACAAGCAGTTGTTAAAGACCCTGTGTCAAGGACGCCAGCTCTTATATTCGAACATGTTAACAATACAGACTTTAAGCAGCTCTATCAAACGCTTACGGACTATGACATACGTTTCTATCTTTATGAACTACTAAAGGTATGTTTGCTTTCATACTCTATGTTTTAGTTTATGATAATATTAGTTCCTCTACTGATCATTAAAAAAAAGCTAGTCTACACTTTTCTTCATTTATCTTGTCTTAGTTTAGATCCCTCTTTTTCATCTTTCCCATGAGATCTCTATTGACCAATTCTTTTTCTTTTCTGACTCTAATGCTATTACAGTAGGGTTAGGAGTTTATATTTTTATTCTCTTTTCTTCTTCTTTTTAAGGTGTTCTTGGAAATGACAACAAAAGTGAATAAATGTTGATTTCTAATATTTTAAATATATTTTGTTTATTTCTCTGAGGAGTTTAATTAATATAATCTAAAATTATAAGGATTAATTTAGTATTCAAATATAATTTCAACACATGGTACATTTTTGAAGAGATTAAAATAGTAAATTATTCTAATTTGTGTATATTATATATAGTACAAAATGGATACAGTAATTTTAGATGATAGTAATTCATTTGATTAAATTAATTTGATCATATTCTGAAGGCGATGGATTCATTTCCAACCAACCAAATTTAAAGAGGATTGCTGACAATACATTTTTAATAGGTATTCATTATACATTTCAATTTCTCTAAATGGTATATTTCATAATAGCACCTATCTACATGTCAAATTTCAAGTCTGTGCTTCATTTGGAAGTAGGCCTACAAAAACATTTGGTTGGTGAGTGCATGTCGTAACTTCATAAATTACACATTGGGAAAGATCCAAAATTTGCTTTTAATACTTGGTAAATAACTTTTAAATAATTATTATTCACCTGTTAACTTTGAAGGAAATTAAACCAAATAAAAAAAAACATAATTTTTCCTCAACCAGAAATTTGAACATTTGACTTTATTTTTTTGAGTAAAAAATATGTTAAAGTTGTCATATTTTCAGTGAGTAACTGTTTATTTTTAACAAAAGTTCAACATTTTTAGTTCTGTGTCTTTTATTTTCTAGCAAGATATTTTTATTTTGGTAAAATTGCTTATAGACTTCACTAGATATACAATTATTTACAGCAGACGAAGTTCTCTGGGGACGGATTGTGGAGCACTCTTCTCCAACTATAGTAAAGTGACTTTCAACCTATTTGTCAGATTTATGTCAAGTGATGAGCTGTAATTTGGAGATAAAAATCATGTTAAAAATACTTGATTATTTTTTGCACCATATTAAATCTATAAATTAGTACAGTGTGGTATGTTCTCAGTTGTATAACCTTAAGGTATTTAAAAGTCACAGCTGCAGTGCTGTTGTGGGGCCCATTCATTTTATCGGTTTACCACAAGTATTGTTGAAAATTTCTTCCACATGCCGGGATTACACTGAAAATTGACTCGAAATTGCTAGACGTATACAAATTTTGTTTCTTATACATAGCTTTTCATTTGTATATATGTAAATATTATTAAATTATCTAAATTAAAATTTATTATTTCCAAGTTAAGTGTGTTATTTAAACTTTCAGGCATTAGATTATTGCCATAGCATGGGAATCATGCATCGAGATGTTAAACCTCACAATGTGATGATAGACCATGAAAATAAAAAATTACGTTTAATTGATTGGGGTTTAGCAGAATTTTATCATCCAGGACAAGAATATAATGTACGAGTCGCATCACGTTATTTCAAAGGTCCTGAACTATTAGTAGATTATCAGGTCAGTATATTCAATTCTTAATCCTGTAGTATATAAATAGTGTTTCAACCTCCAAAGGAAATAGTGTTGAATTGAAGAACATTGCAGACTGTGCAATTCAAATGGGAATTAAAGTAGAAATAAAAATAAATTGTAAAATTTTGATGCAAAGGAAACTAAAACCCTTCTTCAATTTAATATAATTCCTTCTTACCATTTGCATGGACTAATTTCTGAAGTCCAGCAGTAACTTTTAAAACTCATTGGGTTTTAGGATTTTCATAGATGAGATGTTTACAGATTTTTGAGTTTAACATTTAAATATTACCTATATAAAGTATCATTACAGATTAAATACTGGTTAAGTTCAGGGATAAGTATGTTTAAAATTATATTCATTTGGTTATCATTTGACAACAAAAATGGCCTACATTTGTTTTTTTATTTTAGGATGTTTTAACCCTCCAACCGGCACGGCGACTTACAGTAGGTCGCCCATGTGCTCCCAAGTGATTTCACCAACTCTTAATCACGTATTTTGCCATTCAACGTTACGCCCACTTAAAATTGTCCCACCGCGATAAATAAAATACCGTTGGAAAGCTAATGTTCCGTAGATGCATATCATGCAAAAAAATTACCATAAAATGTTATAAATAATATTCCAAAAATTGGTGAAGTTCAAGTATTTTTGATGCGTAAAATCGTAATTTTCAACTCTGCGCCTTTTCGTATAGCGCGGCTCCATTTTTCCTGATGTGGTTACAACTCTATTTTTCTGTCATTTAAGTAAACTAAAACACTGTTATATAGATCACATCTTTCTCTTTCTAACCGTAGATTACAAATTGTTCTGCGTCTAACAGATCCAGAGATATTCGTACTTGAACATAGAACAAACCGTAGACAAGAAATTCATTTAGCGTTCGATGCGCTTTACAAAAAGACGAAGTTGATATCTCTCTGTTTTTAAAATTATTTGTCTTTTTACTCTATGTTGTAGGGGAAATTCCATTCTATAAGTTGGTACCACTTGAGTTGAGGAATTGCTTACTAATAATTTTTTGTAAGCAATTCCAAACGTAGTAAATGTCTGACGTGAACACTATAATATTTGGCGTGGCAAATATTGGTTTTGGGATTAGATTTTTGTTATTTTGAAGGTTTGTGTATACAAATTGTATATAAATTGTGTATACAAGTTACAATATATGTGTTTTTATTTCTAAAGTTTGTTTTTGAGTGAATTTAAAGTGTGTATATGGAATAACCTATAAATAACAATGGTAAGTTTAGGCTATAAGCATATTTTCTTATATTTAGTGTTTTATATGAGTATACAAGTGAATATGTGTGTTATTCTTTGTAAAGTATATTGTATTGGTAAAATCTAACGCTTTTGTTTTAGGCCTAGCTTTAGAAAAATACTAATTATGCCTAAAAGTTTGACGTGTCACCCTAACCTTCAAGCGCCAGAATACAAATTTTTGAAAAATCGTCATTTTTATTTAGAATATGTAACATATTATTATTTTTTTCCCCTAAATATATTCACAAATATATTAGAAATCTCAAGTAACGGTTAACCCTACAGCGGTCGCATGTTAAATTTCTTCGTTTGTTAAAAAATTAATTAAATATATTATTTCTATACAAAACCTAACTTATAAGATATCATTTTTCTCAGAAAGATGCATAGAATCCATCTATGCAATAAAAAAAAAAAAAAAAAATTTGAAACGGTTTTGGAGTAAGTATGTTACATGTCAAAAACGAAGTTACCAATTTTTAGGAAAAACCTGTATATTCCAAAATCAATAGCTTACTACCTTTTTCTAAGATATACAAAAGTTTTGTGTAATATTTTTGAATATATTTAGGGGGGAAAAAAAAATTGTTATATTATCAAAAAAACAAAAAATAGTTTACGAAAAAATGTAAAATGACCATTTTCTTTTCAAAAAATCACTAAAAATAGTATTATTTATCTTATACAAAAGTTCTATATCTCATTATGTTCAGAAAGGTGCATAGAATGTAGGTGTGTAGTGCAAAAAAATGTTACATGTATCACATTTGGAGTTTTTTAGTCAATTATCAAAAAATCGAAGAGTAACGAAGCAGAAATTTCACAAAAATGGTAATGAATAACATACTAATAGATTTTTAGGATTTTTTTCAACCATTTCTTGAGATTTGTCATATATTTGTGAATATATTTAGGGGGGGGGGAAATAATAATATGTTACATTTTCTAAATAAAAATACCGATTTTCCCTAAAAAGGTAACTTTTACAAGTGAGGTTAGGTTTGTAACCTCCACAATTTAGACTCACTAGTACCAATTTGAAGATAGATCAAAGACAAAACTTATAGATTTAACTAAGAAAATATATACTTTACAAAGAAAACACACATATTCACTTTTATAATCATATAAAACACTATATATAAGACAATTTGCATATAGCCTAAACTTACCATTTCGGCCTAGGTTATCGCAAATAAGAACGTTCAAAAACTAAACTATCACACAAAAACATAAGCTGTAGATATAAAAACACATATATTGTAACTTTTATACACAATTTATATACAATTTGTATACACAAACCTTCAAAATAACAAATATATAACCCCAAAACAATATGTGCCACGCCCTACTTTCGCGAGTCAATTCCTTGGTTTTGAGATGTAAACGAAACTTTCATTGTAAATCCTTGACACCATCAGGTGGTACCAACTTATAGAATGGAATTTCCCCTACAACTTAGTGTAAAGAAATATAAGAAATATAATATTGGAAACCAAAGAGAAATGCAAACCTAATGCCAACCAAATTTCGTCTCGTCAAGTTTGTTCTACGTTCAAGTAGGAATATCTCTGGATCTATGAGACGCAGAAAAATTTGTAATCTATGGTTGGAAAGAGAAACATGTGATCTATAGAACAGTGTTTTAGTTGACTTCAATGACAGATAAATAGGAGTTTGAATTACATCGGGAAAAATGGCGTCGCGCTAACGAATAGGCGCAGAGTTCAAATCTACGATTTTACGCATCAAAAATATGCGAACTTCACCAATTTTTGGAATATTATTTATAACGTTTTGTGGTATTTTTTTTGCATGATTATGCATCTACGGAACATTAGCTTTCCAACGGTATTTTATTTATTGCGATCGGATAATTTTAAGTGGGCGTAACGTTGAATGGCAAAATACGTGTTTTATAGAATGCAGACTAGTTATGGACGGAGCGCTGAGGTCGAATAACCGTTGCAGGGTTAAAAAAAATTGCAAAAATGTATTAGTATGTTTTGGATCATCATTTCTGTGAAATTTCTGCTTCGTTACTCTTAGATTTTTTGGTATTTGACCAAAAAACTCCAAATGTAATACATGTAACTTTTTTTGCACTACACAACTAAATTGTATGCACCTTTCTGGACATAATGATATATAGAAGTTCTGTATAAAATATATTTTACTATTTTTTATGTTTTTTGGAAAAAAATAAAGAGAAAATTCAGTTTTTTCGTATATAATTTTTTTAAATTTTTAAAATGTAACATTTTTTTTCTTTTTTTTTTCTAAATATATTCAAAAATATTACACAAAACTTTTGTATATCTTAGAAAAAGGTAGAAAGCTATTGATTTAGGGTGATACAGATTTTTCTGAAAAAAAGTTTATATCATTTTTGACATCTAACATACTTACTCCAAAACCGTTTCAAAAATTTTTTTTTTTATTACATAGATGAATTCTATGCATCTTCCTGAGAAAAATGATGTCTTATAAGTTGGGTTTTGTATACAAATAATATATTTTATTAATTTTTAAACAAACGAAGAATTTTCAAGACAATTAACATTGCCGGTTGGAGGGTTAAAGATTGTAGCTTAAAAATTAATAAAAATAAAATTTGAATGCGTTTTAAAGTTACTAGAATAAATGATCTGAAAGAAATAGATAAATAATAACTAGATTTGTTTATCTAACAAATTTAACAGCCCATTGGAAGTTAAGAAGTTCTATTATTTGTAAACTCATATTTAAAATGTATATAAACAAAATATTGTTAGCTTATAAATATTTTATTCGTACAATTTAAGTAGAAATAACCCAGTGAAATAAAGTGAAGATAGTGAGAACAATATGGTTATTAAATGTTTTAATAAACTTGAACTAGGCATGTTCGGTTTAGAAATGAATCAATTAGGGCTCGTAATTCTAAAAATAGTTAAGAAATATTGCAACGATTATTCATAAGACTTTTAAGAAATTAATAATTTCAGTGTTTGTGTCATTTAACAACGGCAGCCACTACAGAACTACATACTGTACAACACACAGTGTTTATCAATTTGTGTGGTGTCATATACTAGGTCAGTACAGACTGCAATTTTAGGGCTGCACACAGATGGCACAGATTGAAAAACATTAAAAAATAAATCCTACCTTAGATAATACACAAATAAATATATTTTACAAATGATATAAATATTAAAAGTACTATTGGAAAATATATGTGAGAAGAATACATGAGAAAATACATTGTCTAAATTAAAAGATAATTTTGATTTAATTGATTATTTTAAAAATATAAATTAGGACATATTAACTTGATTTATTTTAATTTCCTTGCTAGGACTTTTTATAAACACCGGAGAGTTTGTAATTGATGGTACAGATTTAGTGAGCTCACCTTGATAAGAAATAATGCAGTCCGGATGATACCAATCCAGTATACACTTGTATTTATAAATGCACTCTTCAAAATAACTTCAGTATTTTCATCATCAATAATTTTACTCAATATTTTTCGTTGGGTCAGATGTTAATTTTTAAAAACCATATATATATATATTTTCTTCTTTCTCCGATTCGCTCTACACTTTAAATTATAGATGTGGTTGAAAAGGGTACGATAAAGGTCAGGAAATTTCAGGAAAACCTAGGATAAAGTTTGGAATTCCAGTAGCCTTGTTAGTAGCTAATAGTTAACTGGAGATGGAATGATGCACATACAGCCAAGTTTTTACTGTTTTTATTTTCTAACATATACCTAGTATAGAGAAAGTCATGTAATGGATAAAATATTGAGATTTTTGCATGTATGTCATTTTGAGGTCTTCCAAGTCCAAAAAGCCCTTTGATATCTGTATAGTCTTGAAAGTGTTCTTTGACACTTTGTAGTCAAATGTGAGGACCATTATTTAGGCTATAACTCGGGGTTTTTTTAACTCAAAATTTGTTAGCTACCTTCAAAAAATTACGAAACATTATGGTCACCATCATTAAAAAAATGCCAGTTTTTTAGTTGTTAGTAAAAACAAAAAAAATCTCCTATGTGGTTGTTATAAATGACGAATTTCTTAAAATCAGCTCTACCGATTTTGATCAATTTTAATGTTATTAAAATTTAAATGGGCCATTTTCCTTTGCAAAATGCCTATATATATATATATATATATATATATATATATATATATATATAGTATGTCTTTTTAGAGGTGAGTTCACTGAATGGCTTTGAAGTAGAAAAGATATTGAATTCAAATTTTGTATACATATTTGTTACAAAACCTTTCACCCTTGTACGAAAAATCAGAACAATCTTTTTTATATTTTCAAAATGGAGACTTTATAATTTTTAATGTCAAATATCTCTAAAACCACTAACATTTAATGACAAACTTAAGGGTTTTTTTAAAAAAAAATTTTGTAGCTAAAAAAAAAAAAAAAGAGTAATTGGCTATAAACTAAAAATTTTATTTCTCTGTAGTTAACCCATTTACTTTAACAACAGCTGTTTTAAATAAAGAGGACAATTATAATTTTAAAAACAATAAAAGTATTAATAAAAAATTAGCTGCCATGTTGTAAGCAATCAGAGGTGGAGCTAAATTTGAGTTTTAAACTTATATTAACATTTATTTTGAGACTAATTAATTATTTAAGAGCAATATGTAATAACAATAATTAGAAACAATTTTAAAGAAGAATGGAAGGATGGAGAGTTATGAATTTATATAGATATAGGCAAAAGCTAATATATTGAATGATGGAAGCTAGCAAAACTTAATATAACTGTAGAAAGTATATGACAACCTTTAGCTATTAATATAAATAAATATTTTGTGGAAACTACAAATTCAAATTTAAAATAGGATGTTTTGAAATATAACACTTTTTAGTTTATACATTTTGATTTAGTTTAAAAAAATTTAATAACCTCCAATGGTCGCATGTTAAATTTCTTCGTTTGTTAAAAAATTAATTAAATTTATTATTTCTATACAAAACCTAACTTATAAGATATCATTTTCTCAGAAAGATGCATAGAATCCATCTATGCAATAAAAAAAAATTTTTTTGAAGCGGTTTTGGAGTAAGTATGTTACATGTCAAAAACGATGTTACCAATTTTCAGGAAAAACCTGTATATTCCAAAATCAATAGCTTACTACCTTTTTCTAAGATATACAAAAGTTTTGTGTAATATTTTTGAATATATTTAGGGGGGAAAAAAATATAATTTGTTATATTATAAAAAAACAAAAAATAGTTTACGAAAAAATGTAAAATGATCATTTTTTTTTCAAAAAATCACTAAAAATAGTAATATTTATCTTATACAAAAGTTCTATATCTCATTATGTTCAGAAAGGTGCATAGAATGTAGGTGTGTAGTGAAAAGAAAAGTTAGATGTATCACATTTGGTGTTTTTTGGTCAAATACCAAAAAATCGAAGAGTAACGGAGCAGAAATTTCACAAAAATGGTAATGAATAACATACTAATAGATTTTTAGGATTTTTTCAACCATTTCTTGAGATTTGTCATATATTTGTGAATATATTTAGGGGGGAAAATAATAATATGTTACATTTTCTAAATAAAAGAACCGATTTTCCCTAAAAAGGTAACTTTTACAAGTGAGGTTAGGTTTGTAACCTCCACAATTTAGACTCACTAGTACCAATTTGAAGATAGATCAAAGACAAAACCTTTAGATTTAACTAAGAAAATATATACTTTACAAAGAATAACACACATATTCACTTTTATAATCATATAAAACACTATATATAAGACAATTTGCATATAGCCTAAACTTACCTTTACCGGCCTAGGTTATCGCAAATAAGAACGTTCAAAAACCAAACTATCACTCAAAAACGTAAGCTTTAGATATAAAAACATATATTGTAACTTGTATACACAATTTATATACAATTTGTATACACAAACCTTCAAAATAACAAAAATCTAATCCCAAAACCAATATGTGCTACGCCTAATATTATAGTATTTACGTCACACATTTGCTACATTTCGAGATAAAAAACAAGCCTCTTAGTAAGTTTTTGCCCTATGTCGAGTGGTACCAACTTATAGAATGGAATTTCCCCTACAACTTAGTGTAAAGAAATATAAGAAATATAATATTAGAAACCAAAGAGAAATGCAAACCTAATGCCAACCAAATTTCTTCTCGTCAAGTTTGTTCTACGTTCAAGTAGGAATATCTCTGGATCTATGAGACGCAGAAAAATTTGTAATCTACGGTTGGAAAGAGAAACATGTGATCTATAGAACAGTGTTTTAGTTGAAATAAATGACAGAAAAATAAGAGTTGTAATTATATCGGGAAAAATGGCGTGTCACGCTAACGAAAAGGCGCAGAGTTCAAATCTACGATTTTACGCATCAAAAATATGCGAACTTCACCAATTTTTGGAATATTATTTATAACGTTTTGTGGTATTTTTTTTGCATGATTATGCATCTACGGAACATTAGCTTTCCAACGGTATTTTATTTATTGCGATTGGACAATTTTAAGTGGGCGTAACGTTGAATGGCAAAATATGTGTTTTATAGACATGCAGACTAGTTATGGACCGACCGCTGGGTCGATTCGGGGTCGAATAACCGTTGCAGGGTTAATAAGTGTCTCTTTGTGTACCTTAAATGTAATTTTGTCATATTTTAGTAGAAGGAGGTTTTCTTATGAATTTTTTGTTTCTAGAAATTGCTAATATTCAAACATAAATACACTTGGTAATTAATAAAGCTTGGTAATTAATAGCTTGTTAAGTTTTATTTCAGTCATGTTGTTGTAAAATTTCTTAACTATATAAATATCGCAAATCAAATAAAAAGAATAAATATAATTATTTAAAAATATTTATATTATTTTTAAAAGTTAGTTGTCCCCATTCTTAATTGTAAATAAAATAATCAATTACCAAATTTTTTATTGTATTTATAGTTATATTTTTGTTTACCCCTTTATTAATTATTATTATTTTTCACTAGATGTATGATTACTCATTAGACATGTGGTCTCTGGGTTGTATGCTAGCAAGTATGATCTTCAGGAAAGAACCTTTTTTCCATGGACATGACAACTATGATCAGTTGGTTAGGATTGCAAAAGTTTTGGGAACTGAGGAACTTTATGAATACTTGGACAAATATCACATGGAATTAGATCCTAGGTTTACAGATATTCTTGGAAGGTTAGTATTTATGTTTAAATATTTTATGTTACGTGGCCATTGTGTATTAATTTATCTGCTTAACTATATTTGTGGATATATGAATGGTACAAAAAATTCATTCATAACATAATAGTGATTTGACAATAATTTATCCATTCTATAATATTTAGTTTTAAATAGCCTATTGTTTTTTTTTTTTTACAACTATAGTGGATTTTTAGTTTTAGTAAATTAGTGCTATTAATGTGTTTTATAATTTAAGCCCATTAATAATCCTGCACTGTACTATACTAGTTATTATTTACACCTATTTACTGTAGACCACCGATAACGCTAGAGGCACTTGGACTAAAAACATGATCATCATCATTCATTTGTTGTATTTTTTATTTATGTAATCATATACAGTAGAACCCCTTTAATCCGCCCTCGGATGGTCCGTCACCTCGGTTAGTCCGACCGTGCTCGAGCTCTTGGCTATTGATATTATTCTGCCGACTTGCAGACTTGTGGAATGTCTCAGGCCTGGCGGGCTCCAATCTTTCCGGTTTGTTATCGCTATCGGTTTGTAATCGCTATCGCTTTTCCACATCAGTGCTGTGTCATCTCTCGTGAAAAATTAAACACTACAAAGCTTTTTTACAGATTCCCCTCTGTCAAGTCTTTTGACACAATTAACCGCGTCTGAAACGAAACCAACACACGCTTCCGTATTCCCGTTTTCGTAACTCGCTCATTTTTATTTACTGTATATACTGTACGTAGATCATAACCAGTCAAAGACAAGAAGAAAACTGAAAAGAAATGTTATATTTTCCATAATGTATACTAAATTGATTCGTGGAAAAAAAGCGGCCCATCAAACGATGTTGCCTTTGTATGTCTGCTATACCGACGGGTGCCAATGCCGCCGACAATGGGATACCGCTATCGACAAAGTCGTTTGACTCGCCGCCGCTTTGGTGTTTCAATTACAATTTATTTTCGGAAACTCTCATCCAACCAGTACACTACGATAAAGGCCGGTTAACAGAAGTTCTACTGTAGTTGCAAAGTTTATATATAGACTTTATTATATTATAGACTTTTAAAAGTTTATATATCACTTATTTCACTTTAAAAAAATCTGTTTATATAATATGTAATAAATATTGACTTTTTTCGGATAATCCGACCTTTTTTGCGTTCCGACCATGCCCCCAGTCCCGAAGGTGACGGATTAGAGGGGTTCTACTGTATTTATATTGGTTTAGATTTTGTATGGATAGGAGATATACAGGCTTACCTTGGAATGTAGTCCTTGGTAGGCCTATTACCTAATAGTAAACATGTAAGAAAACACACACACACACACACACACAAACATACACACACACCACACACACCACACACACACACACACACACACACACACACACACACACACACACACACACACACAAGAAAACACTAAAGTTCAAAATATTTCGTAAACACTGTTTACTTTCTCAATCAGTAGAGTATAAATAGAAGACTGATTTATGTTCTATTTTATAGATAACTCTCTACATTTTTACAAAATCCATTAGAGCTATGAACAAACCTATTAATCTATTAAGAATATATATAAGCACTTCTGTCACTACAGAAAATTATTTTCAATAAAATCGTGGTTTGCAAACATTTTTTGAAATTCTGTTTAACTTGTTTTATTACCGAAATAAAAAATTTAAAATTAATTTTAATTATAAATTAATTTTTTAACCGGAATATGAAATAATATTATTTTAAATGTGCAAATATTTACTACACTTTTGAGCACACGGTGGAGAACTTAATATATAAAGGTTGAGTGTTTGTTTATTACTCAACCTCTTAAGATGGTAACTATTTTACTGAAATGTACATAAGGAAATAAATTTTGTTTTATTGAATTATACAGTAGACTGATAATCCGACATAGAGACTTTTCTGGTACCAGAAATGCCGGGGTGTCGGGCGGTACCGTGAGTTATCGTTGAATCGTAATTCATACAGTGAATACAGCTGCAACATGATGTTAGAAAACAAATACCGTATCTTTTACCAGGAAGGATAAACATTTCAACTTAAAAAAAAAAAAATACTGTACAGTATAGAACAAAACTTAAACTGTAGTACAAAACTTAAATACAGTATGTATGTTCAACTACAACAATACATAACCACAGAGGGCCTACAGTGGATTTTTAATTGAAATACAGTATATTAGAGTTTTATTAAGTCCTGCAGTAATTTGTAAATTGACAAATCTCATTTAAAAATCTCCAATGTTCTTTGTTTTCTAGAATCATTTTTCTTAAAAAAAAAAAAAAAAAAAAAAAAAAAAAAAAAAAAAAAAAAAAAAAAAATACAATATGCAAATCAATGATTACTGAACAGTTATTAAAGTAAGTTTGCTTCAGCAAAAGTTATACACTTGTTTAATGTGTCTGCTTTTTCAACTCAACTGATCCTTTCCATTTCTTCTATTTATTCACAAACACATGAGAAAATGGTGAACTGACAGTTACAGTAAAGACAGAGGGAAGCGGACCGGTCTGAAACGACTGCCAAGCTCATCTGAGGAAACTCGAAGCTCACCGTATACTAGGCCTACTGCATTGGTGAACCACAACTTATCTACAAGCATCTTTTCACCCGTAATAATCTAAAACAAATTTATTATATATGTACAACTATATTTCCATGATGGTGTCAGACCACACAGCTTACTGTATTTTAACACATACATCAACCCGATCTGGGGAAAAAGCTGTTAACCGGTTTTCCCAAATGTTTCCTGATAACAGCATAGCTTCGTAAATAAAAATGCAAAAGGATAATATAGCCTACTCTGTTACCTATGGCCTTGGCGCTTATTTTTGTAACTTAACCTTATCTCATGTCAGAAAAGGCCCAATATTTGCTTTTATTATTGATGAATGTTTAAATGATATATGTCAAAAGCAGCAGTTAGATGTTATGTCAAACTTCTGGAACAATGAGAAAAACTGTGTTCGTACCAGTTATTTAACATCAGCTTCTCTGGAAAAGTCTGGTGCAGAAAATGTATTAGAAAGTGTATTGACTCTTATAAAGGAAGCAAATTTGAATCTTGACAACCTAATTCAGCTTTTCCACGAATGGACTAAATGTCAATCTTAACACATTGAAGCCTAAGCCTGAGTATAGGTCGGACAGTCGCGCCAGCGCTCGCCGCCGAACCCTGAGTATACATTGGGCTGCGCTAAATAATTCTATATGATCGCGATGTCGGCATATAATCGGGTTTCATCACTTTCGTAAAGCTATTTGGTTATTTATCTTTGTATGCCTATGAATTTCGAATAGTCTGTGCTGTTGATTTGGACTAAATAAAAATATTACGAAGCTGGGCTCGCCGCCGAACCCTGAGTATACATCGGGCTGCGCTAAATAATTCTATACGATCGCGATGTTGGCATATAATCGGGTTTCGTCACTTTCGTAAAGCTATTTGGTTATTTATCTTTGTATGCCTATGAATTTCGAATAGTCTGTGCTGTTGATTTGGACTAAATAAAAATATTACGAAGCTGGGCTCGCCGCCGAACCCTGAGTATACATCGGGCTGCGCTAAATAATTCTATACGATCGCGATGTTGGCATATAATCGGGTTTCGTCACTTTCGTAAAGCTATTTGGTTATTTATCTTTGTATGCCTATGAATTTCGAATAGTCTGTGCTGTTGATTTGGACTAAATAAAAATATTACGAAGCTGGGCTCGCCGCCGAACCCTGAGTATACATCGGGCTGCGCTAAATAATTCTATACGATCGCGATGTTGGCATATAATCGGGTTTCGTCACTTTCGTAAAGCTATTTGGTTATTTATCTTTGTATGTCTATGAATTTCGAATAGTCTGTGCTGTTGATTTGGACTAAATAAAAATATTACGAAGCTGGGCTCGCCGCTGAACCCTGAGTATACATCGGGCTGCGCTAAATAATTCTATACAATCACGATGTCGGCATATAATCGGGTTTTGGCACTTTCGTATAGCTAATTGGTTATTTATCTTTATATGTCTATGATTTTTGAATAGTCTGTGCTGTTGATTTGGACTAAATAAAAATATTACGAAGCTGGGCGCGCCGCAGAACCCCGAGTATACATCGGGCCACGCTAAATAATTCTATACGATCGTGATGTCGGCATATAATCGGCCGAGGTGATAGAAATAATTCCATTAGTGACATTTTGAGAGAAAATATGAATGAACCGATTTTTGATTCTGATTCTCAGGGCAAAATCGATGAAAATAACGATCCAGATTTTTAGTGACATCCTTAGGCCTATTAGTGCTGTGTAGCTATTTTTGTTTGTGTATGTATTTTACCCTTTTTCAAGACTAAGGAGTGTTTACTGTAAGCAAAATATGTATTTACATGTATATATATTTAAAAAGGTGATTTCTTTGGGTTTAAAATGATATATAATAAGTCATATATAATAAATATAACAAATACCACAATTTTTTAAAAAAACATGTCCAAAACCCCCAAGCACAATAGGAAAGCAGCGTGTTAGAGAGTTAGGCTTCAAAGTGTTAAGCTTATATTTGATGTTAGGCAACACATGAAGGATAACCTTTCTAGTGGAAATGGACATTGGAACCTGCTCACTTTACATTGTAAATAGAACATACAAGACAACCCACATAAAAGTAAATTGAAAATTGAATCAGTTTTTATGTTCTTTGTATAGGCTTTTAAAAAATTATCCATCTAAAAGAGGTATTTACAAGCAAATCACCACAATTTTTCCAAAAAGGTTTTGTGCTGTATGTTGGATTGAAAAATTGCTGTACAATCTTCGTCTGTCATACAAAGATGCCTGGACATGCTTCCGCATGTTAAAAAATATCTGTCTGAAGTGCAAAGAAAGGCTCCTGACAGTCAAAACTTTGTAACAGTAAAAAATGTTATTAAAAAAGATTGTACACTGGAAGCAAAAATTCACTTTTTTTTCCATGGCTGCGAATGAACTAGAAGAGTTTTTACCAACTTTCAGCGGAACAATCCCTTATTGCCATTTTTACATCAGGAAGTATTTATTTTGATAAAAAGTCTTCGAAGCCGGTTTATAAAGAAATCGTTCATGGACAAGGTGACTTCTGCATCTAAACTTAAACAAGTTGATTTGGATGTGGATTCCAACCTAAAATCTATAGATACTGTTGACATTGGATTCCGAGCAAGAGCTGCATTAAAAAATGTAAATGAAATTGATTCACAAAGATTTAGATTAGACTGTAAAAAGTTTCTTTTAGCTATGTTTAAAATACTAATTGAAATAAGCCCTTTAACACATTCCGTGCTGTTTTAGGTTTTGTAAACATTACCCTAAAACTGAAAAAAAATTATTACATAAAACTTACTTATTGGGTGATCATATGCAGAAATGAAAATCATAAACGATCTCCCAGCAGTATTACGGGTGAATACCATGTTTTTAATCCATCAGTCACTGGTATCTGTCACGCACTGTCAGCAACGTTCGCATTAACAAAAAAACAGTTCCTTTCATTTACCAATACATTTAGTACACTCGCCAATAAGTTTTAAAAAGTAAAAAAAAAAAAAGGTTTATATACATTATTTACACTTTCTTGACCGCCTTACAGGTGCTACCTGTCAAAGCATGCGCCTAGACAGAGGCCAGGCTTATCCGGACAAGTATCACAATAGTAAGGGGTCTTCTTGTTGCGCTGGGTTCGGCAACAGGTTCGACAGTTCTTTCTCTTTACTCTGTTTGAGTCATTGCTTTCATCTTTTTTTAAAGTCTTGTGAGCACTCAGGCGCAACTTTTTTTGAGCGGGGCTTTCAACCGGTGTGTCCAGTGGGGGCAACAGTCCTCGAATAACCTCAAGCCTGAAGTCATACAATGGCATTTTCTGTTCAAATTTGTTATGAAGGTTGTATGCATCATTTGCATGATATGAATGAAAATCTTTTTGTACCAGCGTAAAGATTTTCTTTCGCAAGGATAATAGAATAAGAGTTGATCAGCCCGATCAACACCACTCATGTACGAATTGTATTGTATTATAGGTAGGGGCTTACGCACAACAGTGTTCCTCTTGGTGTGAAATCCTACCATATCATTTTCAAACTGTGTGCTAATATATGTGACAACACGTTTGTCTCTCCACTTCCCTATCATGACACTTTCGCCGTACCTGGCAATAGTTTCTCCTTTTTTCAATTTGGCAGACTTTACATCATCCGGCACATGTTTTCTGTCAAGACGTAAGGTTCCTGTACAATAAATATCTTTTGCCAAAAGTTTTGCAGCTAAACTGAAACTATTGTAAAAGTTGTCCATAAATACTGAATGGCCATTATTAAGTTTTTCTTTGAGTAGGTGTAAAACTACCTCTTCCGTATGTCCTTTCCCACCTACTAATGGATCTGAAGAACCTGCATATACATGAAATTTTAGGATAAGTCATGAGTGCTCTGTAAGGGTGTAAAGTTTGACACCGTATTTATGGTGTTTCCCTTTTATATATTGGCAAAAGTGTAGTCGACCTCGCCAAAGGACCATTGCTTCATCCAATGACAATTCTTTTTCAGGATAATAAATGTGGTTCATTGTATTATTAAAATAGTTCACAGCAAAAATGATTTTATCCATGCTTGAAGTTTCCTTGTTGTTAGTGTTCCGAACACATAAACATCATAAAATGATTAAAAATCTGTCTCTTGACATTACATGACGAAATACAGTTAACTTAAATAAACTGTCAGTCTTCCAATAATCTTGAAGACGATTCAGTTTTATGGTTCCAGTGTGAAATAAGAGGCCAAAAAAATGTAACAACTCTTCAACCGTCAGGTCCCTCCACTTATTAATTCTCGAATTTGGCATTAATTCTTTCTTACCAAACACTACATGTGCATAAGCGTTTGTAAATTTAACTATGTTTTCTAGAAAAACCTCATCAAGTAATAGCCTAAAATAATCATAAGGCTTACGTTGGCCTGGAAGAGGTACTAACAGTTTAGGCTGTCGGATAAAATTAATAGGCTTCAAACCGGAGGTTGTATTAGCCCATACAGGCGGTGTTGCTCTAAAATCTAAATCATCCTCAGAAACATATGAAGCTTCAGATTCATCAGAATCATCATCAACTAATTGCTGGATGGATCTACATTGCTGTCAGCAGGGGGCATATCATCATCACTCTCAAGACATTCCAATATAGCTACAGAAGAAGTTCCAGGGATGGCAGGATCCATTTTCAAAATAATAATTATTACACAACACTAATATCTATATGTACAAACACTTAACACTATATAATAACAGCAATAGTTAATTAACACGCGCGGTCTTCGGTGACCGCCTCGCTACAGGTGCAAAACTGAAACCAACCCTACCACAAACACGCTACGGAATGTAACGAAGGAGCTGCATAAACTCAACCTTTCACATGCAGTGGCTGGACCACACTAAACTGGAATAGAATAGTAGGTTCGCGCGGTCACTGGCGACCGCAGCGCTCCCTAGCGTCGTCGACTCGCGGTCACCGGTGACGGCGAACACGCAATGTGTTAAACAAAAAAAGTAGTTTTAGGTACTACAAGTTTAAATCCAAACATAATGACAAATGAGACACTAGGAGAAAGTAGAATTAAGGTTGTCATTGAAGAATTTGTTTCACATAACCCAGCTTACACAGGCTGAGGGAGATTTAGTTAAAAGAAGCTACTTAAGATTTTGTGAAAATAGCTATGTCAAAGAAAAGCTAAAAGAGTTCAACTAGAAAAAAGACAGGTTGGATACCTTATTTCGAGACATTTTTTCTTGCTTAAAAAATGAAGAAATTAACAACAAACTAGAAACTTTCTTTAAAAAAGTACTTGTGTGCTTTCATGGTAACGCAGCTGTTGAAAGGAGTTTTTAATTCAATAAAAACTTTTTAGTGGAAAAATCCTTATAGCTCAAAGCCTTATAGCCTTCATGATCACATTTTTTCCCTGCCAGGTTAGTAACTTATTTGGATGTTGAGGCCTTTTTAATAAGTGAGTTATTAAAAAAAGAACTAAAATTTGCTTATAATACCCCTACAACTAAAAAACAAGCTGAAATTTTACCTGTTAAATCGCCACAAGGGGTTGTAACCCGCTCTCGGGCTAGGAAGCTTAACACAACTAACAATAGGCCACTCCCCTAATAGTTTGTCATGCCTTCTGGACCACGTCACTTGTTGCTGTATCTTTGATACAACAACACGTATTTGACGTTAGTTGTGTGTTACCGTGATTGTGTTTTTTGACTTCTCAGTTTTAGCTCTGAGGTGCATGCTTAGATATTAAGGTTGGTGGTATTCTTATTTAATTTTACTTTTACATAGGCTTAGTTTCTAGTTTCATGTTTCTTTAGTTTTTAGTCACTTGGTAACGGAAATTGATTCTTATTCCCGAAACGTCGTGCTTTGATTTTTAACACACAAATGATGGCAAATGTCCGAAAAATGTATAATAATAAAATTGAATTTCCATCATTAACAAATAACTTCAAACAGAGAATATATGTTAATGTTTTCTAATTTCCTGATGATGGTCGAATTGACCAAAATTGCGATAGATAAATAACGTAAGGCTATTCAAAAAATTTGGATTAGTTGACGTACCTAAATAAATTTTCTTAGAAACTTCCAAATCCAAATGACGTCATGCTAAGTTAGCTAATAGATAGGAAAAGTAGGAATTTCGTGCCTTAGAGAGAGGCTGGGGTAAAAGACACTTCTCTTGAAAACCCATCCTATGGGGTCTGTCTAAGTTAAGCCAGATTACTATATGATTGGGAGATTATTATTTCAAAATCTTGTTGTTATTCTAAGAGAATATCCAAGTTCAGTATTCAAACTAAAATAATCTTAAATTCATAGCAGTTAAATTACATTAGAAGTGATAAATTCAATCAATCTGTGTTTGTTGGTATATCACATGCTATGTTTTACATTTAACTATATATTTTTGCAAATAAATGATTTATTATATGAACTATATGATTATGAATTTAAGTTTTGATTTATTGGCATTGATTAAAAAAATTAAAGGAATAATTAAATATTTGAGATATATTGACTTTCAGGAAATTTTTGTTAGCTGTTTTTGTTGAGGATTTGACCATGTATTTTGATTGGATTGAATTGTTGTATGGACTAACATATGAGCATTTTGATTTGGATTTATTTTATAAACAAATGTTTCAGGTTGGATTAATGATGTTAATATTAAGTATATTTTCAGTTATAAATCTGATTATAAATTATTCATTACAAATATCACGACTGTGCTAAATACATTCTTCAAAAAAAAATTCCCCCCAGGATTAACTTTATTTGTAAAAAAGAGAACATGTGCTCAATCACGTTGGTGCCCTATTCTTTAATTTGAAATAGTACAAAAGAAAATCATCTTAAATCAGTAAATTAGTTGGCCAGAAAACTCGAAAAATTACATCATCTGTATCATGATTATATTATACAGTAGAGTCTCGCAAACTCGGCACTCGATAACCCGGCAGTCCGGATTACTCGGCGACCCCGACGGGAAAAAATATATTGCTAATAACAGCGATGTTCGTAAAAGTTCGGCAGATCCCAAAGCAGGCATTAACTTCGATCGCTCGAATCGTTGATGGTACTTTTCCCACGTTAAACTCGTCACAAAGCTTTTTTCCAGATTCCCCTGTGTCAAGTCTATTTAACACATTTAACCGCGTCTCAAACGAAACCAACACAAGCTTCCGTTTTCGTAACTCGCTCATTTTTATTTACTGTATATACTGTGCGTAGATCATACACAGTCAAAGAAAACTGAAAAAAAATGTTATATTTTCCATAATGTATACTAAATTGATTCGTGGAAAAAAAAGCGGCCCATCAAACGTTTTTGCAGGTGTATGTCTGCTATACCGACGGGTGCTAATGCTGCGGTGTTTTTATGCCGCCGACAATGGGATACCGCTATCGACAAAATCTTTTGACTCGCCGCTGTGTTTTTACACTGCCGACAATGGGATACCGCTATCGACAAAGTCGTTTGATATCGCCGCCGCTTTGGTGTTTCAATTACAAATTATTTTTTGCCCTTATTCCCGATAACCCGGCATTTCACAAACTCGGCACACTTCCGGTCCACATTATGCTGAGTTTTGCAGGCCTCTACTGTATTAACAACTTTGGACAAAAAGGATTATTTCTTGATGAACAGATTTTGTTTTGTGTATCGTAATCACCAATAAGTAGTCTAATTTACTGCAATATGCAAATTAAACTTTATAATTTCTGTTAATCATAAAAAGTAATAAAGTATATATATAAGAATAACAGTATGTGTTTTACTTTTTACTTGTATGTAAAATATTCATCATAACAATACTTTCTCTATTTATTATATTAAAAGTGTACTGCTGAATCGGATCAAGAAAGTATTATTTGATTTATATATCAGTGTTTTATTTTGAAGTTATGATATTGATATGATGAAAGTTTGTAAAATAATAGCTTTGGTAATGTACTTAAATGTATTTCAGACATTCACGGAAACGATGGGAGCGTTTTGTCCACAGTGAAAACCAACATTTAGTTTCTCCAGAAGCTCTAGATTTCTTGGATAAACTATTGCGATATGACCACTATGAAAGACTTACGGCGCGTGAGGCTATGGAACATCCTTATTTTTGTAAGTATTTATTTCTCTGAAATATTAAAACCCATTTATTATATTTGATTTATTTTATGATAATGTTGGAAACTAATTATTATTTATGGTTTTATTTTATAGTTCCAATTGTAAAGGAACAGAACCGACATAACATGGTCTCATCATCCCCTACTCCCATAGCAGGTGGTGGACCTGCAGGTGAGTAGCATGTCAGGTATGATCACCCCATTAATCTCTTACTTTCAAATTTTTCTTATTAACTGAGTGAAATATTTTAACAGTCTGTTCATGTATATAATACAAGGGGCATTCAAATACAAACAGAAATTTATCAGCAAAAATTTACTTAGTATTAAAAGTATTACAATTATTTATTGACTTGCAAATTATTTTCTATGTCAACCCCCATCCATTGAAATACACTTGTTCTAGAGATCGGGAAGTTTCTTAATTCCGGAAGAATAGACATCTTCTGACTCCAATTTGACCCAATCTGCACAGCGTCAATAACGTCCTCATTAGAATTGAAATCTTCCTTTCTCAAAATTCTTTAGGTGGGCCAAAGAAAGTTTGATAGTACTAAATCCTGATTATATGGAGATTAAAGTATGACATTTTACTTGAGTTTCTGCAATGTTTACATTGTTAAAGCCACAGTGTGAGGTTGAGCATTGTCTTAAAGAATTCAAAGTAAATACAGGGGAATTCCTCTTGGAATAAATTGCTGTCTTCCCTTTTTCTTAAATTGTAGCATAATACTCACCAGTGATGATTCTTTGTCTCGTGAGAAAATCAAGGTAAAGAATTCCTTTCAAATCCCAAAAGAAAAGTGCCCATGATTATCCCAGTTTATGTGGTTTTAGTTTTTTTGTGACAGAATTGAACTTGAATGTTGCCATCACATACTTGGTCACTCCATAATAATATAGTAATAGTACACCCATGTTTCTTAACTAATTACTATAAAGTAAAAAAACTTATCTCCAACCCTTTCATAACATTACAGATGTCTTCTAACTGCAACCAATCTTTTTTCCTTTGTGTTCAAGCTTCAAAAGAGTGGGACCCCCACCTGGTACTCACTGTATGTTGTAATCAACAATATTAGTTTGTATTCTTTTTTTAAAACTATGGCATATATTAAAGAATCAAGGTTTATTGTACATTGTGTGATGAATGCCTCAAATTCAATTTGGATTGAATAAAAAATATTTCTCATATGCTTAGCTACCTATATAATTATCAATATGATGGGATATTTTACTTCCCCCCCCATTGATTTAACATTTATTCTTTTCACCCTGCATAAGAGGTTAAAGAATGAGTATTTTTTCATGAATATAGAATTCAAGTGACTAGGGAGTTTGTAACATTTTTTTAAAATTTGCCCCACATTGGCAAGCCCACTGTAACAATTCTCTTTCTTAATTTTATTCTTTTTTATATATAATTTATTATTGTGTGCCAATATGTTATTTTTGAGAATATAAATACTTGTGCAATTACCCAGGGTCGTGAATTACCAATGTCCTAGTCCGAAAAATCATTAACAGAGTCAAAATTTCTGAAATAGATACATGTTTACTTTCAGAAAACAACAAAACATAATTATATCACCTATTACAATTATAGAACCTAAAACATAATTCATATCTCATAATATATCAAATTTATCTGTTCATTTTTCTTCTTAAATTTAAACATAAAACAAATTGTTCATCTGACCACAAATTTTACACCACAGCAATATTAATTATTTCCAAAACCCTTTGCAAATTGTTCAAATATCTTTAATTGTTATGTTTTTTCTTCTCCATATACTTTAATTTATAATCAATCGTTAAATTCTTTTATATAATGATATTTACTAAGTATTTGTGCCATACCAAGGATGTTTGTGCACTGTCTCTAATTAAAATATTATCGCTGGACTATTACTTTACTTATGTAAAAAGGAATTTTGTAAACTTGGTGTAAAAAGTTTTGCTTATCACTTAGTAAGTTTGACTATTTTAATTTATTATAAAAATAAACTAAATTTAAGGATAACTCTTCCATAAACTTATTCTCGTTCCTACCAGTCTAGCTGCTGAATAGGAGTGTCTCTTCTTCTCGTAACTTGTACAGTCCTCACTTTATCCCCACTATTTTTCTGATTGGCTTACTTTTTACCAAAATAAGAAAATACTTCGTTCTAATTTTATTGGTTATTAAACTGGATCGATGTTTTGTAATGTAGTTATTATTAAACATAGTTAAGAGAAACATATTTACATTTACAAAGGTTCCTGGTCGTTGTCTTATGCTAACATAATTTTTAATTTTTATTAAAATAATTAAATCATTATTTTTTTGTTTGAATCTATAACACTCCACATCATCGTTAATATGTAACCAGAATCAACTGCAGCTATAATGATTACGTACATCACTCTATCAAAGTGAACTTTCATTTCACAGAAAAATATGAAATGTTACAAGTTTGAAAACACTGAAATAAAAGATATGTAGGTATTTCGTAATTTAATATTTAAAAAATATTATTTCTGTTTCTGCTTTGGCCTATGTTCTTTGCATGAGAGAGAGAGAGTAGAGCAACTTGCATGATGTTTCCATCTTTAGATCCTGTTTTAGGAAATCAAATTTAACCCTATCAAATTATATTGAAACGAAACAAAATGTTTTTTCACTTTTTTTGATAAGTTTTAGTTTGTAGCGGGGTACTGCAAAATGATTCCTTCCTCTCCTTTGAAATCTTTGTACTTTTGTAATGAACAAAGAATGTGAAATTTTATTTTTGTTTAAATCTTTGTTTTTTTTGTTTACAAATAACAAATGATTAAATTTTTTTATATACACCAATAATTTGATATAACAAACACAGAACACAATTCTCATAAAAAAAATACGCCTAAGTATCAGACGCGTTTCAACGACAAAGTCGTCCTCTAAAGTGATACACCAGCTACACCAACAAAACCACAACTGAATCCAACGTTGCGCCGAACCCCATATTTATACAAACTGAAGGGGGCGTGGCTTATCATTTTACACTGCCAAAGCGATAGTACGCGCCACGTGTCAATTTAACTATTTAAGATTTAACATATAGCTGATACAAAATAATCAAACTAACCCTACATTTAACATTATACATTACATTTCACATTAATATAGAAATTTGTATAGGTCCTAGTTCATTATTCACAATTACGTCCTGTTACTTATTATTAATATAAAAAGTCTATATATTTATACAAACTCAAGGGGGCCGTGGCTATGACCAAATACTGTTATTTAATATAAATAACAGTATTTGGTCATATTGAATTTGTAGTCCCATAAGAACAATGTTATAGCCTTTCCCAAATATCTCCTCCACTCTTTGTCTTAAAATTTAAAGATAATTAATTTTTAAAACCAAGAAAGTCCTTTGCTCAGACTTGTTTTTCATCATATTTATATTGAGTTTTATTTTTATAATATATTTTTAAAAAAACAACATTTTATTTTATTCGAAATCTGATCAGTCTGATTTATTTGTTTTTTATACTATATTCAACAGTATTTTTTTTTTCAAAAGTGTAATTGGTAGTTTGTGAAAACAATCTAGGAAATATGTCGCGCATTTTCGTGTTGTGTGTTACAGAGTTTTGAGCGATCTAGGTGGGAAAACTGATAATCTTGTCACAGAGTAATATCACTCTTTAGTCTTCTGCAGTATTTTTAAATATATATTTTTTTGACATATTATTCATTCTGTCTATTTTTATAGCACAAAGAAAAGCTGCTTTAGATTATTTGCTTCTTTTTCATTTGAAAGAATTATTTAAATCATTGTAAATCTTGAAATCAAATTGTATATTTTACATAAATATCAAAATTAAATAAGTTGTTAGGATAAAATAATAATTTTAACTAGCTTCGGCTATAGAATAATAAATCTTATTAAAATTTGACAATGCAACTCTTTCCTTAACATGGTATAACCATGTAATTATAATTTTTCTATTTTGTGTTTTACATTTTACGTAAGGTAAACAAAATCCATTTTAATTGTAAGCTAATATAATATTAGTGGTATACTTATATCTACTATCTTGATGTCAAACAAATATTGCATACAGGTTGTTGCATACACAGTAATATTATGACACTGCTTGTGGTGATATGTATCACATATTGAAGACTGGGTAAGATTTCAAAAATTAAAAAATATTTCTTGAACGTTAACTTGTAGATCAATATTCATTAATTAGATTTTGCATGGGGATAAAATCAATACCTTGGACCTTAGATACTATATTTATTATATTTTCAACTGATTGTTAAAAAAAAGATTTTTGTTTGTTTTAATTTGGAAATTTGATTTTTGAACTTCAAAATGCCATGGCTACATTATTTTTCAATATAAATAAGAAATTTAAGTAATATAATTCTCTAAAGCATTGATGTCTTGCCAATTTTCGGGTCTTTTCTATTATACGTGTAAGCATGGGACATTCTCCAACCAGTAAAAAACAAATAAATTAAGTTATTAAGGATTTAGTTATATATTTAATTAATTAAGAAGTTTACATAGAAATTAAAATTATTTAAATGACAATGAACAAAAATATTTAAAACAAATAATGATAATCGAACAATTTAAATTAAGCGCCTACCATGAATAAATGTAACACCCTCTAGGCTGCAATTGACAGAAGGCGCGAGTTGTGTTAAACACTCAGAGTCCGGAGCCACTTTGAATGGGAAAATACGAAATTCTAAGAAATCACAATGCAACCTAGGCAAAGTCAGTCGAGCGTTCCGTTCCAGCAACTTTCCAACTTAACGTTCCTTAGATCTAGACGCTTATTCTGAACAATTATGGAGCGGTTTAAAAGTATAAGAAATTAGAAATGTTACACAGTGAAGTGCTTTTAAAAAGGGTGTTGTATTAATCAAATTATTTGGACGTAACATGTGAGTAAAAAATACTGTAACCTATGTACGTTGATAATACGTAAGTGTTTGAACTTTGGACAGTGAACCAGATTCCTAATATGTAAGCTTCATGTGCAAATTAGAAACGGTTTTTATTAATAATAATAAAATGTCCATCCTAGTATATAAGTAATTTGATGTTAGTTGAGATTCTTTTGGTAAAATTATAAACTATGTATTTTTTGGTTATAAAAGAAAGATATTCATTTACAAAAAATATGAGTGAGTAAATTCTCATTGAGTATATCCTTCCATTCACGTGTCACAGTAGCCTGCCTGGTGAGTACAGATTAGAGCCTGAACCTTAAATTTCCTTCTTTCAATAATATATGATAATCCAAAATCAATTAAAACTTATAAATTAAATAAAAACATCTTACATACGACCGGTTCAAATTATTATCTATACTAACAGAATGATAATAAATTAGGTTTTCTCACCTCAATTGATGAAATCATCTATAAAATAAATGGTTTTATTGTTTTTCACAAAACACACAAATATACAAAATAGAAAAACACACTAACACAAACTAATTACATGTGAATGTTTTTATGACTTTTACACTTCTGGTTATCAAGAAACCAACCAATAAATAGTGAAAATAGTCACACAACTAGTATAGAAAATAATTTGAGCCATGCGGTCGTATAATAGAAAAGACCCCAATTTTCAATTGACAAAGTATTTTCCGATTTATCAACGAAAAACTGAGATTTTAAACATTTTTTCCCTTCAATAGCGAATTTTTAATGTGAACATTAATATATTCCTAGGTTTTTCCTACCTCTGTAAACTCCTGCACCAAACACACAAAAATAGCTTTACAGTTTCCGACCAATTTATCGTTTAACTTATACAAAAAAACTTAAAAAAAAAAATTAAGTTTGACTTTGTGTAATGGGGTCAATTTAGTTAGGTAATAATAAATAAGTAATGTATGTATAATATAAATAGAAATGTGTATGCCATTATTTCATAATAAGTTTTAATTAGATTAGTATTTTTCACTTAATTAACAGAAAAGCCATAACATTATCATTAAAAGTGTTTATTACTTTTCCCATAGAAAACAAAAGAAATTGTAGATTATTTTTATGTTCTTAAAATTTGATGCCTTGAAGTTATCATTAAGGAAATACAATTTTGACCTCCAATGTTTAGGCCTTCGCAAAATTTCGTCCTGTACAACAGTTTTATTATTATTTTAAAAACTATTTCCTCCATTCTATCTATTGTGTTCCTGTTGGAAATAAACATTTCTCATGTTTATTCCTCGCATCTGAAGTTGTGGTCTGAGAAATGTATTCAACATGTGAACATAGTGTTATGCGTTCACTGTTACCTTGACACATCCGGACAACCACACACCAAACTGTAACTTTCGGAGAGTTGAGAGGTACAGCTTTCATGAATGTTACAGGTATTTTGAGGGGCCCCGTAACGAAAGTTTAATTTGTTTACCGAGCCGTTTAAGTTGAAAATGATCTTCATCACATTAGGTTTATCATTAAACAACACTTGGATACTCACTGCAAAGTCTACTCTTTATTCATAGTCCCTCATTTTTAGTTGCTGCACCACCTACATTTTTTAGGGAGGAAATTTCAAATCAGTCATAATAACTTTCTCACAGAATCACGGCTCATGTGTAGCTCTTGTGCATGTCTGGATGCAGATCGCCTTGGACTCCTGATTAATGCCCCTCATTGTGGCAATGTTTTCAGGCATCCTCATACTTCTTGCAGAATCTGGTGCGTTTAGACTTTGTAATTTTTCCTGTTGTCCTGAACACATCAACCCATCTTACTTGACAAAGTGTTTCGGCTTGGAACTTTGCCATTCTGATTGATATTGAAATGCAGACGAAAGATTCGCTGTATTGTGATAACAGACATTATTTTGAGTAAAAGTATCATATGCGAAAACATGATAGTGTATCATCTACTGCTCCATTGTGACTAAAATGATAGGCCACACTCAAGTGAATGACCTAACCTCAATCTCCTCACCACCTGTAACAGCCATGCACTAGCTGTTCCAAAAACATCTGTTTTCCATAAGTCACCCTGTATAACAACTAAAATAGAAAACTATTTTTTTATTTCTTATATATAAAACCTTTTCTTCTGTTATGTATTAATAGAGGCCTCAGGGCACACTATAGTAAGTATGGACTTGGCAATCCTGAGGCAATCTACACCTTTTTTCATGTAGTCTTAGGTTAGATCTGTTTCTTTCAATTTTTCCTATCGGATCTCTCTTAACCAACTCTTTTTGTTTTCTGACCCTGTTATTAGAGGGCTAAGGGTTATTTCTAAGTTCTGAAATATTCCGTAAACACTTATACTTGATCAGTAAAGAGTATAAAAAGAAGACTCTCTACTGATTGAGTAAGTGAACAGTGTTTACACAATATTTCAGAACTTTACTATTTTTCTGTTTTTCTATTTGTGTACTACTAAGTACCAAGGACCATTTCCTATGTAAGCCTGTGTCTCTTATCTACAAAATCTAAACTAATGTTATATGCCCTATTAAACTCTAACCTTTATAAATACTATAATATTATGATTTCTGTAATATTATAATTTTTGAAAGTGAACATCAAATTATTGTGTATTCTTCCCCCCCCCCCTCAATTCCCCTGTTCATAGGATTGTACGTATTGAGAGGTGCCAGGATGTGCTGGAAATGTACAGGAATTTTTTAATTCCAATCAGTTGGACAACCCTTGACAACGATTTTATAACCTATTTTAGTCCATTTTCCATTCTAGCACAGATTCATTAAATCGCCCACCAAATCGATTTAGTTATTTTGTAAGTAATAATTAACTTGCATCTACTGAGAATAATATAACTTGTAACCAAAAATATTGCTTTATCTTATCTAGCACTTTCTTCTTAATAAATAATGTCTGTGTATTGTAAAAATGCTCAATGATCATATCTTTTAGTGTTGTTAAACCACTCTAATTCAGCAGTTAAGCCAGTTCTAAAGGTTTTGTTCTTTTCAGCCGCTGCACTATGTTATCGTTGATTAAAAGATGTGCCATCTCAACATTGATATGCTTGAGTAATTGTTTTTTATGACTTGTTGCTTGTTTTTAAATTTATTCTATGACCATAGTAATTGTAAATCACAATGAACATCACTGTTTACATATAGCAGCTAGCCCTTACAACTTTTTTTTGGAATTTATGTATTATTTTTACATTGAATTTTTTCGTGTATTCTCACAGTTCCAGACCATTAGTTAAAATAGGTTTAAGAACTTGTTTATAAATTAAAAATATGTTAATGATACTACATGTTTACAACTATTTTATTTTTAAAATATTTAAATTAATTGTCGAGAACTTCTAATCATGTAATAATTAATGAACTAATCGTACTAAGTAAATGTAAACAGTAGACAAATATATATTTTCTAATGAAGGTTTTTTGTTTGTATCTTTAAAAGAATAAAATTACTAGTATAAATAACATTTATAATAATTTAGAGTTATTAGTCTGCATCGATTACTTGGCTGCACGAAAAGGAGACGGAGGTGTAAAAAACACCTAATCTTATCTTGGAATGTTTTTTCATTTCATTTCTTTATTTCGTAGATACAAATTATGTAAGATACATCAAAAATTAGATAGAACTCCATTAGATAAGACCCCAAATAAAAAACTTATAATGAATTATTAATTTTAAAACATTTATAAATAACATTTTATTTCTTTGACATAGGTGCTTAGATTTAAAACAAATTTTAAAATACCAAATCAAAACAATGATGGAAGCAGTCTCACTTCTTCCTAAAATTACTTTTCACAACACGACTAATACAAAACTATTAATAAATCATGGATTACTCATGTACATGGAGTTTGAAAACATCCACTCACCAGGAAATGTAACTGGATAAAATCGTTAATCCTGTCCTTCTTGAATTTAGACTTAAAGAATTAAAACAGTCTCTATATTATATTATTTAAACTCTTGCACTTTGTAAAAGTCTCTCATATAGCTTTTTAGAAAACTACGATTATCAGTTAATGATCAGTTTACAGATTTTTTTCCCTTTCTTTTTTCCCTTTTTTATTTTTTCTCTTTTTTCTTTCTTTTTCTTTTCTTCTTTCTCTTCATATTCAGAATTTTTACTTTCTCTATAGTACTTAAATAAAATGTGAGTATAGTGGAACTTTTTGTGCCAATAAGAAGATGAATAAATTATTGATAAAATGTAAGATGTTGCTGAAATGTTTTAAAAATACGGAAGAATATATATTTCCTCTTAATTGGTAGTAAAAATATGTTACAACTAAAGAACTACTTTATTGATTTGGAAAAAGTTTTCAGTTCCAATTACAGTTTAAATCAATAACCTGAAATTTTGAAAAGGGGAAAAAAATGCGTAAACTGTGTCAGAAAATCTAAATTTCCTGCTTTGCAAAAGCAAAAAAGTAGTAATCAGTTTCAATTACCATTTAAATCAATACCATATTTTATATTAAACAAAATATATATGTTGTTACTGAAAATTTTAAGAAAGGTTTTTCAATAACTTGGTTATACTGAACGAATTTTTAACAAAATCGACTAAAACCTAACCAGATAACTTACGTAGGAAAGAGAACTTTGTAAGAATCTGAACATAAATTGTTGTGTTATAAGTTTATAGAGAAATATTAAGTTTTATATAATAAATAGTTGCTCTAACGACAATAATTACAATTTGATCAGTTCCAAATTTAATACAAGGCTTTAATGCATTTAATTAGTAACAGTACATAATTATTTCATAGTTAGATGTCATTTATATTTCAATTGGTCTTACACTTCATAAAAGTCTGTGCATATAGCTTTAAGGAAACTGAGGATAATGTAACTGAGGGTAGTCGTGTGTTTTTTTAGAAAGGCTATAATTAATTATCGCCAGTTAAAATTAAAGTCTCCAAAAATTAAGGGAAGATCAGACCCAGAACAATGTGAGCTTTATCTTCCTTATCCTACTAATAATTTCTTTCTTTACAAGATAAATAAACAATGCAGACCTAAAAGTAGACGACATTCTATATTTAATTATTTTACAAAAATAAAGTATAATTGAAGGATGTTTCTATGAAGTTTGTAAGTATTGTGGTAAAATTTATCTCTTTCAAGAAAAAGTTTGTCCTAAAACATGAAATTTGTAATTACTTCTACAGAGGTTTTAATCGGATTCAATAGTTTTAACAGAATAATATACTCTACAGTAAAGATAAAATGTAGTTTCATGTGTTCCATTTTCTTTATATGTACCTATTCTAGTAATTAAATATTGACTTATGTGTTACGTAATAAAGGATATACAGTACTGAGAGCCTAAGTGGGGGAACTAGCTGGCCTTAACTGGTTATGGTAGCTTTATCAATTCAAATTTCTAGAGACAAATATTCTAATTTACACTTACTTATTTTTCTTTTTCGTAAATTTGTATTATTTAGAGAGTATTGTGTACAACTTTGAAGTACAAAGTGACTAATGAATAACAGATTCTTAGTTACAGTAACATGATATTAAACACGAAATGAGAGAAAATGACAATTATTTTGCAATCAGAAATAATTAAAACAAACTGAAAACGAAATATTTTGATTTTTGCTTTACCTTATTTCAATGTAGACCTAAAGAATTGAATAACAGATTATCAATCATTGACCTTGGACTGATTTCTTTTAATCACACAATACAAACTCAAAACCAGTACAGTAGTGTATTTCATCGTTTAATTTATTTTAATTTTACGGGACATTACGATAAACAGAAAATTATTTGCCTCTGATTACAGGGAATCGATAATATGTCAAATGTAGATATTACTTGTCATTGTGAACTGCTATGTGTATGTGCATTTGGGAATGAATCGAACATAGGCCTAGAACTGATTGGTGCACTTGCACACAACTTTAGCGCCGTATCCAGATACTGTGTTTCTCTAGTTTTCTTGAACTTGAGATTAATAGTGAATGTTTGGTTGAATAGTCAGTAAATGTACATAATTACAATATGAAACAATTGAACCAAGTTTAGTTTATTTAAAAATTATAACTTTGTGATTGTATTTTTGATATTAATTTGGCATTTTATTTACAAAACTATTAAAACTGGAAAGTTTTCTGCTGGGTTTATATTTTTGTACGGTTCAGGAATGGTTAAATCTGGTAAAAATTTGCATTGTTTAAATGGGTTTCCAATCTCAACCACAGAATCTGAAGGATAAATGTGGGAAAACAATGAATAGTGATTCACTATTTTTGACTCGGGAGGACCCGGGCTGATCTTTCTCGTATCCAACATTAAAACATTATCAATTCATAATTTTCCTTTCTTTATACTAAATTATATGTGGGAGAAATGTAAATATGAGAAAATTGCACGTTTGTGGCAATAACTTAAAATATTTCCCACTACTCCCCATTTCATGCTACACATATTTTACTACTGTCTGTAGTTACACCTTTCAAACATTTGAAATCAAGTCCAAGATTACAGATGTTTTCTTTCACCATGGAATGAACATCCACTAACTCCTCTGTAATTTTGAATTCACGCCTCGAACAAATTAAAGAACTTAGCCTAGTCTTAACACATCAGTTGATTCATCAAGATCGATTGAGAACCACTCGAAATTCTTGCAAACATCTTTCATTTGATGTGCATTAGTGATCTAATGGCATTAATGAAAGTTTATCAGGACAGATTTCTTCCCCGGTAGTCAAGATATACCCCTTTATCAATTGACCATCAGTAAAAGGTTTGGCGGCTTTAACTAAAATGTAGCTGACTTTTACAGCAGACTCATTTTGTTGTGTTCGCTTTGTAAAAATCTGTCTCTGAAATGACAATGAGTTTTTAAAGAAGATATTATGTCCTCTCGAAGTCTACCTGTTAAATTAAAAAAATTGCTTTTGTGCTTTGTATCAAAATGTCTGCGGACATTAAACTCTTTCAAAACAGCAATAGTCTCATTACAAATAAGGCATTACGCTTTGTTATTGTTTTCAATCATAAAATAGTCATATGTTGACTGTTGATTAAATACACAGGACTCTAAATTGATTTTCCTTTTCTTGCTAGTAGCAATTGTTACAACAAAAAAAAAAAAAAAAATACTATTATAACTACCGGTCACTGGCACTTCAGAACACTCTCAAATTAATTTGAACACTTGGAAATAGAAGCGAGACATGTCATACGACTTTCACCCACACTAGTTCTGGGACACTGAAGATGCTAGCAAAGCATCAATGACTCATGAATAAGTGCCTTGACCTTGAGCTATAGACAAAATAAAAAACGTTTATGTTTATTATTAAGGAAGTAAATTTTTGGGTGTAAAAGTTTAAACGGCCGGCTTTTTGAAAATATTCAACAAAAGACCGTTCTGGTTTTATAGTACAGTGATAAAGGGTTACACAAAAAAATAGGTATACAAAGTTTGACCTCAATATCTTTTTTATTAAAACAAATTATTAAGTGTTTTGTAAATAAAACAAACTGGCAGATAACTCGAAAACAAAGCATTTCCGAAGCTATGTTTATATGAACTTTTTTCATTATTTTTGCTAATGGAATCCGCTCAAAAAGTGCTCAGAATCTTATGTGAATCATCCTGTAGATTTAAACATATTAAAACCAAACATTAATAAAAAATATCTTATTTTATTGTGTAACCTGAAATCTATGTTTTTATTGTAAAGGTGCTTGGACAATAACATGCAAAATATATGCATACATTAAACCCACAAAAACTACCGTCCTTTAGACAAATATGACTATATTTTATACATGTAATATTTAAAACCAAGGTTGTCTTGGAATATGAACTTCCGCTTATAATAAGAAATTTCAACCCAATTTTGAAAAAATGAGAAGGTTTAGGTTAAATTAATATGTTAAGTTATATAATTTTTTTAAATTACAGTTTGCAAATAAATGAATTCAACTCCAGTTAGAGTTCTCTTTCAAATTTGAGTACTTTCTTCTCAAACTCAGACTAGGGATAGGGAATACTGTTTTTATATAACCTTTACATCATAGTTCTAATTTTTGTTTTAATATCAGTTCGGAAGTTATTACTCACAAATTAAATATGAACCAGGGATGCAGTTACAGTGGGTTGAATATCTCTAATTTGATTCTAGTGGCTATCAATTTTGGAAAGTGTGAATGTTAACTTGCTTTATTGTGAAAATTATAGCTTATACGTAAACTGGACAAATTCCAAAAGTACCCCTAACTAACAGAGATTAATTTTGTTTTTCCCAATTTATTCCCAAACAATAATTTTCTTTTACATACAGCTTACCACCATGCTTTGTGTCATCTTTTCATGTCATCAATATTTAGTTGAAATCGCTAGCAATGATTTTGAGATATTCCATTTTTATGATAGCATACAATTTCACTTGTTGACCAATCAATAGCTTCCAAAGGACTTATGATCAACTGATATATTCCCAGTTTGAGCTTTTTCAAATATTCCAAGAATTACTTGGTACTGCATAACAAATAGAAATATATTCATATTTGTTCAAATTCAGTTCATTATGTAAAATAATCATATTTTACAAAAATGGTATCCCATTCCAAATTTTGTTATCAGTTGACTCTCATTATCAAAATATGGGTTTGTACAGTCATAATTTCACTTGATCTAGGCCTAAACATTTTTTTATCTGGTAAGCAAGGGGTAAAATACTCCAACAATTGTCTGCATTTTTTAAAAATTTCATTAAAATTTTTTTTGACATGAAATTTTTATTTGATTGGTTTTATTCAAAACAAAGGATTTTTTGAAAGTAGCGTCCTTTTGACGCAAAAAGGGGTAATAAAAAATACTAAGACGATTGTCCGCTTTACTTTTTTTTGTAATTACATAACATTCTAATTCAGGTGATATGTATAACATTTTGTTCCATTGAGTAAGTTTTGAAAGGGGGGGGGGAAGGAAAAAAAACTTTAGGACTTTATTCATCTGATGTATTTTTCAAGAGCAGTGTAGTGCCTGCAGCCTAAAATTGCATTTAATTGGATTACATAATTTACCTTACGAAATAATATCAGGTAAATATAAATCATGAGGTTGTATTTAAAAGTAAAACATGTGAGAAAGAAACAAATTTATAATATCTATATGAACGGACATTTGTAACAAGGCAGATAAAACAACTTAGCCAGTAAGAACTGAAGATGATGACAGGAAACAAATTCTTTTCACCTCCTTTTCCAAACTTTTCATTCTAGCTATGTTTTCTGTGCAAGAGATTAGTGTGTGGCATCTTTGTGCAATAACACACCAATGTTTATCATTATAATAGATGGCTATAATCCTAACTTCAAAATTATTATTATTTTAAATTATTTCAGAATCATTGATAAATCCAACGAAACTGGCTTCATAAATAAATAGGTATATAAAATCACTGTCAAATATTGGAAGAGGAAATACCTGTTTATAATACTATCCTGTTTATTTAAAACGAGAGGTGAAGGAGACAAAGTACAATAATTCGTATTGCCCTACATATGACATTTTGTTTCCTTCTTCTGCAATTATTTCTCCTCTCTCCCTCTCTCCCCCCTCCCCCTTTACTCACTATCTTTTCCTTCAGTAGTATTTGCTATACTTTATTACTATAACTGGAATAAAATGCTTAAATAATATTTAAAAAACATGACTAGAATAGTAGTCACCATAATCACAACTCAAATTATTAATAGGTTGGATTTTAGAAAATTATTGCAATTGTGCCATTGATTAATTTTGAAAATATAGTCTGTTTCGTCACTGTATTGTAACCTCTCATGTTAAGAACAACATGACTTTTTAAAAAAGATTACCCAATTATTTTGTACTTAATTACTCGTATCTTTGTTACCAGGGGACTTAAATTTAAGAAAGGCGGAACCAAAATGGTAACAATGTTTGAAAAAGAAAAGTAAAAAAAAAGACAAAGACAAATTTAGTAATTAACAAGGCTCAAGTTTATTGAACAAAAAAAAGAAATTTCGACGTTTCAGATTTTATCATTTACAACTGAGAAAGACATCCTGAGACAAAATTATCATAAACACCTTATGATTAACAATATTATATTTAAAAAAAGATTATACGCCCTTAAAGTGAAATATTATAATTAAAAAAAAATTAATCAATAGAGTCTGAAAATTTATCCCCCCCCCCCTTTTTAGTTTATATATTTTATAGTTACAAAATTTAACAAAAGACAATGAGCACAGCTTAACAATTAGCTGGATTATAATTAATCCAAAAAAAAAGATAATACGCCCTTAAATGTAAAAATTACAAAATAAAAAAAAGATGAAAAGATGCTGATATTTATTTCCCCCCTTTTCTTAACTTTATGAAATGATAAGTTTTTAAAACAGTTACATAATATTACTTATTTGATAAATTACTTAAATGCTATATTGGCCAATAAATATATATATGTTTTAGATAAAAGAATTTATTATGAAAAGAGTAGTTTGTTTTAAAAGAAAAGAAAAGAAAATTTTGAATATTTAATTTTATTAATTGACGTCAATTATTTTAATTTAGAAAATAACCTCTTGGAGGTTGTTAGGACCGAAAGTTTGCATGCAGGCTCCACCCAATAATTTTTTATATATTTTATAATTAATTACACAAGTCTACATCTAAAAGATAGTTTTTTTTAGAAAACATATTCGCTGAAATAAATTTAGGCACATATACAATATGAGTTTAATTAGAGTTCTATAACGTTAGTTTTTTTTTTGTAACATCACTTTTGTGCACGTGAAACTCTGAATCTATGTTGAAACAAAACGTGTTTTGTTAACAGGGCGAAACGTGTTCAGATCTTTAGCCGTGTTTCTTCTACCAGCATATTAGCTATGGCAAAAAACATGTTTTTTAGCGTCTTGTACAAAATCAGACATGTTTTAGCATTAATGTTCATTATTAAAGAAAATATCTGGTTTTTTGTCAAAATCAAAGAAAATTGATGGTATAACAGAAATTCGTTAAGATGGTACTTAAAAGCTTCTTAGATTATTATAAATCTATTTATATATATTTTAATTTTGTTTGAAACAAAGCTTGTATAAGACTTGCAAGGTCTGCAAAGTCTGTAAAACGAAATTTTCTGATTTAGAACAGATTTCTCCAATTGTTTTATATTTGACATTTTCAATAAGATATTTTAATCATTTAAAGTTCAACATTAGTTTGCACTTATTTCACATAATTGTTCAAAACTCAAAATGTGCCTTTACAAGGTTTGGTAAAGTATGTTTTTTAAAAGTAAATTTTCATAATCACTCAGTTTCAAAAGAACATGGAATATTAAACAAAACATGAAATACATATTTTAAATAATACATGATAATTAATAAATTATTTTAAAGCATTAACAAAAATTTAAAGTATGATAAAATCTGTAAGGTTCAGTACCTGGAAAATCCTGTCGCAGATCACGTGAGCTTGTGCCGTAAAAAATAATAATTTAACCAACATTATAGACTAAAACGCACAGAAACTGTAGATTAAGCATCGTTGAAGGTTGAAGCAGAATTTTTTGAGAATCAAGAAATTTATTATATCTAACGTAACGATGAAGAGTCAGGCATTGTGAGTGACTACCGGTAGACTAGATAACGGGTATTAGCGCAGACCGGCTGTCTGGCCGTTGTACTTTGCCCTCCGATATCATATGATCGTTAGTTTTGGATGATCTCGCCGGGTGGCAGCATCTGTCAAGCGACGGAAGTTGGATGTGGAAATGCTTTTTTTGAATTTAAATGCTACATCTTTAACATTATATTAGTTGCTAGCAAGTTAATTATTCATGTGTTTTTTTTTAGTCTGTCAAAAATCCCCCCCCCCCAACCCACCTTAGTGCCTCTGAAAATATTTTGAACTTATGCTAGATAGAGCAGAAGATTTGATTCTCACTCATTTCTTTATTATTACATTGACTATTATATATCAATTATTCAATTATAAATTCAAAAGATAATTTTAGCCGCTGGTTACGGACCTAATACATGAACTATGAAAATAGGTTCTATAGACGGTTGGTTTTTACAAAGTTATTATATTTTGTTTATTTATTGCAGGTGGAGCACCAACAACAGGCAACCCAGGATTACCAGCTGGAACACTACTTGCAGGAGTTTTAATGGCTGGAGCTCCTCTTTGAGTGTCTGTGCCTACAGGAACGATTTTTATAATTGGAAAGTGTTTAATGTGGCTTTTAACATCAACGTTGGCCCTTCTTTCACTCTTATGCAATCCATTTTCGTTTTTATTTTTCCCACCTTTCTTGTTAACACAAATATTATGTTTATATATACTCAAGTGTTTTAATTTACAGTTGGTAAGTATGCATTTCATTCCAAAAATTATAAATAGTGTAACTTAAAACTTTTCTGATTTTCTTTTCCCCTTTTTCTTTTTTTTTCTGTATGTTGTATATTGTTGCATTTCAATTAATATAATATATACAGTATATATATTTTTTAATAAAAAAAAAAAAAAAACTACTTTTTGAATTAATATTTGTTTTACTATTACATTTTATCTTATAAGTGTAACTTGAAATTCTTATTCAACTTTGTAAAGTTGAAATTTCCTTCCTTGCACTTTTTACTGTTATTCTTCAAGAAGTAATATATTTGTGTATATTTAACATGTTTATGGAATTAATAAGTAAATTAAATATCGGGTGAAAAGGAGCAGTGCTAACGTTCGTGCCGCATGGAAAGTGAATTCTAAAGTGCGAATGTTAAATAATATATGATACTAACTTTGTGTCTTTTAGTGGCACAGAACAAGAATGTGTTGTGCCCAATAACAGTGTTCACATTCTAGTTTGTATAAAAATGTTATACAAAATAAATTTATTTACTGCTTTTTTAATTGTTGGCTTTATTGAGCTATGTGGTTGGCAAAGTATTCCAACAAAAATTATGTTAGACACCGAAAATAAAGTACATTTAATGTAAATGTTATTCCAGTTAATTTGCAATGTATGTGTAATTACAGTGAATAATATTTTATTGTTATATTTTATTGCTGTCCAATTATATTGAAATGTAACAACATCAAATCTTTATTATCTTGTTCTAATTAGTTCTTTAAAAAAAGGGAAACACCTCAATCTCTATCTAACATTTATTTTTATTATAGGATTTATCTTTATTCTTACTATTTTTTCTGAATTGTGTTGTCTGTCAACCTAGGATGAATTGGTTGAAACGTCCAAAGAAAAACTTTTATTTGTTTTAAATAATGTATTATAGCCGGATTTAGAAAGTTTCCAGTCAAAGATATGCAGTTAGGATGATAATCCTATGTACAGTATATAAATATAAGGTATATACCCTCTGTAATAGGGATTTTGTAATCAGTGATTTGTTGTCATTCGAAATGAAGCTGAAATAATTGCCACGAGCCTTTAAACATGGTGCATAGCATTGTTTACAATAATTAGACAAGACATTACAGCTGCAATTTTACTTTTTGACATTATCTTATACAAACCAGATTAATGTAAATTGTTTTATAAACTAATTCATACTTTGTTATATATTATACTGTATATATATATATATATATATATATATATATATATATATACATACAGTATACTAAATTGTGTTCTTAATTTATTTTGAAAAATAAAAGGTTTCCATTTAAAATTCTATACAAACTATTCAAAAGAGTTACAAATAACAATTAAACAACAGCCGTTTATATTTTGCAAGATATTATATTGTGGTATTTTTATTTATATATGAGATTTAAATTAAAACGAGCCTGTAAATATGCATAACGCTCGTTATGTTTGAATGGACTATTAACCATAATTTATTGTTATTTAGTGTTAACTGTGAATTGCAAAGGAAATATATTAATAGTGTTTTGAGTAATATTTTATTTCGAATGTAGCCAAATATAATACCAAGTATTAATTGAGTAAAATTTAAAAATTCATTGTTAACAATTGAAATACAAAAAATAAGAAAATTTTACCTTCAATCCATTAGTTGTTGACAATTAAAATGCAGAAAAACCATTAAAATTTCAATTAAGTTTTTTATAATTTTTGAAAAACTGTTCTCAATTTACAGTTTAGAATGGAGGAATATTGGCATCTGTATTTATTATTTATTTATATAAATTAATACAAATATTCAATCCATTTTAGTACAGTAGTACAAACACGTAAGTGTATATAATTCAATAACAATATTTCTTTATTATTCTGTTGCGTTTACAGATAAAGGCTAAGCCCAATCCATTTTGTACAAATCTCTAGTTTACAGTTTGTAATAAAAACCCTTAAAAAAAAATTTAAATATGTGTTGCATTTAACTTATTAACATGGATTTCCTCTTTCCTCTATAACAATCCAAATCTTACTTCCTTAATTCTTTCCTTTAATATGTTAGGCTCTTCAAAGACAATTCCAGGCTATATTTATTCATTGTTATAATGTATGCCTAGCACAATTTGCACCTTTAATTTTGACCTGCCAACAAAATTTAATTTCACTAATCCACAAAGTTTTGAGTAATTGTGTGAGGTGAAATACAATGTTTTAATTAACTATATTTCATAAATTGTGGTAGATTGACTATGATTTAAAAATATATATATTTTATAAGAACTTAGAAACCAAGTAGAAAGTAGCCAATAATTTATTGTCTTGCTTTGGTTCTGTATTATTGTTATATAAAATAAAATTTAGTTTAAAATATATATTACCTGTTTTTTTATGTACTGTTTAACAAATTTATTTTATCTACTGGAAGTGAGAAATGGGTAATTGAATATAATGTAACAATTCTGAAAAGCCTTTACAAAAATACATGGGAGGAAAAAGTGTTAACAATTTATTATATAGATTACAAATTAGGAATGGAATTTTTATTTAATTGTCTGTTGGCTGAGCATAGTTTTGTTCTTGATGTAATAAACAAATTTCACAAGTTATTTTTTTAATGCTAAATTAATGCAGTTGTGTGCTTAATTTACTTATCCATCATGGAATACTTTGTAGCTAATTAGTCTAAATTTAAGTCATGTTTTTTGTTATAACTCTCAGCTTATAAAAATTGTTACTTTTGACACCTTTGTTGATTTTAAAGTAGTTTTTATTTGAAATAATTATAAGCGTGATAAATCAAAAAATGTAATACTTTATGATGGAGGAAAACCCCTAGTTATGTTTCTGAATAAAATTTAATCTGAAACAAATGTTTAGGATTTTGTATTTTAATGGATTGAGTCATTCATTATGAAATCTGGTCAGAGTGAAGTGATGTTACTCTATTCTGCAGTCATGAAATGGAATCTAGAATTAATTCTTTAATATTTTAGCTTACTAGTGGCTTCTTCAAATAGCTTACTTTTTTTGAAAATTGAGTTATTTCAACAGTCTTTATCTTAAAAACTAGATTATGAAATGTGCACCAAGGCTATCCATTTGAAACATTTTGACAGGTTTTATAAAATTGTAATAGTTTTATTTATTGTGTGGCTCAAAAGTAGCTGCCTGGACTAATATTTGTGATGATCAAAGGGTTCAAGCATTAGTTAACCTTGTATATTTTTCGCTTGGTTATGGTGATTTCCTTTCCTCTTTGCTTTTATAGGCATAAAGTATGGATGTTAAGCAATAAAACAAACAAAAATCAGAATACAAGAATCATTTTATTTCTGAAAATTACAAAACATATTACAAGTTAATTTTTTTTTAGTAGGTTAGAACCATCCACAACTGTGGCCATATTCCTTCATGAAATGATCAAAACATGTTATATATATATATATATATATATTTATGGCCCAACGGAGTGGGTCAATTCTTCACCATTTCCAAATCTGGAAGTGTGAAAACTATTTTACTAATTGTCTAGTAAATCTTGTTTCATTATCTAAATATCATTACTTTTATTACCTATGGTTTGAAATATCATTTATGTACAAATGGTTGGCGCTCAATATTTCTTTACTTGTCAATGTTTACATTACATATTTTCTACCAGAATAATAGTCATGTTTCTAGAACAGTATCATCTATTAAACCTTCATACTTATTTTATGTTTTAAAATTTTCGTTGTAAACTACTTTTAATAATATAAATTTGTTTATATACAGTAGAACCTCTGTTAACCGGCCTATATCGTAGTGTACTGGTTGGATGAGAGTTTCCGAAAATAAATTGTAATTGAAACACCAAAGCGGCGGCGATATCAAATGACTTTGTCGATAGCGGTATCCCATTGTCGGCGGCGTAAAAACATTGCTGCACCAAAGCGGCGGCGAGTCAAACGACTTTGTCGATAGCGGTATCTCATTGTCGGCGGCATAAAAACACTGCGGCATTGCACCCGTCGGTATAGCAGACATACAACCACAAAAACGTTTGATGGGCCGCTTTTTTTCCACGAATCATTTTAGTATACATTATGGAAAATATAACATTTCTTTTCAGTTTTCTTCTTGTCGTTGACTGGTTATGATCTACATACAGTAAATAAAAATAAGTGAGTTACGAAAACGGAAGCGTGTGTTGGTTTCGTTTGAGACGCGGTTAAATGTGTCAAAAGACTTGACAGAGGGGAATCTGTAAAAAAGCTTTGTAGTGTTTAATTTTTTCATGTTTGATGTATAATATACATAACATAATATATACGATACATTTATATACAATAAAATGAGTTGCAATAACATCTCTATTGCATAATTCTTAGCGCTACCTGATTAAATAAGCTTTCTTTGAACGAAAGCCGATTTTTCACAGGAACCTCGGATTAACCGGCCCGGATGTCAGTCCCGACTAGACCGATTAAGAGGGGTTCTACTCTCTATATATAATTTTTTTAAAGCTGAAATAATCATATTTACTATCAGGATAACCTGATAATTTTTTAACTTAACTGTTCATTTCAACTCTTTTGGTTTACAATATTAAGTTTTTTTCAGCGGAAATGCATCACCTGAGAACCAATTTCTTAAGACCATTGATTTTTATCAACTGTGTTTTTTGTAATTTTAATGAAAAGTGAACTGTGTTGTGAATGAATCATGTGGATTGAACAGTTGAGAGTGGTGATCATACCAAGTAGTCGAGGCTGAAGATACAGAGGAAACCAAGTGTAATCTAATGACTATTAAAAAATTGTTGACTAAACCAGAACTATTCAGCAGATATTTAAATTGTTATTTATGTTGTTGGTAAATCTAATAACAATTATAAGTTATAGATACACTGAATTTTATTTAATTGGTTTACTTGTTTTGTCTATGTTCTTGTTGATAATAACATTTTGATATTTGCTGCATTGCCTATTGTAAAAAATGTATGCATGTTGTATCTATACAATTTGTATTTTGTGACTGAAATCTCTTCCTAAATTTGTGAGATTTTGTGTTAAGCGTATTTAACATTTGTTAAAAGATTGTAATAGAATTTTTGTACTTGAGAATCAAAACTAGAAGTTTTATTTGAAATGTATTCCTTATTTCGTGTACATACCCAAATAGTAGAGCTCAATTTCATCCTTCTCCTATATCTAAGTGTATTCTTACCTTATTATGCATTTAAAGTATTTATTTTAATTTCAAAAGTTATTTACATTAAAGCTGATGTTCCTTTGTTATTCATTGTAGATTGATAATAATAAACATTCACCATGTAAACTATTACAATAACCTTTTTCTTTTCTGTTCTAGGCAGTTATAAGATTTGTAAACTTTGTATTTTAGTTTTTACATTGATAATGAAGGTTGAAATATCTGTAAATAAACATTAGAATATACTAAATGGATTTTGTGTTGGATTCATGATTTTTTTTTCCTGATTTCATAAAATGGAACAAATATTTATTTTTCAAGAAACTTTAATTTTGTAATTAAATTAGTGTAGTAATTGGTAAAATAGACTCCAACTCTGGCATTTATAAAAGTAGGACATGTTTAGCACTCTGGTAATAATTATTGTCAACAACAAAAATCCAGAATCAGGTTTTCTTCTAAGCGGGAGGAAGTGAAGGTTGGATGCTGTCTCTGTTGACCATTCTTACCATCAAACTGGAACAAAATTGTTGACCCTTTCTTACCAGAAAGTATTATTTTTGTTTTAAAATTATGAAGCAACTGTTACACACACAGTCATTTTCATCACCTCGATTTAAAGATAACATCTTAATGTTAGAAAGTGTTTTTTCTAGAAAACTATATACATCAGTTAATAAAAATGCATGCAACGAAAATAAAAGTATTAGTTAATACCTAAAGTGTTACTATAGTGATTAGTATTAATTTTTTGACCAGCCGTTACAGCTTGTTGTGATGTTAGGTCTACATCATTTCTCGATTGTGCAGGACTTTTATTATTGTATATAAATAATAACTGGTATTGGAGTTATTTGTATTATTAGAGTTGCATATCAGCAAAGGTGTATGTGGTACATATTTGACAAAGTATTAAAATTACATGGAAATTAACACAAACATCGATCAATTTAATGTTTCCACTTTCTGCGATTTGTTTGCAGATTCCAATTTAAACATTTCGAATTCTAAAAAAGAAATCCATAACATATTATGCAGCCTAAACATATTAATGGTTATTACTATTCAATTAATTTTATGATTTAGTTGTGTGTACTAATTATTTGTTTTGGGGCCAGGAAGAGGGATTTTTGAAATATCATTTTACCAGTATGTATAACCCATATTGAGAGCTGAAATAATTTCATATGATGTTCAATATGCTCTGATGTGTTTTTTGTGCATTGTGGAGCTTTATTTTTAAATTAAATAACATTGTGTATGTGCAGTTTTTGCATATATTAACATTGGCTTAGTAGAATTTATACATTTTTTATCCTTTTAACATTGTTAAATTTGACATCTATGTAATTCAGCTTAGGTGCCATAAAAAAGTCCACTATTATGGTTTGTTGGAAATACCCACAAATTCCATTTCTAAGGGTAAAGGACTCTCAACTAGATTGACAACTCAGTATTTTAATGCTGGACTAAGGCATGGCATTTGGTTGAGAGCGATAATTTGAAAGGGCTCTTAATGTACTTAATATAGCGGCAGCCTTGAACAATATATGTTCAACATGAGATCCTAAATTAAATTAGCATTGGATTCTTCAGAGATGTGTAGCATCCAGAGAGGAGAGAAGAGTGTAGAGATGATCTTCAAAGGGTGGCAGCCTTGAACCAAGGGAAGAGTGAGCTAGAGACGTCTTTTCTGAAGATCAAATGTCGTAGAGAGTGAAAATATCCACCGAACATGGATAATGTGATTGGAGACTATCAAGTCACTGTGACAAGGGGAAGTAGGATGTAATTGTAATGACGATGCTGAAGAGAGCGAGATAGCTGAGAACTGCGAAGCATTGAGTATAGTGAAAAGTTGATTTGAAGAGGCAGATCTGAGAGAAGATAGGAGAGTAGAATTAGGGGTGTTGAAGAGAGTCTTCTGTCGGCAGCTGGAAGGGTTTGACGACTGTCGATGAAGAGTTCCTGAGGAAGACCTGAGTGTGTCTCCAGAATACTACCCATGGACCAGGAGAGTGAACGAGAATTGTGGTCGTGTGGATCAAAACAAGATCACTGACTTGTAGATTCTCCGATGTTGAAGTCCATTTCAAGCACTGCTGGAGTGTATGAAGGTATTCTATACTCCACCGTTTTCAGAGCCTCTGGGTGAAGGATTGTATGAGCTGCCAATGTTTTATCCAGTTGGATGGAACTTGTGAGACATCCTCTTCTGGAGGGAGACAAGAGGAGCTCCAGTCAAGAAATGTCCAGGAGTCAAAATTTCAAGGTGAGAAGGATAGTTGAAGAGTGTGGTTAGAGGCTGAGAATTCAAGATAGCCTCTATGTTAGTGGTGAGCATGACAAAGTCCATCAGGTGAAGAATTTGCTTCCTGATGACTCAAGTGAGATGGGATTTAAACTTTTGACCACACTCTCCCATAGTCTGCCTTGGTGAGGTGCCGCTGGAGGCAGGAAGTGGGTTTATCGCTACTCATATGAAGTGAATAGGGTGGCATATTGGTTTCCTGCAAATCTTTTAGCCCTTTTGCAAATAGATGATTGTACTTGTATATAATTGCCCGTGCCGCTGTATACTTGTGTGAAGGCAAATCTTTTTTATATCAATGACATCCCCTTCAAATCTCTCAATTGACCACATTTTATACTGATTAATTATTTTCGTGATTTTAAAATCAAGGTCATCTGTGAAGTTGTTCAACGATTTTTTTTGTACCACCCGTACCTGCCCTAATTTAGTGGAAGTCGAAACATTTTGGGTTTTGACGTTGGGATAAGTATCGTTAAGCTAATAGGAGCATGTTCTGAGTAGGCGCACACACATATTTTCTGTTGAATTGACATGTCGGTGTTTTGATCGAAATCGTGTAATTTTATTGAAATTGTTGGTTTTTTAATGTGGTTTTGCAAGGTATGTGGATGTGTCAGCTATAGTCTTTCACATACAAATGTCAACCTTTATCTTCAAGCTAAGTAACTGTTGTTTTTGTTACTGGTGCACCCTATGATAGCAAACGAGGCTCTGGCGACCGAAAGTGCTTCGGTAAAATTGGATAATTTCCCTTCTACCCAATTACTTCTTACTACCAGAAACACTTAGCATACCTAATCTTTAGCTGGTGTTTCACTTTTTATTTTTCTATCTCTCTTCTACTTCTGTCCCAAGATGCTCTGGGCACATGTGGATATTCATTTATTTTTGACTCCAACTCTCTCACAATCTGTCTACTTACCAACTGCCCCAGTTACCAGAGTGATCCGACGGTGGAGGGGCTTCGTTCCCCAGGGCCGGGCCGGGATTTTATGGCCATGGTTTGCAGGTTTCATTGTGCCAGGGGTGATGTACGGTATATATCTTCTTAATATTAAAAAACTTTTGCAAAACTAATGACAGCAACCCTGACCGTTCTACTTGACCGATTTACATGCGGGTTGTACCAAAACAAAGGTTAGCGGTCCTATATGTGCAGGTTTTATTTATATTTTGAAAATATTTATGTTAATTGGGTCAAAAATGGAAAATAAACTTTTCTTATGGAGATTTAACATAGGGAAGAAATTTAAAGCTTATGACATCGAGCCTGACCATACTACTGGACTGATTTACACACGGTTTGTACCAAATGAAAGGTAATTGTCTGTACATTTGCCCATTTTGCTTTGATTTCAGCTATTACCCCACTACATTTTGTAAAAACGGAAATTAAAATCTCTTATGGCAATTTAACATGGGGTAAAATTTTAAGCCTATTCCGAGTGAGATCTGGAGTTCTATTGGACCGATTTACATGCGGGTTGTGTTAAATGAAAGGTAATTAACTCTTTATATTTGCCCATTTGCCTGAAAAGTTTACTATTCCTTCATTTAATATTCCAAAAATGTAATTTAAAATATTTTCTATTCATTAATATTGTTTTTACTGATCAGCTGAATATAACAGCACAGATCAGCTGATTATAACAAAACATACATTTTATTATCATAACATTGTTTGTTTATATTGTAATTTACTTCATTTAAGTAAGTTAGTGGTGATTAAAAGTGTAGAATTGTGTTTCTAAGTACATAACAAATAACATATTTAATTTTCTAGATGTTATATTATACCTGGTAAATTTTTGTGTGGTTAGCATCGCTTGATTACAACCATGATCATGACTACTTATAAACATTTGACAACTCCAATTATTGGAGATGGAAACTGTTTATTCAGAAGTGTTTCTTATTGGTTATATGGTCATTTAGAAAATCATTATGATATTCGATTAGAGTGCGTTAGTAACGTAATGAAACAATGGCATCGATACAGTGATTACATAATAGGCGAACCGACATACAGACAAAACTTTAATCAGCTGAATTCCTTATATTAAAGTTTTGGTAATTTAAAATGTGTAATTGAAACACCACAAACAAGCGCAATTACAAAAAAAAGCCCGAGAAAACCCACACCTACTGGTCGTCGAAAACGGTCAAGATCCAAACCATCCAACCAAACTGGTTCTACTGTTGATGAAATAATGCAAGAAATAGACCCTCCTTCTTCTTTAGCAGCTATCAATGAAACAAACTATTTTAACGATGTTGCAGCAATTAAAAAGAAACTTTCAAGAAAACCCACCCTCACCGGACGTCTAGAACGAGCAAGACGTAACATAACTAACAAAAGTGACCCTCCTACTGATGAAATAATGCAAGAAATAGACAGTACTGTTCTGCACTGTATTTCCAACCTGAAGTAAATACATCAAGACGTTTTTGTCTTTGTTGTTATGAAGGCAAGGTAAAACTAAAGCCAATAACCATAATTGATGAACTGAAAGATCTTTTTACTGGTAACAATATTAAATCTAAAAATTTTAGGGAGAACATTCGCCAGTACAATGATGCAATGTCTTTTGCTTCTTTCGGTACAAAAATTTACCTTCCACCAAATTATGGTCCTTACTGATTTAAAATTCGTGGTGTAACTCATCATCTCATTTCACCTTTGTATGCTGAGAATAAAGAAAACCATTCATATGGCCAACTCTACATTCTCGACTTTGCCAAAGCTAATGAAATCAGACTATTAAAAGGTTAACTAATTATAAGATGCCATCAACAATTCTAAGTCAATTAAAATTTTAATTTGTTGCATATTATCAAAATTTTACATACAAATAATTTAGTCATACAAAAAAATATTTTTATCCCAATCTCCCTCCACTAATCTTTTATAATCTTCAGATTTATTAAAAACTAATAAATTCAATATGAAGACCTCCTTATTATGAGCAAAGCAAGCACGCGGCGCTTTGCGCTGTACTGGGCTTGTCTAGTTAATATATATGTTACTTTTGTTGGTGTGGGGTTGGTGATTGAAGCTGGTGGGGCTTTGTGTGCATCTGGATTTTTGCTGAGCTGCCTTGCAGGCTAGGGATAGCAAACGGGACCGAATGTCAATCGGTATAGTTGGACAATTTTCCCTTCTCCTATCCAAATCCTTCTTACTACCAGAAACAATTGGCATTCTTAATCTTCAGCTAGTGTTTCACTTTTTTACTTTTCAATCCCTCTTCTGCTTCTGACCCAAGATATTATGGGCACATGTGGACATTCATTTATTCTTGATTCCAACTATCTTCACAATCTGTCTATTCCCCCAATCTTAGGTGGAACAGCATATACCCTTTGGATGCGTGGTCAGATGGAAGTCTGATTGTGATTATGAGAACTCTAGATACCAGGCACCCTCCAGTTTCAATTAGCCTTACTGAGGTAAGAGACTTTGCCTCAGTGCACTCTTAATTCCTCACATCTCGTGGGTGTTAAAAAAAAAAGAAATAAAAAGTAATGTTGAAACACAAACCCTCTAAAAGCTGAAAAAACGCCTATGGATTTGGAGAAACATAATCCTCTGGAAATTGATGTAGGCTCACAAAGTCTACCATTTTCAGAGAACACAACAGTGGATAAAAAAAATTATTAAGATTTTCAAGGGTAGACTTTACAAACGGAATGAGGTAATTAATTTGTTTTCATTTTCTAAATCAAACGAAAGGCTTATACAAAATTGTAAAAACTTTTTTATTTATTTATTTTTTAATATAGTAAGACTGGTCCAAGTTTTGGGGAGCAGTTCTCGTAAATCTATTTTGGAAGAACGACCCAACACTAGTGACATCAACTTAAAATAAGAACATTAAAGTAAAATAATAAAAAATTTATACATGTACTCGTATAAGGAAGAATATGTGTTGGGCTGAGGTTTCTGTATAGAGTTGCACTTGGTTAACTTAACTTAAAGTAAAGATTGCGATCAAAAGAATTTAAGAAAAACTTGGGAGGAGTATGCATATACACCTTTTGGGCTTTTTAGACTCTGTAGGGTCTCAAATGGGAAATTATTACATTAATAGATATTATATTTAAATTTATATATATATAAAAACAAACAAATAGTTACAAAATATTGTCAACTTGTTTTCTTTGAGCGAAATTGAAACTAAAAAAAAAAAAAAATTAAATATTCTCGTCTTTACAGAGAATTTTTTGTTTATTGTATTTAATAACCTGTACAGGGTAATCTCAAGATTGTATTGCAGCTCCACTTCAGGTTGGTAAAAGGAATTTTTCTCTCTTTCTCTTTACTGTTTCTTAAAGAGATTACGTTTTTGTGTGTGGCGATTTAAGGACAAGTTTTGATCCATGATCTATGGTAATGAGGTGCTGTTCATCACAAATGAATAAATGCATCAAATAAATTTACAACAATGTTTAAATTTAAAATATTTATATATCACATTTAATTGCTCACTTTTTCCCTAGTAGTTTAATTATTATAGTACTGAAGATGGCAACATTGTTGTTGAAACAGGTTTGTGTTAATAAACATGTATTTGAGAGGAATTGTGTTCAAGGTTTATTTTATTTATTTTTTTAATATCTCATAAGAGTCAAGTTCATTATTTTATTTTATTTCTATGTGTTTTAATTTTTTTCTAACAATTAATTTTTTATTTCCAACATATATTTCTAATATGTTTAATTTATTAATATCAGTTTGTTCATTAAAAAAAAAAAATAATGTTAAATTTTTTATGTCAATAAAATGTGATTTGATGTAAAAATTAGTAGTTTTACATTAAATTTGTATCTCTTACCAAAACAAATCCACCAATTTGTTTTGGTAAGAGATAAAAATTTAAATTAGTTTGAGTGTTTACTTATTAGATCTTTAGGAACATAACTACATTTCTTTATTGTTTAAGGGCAAAAAGAAAAGAGCATAAAATAAAGACCTTAGCCCTCAAATAGCATCAGGGTTGGAAAAGAACAAGAATTGGTTGATAGAGACCTGATAAGAAAGATTGAAGAGAAGAATCATAATAGTTACAGTGTCTGTTTAGTCGAGTTGTGTCAGCCAGCAAGAGCTTCTCTGACAATAGTAGGGAGGGGTGAAAAGGGTCTCCTACAAGATTGCTCGCATAAACTGGTAAACTACTGCAAGACCATCTAGCAGATTTAAGTTGACTACCTTTGCCGGGAGTACACCCTTGAAAAGTGTGTGAACTCAAAATACTGATATTTACGGTCGGAGAGAGCAGGGGTAATCTCTGTCTTGATTTATTGCTATGTGTATTTGGTTTTATCCTCACAAATTGCAAAAAGTAACAAAACCCTAAATGAATTAACACCGATATTGTCAATTTTATATATTTATTTTTATTACAAAACTTGTTTTACAAACTACATTTTCATCTTTGGCTGTGACCACTGTCACAACTGTGGTTTCACTTGTGTAATCAATGGAACAAACACTAAAGATGAGAATTTAGTTATAGAAAATAGTTTTGTAAGTAAATTAAATGTTTGAAATTTGGAATATTAGTACTATTATATTTGTGACTACGAAAGAATTTAACAATATCTGAATCTGCAAAATCCAATATGTTTATGAAATAAATTGTTTAAGAAATATGAAATACAAAGTACAAATAAAACAAAGATATTTCTTAAAAAAAAACATCCAACCTCCTGTTTTTACGAGTAGCAAATTTGATGATGTCTTCATAAAATGGCATTGTCCCCAGAAGCTTACTAAAGAGTTTCTTTTCTATGGATATGGACTGCAAGGTCATTCAGCCTATCTTGCGAGGTGGCATTTAAAAAATGTTTTTATTCTCTTTAAAACATCTCTCTACATAGTCGAAAATATTGTTAGATACAAGGAAAATAATGTACAATATATACGTCTTCAAAAACATATTTCGAGTTATATTTCAAGAATAAAGTTTGACATACAAAAATTTATCACAGGGACAAAAAGAATAGAAATGAACCAACTAACTCATTTCAGAAACTGAACGATAAAAACAAAGTTGTTATGCTTATTCATTTATTGAAATAAAACACACAAAGCCATGTGCAGTCACTACTCCTATTGTACAAAATGGGCATTACTTCATCTACCACTAGTAGCTCAATAAGAGATGAGAGGGAGGAGTGGCTATTTACCATGCTAACCACACAAATAGAATCTTCTTGCTATGTGGTGTATACGTTGACAGTACTTGACTAGACGATCAAAATTCAGTTACTAGCCAAATTAATTACGATTTTAAACATTGTTTAACTTTTGGTGAAAGACTTACCTAAATCTAACCCTTTGTTAAGAATTATTTTTAATTTTATAATTTGATAAATACTTTGATGAGCCGGCACTGTTAGAATTACGTAACTTACCCCTCGGTTTAAAATATACTTGCTAAAAAATATCCTACTGTCCAGAGATAAATTAGTAATATTTTTAGATTCATATTAAATCAATGAACATTTTCCTGTAGTGGCAATATTGTTGATTAGTTAAGTCCCGTTTGAAAATTTGAGATTATACTTGTATATTAATTGTTGTGTAATGTGACCTTATTAACACAATTACTGATAATTTAAATAAGGTGTAAAACTAACTAGACTTGACTCCATTTTATGCTAGTACAAGAAGAAGGTTTTATTTATATCACTGCCCAATTGAATCGCTTAACGTTGATCTCTGGTATGTTTGTGTACTAAACTAAATATATTACATTAATCATTTATAATTATTTTCCTACTGTCGTAATAATCATAATTTATCATTGTAAAAAAAAAAAAAAAAAAACTGACCAGGCTACCAATCAACTAGTCAAATGTTAGTAAACATAATTTTTAATATCAAGGTTAAACTACAAAAACTTACTATAGCCAAGGGTAAAAATGTGTACATATTTATAGCTTTGTGCTAAGCAATTTAGCATAGATTTCTTATGTTTTTAGAAAAAGCAACATGTTAAGAAATAGCCTAGGGTTAGATAATCGACAACTCAGCAAGACAATGTTTTTAAATGTAGTATCAAATTAGAAATTTATCTAGGTATAGCATTAATCGCTGTCTTAGAAATTAGCCCTCAATTGCTTTACTTGATTATTTAATATATATATTAAATAAACAAAAGATTGATTGATTATTTAGTTAGTGTTATACTGATTTGTGTACAGTGCAGAGTTGCACTTCAGTTTTGTATTAACATTTCAGCCTAGTGTCTTTATATATCAGAAATAAAGTAATGTATATTTTAAGATTCCAAACACATTTACTTATACAAAATAATTTTTTTCATGTAACAGCGAAAAGATAAATGTGTATGACTAAATTATGTTAGAATTTTAACAATAGAGTATTAAAATTAATGTTTTTCTCAAGTCTGTAATAAACTATATTGCATGATCTGAGGCCATATTTTAATTTTCAAAGTTGCATACTTTCACATAGTGTAGCTGGTAAACGTACGGTCTATTCATTATTAAAAACAAATAATTTGATCAAATAGGAAACAACAGAAGATTTTATAAATCTGTAAATTCACAAATATGATTTTATTTTGGGAATTATAAATATAAAATTAAAAACATTGCATAAATTAGTGTTTAATGATTTTGTAGACAATACTACAATTTATTACAAACAATTTGCATTAATCTCTTGGTTTTAAACTGAGATAGATCTTTTATTTTAAATACACTTACATTAAAAAAAAAAGTTAGTAATGGGGGGGATTCTACTTTCCATACAAAATACATAGTAAAAGTAGATCATCCACTTTTATTTTACTAAGTATGTGGATTAATAGACACTTTAAGGATTAAAAAAAAAATTAATATTAATTTCAGTACACAGTATTTCTTCTTCAACAAAAAAACTAAGTAATAATAATAAATTTATTGATGAGTTGCAAAAGTATTTAATTTTGTTGACCTTAATAATTAAATTAGTAATACACAAGAATCATATTAACAAATATTTAAAATCTGTACAATCACTAAAAATATAAAAGGTACCATGTATTTCATCACTAAACAATCTCTCACTAAAAATACATGCTGTACCTTAAGTTGAACACTTTTCTATCTGGCGATAATCTCAGCCTTATTTTAAAAGAGTCAAACGAAACTAAATCTCGCAATTTTTATTCTAAAACCAGTTTAGCTTCTTTACCATCAATAGTTCGTTCTAGACCATGAAGCAGAGCGAATTCTCGTTTAATATATGCAAACAGAATGTCTGTTACTAGAAATATCTGAAAAAAGATAAAATAAAATAATTTTGGGTATTAAAAGAAATACATGTCAGATACGATATACAAATAAAACTATATGGATATTTTAAGTGAAACTCGTCACCTGAAAATCTAATGAGCCAACAACTTGAAAGCTTAACACTCTTTCCCTTTCTTGAATTTGAAATCTTTTTCAATAATAATGATTTGTAACAATTTTTGTTGATTCAAAATTTGGTTAACCCCTAAAATATATCCACCACCTGGAAAATTATTATTTCATAGAAATCAGTAAAAAACTGAAAATCAATAAACAAAAAGTATGGAGGTTAAACACTTTTAGATCAGGGCACTATCACAAATAAAAGAAAGTTACAATCTTGACTATTAGAGGGAAACATCAAAAAGAAAAGGAGGAAAAATCAAATAATCTGTATTTTGTATAAATAAGCTCTTGTGACAACCATATGGCATAAAACAAGGCAACCATTGAAATCATTAGTTTAATTATATATATATATATATATATATATATATATATATATATATATATATATATATATATGTTTGTTATACAGGGTGTCTTTTAAAGATGAAGTCAAACTCCGGGAAGTGATTCTACATAACATACTAATAGCAAAATGTGCAGTGAACATAATTATTATATAGGTCCAGAAATGTTTTGTTTTGCAGTTATACACCAATTTGTTTTTTTTTGTTTTTACAAAACACTTAATATCTTTGGAAGTAGAAAAGATATTGAACTCAAATTTTGTATACATATTTGTTATAAAACTTTTAACCCCTGTACGAAAAATCAGAACGTTCTTTTGTATATTTTCAAAATGACATACATTTAAAATTTTTATTTTCGAATATCTTGAAAACCACTAACTTTACAAAAAATTACAAGAAACCAAAAAAGTTATAATATTAATGACAAACTACATGATTTAAAATTTTTTTTCTATAGATAAAAAGTGAATTATTGGCTATAAACTAAAAATTGTATTTCTTGGTAGTTGTCTATAATACTCAAAATTACTCCAGAACGAAAATATTTTGAAGTTATTGTGAACCTTATTAATAATTCTTTTAAAATATTAATAAAAATGTGTCAAAAATAAGAAATTAAAGACATTAATTAAGAAAACTAGTTTTAATTAATTAAATACGTGAAAGCATATACATATTAAATTCATGTTACATATTCAAACAAATGTAATTAATCAAAATGGCATATTATTATTTTGTAATAAGTACTATAATGAAATGAGAAAACAAAAACAATGAATATATACAGCATGTGAAATTAGATCCTTTTTTGAAGAGAATTACAACAAATGTTCAATGTGTCCCCCATTCCATTCTAACAAAACAAATGATATGTTTCATTAGTGACCGATGTATATGGTCTACAATTCCAGGCTGCTCCCTGATGGTTTGAACACCATGGACAATTCTATACTCCAACTGATGAATATAGACACTTGGTGTTGAATAAACTAGAGACTTTGCATGTCCCCATAGATAATAATCTAATGGATTCAGATCTGGGGAATTTGCATGCCAACCAACAGCACTCCCCTGATCAATCCACCTATCTTGGAAACTTTTATTTGTCTGACATCATTTGCAAAGTTAACGGACGCACCATCATGCATGAACCACCTATGTGGCAAATTGAAAGGGCCAATTACCTTTACAATGTAGATTGCTACCCAAACATTCAGTAAAATCTGTGTTGACTTCTTGATTGAAAAACTGCATGAGGATTTTCATCACACCAAACATGTCTATTGTGAAAGTTCTTTATACCATCTTTAGTGAAAAGACCCCTCACCCATTAAAAAAAAAAGATATAAACAGTGGGCTATGAGCACACATGTTAATTAATAATTGACTGAATGCAGTCCTATGTTGCAGATGGTACAGATACATTAACTATAAGTATAAAACATTCCATGCTATTGTACTAGATATGTTTTCTTGCATAGTAACTCTTCTGCAACATAACTCTCAATTTTATGAAAAATTGTTAAACACTTTTTTCTACCTCTGGTGTTAAAATTGTCTAGCATTACCAATCATGACAGCTTCCAATTTTCTAGTTTTACATAAACATACATGAAAATGTGCAAATAATTTCAATCTGGCTGACGGTTGTTTGGATACTTTTGTGATATGCACTTTTTGAATTTTTTAATATGGAATAGAAAATCGCGGTAAAAAAAATATAGATACGTGATGTCATTGGTTTATATGAACCGGAAGAGTCGATAAGGTCAAGCGAAAATGGACTTTATGGCTATTTTCAAAATGACGAGATAAATTAAAATAAATTTCCAAAAATGCATTTCTATTGATAATAGTGTTTAGTTACAAGATAAGCTTAGTATTTAAGTGAACTCTTATTTAAGTACAGTGTGAAAGACTTGTTGTCAAGTGATTATGGGTTTGAGGCTATAATCACGTGATTGAGAGGTGATATCCGGAACCTGAAAATGTGCTTAGAGTCAGTTACTGGACAACGTCAAAAGTGGACAGACGTGTTTTCTTTTGTAATGCAGAATAATGTGCTTTGTGTTTAAAGATGTTAAAAAGGTGAAGACGTGTAATGTCAAAAAAGACAATAATAGAAACAGTCTTAGTTGTTAAAGAAGTTGGAAGGCGTCTGAAATAAGAAGATGTATTCTCAGTGTTTACTTGTTAGGAAGTTGGTTTTTTTAGGACAGACAAATGCTAATGTTGAGAAGGACAATTTGGTGTGAGCACATTGTGTATTTTAAACTCTGTTGGTTGTTTAATAGACTATTTAAATGGTATTTCTAACCTGAGAGACTCTGAATTTTAATATATGAACTTTGTATTAATAGTAGAGACAGAATGTTTGATATTGATGAATCATAATTTACATCTGAGACGATCTGCTTAGACACAATACCGAAAATGGTGAATTTGAATCATCAGGAAGAAGGTTTCACGTTACATGGAACGTCTACCTTGGAAAGTATTGCAAAGTGGTAACACAACTAACAGACAATATTACTGTATTTTTTTGTACAAAAGGATTAATGATAAATTTTTTTTAAGAATGTCTAATTTAAAGCTTGAATAGAAAAAATTCTAATTTAATAATAATGCATCATAATTTGAAAATATGAGACAAAGATGCTCATATAAAAGTTGATTAATCAAAGTTGCAACTATTAATAATAGAGTCATTCACAAAAAAACTTTGTCTCTTCAAGACAAAACAATTTTAAAATTGAATATGATACAATTGTAAATGATAAACCTATGTATGTATTTTAATAATGTGTGTTCAAATAAAATAACATGTCCAGTTTCAGAAACAAGAAAAGGACTTCTTATTTACCATGAAACCATTTTGGAAGTACACTTTTAAAATAAATCACAACCCTGAGCAGTTTTGGTTAATAAGAAAATTAAACTTTTAACTTTTCAAAATTGGTAAGCTAACGCTACCTGGCACCGCTGAGCAAATTCTTTTTTCTTTTTTTTTTTTTTTAAATTAAATTCAAACCCTCATTTTTTTTTTTTATATTTACACTTTTCTTGGTAAAGCTGTTTTGCCACTCCCGCATTTCCATTGGCTTGACCATATGTCAAATCCATATTAGCAAGTTCATTCTTTATGTAATTTTGATTCATATTTAGTGTCAATTACGCAATTAATGACAATTTTCAATTTAAAAAAAATTCATGGGAGTAATAGTACATTAACTGTATACTTATCAAAGGAAAGAGCAGCAATGTAGTAAACAGATGTAACAATCTTAGCAACTTAAAACAGCTGTTGTTATAATGGGTTATAGAGTATACAACTACCAAGAAATATTTTTTTTTAGTTTTTAGCCGATAACTCAGCTACTTTTTGAGCTACAGAAAAAATTTAAAAACTGTTTAGTTTGCCAACAAAAAAGTAATTTTTTGGGTTTGTGTAATTTTTTTGTTAGCGGTTTTCAAAATATTTGACATTAACAATTTTAAACTGCCACAATTATGGAAATACGAAAGAATGTTCTCATTTTTCATACAGAGGTAAAAGGTTTTGTAATAAATATGTATACAAAATTTGAGTTCAATACATTTTCTACTTCCAAAGATATTTTGTTTTGTAAAAAAGCAAAATGGTGTACAACTACTACACAAAGCATTTCTGGATCTATGTTCACTAGACATTTTGTCATCAGTATGTTACGTAGAATTACATCCCGGAGTTTGGCCTCACCTTTAAAACACATCCTGTATAATGATGGTTATTCATTTCACAAATAAACAACGTAAAGCAGTATTCAGTATTAGGCCTATTAATAGATAACAGGAGAAAAAGTTTCATATACAAGAAATAAGAATTAGTTTTCCCATTTTTGTTGTTATATTACATTATTATTCAGTACGTTGGCAGTACTTCACCATAAATTAGAATAATGATTATCATCTCGTTAGTCCCATATCAAGTTTATCAATTATTTTTTAAATGTTTGACATATCTGTTTATTTATTACCAACAACCATGTTATAATAGGACTGATTTTTAAAGACGAGTCTTCATAGAGTCACATTAGATAGAAAGGAGAAAATATCTTACAAAATCAATAATAATAAAACTGTTGTACAGATAAAATTTTACAAAGACATAAACATTGGAGGTCAGAATTGTATTATCTTGTTAACTCTGTAAATATACACATTATCAAAAAAATGTCAAAGTGTTGAATATTAACAATATCAAATTATCTACAATTTTTCATATATTTTTCTAAAAAAAATTAAAAATGATAATAGATATTTTGTATGGGAATTTTATAGATTTTTTATTAATTAAGAGATTAATACAAATTTAATTAAAAATTATCGAGAAATAATTTTTGAACACCATACACATTTTAATTTATATATAACGTAATAATCTAAATTTCATAGATGTGAAATGGGTGTAGGATATAAAAGAAATTAAAAGCTAATGGATCTTAAAAAAAGAATATAAAGAAGGAAAAAGGCAAATATTTGGGAATATAACCTTGTTAACAAAGAGAGGGTTAGTAAAGATTAGTTAGCCTAGAAATGTAAGGATAGGCCTAGAATTGTTAGAATGAGTAAACATTGTAAATGAAGAAACAAAGGGAAAGCAATAGAAACGGTAGTAAATTAGAGATGAAATTATAATAAAATCACTGTACTTACCATAAAACCAAGCATGAAATATATAGAAGTCCAACTCAAGGGTTAACTTGGGTTAAGTTTGTTAGTAAATTATTGTAAATATGTTCAGAGGAGTTATAAGTTAAAATAAGAGTAAATAAATGAGATGTATGTTAAAATTAAAATAAAAAAACTATTTTTCTGATATAGGAACTTTAAGGAATGAATATAATCATGTATAAGACTTTGACAGGTGAATGTTGTGTTGTTATTTGTAATGTTGCACAGGAATTGTGCGAACCTAAATTAAATTCACTATGAACAGCTGATTATAGAGCCCCCCCCCCTATTAGTTGTTGATGTAGATGAATTTTATAGGAATAGCAGTAAATACGAACTCATTCTAAATGTGAGGGATTTGATTGAAAAATGTTTAGAACAAAATAAATTAGAATAAAGTTAGAATAAATTTGAAAAGAACAAAATAAAGATTGTAAAAATTAGATATAGGCTATGAAGTAAGTATGGATAAGATAAAGTGGAGATGTTAAAAGGTGTTGTGTTGAATTAACATAGAAAATGTACAAAGTGCTAAAATCATAAAAAAAAAGGATAATAAGAAACAAACTATAAAGATGATATATGTAAGAAAAATAGTACGGAATTCCTAAAAAAAGTAGATTTCAGCATCTTTTTAGTTAGGTTCCACCTAAGATCTTGGCAGGGGAAGATGCACAAAGTTTGACTCAATAATGAAATGGTTTTAAAATGATTTTATATTTAGAGTAAAAACAAAGTTTCTATATAAAGTGATAATAACTATTTAAGAAAAGAAGATGAAGATGGTTGATTATAAAGTTAATGAATAATAATTTGAGTAAAAAGAAAATTTGATTTAAATAAGAGAGGAAGAGAGACTAAATCAATTTATCAAATATTTAGACAAACTAAAAAAATATTTTTACAAAACTATCTTAACTATTTGTATTTGTTGTTTTTTTATCATTGTATACCTCTTAGACCTAGATCAATAAATATCTATGTATTAGCTAAAACTTAACGGAACCCTCAGAGAAAGAGAGCAAATAACAAAACATATTTCATTATTAACTTTTCTTGTATAAACTTGACAATTAAAAATTTGTGTTTCATTAAATTATAAAAGAAGATTGTTGCAGTTGTTATTTATATGATACAAGTTCATATTAAAAACCTAATACTATAGCCAAGAAATTACTAAATTTACTTATTATAACATACATTATTCCTTAAATACTGTTTATTATAATTTACTACCTAAATTGACCCAATAAGTAAAAATTTATATATATATTCAATTTTAATGACAAATTGGTCGGAAACTGTGAGGATATTTTTTAGGGTTGGTGCCTGCAGAGCTAAGAGTATATTAATTTTCTTGTTTACATTAAAGATCAACCGTATTTTGAGGGGTTTGAAAATAAAACTGTCAAGACATCATTGTTTTAGAGAATTAAATTACCTATAATTTCCTTTTTTATATAAAAAAATAATGACACCATGACACTTTGAAGGTTAAAAATCACAAACTTCTTTCATTACAGAACTTCAGAAATCCATGATTTTGAACATTATATTTTCATACTTCTGTACATAGGTAAATTTTAAAATAAATAAAATGAAAAATAAGGAAAATGTAGATATTTTGTATCGCCTGTACTGACCTGAGCTATTGTTTAATTGAATTTGTATTTTTCGTGTAGTTACTGAGAAGTTAAATGGAGTGGTGTTGTGAAATTTAGCATCAGCAAATTTCAGTTTTTGGAACTTTTGGTAGGTAAATAAACAGCAACAAAATAATCATAAATGTAAAAAGTATAGCACTGCAGACATTTCAGTGTGTTGAACAAGATTGAGATTATCAAATACTAAAACTTTAAGATAGAGCCCTAGATCCCTAGAAAGACTGGGACAGGAGGGGGGCGGGGAGAGAGAGTGGGAGAGAAAGAGAGAGTGATATGGGTAGAATGAAAAATAATGATTGAGGTTGGGTTAGTGCAATTTTTAATATAATAATAGCAACAAATATAATAACTATTTAGTCTTGAAATGTCTCATTTTATATGGTAACATTTAATAAATAAATCAACATTATTGATAATACGGATTTTTAAAATTATATTTGGTCCATACGCAAAAATAGTTTTAACTATAGTTTTATACACATTTTTATTTATTGTAAATTTTAAGTAGATAACACATTTTAAAGCTAAAGTAGATTACATAAGGTGTTTAAAATTCTAATTAAAGCTAGAATTGTTATTGATTTATAAAATATGTTTTATATTATGCACAAATTAATATTTCTATACAGAGAGTGTCTTACTATCTCTCGGATTCAGATTTTCACTTATAGAAAACAAAGTAATTGGCATAATTAAATAAAATTTTGTATGTACATACCTTGGTATGTGATATTGGTGGTGAAATCATGATCGGTGGCACATAGATTTTCTATGCATGTGCATGCATGAGTTGGCCATTTTGTGCTATCGCACAATGCTTCCTTATTTGTTACAGTTGTGAGTTTGTGATCCTGTTGTTGTGATACACAGTACGCAGTGGTTCATATTTCAGTACAGTATGATTCATTATTCAAGGGACCAGGATGTGTTTATCGTCTACACATGCTGGAAAATGGCGTCCATAAAGGCGTACCAGTGGTAATATACTGTACAATTTGGGGTAAATATTTTGTAAATAAAATTGAAATAACAGGGAAATTGATGGATTTCCATGGAGAAGAACATCCAACACTGCTTTTTTAGACTGTCCCAGGAAATAGGGATTTCCAGAAGCAAATACTAATGAGATGGAAAAGAAGCAAAGTTGCATACGTACCTCCCAACAAATAAAAAAAAGTATGAATTACTGTAATTGGTTCCAGCAATTTATCAATACTCACCCACTAATCCTTGATTAAACGTGGTTCACAGACGAAGCATTGTTTCATATAAATGGCGTTGTGAGTTTAAAGAATACCTAGTTATAGGTGAATGAAAATCTTTGCACTGAATATCAGACACAGCTTCATGATATTAAAATTGGCGTATGGTATGGTTTATCATGACACAACATTACAGGTCTCATCTTTTACTGTTGTGGAAAACAGTGGATACTTACTTCAATGAGGTTGTATCTCAATTGGATGGCGGGGAACTCTGAACTGGCTTATTTTCAGTAAGATAGCACCACTTGTCACGCTTCAAAAGTTAGTATGAAAGAAACTGAGTCCATTGAAAATCTAGTAATTTCCAAAAAATCAAAGATCACATGACCTTATCCTGCCAGATTTTTATTTATGAGACATGTTGAAAGGAAAAGTCTATTGCAACAACCAATGGACTCTCATGCAGTTGAAAGACAACATTCAGCATGAAATTACGTAGATATTCCCGACATGTTGGCAGCAATCTTCTTTAACATGGAAAAGCATATACAGGTATGCTTTGCTAATGAAAAACACTTCCAACACATGCTGTGATATTGTGATATCAGTAAGTGGAATAACACACTTCTCACATACCAAGGTATGTCCGAAATAATTTTATTTAATTATGACAATTACTTCGATTTCTATAAGCAAATATCTGGGGATGAGAGCGAGTGAAACACTCTGTACATACCTGAGCAGTGGCAAATGCAAGAGTAACACCAAAGTAAAAGTTAGCATTCGCTGAACGAGAGTAAATCCAGAGATGCCATACTGTAGGACCAAGCACAGATGTCACCAAGAAAAAACACCCCACAGTGAACCCTTGCTGCATATCTAAAATATATTATATATTAAACACATATGATTAAGAAATCTAATCTCAAGGGTGGTTCTGACAGAAGACAGAAGCTTTGACCAACTTAATATATTCTAGTGAACAAACGATGTTAATATCAATACTTTTTAAACAATCTCATATGCACCTACATAGTGGTGACATGAGTAAAGCTCATTTATTTATTGTAGAAAAAACAGTTTCCAATATATATAATATGTTATCACCAAAACTCAGTAAATTAGGTTAATGTGGCCATGATTTGTATATTTGTTTATAATTCTTTAGGATTTACTTATAACTATTTTGTTCATGAATTTATATAAATTCATTAATTAGGTTTAGAATTTGGGAGTTCAAGAACCAAATTTTCAATTTTGGGTATAACTTAGATAATAATAAAAAACACATACTTGATATAGATACAAAATTGCCAGTTTTAGTGGTTGAACAGTTAATAAATTTTATTTTTTTAATCGAGGTGTATCATATTTTATTTCAAATAATGTTTTAGTAAATCTAGTACAATTTTATTTGTATAGGTATAATGTAAATTTTAATACTGTTTTTATATTTTGTAAGCTGATATAAAAATGAAGTTTATAAAAATTAAGTTAAAAAATATATAACATACTATTTTAAAAGTTAAAATTTGGGATTTGAATTTGATGATCCTGGCAACTCTCAGTTGCATGAACAATATTTTCTGTTTGTTTTATTTTGGACACTAAAATAATCAAGAACATGAATTTTTAATGATGAAAATTGAGGACCTAAACTGACATTGTATAAGTATCTTTTTTGTACTTAGATAAGCGGCTCGACTTGCAGTACTATAAGGTGTGTAGACTTGAAATCAACTATGAAATTGAAATTCTTGACCACATAAATATTATATGTAGTCCGATATAATAAGTTGTTATACAATAATGGCTACTACAGTACAACCTCGTTTATCCAGATTAACTGGGACAGGAAACAGTCCAGAAAATAAAAAATAAGGATAAAGAAGGAACTATACAAAAATAATTTGCAGTGGGAAAACTTAACATTTATTTCACATACATTAACACAACAATGAATTCATACAATATTCACATAAAAGTTCAATCTCATTTTACAAAATATTGATCTAGTTTTTTATGAGTCACTTTGGTGTAAAACCCAGCACAGGGTTTTCCAAATAGACTACAACTACATCTGTAGCACATCTATGAACCTTAGGATTTCATCCCAAGCAGTAGTAATAACCATCACTACACCCAGACAAAATTACAATTTGCCATTTGTACCTGCCACCTAATTACAGATTTGTCGAAGTCGAATTTCTCCATTTGATTTGCCTACCCCATTTCTTTTGTGGAAGATTTGAATGTTTATGAAAAGGACGATGATACAAAGGTTTTTTGCCTTAACACACACACACACACACACACACACACACACACACACACACAAAATAAAATAAAAATAAATGCAGCATGATCATGTAGTCATTTCATCATCATAAGTTCAGTAGGTGACGAACTATCGCTCCAAGGTATTATTTAGCTGTGACGTGGCATCTATATGCGTCATCTCTGGTTGCTCACTGTCTATTGCCTCATCCGGCTCCCTCCTCGCTGCCTTTTCCCTGAGTAGATGTGCATACAGTAACAATCTCATTGTTGCTCATTGCACCATTGCCACAGTCATTGTTGTCATCCAACCAACGACTAATGCCTTCCATATATACAGCTAAGCATCTGTCAATGTTGGTGAACATTTGAAACAACTGTTCTTTAGAAAGAATTATTGCACTTGTTGATGTGTAAGGCATCAGTTGTTATTTTAGAAACAGTCCATAATTTTTTCCACAACTTCTTCAAAGTGCCTTCTGTTACATCTATCCCACGTGACAGCAATTATGTATATGACGTCATTAATACTTATTGCTTTTAATAAACCATAAACACCCTACAATATATAATGATATTGAATTTCGGTTCTGTAAATATACATATGAAAATCACCTTAGGGCTCATATCATAAATGTCAAACCCTGACCTCACTAAATATAGTCATAATCAAAAGAAATCCATTACATAGCCCATTTCACAAAGCATCTGCCATTTCAATTAATTTGTAAATAAATAAATAAAAGTGAAGTGAAAAGAAATTAAAATTTAAAAAAAATAAGAAGAAAGAAGTAAGAGGACTTTATCAGGCAGAGAGGACAACAATACTAATCTTCATTTAGACTCAGGACACCATTTAAAACAGTTTTATAAAATTCGTGCTCCAAATATTTCAAGATTAGTAATTAATTAAACCAATAACCCAAGATTAAGAGACAAAAAAGTAAACTTCATTAGTTGATAATTTTATAAAGTAGAAAAAAACTAATGGTGAGTGAGCTATTTAATCATAAATTTATCCTTCAGAAAATTTTGGGAAGCTTAAGGATGTCGCACACAAGGGCGTACGGAATCCACCGCCTCCGAAAAATTCCGCCTGAACGCTTTACACGTAATCTAATGTAACTACGTACACCAAGCCGCGCCGCCTCCAGTCGCCGTGGAATAATTCCGGTAGAGAACTCTGGGGAGAAGTCGGAGTAGAATAATTCTGCTAGGTTCGGCGCGGCGCGGCTCTAAATAAATAAATAAACTTTTGATATCAAATCTATATTCAAGTTTAATCACTGCCAAGAATACAGTCTAACTAAATTGTAACCAATATTGTTTCCTTTGATAATTAATTGTAGTCTTTTACGGTTTTGTAGGCTACTACAGTATTCCATTAATTTAATAAATGTTTGTTAAAACTAATTTGTGTAGTATTAATTTCACCTTAATTACCCTAAGGAAATAAAACAAGCTTCTTCAGTTAAGAGTTGTAATATTGGTTTAATTTACTAGTATTACAACAATTAAAACAAATGCCAATATCGAAAATAAACGGTATCAGAAATTTGACACTTACTTTCTCCCTTATATAAAACTAAATTACGTAAAATGACTAAATTTCTCCCTTGTATGCAACTAAATTACAACTGAGAGTGGGTGTCAGCCGGTGTGGTGGCGCCAGACAGCGCTACAATGTGCTTACCCCCCCCCCCAATGGAACTAGCAGAACTTTCCACAGGGCGGCGCGGCGAGGTTCCGCGCGCCTGTGTGTGTGACTACCTTTAGACATTCTTTTAAATTAGAACTCCTTATAAACTTTTAGTGAACTTTCAATGAACTCATAAGATTGTATATAGTAAAAACAAAGAACTAATTAAACATTAATCAATTATTCCATATTTTCATCTATAAATATAGCCAAACTAAAAAGCTTTTTTCTGGCAAATTGCTTTCTTGAAGACTTTTCATACCTCAGGAACAAAATTGTCAAAAAACCATATTTTAAAAATAAAGCTGTTCATCCACACTATTTTGGTTATTGTAGTTCACAGGAAACGAAGCACAATTAATCTTTTTAAAAGCACAAGGATTTTTGATTTCCCAATTATTACAAGGGACAATTTAAGTTTTCTCGATGTATTGCTACAAGCCATAGCAGTGACACGATATTTGCTTTTTTTGTAGCCTTTGGTTAAATTCTCAATTGCAGTAGAAAAGTTCAATTTCATTAACGATATAAATTTGGTATGCTCACTAGCCACAGAATTATTAGAGTGGTCTCACCAGTCACAGTATGCCATGGCGATTTTTCCATTGTTCTAGCCACCCCTGGCTAGCTGTAAAATTCGTGTCGGTGACCGATAGTTTTTTATTAAAGCTTGTTAAGCTAAAATCAGACCAGAAATTGAAACACCATGTTCTCGCTGACCACTATACCACATAAACAACACATCATCAAAGTTTCATTTTTTACTTTTTTAATTGTTCCATGGCCCTCTCCAAACCGTTTTTTGTTATCATTTTAAAACAAAAATACTCAATTTCTTTTCGATTCTTCTTTCAGTCAGACATCGTTGAAGTTACCACCCCTAGTTCAACTGCAATTTTTTTGTAACCATTTTCAACCATTCTCCCTTGTAAATTTTGTACAAGGTATATAACTTTTTGTCTATTATAACAACAATTTTGTTTTGTTTTGATGTCATTTTCACACACTGCACTACACTAAAAATGTGCAGTTTTAACAAAATGATAAAAAACACTGTCTATTTTTGTAGCGACTTTAAAACTGACAGACAACTAAGTGACTACTGTACCGACAACATAACAAACTGATACAGTGTTATAGTGAAGCAAGGAAGAGAGTAAGATTAGATAATGGGCAGGACTACTAGACAAAGGGCCATCAATTAGTGTTTTTACTGGATATGGGTCACACATTTAGATCATATCTTTAAAAACCGAAATTGGTCCAGATAATCCAGATATCCGGTTAAATGAGGTCTGGATAAACTCGATTGTACTGTACATTGAAAAGAAGTTTACACAAATTTTTGGTCTTTGGTGAAATTGATAAAATCTATTATTACTTTTTCACTGACTGATCAGCTCTTAATATAAAAAATATGATTACAAAAGTACTGAACTGAGATTTTGAAATGTGTAAAAAAAAACATACTGATACATAACACACTAAAATTACATACACCATGAATTACTTACAATGAAAAAGGTGCTTCCACATCGGTAATAAGGCTAAATAAAAGCCAACATCTCCTATACTGGGATATGATTTAAAGATAGCAGTTAGTGCTGTGAAACTGGCTGCTAGCAACACTGGTTCTTCATGGAGGCGTAAACTTAGTGGTATCACATATAAAAGAAATGCATTTAGCTGGAATGCACAAATGAACAACGCTCGAAAATGCTCAAACATTTCTGTGAAGAAATACCAAAATAAACCTACGTTTGGTCGAAGATCTGGGACATTCAAACTGAAAAACAAATATTGATAATTAGCATAAAAATATTTCATAGACAGTGGTTAAAAAGATTCGTTATATTACTAATTAGATAAAAAAGAGTCAGTAATACAGCAGTCTTCACAATGGTGTATTATTATTAATTAGAATCAATTAAAGGTGTACAAACATTGCACAAAATTTCTTATTTAACATATGCCCAGAAACATAAAAATAGAAGGAAAAAACAGTTGCTGTGTCGAATGGCTACCCTAGACTTCAGTCCATCAGTTTTCTTGGATTTCAATACAGCTGAGTGATGGTTTTTTGAAAATCTAAATTTGAAGATCTAAGTTTTTGGCAGTGGAGAAGGATGTTCTTTGTCCATTCTGGAGTTTGTCTTGTGGCCAAGTATACACTCTACGAATTTTTAAATATTAATGTTTTTGAGGTGGACAGAAGGCAGTCATGTGCCATATTAAGTCGGAAAGAAGTAACTGCGTGTTTTCTTGATTGTAGGGTTCAAGATTCATAACAGTAAATGATGTATATTTTGAGATTTTTGGGACCATGGGTGGAGAAAATAGAAAGCAAATTTTATGGAGAAGAGAAGTTACATAAAACTACAGAGAAGTATGACCTGGTAAGGCCAATCTTGAATAAATATAGACTTTACTGAAAACCGACTTGAATTACTTTCCTAAATTGTAGTTTTTTCATTACAGTGAGAAGGTAAAATTCTGCCTGCATGTTACTCTGGAGGATACTATAAAACAGATCACAATTTTCATAGTATAAGTAAGTAGGCTACTATATGTAAAAAAAGAGAGAAAAAAAATGTTGCAGAACATTTAACAAAATTATTAGATAAACGAGCACAAAATAAAATCCCTTAAATAAAAAATTCCTTAAATACAATTTACTGCTAAAAAACAACAACAATAACTAGACAATCTTAATTATAAAACATCAACAGATGTATAATAAAATTATGTCTTTTACCGAAAAACTAAAATACATTTTGTAAATCAACTCCTACTTAATTTATTCTTATTATCTATGAAATTTAGTACTTGTAATTTAATTTACAAATAGTTTTTACTTATCTTTCTCTGGTACTTGGGAAAAGAAAGATGTTATTAAATTATCAGTTTTTTCTCTCAATTTTATTGGTAATATTTTTTACTTTATTAGCAGCTTCTGGCTCAGAAGATCTTATACTTTGAAATCCCTGTAGCATATCATGGGCAATCTCAACCTCTTCAAAGTATAAAAAAAATACTGAATGGTTTATAAATTAATAAGAATAAAAAAAATTCTTCTTTGAATTAAAAAAATAACAGATTATAGATTTTGATATATTGTCCACAATATTAATTTGTATACCTCAGAAATATAAAGTTCAAATTTCAATTTCACAGAGTTTGTAATACAAAACACTATCTAAATATCTCTCATCCCTAAGATTTATAACAATTAAAACTTTTCTTAATTTGATTGCTTATTTATTTATTTTTTCTAATTTGAGAATTTGACTTTTCAACAATTCTTTTTCTATTAAAATTTCCACACACATTAAATAATTATTATACATAATATATCAATTTATTATTTTAAACAAATATATATAAATTCCATATTGCCTTATGAATGCTTTAAAACAAGTTTATTACTACATTACTTACGTATTAGCAATCTTGTGTTTAGTATTTATTTATTAATATTTCATTACATTTTATGTTTATTTATTTTTGTGAAATGTGTATCAGTGTGTTGTGTAAACGTGTTGTTTCATCTGATGATGGTATATGTTATACCGAAACAGCTGTAATGAAATATTAATAAATAAATACTAAACACAAGATTGCTAAGCCATAAGTAATTTAGTAATAAACTTAAAAATATATATCCCAGGAAAAACTATTAAAGAATTTGAAATTATTTATTATTGCACTTAGTGGCAACTCACTGTTTTATCAAATGTTATAAAAATGTCAAACCTTGACCGACATGTTGACCTTTCCTGGAATTTTCTGGTTGTGGAGTAGATCTGCATTGTTAATCTGCTATCAGCATTAGTCCATTGGCACAGCTAAGTCCAGTCCAATTTGGCAGTCCTGGTTTTATCATCCCTTTACATCTGTCCTTCTATTTGACTCTAATACTTAATTGATTCTACCATTTACTTTACTTTATTACTGTATGTACTTTTCAAATTTAATTTAAGAATGTCCTCCGAAAAGATCAGCAGCTCTATATATAGCCGAAATATCGTATTCTCATACCAATTTTCTTTAATTCTTGGCGAGATACAATATTTCAATGGCAAGGTTTAATTTATTCTTTCTGTCGTGCACTGTGTTGTACTATTTATTCTGAATCTTAGCATACAAATTTTTCTCTTCTAAACCCTTTTTTAATTGCTTTTTCCATTAATTAGTTTATATTTTAACTTTTGTTGTCAGTTGGATTGCTTTTTCCATTAATTAGTTTATATTTTAACTTTTGTTGTCAGTTGGCTTGATTGCTCCGCCCCTCGTGACGTCATGTTTCCCGCACTTTGTGGTCCTGCAAAATTAAACTTGCACTGGGCTAAAATCTTTTTGTTTTATTTTAAATTTGTATAACTTGCTAATTTTTACTTTTTGATTCTAGCATCTTGTTGGTCTTGACCGTGACTTTACAGACGATCTTCATGAACTTTTTAATTAATCATTATTCCCGAATTTTTTCAAGAATAACATTTTCTAAGAATTCCATGTAGTTTATGGAAATCTAAGTTTTTGGCCAATTTTGAAGAACTTTTCTTTTCTTATTTTGTTACTGACATTAATTACATCAATTAACCCTTAACTGGTATCATCGGTCTGTGAGACCACGTCGGAAATTCTCCCCCCACTACTTCCACTATCATTTGCTTTTAAAGCATGCGTGGCTCAGTACCTTCCAGTCTGAAGGTCAAGTTTCAACTGTGCAAGTGTAGTTAAGTTTGTGTACGAATTGTGAAAGATATAATGTTTTGATATCGACGAGCGGTATAAAAATAAATAAATGAACTGTGGTCTCAGAATTGCAACATGGAATGCGAATGGGCTCTTGCACAAATTGCAGGAGCTGGAGGTATTCCTTTGGAACGAAAAAATAGACATTTGTTTAATTTCAGAGACTCATTTTACTAAACAATCCTACACTAAAATGAAAGGATATAGAATATATCACACTATTCATCCTTCCAAAAAAGCAAGAGGAGGGTTGGCTATAATTATTAAAGAGTCATTAAAACACACAGAAAATATACAAATGGAATCTGAATCCATACAGGCTACTTACTACTGTTACTGTCCAAACTAAGAGCTTTAAATTTAACATCACAGTAATTTATTGTCCTCCACGATATATATTACAAAAAAAGCAATTAGTTAGACTTATTCAAATCTTTTGGTAGCAAATTTGTCATTGGCGGAGATTTTAATGCTCAAAAATGCAAATTGGGGTTCAAGACTGACCAATACTAAAGGAAAAGTACTCTTTGAAGCAGGCATGGAAGTAAAATGCGACTTCCATTCTACAGGAATACCTACATACTGGCCTGCTGATGCCAAGAAAGTGCCAGATGTTATAGATTTCTTCTTAACTAAGGGATTCTCCACAAACTCTACACGTGTTGAACACAAAAACGATCTCTCATCAGATCATTCACCTGTAGTCTTAATAACAGTACTATAGATAGTATTTTTGATTTGTTTTTATTAATCAACTCCTGAAGTGTCATTTTGAAGAAGATAGCAACCAATGCAATTTGTTTGGGATCTTTGGAGTACATTATTTGATGAAAGATGTTAAACTGGATTTTGAGAAAATCTATTTGTTTTGTGACAGATATCTCAAAGTATAAATTACAGTAATTATTAATTTTATAATGTCTCAGGAATATCGGCCCATTATTTTATCTAACATTATGAGACAATGTGTTTGAGACATCAGTGCTGATAAATAAAAATATTTTGTGAAAAATATTTTTTTACACTGGGAATTTCAAAACAGAGATCAACAAGATTTACAAAGTTAATTTTTACTCATCACTATACTTTCTCTATGTAGAGCACGAAAATAAAAGGGAATTTATACTAGTAATATTTATAACCAAATGGATGAAAAAACAATTTTTCACAATAAAATCACTTTATTTGTGATTACACAAATACAAGACGAAGTTTCAATGATGAAGTCATCATCCTTAAGTTTCCTTAAGTGTAGCTCATTACAACTGAAGTAATATTTATATTATTTTATTTTTGATTTGTTAAAATATTTTGGAAATTTCTCACACTTTTGCTGATACTTAAATATCAGAATAAAACCCTATTTAAATGTATCTTTATTTATTAAACCTAAAATCCTACATCAAGAACATTAATTTATCCTTATTTTTTAGTAATTCAATTTTTTTTTACTTACATGAAACCGTATGTTGAATGTACAAAATGCCATCCTCCAGCAATGATATATGACCCATAAAGCAATGCCAAAAGTGGTATAATGAACAGACACACAGATATAACAATGTGAAGAGTTTGATTAGTTTTATGTTTACGAGCTGTGTATATACATGCAGGCACTATAAGGATTGCAGGGTACATGCTTTGAAGTGTGGACAAGGCTAATGATAGTCCACAAACTGTTTTCTGACCTGTAACAACAAGTTCACATACTTAACATGGCTTGATGTGAAATTAAAATTAATATATACAGTTGATAGAAAATAGTGACATATGAGACTCATAGTGAATTTATAATATTGTAAACATGTTAAAAAACATAATATAGTAATTAGTTGAACATTTTAAATATTTAATAAAACAGTGTAAAAATATTGTACAAAATTTCTCACTCACCCATTCTCAAAATTATTCCCCTCCAAAAACGACAGTTTTAAAGTAAAAATGAATCATAAATGCAGTTTTTTTTTGAAAAATATATTTATATAGGGTGTAAACTTCCTTCACTTGTGCCATATCATAAATCATATCTGATTAAAGTAATCTTTAATTGATAGCACTTTAATTGACATTTTTTCTTTTTCTAATTATTCTGAACCATAAAATTTTTCGCTTGTGATTTTGCACACGGATTTTGGTTAATTAATCTTCATATTTCAATCAAATTTAAATGATATCGACAAAGCTGATTTTTATAATTACATCTTTTATAACAAACCTATGGCTGATTTTGTTTGTTTTTGTTTTACCGATAACTCACAAATTGGTATTTTCTCAGTGATGGTGACCAAAGTTTTTTGAGTGTAGAGACTACACTTGTGCAAAATTTGATCATAATTTTTTTAATGTCAACAATTTTAAATTGCTGAAAATTTTTTTAAATGTCTCGAGATATGATGAGTATGCTTACATATTAAATTTGATTAAAATTGTTCCATGTGTATTGACTGTAGACAACAGATGGTAGACATGCATCATTTCAAAAACTACTTTGGGGACCTGAAAACGGATATTTCTAAAAATACAACATTTATTTTTTTGACCCATTACAACTTTCTCTCTACTAAATTTATGTGAGTTATGTGAGAAAGTAAGGAAGGGAAATATTAATATTCACATATCTGTATAAGTATAGTAGAGTATATACATATATAAAAACACAACACTTGTATTTTATACTGAGGAACATTTGGCTGATAATTGAAATTTTGATTTCAAAATAAGCGTGCTAATCAGACAATTTGAAAAAAAAAAAAAAAAAAATGCATAAGCCTGATTTTCTACAACTACCTTGTCAATTTCATTGATAATTCATGTAAAAAGAATAACTTACAACAACATCTCTTATGTCTGGAGCTATGAAGAAAATTTGGCCTCAACTGAGTATTGAACATGTCCAAACAATTCCAAAATGAAGTATTTTCAAAATTTCTCTTTTTACTTAGTTTCTAAACCAAAATGAGGATAAACATTAAAAACTATATTAACTTTTTTTATCTTGAGAACCATTTCATAGATTTTAAAAATTGTGCAGAAAAATTAGCATGCTAAGTAAAATCTGTGTAAAAATAAACAATGTCTGACTTAAAAAAAATTTTTCAATAAATTTTGTCGCTGAATCATTAAAAAAAAAAAATTAAAAAAAGAAAAGGCATCCCCAAGGAATATGCATGTGAAATTGAGACTACCTACAAATAGAAACAAAATTAAATAGTCAAAAAACAAGTAGAAAATTGGAAAAGGTATAAAAAATCAACTGAGTAGACACAAAATATATATATATATATATATATATATATATATATATATTATTTATTTTTGCGTCTGAATTTAACAGAATCTTGCCATATCAAGACTCTAAGTATTGAGAAGTTACATTTCACAAATACCTAATGTTTGTTTTCAAAATTTTTCCCAACTATGTGTCTATATATCATAATACTGTAATGGAAAAATTAACAATAACTACCTTTAACCTATAGCAAAAGTGCCATTTGATTTATTATAATTTTAGAAGTAAAAATATTTATAAAAATTAATTTGGAAATAATATTCATTACTATCAAAAATAGTTTCAGTAAAAATATAAGATTTTAATATAATTTAAAATAATAGATTGTATTTTAGGATAATTTAACACTGTATTCAAGTTTCTTTACTCATGTTGTGAAACAGAATTTTAAATATCACTAGGTATAGCATAAGATTTACCATTTAACATGGAGTAGAAGTACAGAGCTAAAAAGAAGTTGGCAAATACAGTAGTAGTCTGAGCAGCACAACTGAGAACTGTGTAAGGATTAAAGAGATAAGCCGAGGCTACATATATAGGTCCCATTCTTAATTCTTCTTTTGTTAAAATCAGTTTGCTTATACATTCTGCATACCTACATTTTTCATCTTCTTGTCTTTTCAACTAAACAAAGAGAAACAAACAAATAAAGTGAAGAAAGTGAAATATCAGTTACAATAGTTGACCTGGCCAGCACATGACATTCAAATAACTTACCTAAAATCTGATTTACACTCAGTATCTTTATAATCCTAAATATGACATGTGACTACTAGTAATTGAGAACCATTTATTACCAGTGGCATGCAACTAGCAACTATTAGTAATCGTAAAGATATTTTTGTTGTTATTAGTATCCATAAAAAACCTTAAACAGAATCTCAATATACATTAATCATGTATCATTCGAAAGACAATACATAGATACTTTCAAATTCCAGTCTTAACTTTTTACAAGATATAATATTCATAGGGAAAAGTCTCAAATTACACTTGTTACAATTTTCAAAAACAATGACGGATACAAGACCAGACCCAGAAAAATCAATATTTTCTCAACTTTAGTGTAACAGGTTGATATTGGCACGTTTAAAACTACAGCTCCCATTGTGTTGTTTGAATGCCTGGACATTTTTTATTTGTGTATAGAATTTTTGTTTTGTTTTAAGGGCAATACAATTGCGTCAAAATGGCTTCACAAACAAGGAGCATAAAATGCTCGCTACATAAAATTGAAAAATAAAAATATAAAATTGTAAGTAAATGAACACCACTAAAACCAGTTAATAATAGTAAACTATGATAAAGTTCAATATACAACATAATATGTTACAAGGCTGTAAAGAATCCCCTGGAACAAGTTAACAATGAGAAAATGTACAAAAAAACCTTAATACACAATAATTAATATTACAGGGCTATAAATGGACCCTACAACAGTGGAATCTAAATATTTTAAATTTTACCAAAAATATTCAGGCGACATAAAAAGGACAATACCTGATCAAGGATATCAGTATTGTCCTCAACATTGTCAGAATCGAATTTAGAAGGACAAATGTCTTACACACTCAAACCTCTTAATACTGTACAACACAATCTATTACGATGTGCCTAACTATTAGAACTAGACAGAATGACAATTGTGGTAGATCCCCATGTTCCATCAAAAATCTATGAGTATCCATGGAAGATCAATACTTAGACGGGTAACCACCACTTTCTCTCAACAAGTAAGACATATGGACGTAATCCATGTACGGACAGTAGCCTTGACTTCCCTCAGCTAATTTGATACTACATGTGTAAATTCGTCCTCTCATAGACCAATCAAGACATATTTAATTAATAATACAAAGTCAGATGCCATAAGACGTTGCGTGACTGGCATATAACTTGTAGCTTCTTTTGCTGCTTTGTCAGCTTTTCTGTTACCAGCAATTCCACAATGCCCAGGTACCCAGCAAAATAATACTCCTACATAGCTGAAGTCTGTAAGAAACGCATGAATATCCTCAACCAAGGGATTCTTAGAATAGATATCCTGAATAGCCTGTAAAGGACTTTTGGAATCAGAACACATAAGATAGAGACAGAAACCAGATGGAATGGTTCTAGGGCCTTTCAAAATAGCAAAGAGTTCAGCAATAAAAATACTAGATGCTGAGGATAATCCATACATAAACGTCCGACCAGATGAAAAATGTGAAGAGCCAACTTTATTATTCAGTTTTGAACCAGCTGTGAAAATAATTTCAATAGATGGGTAATCATTAATTATATACTTAAACTCATGACGATATGATAGATCAGCAGTGTTGTATTTTATGAACCTGGACAGTGAGAAATCTAAAGTTGGTATTTTAATGAGTCATGGAGGAATAAAGCATTTAGAATACTTGTACATTAGACAAAGATCAAGTCCTAAATTGTCGAGTTTCTGTAATGTTCTGATGCCAAATAGGGCAGTATAATTCTGACCCATCCTCAATTTCTTACTCTATCATAACAACAATTCTATGATATCCTCAATAAACTAATGATATCACTATTTGGTAAAGTAAAGAGTTTGATGCTAGAAGCTGAGAAGTTGTCCTTTAGCTCTAAGGAACTGTTCTTTAATACCATCCTAAAGTAACTTTGTCACCCATGGTTAGGATACAGGATTCATAGTCATTTGCACCAGGAAGTTCAGCAACTTCTTAATTTATACTGTCAGTTGGATCCTGTTCTTTAACATCCTCGTTACATAATAAATCTGAAGACATATGTGAAGATTTGAACTTGTTTCTTCAAACTTCATCGTTGGCTTACAATATACATTCTAGACATGGTGACTCTTGTATTTTCTGTTAGTATTAAATCGATAATTGGTAGGTAGAGTAATAATTATAGTTATACAGATATTCTTATGAAAGCTTTGACTCAAGATAAGGCAGGGTTGTAAAGTTCAAGTTCGGTCAGCACCCAGAGGTCAAAATGATGTGTGTTTTTTAAAACAGTAAACAAACAGTCTAAGAGAAAACATTTCAAAAAAACTTCATCAAATAAGAAGATAAAGTTAAAAAAAAATTCCAACAGTTTGTTAATTACTCATCAAAATCCTCAGTATGCAACCAAGACTCATCACGGAGACATTGCCTCAGAGATCTCTGAGCTACCAAACACATGAGTGGAAGAATCCACCAACCAACCCAAATCAAATGATTCAGAAACATTTCTAGTCTGTTTTACATAGGGGCAATTTTGTGTAACAATTTAATATTAAACTCACCAACTAATATAAATTTGTTTTCTAACTAGTTTTTGTCTATTTATTTCTTTAAGTTCTAAGCCGACATTTCAAAATCTTTTTCTGCACAATTTTCAATGTGTATTTTAAATGCTTTTATTTTATCCACACGAAAGTCTGCCAAACTCCTAATTTTAAATTTAGATCTATTAAATGAATTTACTAAGTCAAATTTATTAATTTGGTATACATGGATATTGTCATTTTTAAAACCATGCTCAGTTAGAACAATACAGTCAGGATCATGTTCTGTTGTGGTCCTGTTTATTAGTAACCCATTGAGTATTCTGATGCAAAACATTGTACCCTTTTGCACAATCAGATCTCATAGGCTGGATGTGTACCACAATATAAATTATTACAAGTCTCATTATCATCCATTTCCTCATCAATGAGAGAGTTTGAAGTCTCTCTCTTAAGGAGAGTGAAAATCTTGAGTGTTTACAATGATATTCAAATGGAGAAAGACAAAAATGTTTTAGCACTATTTTCTCAAAAAGCACATGACAGATTATTTTCAATTTTTCCTAGTTTATATACATGTTGGTGAATCTGTTACACCAACATGTAAGAAAATAAAAAAAATAGCGGAAAAGATAGTACTATTAGTTTTTAAACATAGCAAATATTTAACATACGTATTAATTTTTTGGTGGAATAGTTAAAATACAACATAGAATACTGCCAACAATTCTTTTACCATTACTTGTTTTATTTTGCCCTTTTCAACCTTTAAACATCTAAGTTTAGTGCAAATTATTTTTCGGTCATGTCCAATGCTTTCGAGCTTGCTAATCTCTACATTTCTGTAAGGCAGACTCTCTAAAACCCTCAAAAATCCTTTACAATCTACATCGTTTAAATATTTAATATAACACAGACCTAAGTTGTCCTCAGATTACTGATAAATATTCTTAGTACCTGCAATATCCGTGCCTTTGCTATATATAACATAGTTCTCTCTCTCTCCCTCGGGTCTTTGGTAGGCATGTCTCGATTTTACTTTTATTTTAAACTAAATAACTTATAACTAACATCCTACAACTAAACAACAAACTATACACAAATCACATAATATTACTATATAGAAGCATTCCATTACTCTACCAACTCTCGTACATTTAAAACATCAATATTACATAACAAAATTTAAATTGTCTCTTTTAAATTATTCAAATTGTCTTTACAAGTTCATAATTCAAAGTTCATATTTGCATTATCTTGATTGATTTGCATTAAAACTAGTCTCTCAACCAACAACTTAGTTAAAGCATTACCTTATATTTCCTTTTGAAATAATTTAATAAATATTTAATTTTGTGTTGTTTCTTACACATATATTTACTTAACAACAGACTTTAACAGAGTGATACAAGTTCATGAATTATAATTGTAATGTGTGGTTATTGTTTTTGACGATGCTGTGAGCTGACGTAAGTAATTTCCTGAAGATGCTAGTAGAGTAATAGTGAAACTAGTTGGAATATAAAAAAAAAAATTATGTGGTAAGAGCGGTACTTATATATATATATATATATATATATATATATATATATATTATAGTTTATACATATCATACGGATAACATGCTAATAAAAAAGTTAATAGGTAATGTATTTACTTCCGCACTAATTAAGAATCAATTTTATCTATTTTCAGCTAGGGCCATGGGTTTATATTAGTCTATAATTTCAAAATTTTCAGAGCTGTCTTCCACAGGTTCCGCATCCTTTACAATACCCAAGCATTATTTTTTTCTAAAAAGCGTACTTTTGAAGAAACCTCGGTTTACCATGTTCCTCTGACATCATGACCCAAGCAACTATTTTTTTTCGATACAATTCATCAATGGTAATCTCATATTTCACATAGTTTCTTATTACTTCACATTTATATATTCTTACATTAAAATCGGCCTCTTAAAATTAATTATGCTTTTGACTAATTTTCGTAACTATTTACATTTTAATATTTCTTAAATATTCTATACTCTAGACCCCAGTTTAATGCTCCCATAAGATATGTTCAATTTGATCTAGTTTCAAAGATATCTTTCTTGGATGTTTACTGTTTATATATTTCAACTTCTAACTATATAAATTGTATAAGTGATTAGATTATATAGATTTCTGATAATACAGCATGTTCGGGACTTTTCCGATACCGGATTACCGGAAATGCAGGATTATCGGGTGGTACTGTGTGTGATCACTGAAAACTTAGTTTTTATTGTACACTACAATTTAAATGCAGTATGTATGTACATCTACAACAATACATTGACATAACTATAGAATGCCCACAGTGAATTTTTAATTGAAATACAGTAAATTAGAGTTTAGTTAAATCCTACAGTAATTTGTAAATTTTTCAACTCTCATTTAAAACAAGTTATTTCTCACAATATGCAAATAAATGATTACTGAACAGTTATTAAAGTAAGTTTCCTTCAGTAAAAGTTATAAACTTGTTTTAACACGTCTGCCGCTGCTTCAACCCAACTAATCTGTTCCTATTCTTCTATTTCTTCATTGTCTGACTCAGGGTGAAACGACACCCGAGCTCACCTGAGGAAATCTGAAGCTCACCGAACACTTCCAAGTACACTAGGTCTACTGCATTGCAAAGCACAACTTACGTACAGGTACATAATGTAATACAAATTTATTATGTATGTACAGGCACATAATATTGTGTACATACTATATATCTATGATGATGCCAGACCATTGGGCGTTCTAGACCATTCAATAACGGACTATTGGAAGTCTTCTGTATCTAGTATTACCACGTGTTTAGCCCACGATCTTACAGTGTAACCTAAACTAGGTTTAATAATCTTCAATTATTTTGTGTTTGTTATTTATACAGTGATTTATAGTTTTATAAAGTGGTGTAGTGAAAGTGAAGTGTTACATTTTAAATTAATTATACTCATAGCTCTTTATTCATTCTTAACTTTTATTCTTTAATTCTTACCTAATAATTATTTTAAGCCTAACTCTGCCTACTCCCCCTACTTCATTAACACTTTCACTGCTATGGCAAAATGGCAACCCAGATAACTAAAAATTAATAAGTTTGTTTTTACATACCATTACATATAGAAAAAATCCAAATATGGTGTAAAAAAGTTGATTTTAGTCCAGAATAAAGTTTTATGTTGTCACTTCCCACGATTTGTTCATATCTCCTACTGTGTTGTTGTTCTTCAAATTTTAAATTTATGTTTATTTTCACTAATTTTGAAAATGCAAATTTTGATTTTATTTTCAATGTTATTTATTACTGTACCTAGTGAAATATACACATTTATTGCACCTCTTTAATATAATACTGGTCAGACAAGAAAAGAAAAGTTAAATTTATATCCCCTTATACGAGGACGGACCCAAAAGTAACGGGAATCGGGCTGGTGAGGAGAGGGGGTGGGTGTGGCCAGTCGGTCTGAGAGGGAGTCTCGAGTCACATTGCTACTCGTCAGTGTGCGACATTTGTTCGCTGTGAATGGATCAGTTTGTCTGTAAGAACTTTTTTGTGAAAGACCTTTTTCTGTTTTGGCAAAAATGTAAAATGGCTGACTGCCGAGAGCAACATGTGGCTGTAAAATTTTGTTTCCTGTTGGGGAAAACACCCGCGGAAAGTCTTATAATGCTTAAAACAGCTTATGGGGAAGCTACTTTAAGTAAAACACATGTCTACGAGTGGTTTCAGGGTATTAAAAATGGAGAAATGTTGACTGAAGACCAGCCTCATTCTGGGCGCCCTTCAACGTCAAGAACTGACGACAACGTTTTGAAAATCAACACTCTGGTTCGTGAAGACTGTCGTCGAACCATTGATCAATTAGTTGCAATGTCTGGGTTGACTTGGAGTTCAATCCAGAGGATTTTATCAGATGATTTGTGCATGAGAAGAGTTGCAGCCAAACTTGTTCTACGCCCTCTCACACACGAGCAAAGGGAGCGTCAACTTCATGCCTGTTTCGACCTGCAAAATCAGCTGCAAGAGGACCAAGAATTTTTTTTCTAAGGTCATAACTGGTGATGAATCATGGTGTTATGGATAAGACCCTGAAACAAAACAGCAATCAAGCCAGTGGAAGACAGCTCAGTCTCCTCGTCCAAAAAAATGCTGCATGGTGAAGTCAAACATCAAGACAATGCCCATTTGTTTCATTGATTGCTGAGGTGATGTGCATTCAGAATTCGTTCCTCTGTTCCAAACAGTTAATCGACATTTCTACTTGGAGGTTTTGAAAAGACTGAGAGAGAACATTCGAAGAAAAAGGGCGGATTTGTGGCGTACAGGGTATTGGTTCTTCCATCATGACAACGCATCTGCCCACACCGCCCTGTCTGTGACGCAATTTTTGATGAAAAATGGTATGATAAGATCTTCTAAATGTTGATATAATATTGAAACAAAACACTAAGAAGAATAAAGTGGTAATTTTATATCATAACAACTTTAACAATCAACAATTTTACATTAAATGAGGCTCAATAAAAAGTAAATTATAACCAGGAAATGTTTGGCATTTTATTTGCTTAAAAACTTTTCTATATAAAAAAAAGTGGTTAGGCTATAATTATAAGGAACAAATGTAACATTTCAATAGCATAATAATAATAATAATAATAATAATAAAGGCGATAATGACTACTATAAAAATAATAAAAGTTATGTGCCTTAACAAAAACACAAACTTACAATAATCATTAATAAGAAACTTACCAAATCCTCTATATATTTAGAAGCAGCTCTGAAAAGTAAATGAGCTGTGAGAAGATCACATATTATGAATATGAGATTGAGCCAATGAGGAATGTTTTGAATCATCCAGTTGAAAATGAAGAGACCCAAAGGGGTTTCATGGAACATATCTCCAATATAAGGGTTTGTGCCTTCTTGATAAAGGGTAGCACCTTCCATTACTGAAAATAAAGTAAATTTAATAAAACTGGAATATTAACCGGGTCAAGGAAAATTGGTAGGCATAACCAAAATTTACAGGTGACATTCAAAAGTTATTCCTAAGAGAAATACTTAGTTGATTGTGAATTTTACAATTTCCAAAGTTTTATCATTTGTGGCCTTGTTTATAGAAATTGAATAATAATGGCAATTAAAAGATTTTGTCACACATGTAAGCACGTATAACGGATTAATTGTAACTAATAAACAGCTTTTTACATATTTACATAGGATCAACTTCTTATGACCGCCCTTCTTCCTTATTAATTTACTGTTACATTAATCAGTTATACATAGGCCTACATTTACTAAGACAAATATAAACTAACTAAATAGATAGGTTACCCAATTTATTAACAATTCCAATTCTAAAACATTCAAGCCTAGGCATATCATATTTGGATTTTAGCTTTTTGAGCACCCGTTCTTTTTGAAAATAAACTAATATTTGTAACATTTATTGAAGCCTCTCTCTAGTTAAAATGTGTTATCGCCC